>CM056503.1:43630374-44339526 GCA_029783415.1 Anisodus acutangulus
TCTAGTTTCTTGATAATTTCCTGTGGTTCTTCGGTTGGAATTGGTATTTGTTGGTCAAATTGCTCCACGTCGCTTCCACCGCCTTCGGATAAGATTTCGTTGTAGTTTTCGTCTTCTTCTTCGTTGATCTCTGGTTGACCGCATCTTCTCCGCTCTGCTCGTATCCAATCTCTAAATAATACTACAATCTCCAAGTTGTCTCCGGCTAATGAGTGTCTGTGCTCTCCTATTTGATATCTGCCGGCAGAAAAAACGCTTTCAGATGCCGTTGATAATGCTTGAATGTTCAAAACATCTCGGGCCATCATTGAAAGTGTCGGAAAGGTCTTCTCATTCCCCCTCCAGTATTTCAGCAAGTCTTCACGTCCTTCTTCATTGAGAACTGCTTAGTACGGTACAGAACCCTGCAAAACAAAAATATCAAACTCGCTAATTTGGTTAGTACCGGTACGGCCGAACATTCTATTTCTGAGGCTTTCAATACTAGCCACAGAAACAGCATGTCTTTTGTGAGGTTGTGTTGAAGGAAAAAAAGATGGTATGGAAGCCGGTAGGTTACTAGAACTTTTTTGTTAGTAAAACTTATATATTTTTTTGCATTTGTCTTCTACGCTAGACAACACTTCTTCTTTAGTTTGTTCAAAAGGTGGTGGGTGATTTTGATTTTTGGGACTTGAAGGTTGTAGTACTTCTATACAATCGTAAATAGTTTCAATAAGTGATTTAGTACCGTCTATTTTATTAGTCGGATTTAATACAACACCAATAATATAAATAGTGGGAATATGAATAAAATATTTTTTATTTTGATAAATATTTTTTAATAGCTGCTTTATAAGTTGGTTTTTTCATATATTCATTAAGTAATAAAAATATTAGAGCTATATAAAACAACATAGTTGAAATAGTAGGATATAATATACCGAAAATTCTTTTGTTGCTTGGAAAAAATTCCCTAAAAATACATTAAGTTCAGAAATTTTTCCCCAATCGCTATCTACAACCATATCAGATGAATTTTGATTATGAGAGTTAAAAAATAAAGTTATAGGTTTTCCATAGTCATAAGCAACAGTAGTTGCTCGTATAAAGAATTTCACCTAGTGGGTACTTCTTCTGGAATTTTTCTATAAAGTAATTGGAAATCGTGATAAGTTTTTTATATTCTTTTCTTCGTTGTATTCTATTACTTTTAAAAATAAAGTTTATAGCAAATTATATTTTACTAAGAATGTCTTCAAAAAGTGATAGGCCATCCTTTACAATTAAGTTATATATATGGCACGCACATTTTATATGAAAATGATCTGGAAAAGATGGAGTTAAACTATTTTTTAAAATTGTAATAGCGTAATTGTTAGAATAAGCGTTATCTAATGTAATAGTCATAATTTTATCAGTTATCCGTAATAATCGCATACTTGATAAATATTTTCTGCAATAAAAGTATCAGTGTGCCTATCATCTATATATCTATACGCTAAGATACGTTTTTGCATAGACCATTTATAATCTATCCAATGACAGGTTACTGTTAAATAATCATGGTTGTTAGTACTACGGCCTATATCAGAAGTGCTATCCCCTATGCCATTAAAATGATATAATGAATAACGTAAATACTGTTGATATTCATGTGCGAATTTAAATACATCTCTCTTAACAGTTGATCTAGAAAAACCGTTAAAAGCAGGATTATACATATCTCTAATGTAATGAATAAAACTGGGAGATGAAGGAAAAGAAAAAGGCAAACCATCCACAACAACTAATTTTGTTATTGCTTCTCTATCTCTATGTTTATTGTATTTAGGGCCTATAATTCCCCCCGTCATAGGGTTAATTTGACCCTGTACTTGGTCCGGGACAGTATGTGAACCTTGTCCCGATGGAGCGGATGTTTGCGCACCCGGTTTTGAAGCCTCGTATTGAGCATACCTAGCTGGATGAGCCCTTGTTACATGTCTCATTAAACCCCCCGTCCCACCTTGACCTTTTTCAGTTTTAAATTTTAAAATATCTTTACAAATTTACATCTAGCTACTTGATTCTCTACGTCTCTATCAAAAAATGTCAATGCATCTGATTTTAATGTTCGTTTTGCTGGACCTCGTCTCATACTAGGGGCAATATGAGGCATTTCAGTTGAAGGTGAACTAGTGGGTGTGTTGTCATCTACATTAGTGGGTGTATCATCTAGATTATCGTCTAAATTAAAGTCTTCCTGAGTACCAGAAAATAGCTCCTCGTCTAAATCTAATGGTATTGTAGGAAAATATTCAGTATCAACAAAATCATCATATGTAGAAATAGGATTTTGTCTAGAAATAGAACCCTTGCCCTTGTTTCCCCTACTAGAAGAAGCATGACCCCTACCCGTAAGCATACATTTAAATCCTTCCATTATAAATTTATAATTATACTAATAAATAATTAAAGTAAATGAAACTAAGTGCGCTAAATAAAATAAAAAAACAATAATAATTTAATGAAGGAACGAATGTACCAAACGCCGACGTAACGTCGACGTGTAATCGAGAGGTTGAAAATTGAAACTTTACTCGATGGAAGATCCTCAAGCTAGTTGCCAACTTCACTCCCAAACGAATAAATAAAATTGAATATTTAGTAGACAATGTAGACTTGTAGAGAGATATATTGAGATATTAGAGAGATTGTAGGAAGATTTGTGAGAAAAAAGATGAAGAGAAAATGAAGTATTTATAGTTGGGAAATTGGGTTAAAGTGTAAATAAAATAACTTAGGGGCTAAAAATAAATATTAAGAGGGTAGGGGGGTTGGGGGAGGGGGAGGCCAAAAATGGTCGTTGCACAACGGCCAAAATGTAAAATGGTCGTTGGTGCAACGATTATTTTTGCAAAAGGGGATTTCGGGCGGGATCGGGATCTGATCGGGACTGGGGCGGGTCGTCCCGGTTCGAGTTCCGATACCGAATTCTTTTTTCTTAAATGTCGGGTTCGGGGCGGGACCAGGGTGGTGTCAGGGAGAGACCGGGTCGACCCGACCCACTGGCCAGCCATAGAGATGATACAGACACGAATTTTTTGTTTTTGTTAAGATAATTATGGGACAATCTTATAATTATCTCCAATCCCATTAATCATGAATATTGTACTTATATATTTTAGGATGATTATAAATTAGTATCATTGATTTAGGATTGATTAGATCAATTAGGATTAATCATATCGATTATATTAATTAGTATATTCTTATAGATAGCCAAGTCATAATTGTTAGAGTTGTGTATATTGTAAACTTGGGAATGAAATAAACTCATGGAATTCATTTCCTTCATGGTATCAAGAGCCTCAAAATAATTTTGCCCAACCCCCCCCCCCTACTTGGCCTTACCCTTCCCAAAAATTTCTTCTCTTTTCCGATTTATTCTCGTCGAAAGCCTAAGGGTTTTGTCTCCAAAACCCTAAATTGCCTCCCTAACAAAACCTAAACCACTAAACCGCCCTAACCTAATATCTAACCCTACCACTATTTCGGCTATCCCTAAACAACCACCCCAAATGTTTTCTAGCTGAAAACCACTTCGGGTTCATGTTCTTTCACCTCTCACACATTATTCTCCTTATTATATTCTTCTCCTACCTTCTTTCTTCTATTTTCGTGAGTTTCAATGGCCGACAAACAAAAATGTCATCCCGCTCTTGCCGTAAATAACGTCAGGAATTTCATTTCAATTACTCTTGAAATGGAAAAAGGGCAATACTCCTCGTGGGCGGAGTTATTTAAAATTCATTGCCGCGCATATGAAGTAATCGACCATACCATCTCTTCTTAATCTTCATCGGACACCACCGGTGTTGATAAAAGGTTATGGTCTCGCTTAGATGCCATAGTCCTTCGATGGATTTATGGCACCATCTCCAACGATATTTTGCATACTATTTTGGAGCCGAACTCTACGACTCAACAAGCGTGAGAATGATTACAAAATATTTTTTAGGATAATAAACTTTCTAGGGCGGTATATCTTGAAAATCAATTCACCAATGTCAAGTTGGATGATTTTTCAAACGTTTCCACCTATTGCCAAGAATTGAAGTTGCTCGCCGACCAACTAACCAACGTTGGCGTGCCAATGACGAATCAACGGTTGGTTCTTCAATTAATTGTGGGGTTGAATGAACATTATGATGGGTTTGCTACGTTCATTCAACAAAGTAATATGTTGCCTCCATTTTTTTAGGCTCGTTCGCCATTAACTCTTGAAGAAACCCGCAAGGCAAAACAAAAAGCCTCAGGGGCAGCCACTGCCGGAACTGCCCTCGTCTCCACCAATTCATTTTCTGCCGATTTTCAGTCACAAAATTCTGGTTCGCGTGGAACTGGAAATCGCAACAATAATGGTCAAAAGTCAAACTGTAATAATAATAGAGGAAAAAATAATTGTGGAAAGGGACGGGGTAGGGGCAGTAGCCAACCAGCCGACGGCAACAACAATCACCACCAGCAGGGGCAGTGGCAGCAGTCTACTTCCAAAATCTAGCTTGTAGGGTGAGAATTGTCCAAGTCCATATAAGGAGTCCATGTTCCCATTCCATATCCAATGTGGGACTCTTAACACTCCCCCGCACGCCTAGACCTTGTTAACTATAGCGTGGATAATATAATTTAGGGGCCCAACATTGGTGAACAAATAATTGAAATGAGCCTGACACTTAATGAACCTGGCTATGATACCATGTAAAGAATGAATTTTGGACCTAACTCAACCCCAAAAGCTAGCTTATAAGGTAAGGATTGTCCAAGTCCATATCTGATGTTGGACTTGTCCAAGTCCATATCCGGAGTCTATTGTAGGGTGAGGATTGTCCAAGTCCATATAAAGAGTCCATGTTCCTATTCCATTACCGATGTGGGACTCTTAATACTCCCCCGCATTCCCAGACCCCTTTAACTAAAGCGTGTCCATGTTCTCATTCCATTATCGATGTGAGACTCTTAACATTCCCCGCAGCGTGTCCCTGTTCCCATTCCATTACCGATGTGAGACTCGTAACACTCCCCCGAATGCCCAGACCCCGTTAACTGGAGCATGAACAATATAATTTGGAGACCCAACATCGGTGAACATAGAATTGGAATGAGTCTGGATCTGATAACTGGGAAGCATGTTAAACTTCTTTTTGCATTATCTAATTCACAAACACTTATGCTATTTGATCTTCTGCATTGTGATTTGTGGACTTCCCCGGTTTTAAGTTCTGCAGGTCATAAATATTATATGCTTATATTGGATGATTATTCCAATTTTCTATGGACATTTCCCTTAGGGCAGAAATCACAAGTTTTCACCATTTTTAAACAATTTAGTGCTTTTATCAAAACCCAAATTTGGTAAATCCATTAAATGTTTTCAGTGTGACAATGGGAGGAAATTTATAAATACCCAATTTAATGACTTTTGTCACCAAAATGGGATGTCCTTGCGTCTTTCATGTCCACATACATCACCTCAAAATGGGAAAGCTGAAAGAAAAATTCAAACGATTAACAATATAATTCGCACACTTCTTGTGCATTCATCCACACCACCAGTATTTTGGCATCATGCACTTCAAATGACCACATATCTTTTAAACATTCTTCCTAGCAAACTACTATCCAATATTTCACCTACACAAATATTGTACCATCGTCTCCCTTCTTTTACACATTTGAGGATTTTTGGGTGTTTGTGTTATCCCTTATTTTCATTCACAAACTTCAGGCCCGTTCTACTCCTTGTGTATTTTTTGATACCCGCAAAATCATAGGGGATATAAATGTTATGATATGACGAATGGGAAAATTATTATTTCTCGTCACGTAGTTTTTGATGAGTCTACATTTCCGTTTGCTAAATCTCACGTGGCATCTCCACCTTCATACGATTTTTTGGACGACGAAATACATCCGCTTTTACATCACCACTTACATACCCAACATCATATGGGACCAGCCCACACTAACCCAAATAATGCTCCAGCCCAACCGAGAAGTGGGACTGGGCCAGTCCACAGAATAGAGGTCACTGCCTCTTCTCCTTTGGCCTCGGCCCAGTCCACTTCTCATGGCAGGCAGGCCCAAGAAAGAGAGCCCACTGCCCTCTTACCCATATCACCACCCAGGATTTGGCCTAATTTTTCCAAGCCCAAAATATCAACCCGTGTTGGCCCAATAACCAAGTAGCAGCCCATAACAACTAGCCAACGGTTTTGGCCCAAGGTCGATCAACTAGCCAACCCTAAATCTCAAATCCCCAACCTCGGACCATTGAAACTCGTGCCATGCACGTGATGTTTCTGCACAAGCGTTACTTTAATCTAACATCTTCAGTCCAACCATCACCTCTTCTAAAAAATCCCAAAGCGGCCCTATCAGACCCAAATTGGAAAGTTGTCATGTTAGACGAAATTGATGCTCTTATTAAAAATAAAATGTGGGAGTTAGTGCCTCGTCCATCTAATGTGAACATAATCAGGTCTATGTGGGTTTTCTGTCATAAAAAGAATTTTGATGGCTCCTTTGCGAGATACGAAGCTCGTCTTGTTGGTGATGGCAGGTCTCAGCAGGTTGGCGTGGATTGTGGTGAAACATTCAGCCCGGTGGTTAAGCCAGTAACTATCAGGACTTTTCTTAGCCTGGCACTGTCAAAATCATACACCATTCATCAGTTGGATGTCAAAAATGCATTCTTACATGACCATTTACAGGAGACAGTTTACATGCACTGGCCTTTGGGTTTCCGCAATCCTATACATCCGGATTATGTTTGTCTATTGAAAAAATCTTTATATGGTTTGAAACAAGCTCCCCGGGCGTGGTATAACAAGTTTGCAGGTTTTGTATCCACACTGGGTTTCTCACACAGCAAGTTCGATCAGTCCTTGTTCATTTACAAGAAGGGATGTGACATGGCATACATACTCTTATATCTATATGATATCATTCTTACAACATCATCTGCATCACTTCGTCAGTCTATTATGTCTCTCCTTGCAGCAGAATTTGCAATGAAGGATTTGGGTCCCTTAAATTATTTTTTGAGAATTGTTGTAACACAATACACCGGTGGTATGTTTCTCCGTCAAAAGAAATATGCTGAGGATATCATTTAAAAATCTGGGATGTCCTCTTGCAAACCGTCACATACACCGATTGATACTAAAGCAAAATTGAGTAAATCTACCGGTACTTCATACAGTGATTCAACACATTACCGCAGCTTAACAGGGGCATTGCAGTATCTTACCTTCACGCGACCTGATATCTCATATGCAGTTCAGCATGTGTTTTTACATATGTACGATCCAAATGAAGAACATATGGGAGCTTTCAAGCGAATTCTGCGGTATGTTAAGGGTGCATTCATTTTGGGTTGCACTTGTATAAGTCCTTCATTTCTAGTCTCTCATCTTATACAGATGTTGATTGGGGTGGCTGCCCGGACACACGTCGTTCCACCTCTGGTTATTGTGTATTTTTGGGATACAACCTCATTTCATGGTCGTCAAAACGACAGTCGACGATGTCTCGAGCAAGTGCTGAAGTAGAATACCGATGGGTAGCTAATGTGATCGCTGAATCATGTTGGCTCCATAATCGACTTTTAGAACTCCATTGTCCGATTGAAAAAGCAACAGTGGTGTATTGTGATAATGTGAGTGCGATTTACTTATTCGGTAACTCAGTCCAGCATCAACGCACAAAACACATAAATGGATGTCTTATTTGTCCGAGAAAAGGTTGCACGTGGACAAGTCTGTGTTCTCCATGTACCGTCCTATTATCATATTGCCGACATCTTCACAAAAGGTGTTCCGCGCGTACTATTTGATGATTTCAGGGACAGTCTCAGCATTCGAGAACCTCCCGCTAAGACTGCGGGGGACTGTTAAGATAATTATGGGACAATTCCATAACTATCTTCAATCCCATTAATCCTGAATATTGTACTCATATATTTTAGGATGATTGTAAATTAGTATCATTGATTAGATCAATTAGGATTAATTAGTATATTCTTAGAGATAGCCAAGTCATAATTGTTAGAGTTGTATATATTATAAACTTGGAAATGAAATAAACTCATGGAATTCATTTCCTTCAGTTTTGCATCCTTTGTAGTTAAATATATCATCAGTAATAGATAATGTATTTGTTATGTATAGCTATATATAAACATTACGTATACTCCGTATATATAATGTATATATTTTGTATAACCACACAAAATCAACTCAAATTACAGTGTATAGATAATATATTTATTCTGTATATATAAGTTGTTCAACTTCTTTGGTAACTTTTGCATCTGCTTGAAGCCTTTTTAATGAAACTACTTCTTCATCGAAAAAAGAACATTTAGATAGACATCACACAATTGAATTTCAGGAAAATAATACTTATGGACCAAAAAGACAAGTAACAATGCTAAGCCATTAATAAGAAGCACACCAATCAAACTGACCTCAACTTTCAATGTCAGCGCACAGGGGAATTCCTTACTCTCTTTTTTTCTTACTTAGCGCACCCCACTGTGGCAAATCATCAAACATGTGACGTGCAATAATGTATTCAACCATTTGGGCTATAGTTATCTTCAATTTCAATGGAACTTCATATGTAAGAACAATCAAGAGAGATGTATAGAGATTAGGGAGTGATGTATGCACATACCTGTGGGAGGGAGAAGCTAAAGAAAAACGAGGAAGAAAGATGAGTAGTGGAATGCACACTAGATTGCCGATGGGTTAATTGGGGTAAGAAGTTAATTATTGAGCTATTTTTGATAAACTAGATGCACAGCTTAATTTTTCCATTACCTAATTTGGGCGTCATCATTTAAACTGTAGCTGAAGTTGAATATTTTTAATAAATATACTCATTTTGGAACCACTTCAGACATATGCATTGAAGTTGTGAAAATTTGTATTTGAAGTTTACCAAACTTCAGACATTTTTTTCTTGGAGTGTGGCCTTGTCAAAGCTAAACATCGAACATTTTGCCTGAAGTTTGGCCTGTCATGCCAAGGCCAACTTCATATATTTTTTACGAAAGTTGTGGCCTTATCCAGGCCAAACTTCAGACATATAATGGCTTCGGACATTTTTTACTGAACTTGTAGCTTTTTGTGCAATAAATCCCTCCGGCCGAACACTAGTGATTGGTGGTCATGCAGAGCTTTCGAAAAAAGGTGGCCTTGATGTAAGCACATCAATGAACCGTGGCGAACCTCATTCATGCGCAGACTTAACTGAAAAAGAAAAATTCGCTTTTGTTACAGACCTTCTCTTGACTAGTCTTTTATCTTCTTATTCAAGAGGGCACTTTAATCTTGCATCTTGAGTCTTAAGAATTGTATCCCTTAACCCCTGGATTGGTGCAAAAGCAAAAGAATAACTTTCGGCATTGGTTACTGATTGAGCCAGTGAAATGGAATGAGATAAGAATTTCTGGAGATCTTTCCTCTTCACTTACTTGTAACAAGTTTTTTTTGTACAAGAGTTCTTCCGAGTGACATAGTAATTATCTGACATTACATTCCTCAATTTTCTTTGACAAAACCTAACTTCAAATATTTTTTGCTGGAGGTGTGGCCTTAGCAAGGCCAAAGTTCAGACATATAATGTTGAGCTCGATTCTACGTTGCAGTACACTCCCTTCGATTTCCAACTCTCCATATGACTGCAATCGCCATGTCTTTGGCTGTGAAAGTGTGTTATCATCTCCCTTTTTTTATATAATAGTGTTTGAACGAGCACAAGGTTAAAAATGAATTTTGACACGTGACCCGACAATATATGACATATGAAAGTGCCCTATTTTGCTTGTAAACATATCAGGACTATAGTCACTATAATGAAAATTTTAAAGTTAAAAAGATTTTTTAAATTAAAGTGTGTTGTCTACTTTTAGAACAAATTTAATAAAAACATGTCACAATCGAGAGGATCAGTTAATATATTTGTTGGCACCAAGTTGAATAATTTGGCTTCCATTTGGACGTCGTTCTCAGTGCTTCAATTGATAACTTCTGTCAACGTTTTTCAGTCAAATAAAGCTGCTGGCCAACTCAATTGATTGAGTGCATTCTTGATCATGGAAAGTAGTTGGAGATGTAATTTATCTCCATTCCGATGATCTGTTTTCTAAGTGATTCTTGTGTCTATTAGAGCAATGAAAACTTCTTTTAATTTGTGTCCTAGACATTATGGAGTTTTGACAATAAAAACTTGAGTTTGCTAATTTGGGAATTTGATCAAAAGAAGCCGATGTTATGTTGCTCAGACTTTTTAAAAATGTTAACGCCCTCGTATTTGATTCTTCGAAAATGCACTATTTTTGAGGAATTCAACATGCGCCCAGTAACATGTTTGAAGAGTTCAAGCAACATAGATCAAACGAATGGAACTGGTTGAAAACGTAAACAAATGTTAGCTAGATAGAATATCATTAGAAAGCAAAATTCTCATCTAGAATCTTAGTTAATTGACAATCAAATTATCTCCTCCAAACAACATTCCCAATGTAATCTCACATGTGGGGTCTGGGGAGGATAGAGTATACGCATACATTACTCCTACTTTGTAGAGATAGAAAGGTTGTTTTATGTAGACCTTCAGCTTAAGTAAAAAAATTCGAATTAATACAGTACCTCAATTCATTGCTAAAAATGGAGTATACACTTATGAATGGTGAAGAAAAGTACACTGTATTTGTTAATAGGGGCGGATCTAGAGAATTTACTAAATACCTATACATATTTGACTGCAAACCCAATTATTATGATACATTAACTTAAGAACTCATAAATTTCAAATCGACATTCCCCTTATGTTTGTTGATGGCTCCATTTGACTAATCACCAGTTCACTCCTTTTTCATTCTTCACAATTTTTACGAATATGGCCAATTTTACCATAATTCCAACACACAATATCTCTTTTTTTTTATTTACATCTAAATTGCGACGTACTTTCACTTGATTTTCGCTCCTCATAAGTCTTCAATAACGAAGATTTTGTTGGAAATTTACCTTTGGCGGGAGTTGCATCCAACCATCTTTAATGACTTAAACACTAGGGTTCCGCATGTTGGAGACTTTGATTCTTCACACGTGCATAATCTACTAAGTATGTAGATGACCGTAGGGCCAAGGATCGTCAAATTTCGTTGAGAAATGAAAGAGATATTGGTCCACGAAGTGAGGTGTTTGAAGCATGGAAAAAATGTGGTAAAGACCAATCCTCCCTCATCGGTGGGGGAAGAAAGATTTGTTTAGTTTATAAGTCTCAAAATTGGCTTGGGATTTGGGACCCCAAGGGGTATCCCATGTGTTTAAAGGAGGGAGGACCTAAATGTGCTTTGGTTCGAGGCTAAGCCTACGTGCGCCGCCGTCGCCCGCCCGTCCCGTCCCGTCCGGGCTCGGGTCTTGGGCTTCTGGGATATTATCTTTTTGGACCCAAATTGTTTCATATTTACAGTTCCCTGAAGTTTCAGGTAAGTTAAATTGGGCAGAGAACTTGTGCTTTTGCTGTTGGTTTTGGAACGTTAACCTCCATTAATATGAACATCAATTCATCATTTATTTTGGCTGAATTACTACCTCCATAATTGTCATTACTTGGCCAGTAACAACAATTATGTGCGCAGTTGGTAAGTCCTCTCCTTACAACTATATAATGAAGTCTTTGCTCAATTGTTGAGACTACACAGAACACACAAACGAAATCAAATTCTTCCTACTACTTTTCAGCATCATTTCTTACTCAAAGTTCTTCAAAGTAACACTTGAGTTTCCTTTGCTCATTTGTTGAGTTGTTGTTTTATCTTGGGAGACTATTGTCCAGAACGTAGAAAGGATATATACGGGGCAATCTTGTCTTAAAGACAGAGTGCCATCACTCGACCCAGCATTCCAGTTTCTTGTTCCAGTTTATTGAAATTTCAGATTGTTGTAGTTTCAGTTTGTTGTAATACTTAGCAGTTACTTATTTCCGTTTCCTGCACCATTGTAAACAACAGATTTAACTTCATCCAACGAAATCGTATATTTATCATCAACAATAACATCTACAAAATGTTCCTACGAAGAAGGCAACATACGTAATAACAATAACGCCTTTGTTTCGTCATCATATTTCTCATCCAAATTCTCAAAATCCGTAACGATAGATTCAAATTCATTAATATGAGATGTAAGAGAAGTACTCCCTCCGATTCATTTTACTTTTCTTTTTTTGTATAACCCTTAAAAAATATTAACTAACGGGTAATTTGACTGCATTATCCTTAATAATTCTTTGATCACAATTTAATACTACTCTCTTTTTCACCATATTAATGAGTCAGGGTAAAGGTGAAAGTGGAAACTACTAGTTAATTATATCCTGGTCATCTAAAATGATCGTTAAGAATATTTTAAATCATCTATTATTAGTAAGGACACAAGTAAAGTGGACCGGAGGGAGTACCTTCTTTTCATGCGAAGAGAATATAAACATGCATTGCTTTTTAAGCAGCTTGTTGCGCGAATGTTCTCCAAATGCAGTGTTCCTTTGCTGTTTCCTCTTCAATTACATTGCGCAAAATTTCATCTGCTTGATATAAATGACTTAAGGATCGTGCTTGTTCATCGATATCCTTCCATAGCTTATCGTTCGTGTCTAGTGGTTTCTTCTTCCCTACCTATCTGACTAGGTAAGAGCTTTCTTGCTGTGAAATTAGTTGATTAGACGGCTACTATCTATAATAATATAATCGATGATACTAGACCTTCGAGCGATGTCGAAAGGTAGTTTTCTCACATGTTAAAGCTTTAAGTAAACTGTTTTGTACAAGGACAGCATGCATTTTGATTTTCCATAGAGTAAAGCTTGTTTATTAGTAGAATTTTCAGATGGGAAACACAAATAATGAGCCAAATACCAATCGTATTTATAGAAGAAAAAACACAGTTGCTTCTAATGGTGTGTTTGGTATGGAGTAAAAAAATTCAGATTATGTTTTTTAATTTTTTTATATTTGGTTAGTTAAAATATTATGAAAAATATTATTTTTTAAAAATGAGAAAAGTGACTTCCTTAATGGATATTTTTTGTGAGTTCTGCAGAGCTAAAGGACACACTAAAGATACTTGTTATAAACTAGTAGGATATCCACCTGGTTTCAAAGGCAAAAGGAAACAAGTTTACAAATAAGAAAATATGGTTGTTGGTGATAATAGTTTTGCTAAGGAAGAGGCAATTCAAAGGTCCAATGTTTTTGGAGGCAATGGGAATGTTCAGAAGACACATACTCAGGAAATGTAGTAGAACTATCCAAGGCAGATGGATCAGTATATGCAGATTCTGAAATTGCTGAGCAAAGAAAACAAAGGCAAAGGAAAGATGGGAGAAGACACACACAGCATGGCAGGTAATGCTAATGCACAATCTAAGCAAGGTAATGCAGACTCTTGGATCATATATAGTGGTTCTACAGATCATATGGCAACCAATCATAATTTGCTCATTGATAACTGTTTTACCTGAGTCAAGGAAAGGTAATGTGCATCTTCCAAATGATAAGACAGTACCAGTTTCTTATCAAGGAAAATGCAATTTCTCAACAGGATGCAGGCTAGGCAATATTTTATATGGGCCTAATTTCAAGTACAATTTGATGTCAGTGTCAAAACTAACTAGAGAGCTGCATTATTCAGTGATTTTATTTCCACAATTCTATGTATTTTAGGATCTATACACTGGAAAGTGATGGATATTGGTAGAGAAGATGGTGGTCTATATCTTTTAATATCAAAGGATGATACAAATAACCATGCTGATATGCAGAAAGATGAAAGCATTGTGCAGAAGCAGAGTAGTTGTTTTGCAGGAGAACTTACAAAAGATATACAAATTTGGCATAAAAGACTTGGCCATGTTCCAACAAGTATTATGGAAAGACTGGACTTCTTGAAGAATAAAGTGATGATTTGTAATTTCAATAATTGTACAGTTTGTCCTTTAGCTAAGCAAATAAGAAAATCATTTCCTCTTAGCACTACTAGATCAACTGAGTTGATTGAATTAATGCATATAGATATATGGGGTCCTTATAGAATGTCTACTCATAATGGTCATAGGTACTTTTTAACAATTGTGAATGATCATTCAAAGATGATTTGGTTGTACCTAATGAAGTTGAGAAGTGACTCTATTGTTTTGCTTAAATCTTTTGTCAAAATGGTTAATGTGTAGTTTGGCAAAAATGTGAGAATGAAGAATAGATAATTGTGCTGAATTGTTTAGTAAAGAATGTACTGCTTTTCTATTGGACAGTGGCATTAGGCATCAAAGTAGTTATCCACACACTCCACGACAAAATGAAGTAGTGGAAAGAAGGCATAGATATATCCTAGAAGTAGCTAGAGCTTTGAGATTTCAAGGTACTTTACCATTGCAATTTTGGAGGGATTGTGTAATAACTGCAGTTTATCTCATAAACAGATTACCTAGTATTGTTTTTAATGGTAAGTTTTTATGAAGTATTTCATAAATGTAAGCCATGTTTATCTCATTTGAGGGTCATAGTATGTTTGTGCTTTGCCATAGTCATAGAAAAGGTGGATAAGTTTTCACCTAGAATTATTGCTACAATACTCCTGAGTTATTGCACCTCACAAAAGGCTTATAGACTCTATTTAGAGAGCGTATTTTCCCTTTTCAACTGCTCAAAATGGGTGATGATGGTTCTTTATTTTTTGGAAATAGAAGATAAGGGAGAGGAGGTTCTTGATTTGCCACAAGTTATTCCTCTTGCTTCTCCAGTAGTCATAGGGGTTGATCATGTTCAAGATGATAATGTGAATGTCATAGCACCAGTTGATGCACCTGATGTAGTGCATGTTGATCTTAATCAAGTTAATGCACATGATGCAGCCTGTTGTTGTTAATCCTATACATGTTGGTGCAGCACTACCATTAAGAAAGTCTACTAGAGGTGTCAAAACTCCTGCTTGGATAAGGGACTTTATTTATCCTACACCCAAGCAAACTACATGTTCTTACCCTATGTCCAATTATCTGTCTTATAGCTCCTTATCATCAAGTTATCAAGCTTACTTCAGAGTTGTTTCCACTGAAAGTGAGCCAAAGACATATGTTGGAGCCATGAAGGATCCCAGATGGATTATTGCCATGCAGTCTGAAATAGATGCATTAATGCAAAATTATACTTGGGAGGTGGTTGATATACCTAGAGGCAAAGTTTCCATTGATTGGAGGTGGGTGTTTAAAATTAAGTATAAGTCCACTGGTAAAGTGGAAAAGTTTAAAGCAATGTTTGTTGCTTCTATAGCCAGCAAGAAGGCCTTGATTACCAAGAGATTTTTTCTCTTCTTGTGAAGATGGTGACAATCATGGCTGTTATTGCTTTGGCTTCTATGCACCACTGTCCTCTTTATCAGATAGATGTTTATAATGCATTCATCCAATATAATCTAAAAGAGGAGGTATATATACATCTTCCACCTGAATTTGATAGCCAATGGGGGAATAAGGGTTGTAGGTTTCGTAAATCTCTGTATAACCTCAAACAGGCATCTAGACAGTGGAACCTGAAGCTTACTACTGCATTACTTACAACTGGTTTCTTGCAAAGTCAACATGACCATTCTTTGTTTACTTTGAAGACACATGGTAGACAAGTCATCATACATGTCCATGTGGATGATCTATTGATCAAAGGAGATGATGCAGGACTGGTTCAAGAAGATAAAGATACACTGCACAAGTCTTTTATGATCAAAGATCTGGGAGTTCTAAATTATTTTTTGGACATTGAGGTTAGTAAAATCAAAGCAACGCATTCTACTATGTCAGAGGAAGTATGCACTAGAACTCATAGATAAGCTTGATTTGAGTGGTGCTAAGCCCTCAGTGACACCACTAGAGCAGAATCAAAAGCTCACAAGCCTAGAGTATGATCAACATTACGCAGCAAATGATGATGTCCAACATCATGAGGTTCATGATGATCTAGTGCTGAGTGATGTCAAGAGTTACCAAAGACTAATAGGAAAATTATTGTACTTGACATTAACTAGGCTTGATATAGACTATAGTGTCCAGAAACTAAGTCAATTCATGCAGAGTCCAAAGAAATCTCACTTAAAAGCAACATATAGAGTAATCAGATATGTGAAGAATGAGTATGGACTTGGAATTTTGATGAATTCATGAGACAATGATGTTTTAACAGCATGTTGTGATGCTGATTGGACAAATTGTCCAAATTTAAAAAAAGTCTGTGACAGACTATTTAGTGAAGTTTGGTGGTTCTCTAATATCATGGAAATCCAAAAAAATAAAATACAGTAGCCAGAAGTCCAACAGAGTCAGAGTATAGGAGTATGACATTGATAGTGTCTGAATTAATATAGTTGCTGGGATTGTTTAAATTTCTTGGAGTCCACATTGCTACTCCAATATAGTTGCTTACAGATAGCAAGGCAACAATGTAGATAGCAAACAATCCTGTGTTTTATAAAAGAACAAAACACATAAGGATTCATTGCCACTTCATAAGAGAAAAGGTGCAACAGAGAGCAACATTATCATCTACTGTCCAAACTAGTTGTTCTAAATGTTTTCTCACCACCTGGTTCGAAAGGGGGTGTTGAAATGATAATGTAAAGATATAAGTCTAGAGGGGTTGATGTGTAAATATCAGAAGTTGAGGGAGTCAGTAGTTAGTTGATAACTAAAGTTAGTTAGTTAGTTAATCGTGTACATGATTAACTAATTCTAGGTGTCAAGGTTAAGATTTGTGATTCTATATAAGTTAGAAGGTTAGATTAGATATTTTCTCAACTCACTACATTGTAATCTTTGATTTTCTTTTCTTTTCTTCAATACAAGAACAATTCATATTTAGCTTGGTTGTTTCTTCATCTCTTCAACATAGATCTTGCATTAATACTTCTCACAGTGAAGTTAACACCTTATAGTTATCATGAATTTTTATTTTAACACTTTAACTAATACGTGGTCTAATTAGACACTTCAATGGTTGACATGTCTAATTGGAATAAGTCTTTAGTTGAAGTGTCAAAATGCAAAATCGTAGCGATTATATGTGATTGCTTATCTATAAAAACTATTATGTAATGATTGAAAATTTAAAAAGTTGTTATCCAGAAATTACTTATTTCAGAAGTATTTTTTATTTAATAGATTGTTTTTTACACTATATATACATGTAATCTTATTTTATTGTAAAAACTAATGTGTAAATTTTTGTACAACCAAACGTTTCCTTATTTGTGATAATTTTTTTAATATGATCAATCAAGTATTGCATAAGCTATGCAAATTTTATGCTAATTAATTAATTAATTACAATGGTAGAACTAGTCTTAGGGGGTGTCAATGGGTTTTCAAAAACCTATTGAACCGTACCGAATCGAATTGTAATTTTTTTAGTAAAATCAAAAAATTTAATATAAATCTATAACCCTACCGAATAATTAGGGTGGTTTTTATTTTCTAGAAAAAAACTTAAAAAATATCAAACCGAACTGAACATATATATATATATATATATATATATATATATTAGATATTATATTAAATTTGTTGACGTTAGGCCTTGTCTTGAGATGAATTTAGATGGAGAGGACTATAATTAAAATCTAAACTTACTCTACCTTATTAAATAAAATAAATAACGTCAAACATTACTACACTTAATGCTAGGGGTGAGCACGGGTACAGGGTACCCAGATACCTGACCGGAACCGACACTAACGGGTAGGTTCCGGGTAGATATATTATAATAACGGGTAGGGTCCGGGTAGTAAAATTAGGAACCGATCAATGTCGGGTCCGGTTCCGGTTCCGACAAATAGAGACAGGGTACCCTTAATTCTAACCGATACCCGGAACCTATAAAATATTAAATATTTTTACTTTTTTTAGAAATATTTGGACCACTTTTAACTTTCTCCAAAATTGTTTGTTGCACGCCTACACATTGATTTTCCCTACCCCAAGACGTAAATATTTTAGCTTTTTCACCCCTTTATTCTAGAATGCTCTTTGTGCCCTAAGAGAAAACACCCAAAACTCTCTTAATAACAATGGTGTTTTAGTTACACCACCGAACTTCATCGTCGTCGTTGTTGAAGCTTTCTTTCAGGTACTTTCATCGTTGTCGTCATTGAAGTTTCACCTTTGCCTCTTTCTCTCCCTTGGTTGTGTTCACGTCATTCCTAAAATGCATATGGGTTCATATCTAACTCTTTAATTTCTTTTTAATATCATATGCTTCTGTTCTATTTCAGGCGATACTCATCTTCAATTTGTATTACTTTTTTTATTTGAAATGTAAATCTATTTTTAAAATTTGTGTATATTTTTGTAGTTGTGAAGATGAAATTTAGGGATTTACTAGTATAATAAAGTTTTTCTTTTGTGTCGAAGAGCTTATGAACACGAAAATAAGTTTAATTCAGATATTTTCAAATTTATTTTGAAATCAACACGTTCAATTAATTGAGTGTCAAATTTGGCTTGCAATTTTAGGTTTTGGTTACAGAATTAACTTTTCTACAATGAATAAGTTTTCTAAAACTTCTTATAAGTGTACTAAAAACTCCAATTGCAGGCTAAAAAACTACTTGATGAAATTATTTTAGGACTCTTTTTTATTCTCATAGGCTTAAAAATTGTTGCTTAATTTGTGTTTTTTATTTACAGTACTGGGAACCTACCGGACCGCAGGTCCTAGATTCCGGGTAATGATTGCTACGGGTAGGTTCCGGGTAGTAAATTTAGGAACCGATCTTTTACCGGGTAGGGTCCGGGTAGTTAAAAAATGTTAGGATACCCGGACCCGCTCACCCCTACTTAATGCGACCAGTTGGCAATATCAACCGGCCGCATAAGAAGAAGACTAAATGTGGGTTTTCTTTTTTTCTCTGTTTTCTTCCTCTACTTCAAGCAAATTAAGAAAAATGCATCAAGTGAAACATAATTTGTTGCAAATTACTTCTCTCAATATCTATAAACTATAGTCTTGGGGCCTAAGAGAACTTGAAACTGTCCAAACTTTATTGAGAATACTGATAGACCAACATTCTCTCTTGCCCTTCAATTAACGTCCCAAAATTCATATATGACAATGAGTTACCTTCTTTTGTTCTTACAACTATTTTATGAATTTTTTTATTATAATTTAAGGGGCTTTCATGAAAATTACTTTGTTAATAGAGTCCAAAATCACTTTGCAAAGTATGAACTAGTGATAAAAAAAGATTCTTTTTAGTTTAAGTGAACATATAATAAGAGATTAATTTAATATAATAAGATTGATAGTATCTAAAAGAATCTATGGTGCATAAAATTCTCAAAGATAAAAAATTACAATAAATATTATTTTTTCTTTCTCCCTCCCCCCTCTTAAATAGACATGTCCATATATAAATACTAATCCAGTTCAATACATATTAAACTAGAATTCTTCTTGAATTTTTTTTATGGAGATAAATTTTAAAGAGTCCAAATCAAAGAGGATTATTGTAAAAGATAGTGAGATATTGAAACAAATGGAGATCTCTTCAATATTTAAAAAAAAAAAACTAGCAAAGTGTGATTGTAGCAAAAGATAAGTACATCTTCATTCAATTTTGGTAATGAAGAATAACCCGTACTTGTATTAGATATAAATATTTCTTTTATAATGTAGTGTGCTCCTTATAAGTCATAATTAGATGTTGTTGCATTTGTGAAGGTCATCAATAATGTTGCATTTTTAATCTATTTCATCCAACACCTTTTAATTCTTAACTTCTACTATTATTATTTTGTATTGTATTAGAGACCTTTTAAAAAATATCGAGAAATAACCGAAACCGAAGAAAAATCGACTTGAAACGGTTTTAAAAGTTTGATTTTGATCATATATAGTAGATTAATAAAAATATTGATATGATATAAATTGTTCTACATAACCCGCTAAACCGAACCATTGATACCCCTAACTAACTAGGTCGGTCAAAATAAAATATGTCATCAAAAAATCTGAGAGCAAAAATATATTAATAAAATGAATTTTGATGAATTAATTCTACAACTTTAAACTCAAAAAATAAATACAGATAAAAACTATTTGATTGCTTGTTTTTGAAAACATTTATGATCTAGACGTGACTGAAAATTGAGAATTCTAAGTTCTTTTAATTTTTTTAATTAGAATGACGTCGATACAAAGTAAGTTTGGATAAAAAAAAATATCTACTTAGCCTTTATTTTTTGGTTAAAGAAGAGTGTTCACTTACCAAATCAAGAAAGAATTAATCTTATTTTTACATATTTGTCCTTGTTAAGGGTTAGAGATGACCAAATTTCAATATCTATTTAATTAGGAATATTTTAATTAAATTATTTAATTTTGCTTTAAAATAGTATTTTTTTTAAGGGTGTACAAATGACTAAGTGGATATTCTTTTTTATTTTGATAAAGTATTTTGTAACAAAAAAGATGTAAAATCCTCATGTAAAATATTAGAATTTAAAAAATATTGTGGCATTCATATATATATTATTTTAGGTGTTTGATGATTGAGCACGAAATTTAACTGGCACGAACTTTAACATAAAAGAAAAAACTTTTAAAATTTATAATTAATATTATAAATATGAGATAATAGTACTGTGGTACAATATAAACCCAGCGGTTTGGCCCTACCCACTCATAACGGGAGGTGAGTGCACCGCCTGCCGTTTCCAATGCTATAAAACGAGACAGGTACTAAAAATATACAATCAACCAAAGGACCCTTTGCTCTCCAGAATTTCTCCTCGCGTCTTTGCCTATTGCTAAGAAGAAGAGTGGAAATGGAGGGAGTGGTGAAGCACATATTGCTAGCCAAGTTCAAAGATGGCATTCCATCAGACCAAATTGATCAACTGATTAAGCAATATGCTAATCTTGTTAATCTCATTGAACCCATGAAGGCTTTTCATTGGTACCCTCTTTACTCTTTTTTTTCTCTCCTTCACAAATCTTTAACTTTACTGCTCAACCCCTTTTCCCCCTTTTCAATTTTTTTCCTTATCTATGAGTTGGGTTTCTATCGGGAATAACATTTCTGGCCCACAAATGTAGAGATGTAGAGGTAAGGTCCCCACTTTGTGGGACACTGGGTATGTTGTTGTTGTTGTTGTTTTTCTTAAATATGAGCCGGATCTATTAGAAACAACATTTCTGCCCCGCAAAGGTAGACCAGATCTACGTACATCCTACCCTTTCCGGACCTCACTTTGTTCTATTACACTGGTATGTTGTTGTTTTTCTTATATATGAATGATTTGTTTCTTTTTAGTTGAATATTGGAACAACCCCTTTTTATGTGTGTGTGTGAGAGAGAGAGTTTTAGGTTCAATGTTGACATTCTTCGCTCTTATCATTAGAGAAATAAAAAAGAAAACTTTGACATTCTTGGTTTTTGTTAGTGTGTTCTTTTGGTAAGATGAAGGTCAATCTGATGAAGAATTTTTTTATAGATCTGTTGACTTTAGCTGAGTAGGATCTAGATCAGGAAAAGTACTTATAATGTATAGATCAGTGTTGGTGAGTGCATCTACTGCAAGTCATAAATCATTTATTGCTAATGCACCCAAGGGTGTCGCGTAGTGGTCAATGAAATGGGTTGAGAACCATGAGATCTCATGTTCAAATTCCAGCGGAGACAAAAACACTAGGTGATTTCTTCCCATCTGTCGCAGCCGTAGTGGACAGAGTTACCAGCCGTAGTGGACAGAGTTACCTGATACTTATTGCTGGTGTGAGTGGCAGGTATCCCGTGGAATTAGTCAAAGTGTACGCAAGTTGGTCCGGACACCATGGTTATAAAAAAACACATTTATTGCTAATTATTAGGCTATCACTTCTTAGATGGAGCATTGACCGGAGACATTAGGCTAGTAAAGGGCTGCTTCTAGAAATGATCATTAAGGTTGCCTACGATTCATATCATTTAATTGCTTCATTATGGATTCCAACAATACCCATAACATACTTGGATGTTTCTGGAGTGTTAGATCTCTAGAGGTTTCGTCACCTCCAACAGACATACTTAAACTGAAAGACAACAACAGATGGTTACTCATAAACAAAGTCCTCACCAATCACACCAACTTATACAATGTGCTGCCAGCTTTCTCTCAGCCACTGGTGGCTTATGTAGTGGCCGGTGTTCCTAGATGCTACACCTTGCCCCCCTACAAAATTCCTAGAAATGTGAACGTTCCACCCTTAGTTTGTTTTCCAGTATATGTCTTTTATGCTTCTTCTCATTTATGTCTACTATACCTAACCTAATTCTCATGTGCAAACGAATGCATCCCTTGCCTCGGCCGGGGGTTGGGGTGGGGTGGGGTGGGGAATAAATAGTTGTGTTTGGTATGGAGGAAAATGTTTTCATGGAAAATGTTCGTTTGGAAATGTTCTGTTATGGAAGATCATTTTTCTGATCATTTTCCGGTGTATGGTTAGGTAAATAAATAGGTGATATATTGAGATAACTTCTATAAAATTAGATTCTTTATGCCTACCTGTAACTTGTTAAGTATTATTATTTCTTCCAGTATTTTGAAATTGAAGATGTCATCGTCCTCGGGACGAGTTCTACACTGCTAGTAGAGTGAAATATTGAGAACATTTCCGACATCCTTCTCCTTCCCCACTCACCAAAACACCACCTAGAAAAAAGTGAATGCCCCGCAGTTTTTTGTTGTTGGCGTTGACAAACACTTGCTTAGAAACTCACAGAAGTAGTAACTTCTGAAACCCCGAAGGAGCACTAGAGTTCTGAAGATCCCACTATGAGGGGAGGGGGGTAGTATAAGCTTGACATACAAAGTTCACAAACGATCATTTACTAAATGTGCACAATGTTAAAATGAACTAAAGAATTGGATTCCTTAAATTGGAATTGTAATTGTTTTGATTTTGGTAATTCCCTCAATATGATTTTTACAAAACCCCATTTTTGTCTTTGAGATGCTTTTGAAAAGTTAATTTTATGTGCTTGCAATCGCTATAATAGCTAATATTGAGACTTTCTCAGTGTTAATATTGTCGTTCTTTCAATGGAGCATTGTGAGTGGTTTAGCCCAATGGAATCAAGCTACAGCTTGGAAGAAGACAACAATTATTTTATTTTTTGCTGTTCAAAAAAATATGTCGTTCTTTCTTTCCCAAACTGTAGCTTGATTGGCTCCATTTGGCTAAACCACTCACAATGCAATGCTTTCAAGTTCAATGAAAATTGGCCTAAACGTCTTCCTCCCTGTTGACTAGCCCATTATTGGAAAAAGTTTGTATTGTTTCATTCTCTGGCCAAATTTAAAAAGAAAAAATGCTGTTAGATGTATGATCATAGTTCCTGACATTTGTCAAATACTTCAATTCTCTTAGACTTTCATGGGCCGAATTGGAATTATTACAGCTTGCAAGACAAATTAGATCTGCTCCTGACTAGTTATACAAGTTGCTGTAGCAAATAAATCCGCTCCTCTAGCTATTAGTTTGGGAGAAATATGGATAGCAAATGGCACGGTGCAAGGCGAAGTGTCTGAAGCCTCCCCCTCCACAGTTTTAACCTTCCCCGCCCTGCTCCATTTAACCTTTTTCACTATTTACAACCAGTCCTACCCTACCTGCCCCAACCCCTTAAATAATTGTTTCTTTCTCCTTATCCTTCTTTTCACTTTTCAGTGCTCCTTTTTTTATTTTTATTTTTCGTCTATCTAATCACGATTTCTGACCCTTCAACACAGTATTTTCGTGTTGCAGAGGAAAAATCAAGCCGTAAAGTAGGTTTATTTACAAAATCAAGAAGTAAAATAGGATTATTTACATCAAAATGGTTACACCAAGCAAAAAGATTAAGAAGACATCTAGAATTCAGAATATGTAGGGGAGTTTCTGCTCCGTCAAAAGACATTTGATTCCCTTCCTTCCAAATACTCCAAAAATGTTTTGGGGATTATCTTCTAGATATTCTTGATGGATTTCCCAACTCTTACACTGTTCCAAATGACAGATGTTTCCTTCAGAGTTCTTGGCATAAGCTTATATCGAAGAGATGTTGAACATATCCCATATACCTTTTAGCCACTATACAATGCAAAAATAAATGGTCTGTACTCTCGTGTTGTTTTGGACATAGGTAGCATCTGTTGCACAAAGCTACTCTTCTCTTTAAGCTATTTTGTGTTAAGCAAACTCCTAACTACTGCCAGCCAACTGAAGCAAGTTACCATAGTAGGTGCTTTGCTCCTGCTTATCAGTTCATATTTCTTGACTCTAAACATTCCATTACTGAAAGGAATTCCATAATAGCTTCTACTTCCCATTCATGGCAATTCCTCTTGAAGCTAATATTTCATGTGTCATTCTCCCTAAGCTGCTCAACAGTAGCTTCAGTATCACTAGCAAAACTAGACATATTTCTGAATTCCTCTTTTAGAGTTGTGTTGCCCAGTCACTTGTCCAACCAAAACAGTGTGTTCTCACCATCACCTACCTGTATATTGACCTTACTACTGAACTGCTGCCACAATTTACTTATGTGCTTCCAAGGACCCACTCCAGAGGACTGGCTGTTGTCTTAGAACACCAAAAACTGTTGCCTTCATGCTTCACCTTTACTACTTTCTTCCAAAGAGCATTCTCCTCTCTACTTTACCTCCATAACCATTTAATCAGAAGACTTATTATGAAAATTGTGCACCATTGGCCCTTGGGAATTTATGAGTTATCCAAAAAGAATTGCACTTATAAACTCTGAACTTGAAGAGATTGTCCTGTTGAAACAAACTCAATTCTGAATTGATATCTGCTTAATGGAGAGGAATGTGGAAGTAATATTTTGTCTTGCTTTTGTTGGCAATGCCCTAAGGCTTTATATCTAGGAACTTGAGGCAAAAAGGAAATTGTGAAGTATTAAAATGATAGCTCTGAGACACTTGATAACAACTCCTGACAGTTGTCATGATCAAAACTAAGTGGAATTTTGGTTCTGTTTCTTGGAGTTCATACAAGTATTGTAATGTAATTTGTGTGTCATTATTGCAGGGGTGAGAATGTGAGCATAGAGAACTTCCACCAAGGTTTCACTCACGTTTTTGAGTCAACGTTCGACAGTACAGAAGGTGTTGCAGAGTATATAGATCATCCGGCTCATGTTGAATATGCAAATACATTTCTTCCTCAGCTGGAGAAAGTCCTTGTCATCGACTACAAACCAGAGAAACTCAGTCCCTAAACTGGGTTCACAAAATGGATGCACTTAGTAATTGGTATATCAGTTTTACTTTGCTGTACTGGAATCCAATCTTGCTTGTTTGAAACCTACTGTATCAGCTTGAAATGTTTAAACTCATTGTTATTACAATCTTGGGGGAGAACGTTCTTCTTTCTTCTCTTCCCAGGGGGAATGAATGATGAACAACATAAGTGCATCAATAAACTCAGATTAGTGTTCCCATTACTTCCTTTTGAGACATAGAAGGAAGCAAATTCATTGTTCATTTTGCAGTCATTTATTGGGTCATGACCTAATACTAGAGATAGTATAAGTATTCACGGCAACCAACCAAAGAAAATAAAGGGTTTAGACAAACCAATGAAAAAGTATATAGATATTGCTAGAAGACTTGCGACTAAAGGACTCGCTGTTAGCCAAATTAGAAAGATAATCTGGTTAAGACATTAGACATCTGTTGACACAATATGCTCTTTTTTTGGTCTAACAATTTGGTGTCCGGTGCTTACTGGGCAGACATTTGGAATTACAACGGATAGATAAATAGCTACGTGACAATATATTCATTGCTACAATCCATATTATCTTATTCCAAAAAGGTGGAATCTCCCACCCCAGGAGCCCCCACACCCCGGTCCGACAGGTCTGTGAAGGAGGTAAATCATGGTGACTCAATTGATTTCAAAGATTAGACCAGTACCACGCTGCGCACAAGGGGCCCTCCTTTATTTCAAGAAGAAACCCCCACACTGCCGCTGAAGGATAAGGAACAATATACAAATGGCTAATAAAGCATTAAACTCACGTCTATAGTTTGATGCCAATGAGATAATATAACGAAGCAATGCAGAGTCAAATTAGTAAACACGTCGAGTGCCAATCCGTAAGGCTTCTATATTTGTCCATCTTCGCTAAAATGTCACCTCCATCAAATGCAAACATGTACTGAGAATAATTACACAACGTGGACAATTAACGAGAATCCCCTGGATATTTGATTATGAAAATACTTCCCATAACAACATTACCTAGTCTTGTTTTGTCAAGTTAAATATCTTCCTCTCAAGTGCACCATTAAGATAAGAGAGAAAAAGCACCATAAATTTTGATAAACCAAAATCCTTAACGCTGATCAAACCTCAATGAAACTCAAATTAATGGCATTTAAACTCGGCGTGCAGCTCGTATCTTTATTACAGAAATGAATATGCGGAAGAGAAAACATCAACTTTGAGGTAGTTTGAGTACCAAATTAAGAGAGGGGAAATGGAAACTTCTGTTCAAGATATACTTGCGTGATGGTGTGGCAATTCGAGTATCTGCTCCAAGTATTCAAGATACTTGAAGGAACATCAAAAACAAGGATATGAAACTATTTCTATATGTGAATGGGCTTGTCATAAGTGGCCATGGCTGCTTCTTTCAGAGCCTCGCTCATTGTCGGATGTGCATGGCATGTACGAGCAATGTCCTCACTTGATGCTCCATAATGCAAAGCCAGAACGGCCTCATGAATAAGCTCCCCTGCATTGGGTGACATAATATGGACGCCCAAGATTTTGTCGGTCTCCTTCTCAGCAAGTATCTTTACAATTCCTTCAGCATCATCAATTGCCTTGGCCCTACTGTTTGCAAGGAAAGGAAATTTTCCTACACAATAATCAACTCCAAGTGCCTTAACCTGTTCTTCAGTTTTCCCAACAGAAGCCACCTCTGGGTGTGTGTAACAAACACCAGGAACCAAATCATAGTCCACATGGCCCTCCTTGCCTGCAATGAATTCCACACAAGCAACACCATCCTCCTCTGCCTTGTGAGCCAGCATTGGCCCAGGAATGACATCACCAATTGCATATACCCCCGGGACATTACTGGCAAAACGTTCATTGACCAAGATTCTACCAGCCTTGTCAATTTCAACACCTATCTTGTCCAATCCAAGCCCTGAAGTGAATGGAACCCTACCAGCAGAAACAAGAACAACATCAGCCTCAAGAATAGTTTGTTCACCACCAGCTGCAGGTTCAAGGATCAACTTCACACCATCGCCCACAGTGTCAACTGACACCACCTTAGTATTAAGCTTGAACTTCATCTTTTGCTTCTCAAGAGAACGTTGGAATTGCTTGCGAACCTCACCATCCATCGATGGAACAATACCAGGCCCAAATTCAACAACGGTCACCTCTGAGCCAAGACGGCCCCAGACAGATCCCATTTCGAGGCCTATGTAGCCAGCACCAATAACAACCAGCTTTTTTGGAACTTCGGTCAAAGCTAAAGCTCCAGTAGATGATACAATTCTCTTCTCATCGATGGTTAACCCAGGTAGACTTTTGACATCAGAACCAGTCGCAATTATAATATTCTTCCCCTTAACAACAGTATTACCACCTTCCACAGTGTCAACAGAAACTTCAGAAGGAGAAAGGAATTTACCATAGCCCTTAACATAGTTCACTTTGTTCTTCTTAAATAGACCCTCAATGCCTCGTGTTAAGCCAGCCACGGCTTTATCTTTTTGGGCCATCATGGCAGGAAGATCTACCTCAACAGAAGAGAACTTCACACCATGATTAGCAAATGAATGTTGAGCTTCATGGTACATGTGGGAGGAATGGAGAAGTGCCTACGCATGAAAAGCAGAAATAGTAAACATGAAGAATTAGACCTCAAAAGCTGACTACAAAGCTCCAAGCATGTCATCAACAAGAAAGACAGGCATAAACCTGTGCACTACTCTGCCAGGTATATTTTTACAGTACCATTTTTAATTTTACTATGCAGAAGAATGAACTTAAGTGCATGATGTCACATAAACAGAATGGCAACTAGCAAATTACTTAGAGCAGAACTCTATAATGAAGGGTTATTACAAGATAAGTGGAGGTCATAAGATAAATATGCACCCTGTGGACACCAGTGTAAGCTAGGCACTAGGTTAGATATGATCAGCAATCAAAATGGCCTCTCAGGAAAGTTACTTCTTTGGATTCACAACAGGAGAACCCTCAGGCATGCCACGTATCTTGCTAAGCAGCCAAATCAAGGAAAGAATGCACAACCATGAGAAAAAGTATTTAACCTTCAAATCTTTTGACGAAAAAATAGAAGAAAGGAAATCCACAAAACATTTTGCGAGAAAAAACTTTCACAAAGATTAAAATCTATGTCAAGATAATATGCCTCATTTATGGCAGATTGGGCCATCAGAACTATTGGTCTTTAATTAACTATGGTAAAACTATTGAAAGGAGAACTGAACATTTTGAAGTTTAAATTCAGAAAGAAAAAAGAAGCTGCTGAAGCAAAAAAGAAGAAGGTTCCTATAATTGTATATGTAAGATACAAAACTCGTCAATTGGAAATCAGAATTTCCAGGCCCCTTCCAATAATTTCCCACAACTGACTTCTGCTTCTAGTAGCATACTCAAAAGAACATATCAGTCTCATCAACTAAAATAATGTTACTGTTGATTATGCCAGGTATCTTTACTGTCTAAAATCCCCTTCCAGGAGTTTCATATAACTCAATTTAGGTCTATACTTATATTTTACTTCTCTGAGAAAGCACTTTTATTTTATTTTATTTTATTTCACTTTGGATAAAACTCGAAGGGGAGCCTTGGAGTAACTGGTAAAGTTGGTGCCATGTGACCAGGAGGTCACGGGTTCAAGCCGTGGAAACAACCTCTTGCAGAAATGTAAGGTAAGGCTGCGTACAATAGACCCTTATGGTCCGGCCCTTCCCCGGACTCCGCGCATAGAGGGAGCTTAGTGCACCGGGCTGCCCTTTTTTTTGGATAAAACTCAATTCTAGTTCAAGTAGAAAGAAATCATACTTAGTACTGGAAAGAACATATCATTCATAATGCAGCATATGTCTGCTATCAACATCTGCGTAGATAATTGCCATTTCCTTTATCCTATATCCACCAAAAAAGAATAGCTGGATAGTCAGAAATTACAAGGAGTACTATTTTTTGGTCCTTATTTTTCCTTTTTCTGCATGGGTGGCTTTGATACTTGATTGAAAAGTTAAGTTTGCCTCTGTTGCAGCTAAAACAAAAAGGGGAGAAACGTATTCCATTGTCTCCGCCTCATAGGAAGACCAATTTGGGATGCTTTCAAAAACAGAAGTTGTAAAAATGGTACTTTAAAAGATTGTATAATGTTTAGCGGACTATAGGGACTTTTGGTTCATGAACATGTTATACTAAGATTATAATGTAGGGATTGCAACTCGATGACTAACCTTTGTTTTGTAACAATTTTAAATTATACGAAAAACCTTTAAGAATGAAATTTTTCTATAGCATGACAATTTGAAGCGTGACGAATTGCAAATGTCAATGCCCTTTTAAACATGAAAATTGTATGTACCATACTTTTGATAATTCTAAAACTAATCCTATAAAGTTTACACAAATGAGAGACAATAAGAGATGAATAACTAAACAAGATTTTAGCGTGCAATCTGGTTTTATAAAATAAGATGTCGATGGCACATAACTTTTTTAGTGCAAAATTTATCAATACACGGATTAGACATAACAACCGAAGACTTCAATATTAATGCAGAATTTAACACTCATTATTCCTTTAAAAGTACAGGTCGCAAACCACTACTACATATTTAAAAATCGCCTAAAAGTGCATTCTTATACTAACTACATCCCTCTCCGGAATTTCAAAGCAGCTTCAGAGTCTTTTACAGAGGTGAATTCCTGAATCATTAGTGTGTTTTTGGTATGACGAAAGTCACTTTTCAAGAATTCTATCTCCTGGTATGTGGTTACCAGAAAATAAAGGAATACATTTTCCATCAAAAGGTGGAAAATGAACCTCATTTATCGGCGAAAGTCATTTTCCTTGTCATTATCTTAGTTTTTTAACTTCATCCTACTCGCTCCAACTAATACTTGGACATCGTTATTAATCTTCAATACTAAAATAATTCATCATAACACACTCCGATTCGCTAATATTATTATTGATCTTTAGTAGACATTCTTTTCAGAAAATACTTTCACTCACTAACTGAATGCTGGAAAAACATTTTCTATGATAACATTCAAGTTAATGATCAAAAACACACCTATACTATCACCTTTTCGTGAGTTTCATACCTCAACTATCTCCCTTTACCTACCCGAAAAGGGTGGCTCAGTTGGTTTGACCATGGGACTTCCCAATGGGAGGTCTCAGGTTCGAAACCCCCGCCTGCGACAGCAGGGGGTTTGCTTTCTGGGTCGAGCTCGTCACACGGGGCCTACCTAGTGCGGTTTAACTCTCCTGTATGGTTTGCGGGCTATTGCACACGAGCGGGGTTTACCTTGCGCGCAACCGAAGGGTAGCGGTTGCGGGTTCCTTTGTCAACAACAACAAAAAAAACTATCTCCCTTTACCTACCTAAACTATCACTCCCTTTATATTAAAACACACCACAGTGCTGAGTTGGCCAAATATTTAGAATCAATCGACAACAGGCACAGGCGCGTGAATGCCAACTCAGCATCGAGGTGTGTGTTTAAAACAAAAAGAGTGATAGTTTAGGTAGGTAAAATAGAACAATGGATAGTTCATAGTTGAGGTATGAAACTCGCGAGAATATGATAGTTTAAGTGTGTTTTTGACCATTAACTCAACATTTTACCTGGAAGATGATTTCCATCACACCAAACTCAAAATTTTCAATTTGCTCCAAGAGCTCACATTATACGAACACCTGCTTTCGATTTAATAAATCCCTAAAATATCAAACTGATATCCACAACAGTATGAAAACTATATCACAAGTTAACAAAACGAATACCGTAAATAACGTATTTCTTTTAGCTCAATACTCAATAACAGAATACTCTTAATCAACATCATCATCTTCACATTAACTAAAGACATATAACCAAAAGATGAGTTCCCACACATATGACATACTGAAGGAATATATTTTATATGAATATTTGAATGATTTCTACAATTTCCACACTATGAAAATAGACCCCTATTTATAATAGTAGTACGAAACCTATTTTAAGTCAAAACAGGAAAATTTATTCTTGTATAAATTTGACTATAAATCCTAACTAGACATAGAATTAAAATAGGCATAATACATATATAGGCCCTCAATCTTGGCCTCCGCTGGCAAGTATGCCCTCCAACTTTGGATGTGCACAAGCAACTTGTCTCCACTTTGTCCGTTAAACACTCCAACTTACAAAATGATGATCTAGACACCTCCAAAATTTACTGACACGTAAGTATTTGTGTTTAGGTGTTCAACTTTAGTACAAGTTGAGGCGCCTATTTATGCATAACCAAAGTTGGAGGGTATACCTGATGGCTGAGGCCAAGTTTGAGACCTGTTTATGTATTATGCAATTAAACTATCAAATACTAATCAATTTTGATTTTCTACAACGTTGAATTATTATTTTCCAACAGAGCAATATCAAAATCAATAGATCTAAGATAATTCAACCTTTATGCAATAAAAAACGTAAAAAAATAAAATATTACCTTAGAAGGAATACAACCAACATTGAGACAAGTACCACCAAGAGCACCACGTTTCTCAATACAAGTAGTTTTAAGACCTAGTTGCGCCGCTTTAATCGCCGCCACATAACCGCCAGGTCCACCACCAATAACAACAACGTCGTTTTCATCGGATCCACCCGAAGCGAAACCTCTGTTAAGAGAAAATGAATACTTGTAGAGATATTTATTGGATGATAATATTGTTGTGGCTTTTCGTCTAGCTAAGCTCCCCATTGCCATCTTCAAATTTCTGGTTTGTAGTAGAATATACATAGACGTATAGTGGAGGGCTAGTTTGTTTTTAAAAGGAAATTTTCGTCTACGGAGGTGTGCGCTAATTTATTTACATTAAAAAATACGAATGTGGTTCAGTGATTGTTTGAGGCTGTGTTCCTTAATTACAAGTGTTGATTTTGAGTTTTAGGTATAGAAAAGTTATTGATAGGAGTGTTTTTACTGAATAGGCATATGCGGTGTGAGTTTGAATTAGTTGGACTTTAATGTAGGTATTATTGAGCTCCAATACAGGTAAAAAAAATAAAAATGATTTACATCAAATAAATATTTCTTCCGTTGATATTCTTTCATTTCAGTTTTTTTTAAATTAATAATTTAATTTAAACTTAGCATTTTATTCTTAACAAAATAATTTATAACTATATAAATAAAAATATAATTTATTTCAAGCTATAATTATTATCACATAAGTTAAGACTAATTAACTATTGCGCTACTCTAATATTAATATTTTAAATACTCCTTCCGAATCAAAAAAAATGTCAAGTTAGTCATTTGCACATTCTTTAAAAAAAATATTAACTTCTGAGTATAAATAGGTAATTTGACTTAGATATTTAAATTTGATCCCCTAATACTTAATAAGAAAAAATTTGAAAAAATAAGATTAATTTTTTTTTGATTTGGCAAGTAAACACTCTTTTTGATTAAAAAAATAAAGACTAAATAGACACTATTTTTTATGGTGAGGGAGTAACTTTATGTCACCAAACCTCTATTAATTACTACTACTAATATATTCTTAATTTTTTTTTAAGTTGTACCTTTAAAGTTAGTTTATTCGTTTTGTTGCAGAGGGCACTTGTATTTACAAGCTTTTTCCCCGGCCATATCCTTGCTCGGAAAAAGGGGGATAAGAAATGTAAAATGAGAAATATAACAAGAGTTATCCCTTTGAAAAAAATTTGATTTGAAAAATAAAAAGGGAGAAATACCACTAAAAAAAAATCATAATTCGAACGTATATACCACTTCTCGCTGGCACAATTACTAGATAACTTTTGTAATCAAAAGTTAGCATTTTAGCATTTGTAAACTAGTGTTTTTTCTCCTTTTCATTTTTTATTAAGGAAGAACAAAGGGAAATAGCTGTGTAGTTCCTTCTTATAATCTGCCGAATAATTCATTGTGAAAAAAAAAGAAATTAATATTTTTATCTTTGAAGGAAAACACCAAAAGATAAACGGATAAGAAAAGATTGAGATATTTAGCGCCAGTTAAGGAATTTTTTCCATCAAGTAATAAATATCCTTTACCGCAGAAAACTATGTCCTCAAAAACCTTACCTCATTTTTGGCCGAAAATAGATTAAGATCCTCCCCAATCTAGATGAGGTAGCCCACTCTTCTTCACATTGAAAGCCACTCATCAAGTGTGTTTAAAATCAAGCAGTACAACATTAAGCCACTTAAATTTGGCAAATAAGCCAATATAGTTTGAACTATTGAACCATGTTGCTCAAACTCTTCAAAACTATGGATCATTCAAAAGTAGTACAGATCCAACACGAGTACAACCTCATTTTTTGGAGTGTGCGAGTAACATAGATTTAAACTTTTAAAGGTAGATGGTTGTAATGGTAAAATGCATCATGACAAACAAATGAATTTCAGAAATAACTCAAATATGACACCACTAGTTATCCTTCCATAGTTCCATTAAAAAGAATTGACATTACATATACCAACAATGCACTAGCATTACAAAGCTGCTGGCTGCTTTTTCTCACTTCCCTGAAGCAGCCTCAAACAGACACGAAGCCAGAAATAAAAAATAATTCGTATTTACACATTGTAGTAAAAAATATTAATATGGTCATCAAACAATGCTAGTTTACACTCAATTGCTTCCTAACAAACTTTGGAGTTTCTTCCTGGCATCTTCGGACAAACTGCAACACCTGAATCTTGGCCTCTGGGATGGAACTGAAGACCGGTGATCAGGAGAAGTAAAGCATACGACGATTGCAGTGAGATTGTCATCTGTGTCTTTACATAAAGCTTGATTCACAAGTTCTCTGGCAGATTGCTGCGGGTCATTGTGCATCCTAAGCTCACGGCGAACAACATTTACTGCTTCTTGATTCGACATCACATCCCAGATGCCATCACAACCAAGTATCATGAACTCATCATCCTCAGTCAACAACATTTGTTTAACTTCTGGTTCTGCAGTAAGAGGAGATGCAGACCCAAATGGAAGCTTCATATACCAATCTCCAAGGGCCCTAGTAATTGCAAGATCACCATTTAGACAACCATATTCAATAATACCGCCTAATTTCTCAACTCTTTGCCGTTCCACTAGACAAGTTGGCCTGTGATCTTGAGACAACTGAACTGCAACACCTTTCCTACAAAGGACAGCACGACAGTCACCGGCATTAGCAACAACCACATGTCTTCCCAAAACTAGGGCAGTTATTGCAGTTGTCCCACAATAGGCATCAACAGTACATTCATCGGCTAAGGCCTGATCAGCATTTAAAAACGCTCTAAAGTGAGAGCTCTCCAATTCTTCCAAGAATGCTTGATCAACAACAGATGTTTGCGGCAAATTAGCATCTTCAAAGAAAAATCTCATTGCGTTAGTCCTGACATAAGCAGCTGCATCAGAACCTCCATGACCATCAAACACAGCATAGAAGGCACCCGGAAGAGGCCAATTGTATAGAGAACCCAACTGAGTGGAAAGATCATCAACACGTATATGTTCATCTTCATTGGATCTACGAGGTCCAATATCAGTATAGCTACCTGAACGAATAGCTGGGACAACATTACTGCTTCTAGCTGAATCAATTATACTCGCCTGAGTGCTAGTCGAGCATCTCACACCCTGATAATTGCAAAATATTAAAGGTTAGACCATGGCCACATTGCATTTCAATCACACAAATCATATAACCAATTATCAACAAACATAGTAAAATCTCCAAAACTTATTCAATCATAGCCACAGACCTCACATAAGAAATGAGATACTCCTTCAGTTTCAATTTGTTTGTTGCTTTCCTTTTTAGTCTGTTTAAAAAAGAATGTCTCTTTCCTAATTTAGCAACTCTTTAATTTCAGCATCCCACATGACATGTTTAAGACCACAAGCTTAAAGGATATTTTGGTACATTAACATATCTTTAGTTTAAGACCACAAGATTCAAAAGTTTCTTTATATTCTTAAACTCCGCGTCATGTCAAACTAAGACAAACAAATTCAAATGGAGGAAGTACTATAGTCAAATAACTCAGAAAATCAGAAAGTAGACAAAACAAACCATCAGTTAATCATATGGAGAGACCCAATAAGAGTCAGAAAGTTAAATCCGCTCCATCAGCAAATAGAAAATCATCCAACTATAGCTCAATCCCGAACTAATTCAGGTCAGATATTTGACAATTCATCATAGTTACACAATTTTTACAGACCCTAAACTTAAAGCACAACCTCTTTCTTTCAACTTGGACATGTTATACTTTGCAAAGTTCACTACGTACAATTCCAGAATAAAAAACAACTCAAACTAGCATAATTGAGTTTTTTAAACCCCTTTTCGTAGCAATATTATCTATCAGATGAACTTTTTAAATCCAAACCCTAAATAATACTACCATCAGAACCTCTACACAGTACACAGATCCAAATTCTTCACAACAAAACAACTCAAAATAGCATAATTGAGTTTTTTAATCCTTTTTCATAGCAATATTATCTATCAGATGAACTTTTTAACTTCAATCCCTAAATAATACTACTCAATCCGTCCCAATTTATGTGCACCTTCTGGATTTCGAGATTCAAACAAGTTTTTTTTTTACCGTAATTTTTTCATGTCTTTAAAAATATTTTGAATTGTCAATTATTAAGACTTATAGTACTTTTTATGTGGTTTTCAAATATGTAAATTTTATTTACAAAAACTTAAAAGACTCCATGTTCTAATTCATAGTCAAAATAAAATTATTTGACTCTCGAAATCTGAACTGTACCACGTATATTGAGACAGAGGGAGTACATCAGAACCTCTACACAGATCCAATATATTATTCACAACAAACAAATACACATACAAAACAACAACAACAACATATCCAGTGTACCATAAGTGGGGTCCGGAGAGGGTAGGATATACGCAAACCTTACACCTACCTTTGTGGGGTAGAAAGGTTATTTCCGATAGACCTAAGCTCAAAAGAAACATAGACAAATACACATAGAAAAAACAAAGAAAAACTAGGTGCTACAGAAAATATATCCCCAAGACTAATCATCCTAAGTACTCGAAAAATCAATAAAAAGGGGATGGCCTATGGTCAGCTCGACTAATAACCTAGAAACCACGATCTGATCCCAACAACACAAAATTAGGTGAATTTTGACTTAGAGATGGTTGAAAATATAATTAACTATTAAAAGTGTGCTCTCTAATAGTTATGTGATGTCACACACTTCAACATGTTATTAGATCAGGCCAAATGTCTTTAAGATGGAATCTCACCGCCACGCATCATCAAAAATATTTTTTACTTGTTTGCACCATGGAAAAAATTAGGTGAGCACGTGAGAGACGTGTTGAGAATATAATTAAATATTCAAAATGTATATGATATGATCACATACTTCAACATGATCAGAATTGACATGTATAACAAAATGCTTAAACTAACTCAAACAGTTACTCAACAATAAGAAAGAAAAACGGGAAATCTGAAACGTTACCGAATCAGAAGAAGGCGAAATAGTAGTAACATCAAACAACTCCAAATCATCATCGACGGCAAGGGGCGGTGCCGTTGAAACGCCGAGGTACTCAACGGAAACACTAGGTTGACACAAAATTTCAGCATCTACTACTACCATCTTCATCGCCGTAGTTGAACTCTTCACAATCATCAAAAACTACGTATAATCAACAAAATTTGTATAAGTCCGTGTTTGGATTCTAAGAGATATTTATCGAACGTTTATTTGTTTGTTAAATAGGTTTAGGGGTTTAATTAATTGTTGATTGAAATTGAAGGAAAGCAAGTGGGTTATTTAGAATATATATAGATGAGGATTAAAGATGCGTCTTAAAAAGGGTGTGTGGTGGGAACGCGTGATGAAAAAGGCAAATCGACTCTTACTCGGATTACATGTTCTTTTATTAGTACAGCTTCACTTTTACTTATTCACGGTATTAAAAATAAATTTTTATTTTTATTATATTTAAATAAATAAATAAGAGTATTCACTTAATCATTTATATACTTTTAAGAAAATATTAATTTCTAAAAAAAATAATTAATTTGATTAAAATATTTCTAATTAAATAGATATTAAGATTTAGTCATCTAACACTTAATAAGGGTAAATTTGAAAAATAAAATTATGTATTTCTTAATTTAGTAAGTGAACATTCTTTTTACTCAAACAATAAAGGTTAAGTGAACACTCTTTTTTATCCGGAGAAATTATTTGTCACTTTTAGCATATCAAGAAAAGATAAATTCTTTTTTCCTTTTTTACTCATAATATTAATTACTCATTTTAAATTATTTTTCAAATCTATTAAAACTATGCATCAATTAATATGAGTATCATGATAAATTATGCATTTCATTTATTATTTTTTAAGAGGTGCAAAGTCAATAGTGGACAAGTAAAAGTAAATTGAGATAATATTTTTTTCTCACCTGTGTCAAATACTCGTTTTGGAGCCTAACTAATTTAAATTAAATAAAATTTATTAAAACAATCGCTCACTATAAAAAAAAATATATTCATACGACTCTATCCGATATAAATTGATTAAGTATACAAGAATTATATTCATATCTCACCCAAACTTTTGTGGTCGAATTATATGATTGTATGTAAGTAACTTTTAAAAGACTATCGTAATTTATGGTGTTATATTAATTTTTTTTTTTACCGAATATGTTCTTACAGGAGCCTCTAAAAGGCTTTTATTCTTCATTTAGATACCTAATCCACTAGGAGACAATGATTACAAGAAAATGTCAGTGTGATAAAAAATTATTGGCGATATTAAACTAATAAATTCATGCCATATATTTATAGTCTAAGTCTATCACTTAATTAATCATAATTATTTAATATAATTTGATATAAATATGTGAGGATAAATTTTTGCCATGATGATGGTGCCAATGCTAAGGATGGTGGATTTGTGCAAATATTTGTATCAAAATCGAGATACGTAACCCCAACATCGATGATCCACTTTATTCTAAAATTTCAACAATCAACGTATTTTCTACTTATTTTTCAAAATCGAACTATGTTATCACACGTTAAAAACTTAAAATTATTACACCAAAACTATCAATTTCCAAAAATAGTAATCGCTCACGCGACATCGTATCCTTTTCCCACTTCATGCGATGATCTAAATTAAGTATTATTTTTAATTATAATTAGAGGTAGGTAATGGTTACATTATATGTCGATCCAATAATCACTAATCAATTAATCATTTTCATTTGTTCAAACAATGGCTAGGGCCAAGAAGTATCCTTTCCTTTCTAGATAGTTCTACAAATATGTGAACCATCTACAATCCAAATCAGAATGTCACTAGTCACGTTAATAATACTTTATTCGTTAGTGTAACAAATGGAAAAATACTTATTAATCCCAAGTCTACGCTGACTTGAATAAATAATACTTTGTATTATCCATTAGTTCTCATTGAATTAAAACTTTATAAGGACAAACAAATGGGAAAAGGAAACGTAGAAGAAACTATCAAGGTCCATTCAATTGTATCACTTTCGTAGAAAATTATGTTTGTGCAAATAGAGTAATAATAACTTTTCGTATTTATATAAATAAATTATTAAATAAATAAGGAGAGCTTCTAGTGTCTAGTTTGAATCTGATGTAAGATAATCGTAAAAGTTTTTTAATCCTCTTGATAAATACCTTGTGCTACTATTGAGAACTCTACTCTCTTGCATAAAATCATATGCTTTTATCGTCAATCTTCCTGACTTTTTGCTTGTTTGGTCTCGTTATTTTATTATTAATTTTCTCTTTCAAGGTTCATTTCATTTTGGGGATTTCTTCTCATTCCGTCTATTTTGCTAGCTGGTGTCGTCTTCTCTCTTATTTATATACTAGTGAATTTGACCGCGCTTCGCGCAATTATTTCATAAAAATTATTAATAAATTTTAAATTATTATTTTGCTAAATTTAATTTGGATAGAAGAAGAAGAACTATGAGATTGCATTCTCATCTACAAAAATCATATCTATTAATATCATACAAATAATAATATATGTAAGTAGAACACTAAAAGAAAAAATCACAAATTTTGTTGCTACATATTCTTTTTTGTATAAGCATACTTTGAAAATTTAGGAACAATTAAAACCCAATTGCTCGTCGTACAATATCTATATTACCATTCACTTCTAAAACTCTATCGAATATGCTTGTAAGAGATTTGGTGAATTCTAACACAGATTTTCATAAATGAAGAAAAAGATAATGAAAATTCAAAAATGAAAATGTAAGAGAAGTGAATTACTGTACATGCCTAATTTTACTTACAAAATTGAAAGAGTTAAAACCTCTCCCTCTAATGGGAAGATACAAGTAGTAAATTTTTACAAAATTGTATTATTAATTTATGGCCATGAATAAAGTATAGGAGGTCAGAAAATGCATAATAGACTTGCTTCAAATTCATTACATATCACTCTCCATCTACTTTTATTAAGACAGAGAAAAGAAATTTCCCACAAGGCTTACAACAACATTAACCATAATTCATACCTAAAACAAATAATCCCTTCATTATTTTTATTAATGAATGAGTATATATAAAATTTACAATATGAAAAATCCTATCTCTATTCTACTCTCAAAACCTTATTCTATTTGTACAAGACTTATACAATTATGATAAGTGTACAATGCTAATTAATTATAATTAATATGGTACAAAAATAGTCTCCAAACCGTGATATACTTACCATATATATCACAGACCGTTTGGTAAGTATATCACGGTATACTATTAATCACACCCCTTGATCATAGCGGGCGGTCTTAAATGCGTTGAGTGTCCCATCGGTGTCGAAATCCTTTGAAATTTGTGAAATATTGGGCACGAAGAGTCTTTGAGAAAGCCCACCGATCCTTGTCTGCGAGGAAAATAGGGGTTGTTGGGCCACTACCCACAGGCCCAGCCCCACTGCTAGGGGGCCCATGGCTGGGACCAGTTGGGCTGCAGCTCACTCCCACCGTGTCGAGGCCCACCACCACTGTTTGGGCCACCCCACCACTGTCGGTACTACCACAATTGCCACCGCGATTTTTGCCATTATTTTTTCGATTCTTCTTGCCTCCACCGTGAGTACGGTTTTGGCCCGAATTATCAACAAAACCTTGAGAACTATCGGATGATGATGTCATCATCACCACGGGACTAGCGCTGATAGCCGCCTTTTTTGCCAAGTCGACTTCTTCTAACGTGAACATTGAACGATCTTGATAAAAAGGTTAAAGTGGATTACTTTGACGGATGAGAGTCCCAACGCCATTATAGGCCTCAGATAGGCCTGCAACCATTTGTAAAATAAGACGATTATTGGTAACAGAAGCTCCGACATTACGGAGTTGGTCTGCTAATTCCTTAAGTCATTTACAATAAGCCGAAACATTCGGGAAATCTTCCATGCTGACTTGGGAAAATTCGTGCTCAAGGGTGACAATACGAGACTGTTGGTTATCCTGGAATATATCACACAATATATTCCAGGTAGCCATAGCCGTAGTGTCTGGCTCAATGATCGTCTGTAAGAGGTCAGTAGAACTAGTGGAGTAAGTCCACTGAAGGACGGTAGCATCAAGAGTAATCCATAACTGAGGATCCTCCGCGGGAAGAGGAATAGTAGGAGGAATTATGTGACGGAGGACTTGATGAGAGATTGCGTGAATTTTGAACAATTTCGCCCAGGTCGCATATATGACGTTTTTCATCTCAGGAACAATATAGATGTGGTTATTTATTGATGTTGGAAACAGTAAGGGCATGATGAAATACATTCTTAGACATAACAAAAGAACAAAGGGATTGGGATGAAAATTTGGGAAGAGAGAATGTAAAATTGGCATGAAATCCGAGGAGGGGCACAGATTCCAATGCAGATCGGCCGAGAAGGGAAGAGCAGAAAACCGAGAGAAATTGCGGAAGTAATTTAGACCTAGACTTCTGATACCATGAAAGAAATAATCCCTTGATTATTTTCATTAATGAATGAGTATATATACAATTTACAATATGAAAAATCTTATTCATATTCTACTCCCAAAACTCTATTCTATTTGTACAAGACTTCTACAATTATGATAAGTGTACAATGCAAATTAATTATAATTAATATGGTACAAAAATAGTCTCCAAACCGTGATATACTTACCATGTATATCATGGACCGTTTGGTAAGTATATCACGGAATACTATTTATCAATAGGAGTGAATCATTCAGAAGCTTTTTATCCCTAAAGAACACCTTGCTCTATTTTATTTATAGAGACAAAAATTTCACCTACTATTTAAAAACCAAGGGAGAAAAGGGAAGGGTAAAGAAATAGAGAAGGAGAAAATTGAAGAAAGACCTTTTGTATTTGAATTCTTGCATATGATTTAGGTGCAAAGAAATTTGATAAAACTAAATGACAAAACGTAAAACAATTTGACATTAGTTTCTTTCGCGTGAAATTGAATTATAGGTGGATACATTTTTTCGATCGAAAGAGAACACAATTTGTAAGCACAAACAATAGCTTGATCGATCAAAACTTTATAAAAAAGATAACACGTATCAATTACCATTTCTCATAACTTTAAACATCCTTTAAATCAATATTGTTCTAGAAAATACCAATTTAATAACGACTTAACAATATTCTCATAGAATAAAATAATTACAATCCGCAACTATACACACCAATCAACCTGCAAAACAAAAAACCAAAATCAATGAGACAGAAAATAGAGAAAGAAAACATCAAAAACTAATACACTAAGTACAATTGATATTTTTATTTCTACAATACAAGCCCAAAAAAAAATGCTTCACACATGATTCAAAAGTATAATATTTTCAACTAAGATCAACAAAAAATAGAAAAAATAACATAAAAATGAATAATAATAATAATAATAATAACTATTAGTGAATATTACAATATATTCACCATATATTTTGTAATTAATGGTAGTGTATAATATGATAAAAATAGGATCTTTATTCAATTAGGATTTAACATTGTACACACTATATATATATTTGTATTAATGAGAAAGACTCCGCAAGTAAGATTAATACAATCTTGAAAGAAATAATCCCTTGATTATTTTCATTAATGAAAGAGTATATATACAATTTACAATTTCCATAATAGAAAAATTATATTCTTATTCTACTCCCAAAACATTATTATACTTGTACAATAATTATACAATTATGGTAAGTTTACAATACAATTCTAACTTAACTACAACAAAACATCACCTAAAATAGACCACCAAACCGTGATAGACACGATATGTATACACCGTGTATATCATGGGTTTAACAGCCCATATTTGCCTATTCATCCCGTGATATACATGGCATATATACCGTGTTTATCACACACCCCGCAGTCATAGCGGGCGGTCTCCGTACGCTGAGACTGTCTCTAAAATCTTCAAACAAATCGGAGGGAAGACCCTTCGTAAAGATGTCTGCAATTTGATACCTGAAAGGGACATGTAAGACGCGTACTTGTCCACGAGCTACCTTTTCGCGAACAAAATGGATATCCATCTCAATATGTTTTAGTGCGTTGATGTTGGACCGGATTCCCAGAAAGATATATTGCACTAATATTATCACAATCAACTAAGGTAGCTTTTTGAATGGGAAAGTGAAGTTCTAAGAGAAGATAACGTAACCAGCATGATTCAGAAACCACATTGGTCACCCCTCGATACTCGGCCTCGACACTGGAGCGGGATAAGGTAGCCTGAAGTTTTACAGACCATGAGACCAAGTTATCACTGAGAAATATACAATAACCAGAGGTAGAGCGTCAGGTGTCCGGACAGCCACCCCAATCAGCATCTGTATAAGAGACAAGTGTCGAGACCGACGACGGATATAGATGCAATTCATAATCAAGTGTGCCATGTAAGTACCGGATAATGCATTTGAGCGCATTTATGTGCTCAATCCGAGGATCATGCATAAGCAAACACATCTGATGCACAGCATACGTGATATCCGATCTCGTGAAGGTGATATACTGAAGTGCCCCTACAAGACTGCGATAGTGGGTGGGATCTTCGTAAGGTGAGCCAGTTGCAACACCCAGCGAGTAGTGTCATGATAGACTTGCGTAAACCATCAGAAGAAGTTGTCAAAATAATAGCATCCACATACAAGAGATTATATGTCAAGGAAGTACCACGACGATATATGAACAATGAATTATCAGACCTGCTGTGTGAAAATCCAATAGATGAAACATAGTCTACAAACCTCTTATACCAAGCCCGTGGGGCCTGCTTAAGCCCATACAAATACCTATTCAACAAACATACATGATGAGGATATTTGGGGTCTCGAAAACCCAAGGGCTGATGCATGTAAACGGTCTCCTTAAGATCATCATGTAAGAAAGCATTCTTCACATCTAACTGATGAATGGGCCAAACTTTCGAAAAAGACAAACTGAGAACAGTGTGATTAGTAGCCGGTTTGACCACCGGACTAAACGTCTCACCACAAATCACGCCAACCTACTGAGTCTTACCATCACCTACAAAACGAATCTTATGCCTCGCAAAAGAACCATCAGAATTATCATTATGAGTAAAAATTCACATAGACCGAATAATATTAACACTAGAAGAACAGGGTATCAACTCCCACATCTTATTTTCAATAAGAGCATCATATTTGTCCTTCATAACTAATTTCCAATTCGGGTCATTTAATGGGGACACTGGGTTACTGGGTAGGGGGTTTTAAGAACATTAGAATTTAGATTAAAATGTTTTTTTATTTAAAAATACCCCGTTGATTATGAGTGACCGATCTATGACTCGGTAGAGAATTGGATGGATTTTGGGAGGAACTTGGATGAGAGACGGGCTGGCCAGCAAGCAGTGGGCCTGCTGGCCCAATTTTGGAAACAGAAGCCGAGGGAGAAGCAGAAACTAAAGCTGGAACAGTGTTGGTATTGGGCTTGGCAACTAGCACAACTGTCGAACTAGGGCAGAAACAATACTGGAAATACTGGGATGTGGCGGAACAATAGGTCCAGCGGGCAGTGGGCCCGCTAGCGGATTTCGGGTGCGGGACAAGTCCGATAAATGGTTATGTTGTTTTATGTCACTCGATGACTTGATTGGGACATTCTTGTTTTAATACGCGAAGATGGTGATGAATCATTCTCATATGGGGAGACGCCGTCATCCAAAAAATTATATGAACTAGTCATAGGACTACTCACTTTAGCAAACGGAAATTGAGTGTATCAAAAATAACATGGCGACTAATGATGATTTTATTAGATGATAAATCAAAACATTTATAACCACGATGATTAGACGGATAACCCAAAAACACGCAAGGAGTAGAACGGGCCTGAAGTTTGTTCATTGTAGTTGACAAAAATAGTGGATATCATAAGCACCCAAATACCCTAAGATGGGAGTACGAAAGATTTTTACTAAAGAGGACTTTAAGAGGAGACGCATTTGTCAACCCTTTGGTAGGAAGTATGTTAAGAAGATAGGTAGCCATTTTAGAGCATGATGCCAAAAGGATGGGGTATGGAAGCATGAACCAATATAGTTCGGACAATATTATTAATGGTACGAATTTTTCGTTTGGCTTCCCATTTTGTAAGGACGTATGAGGACAAGATAAATGAAAAACTATGTCATTAGTATCACAAAAATCTCGGAACACCCCATTATCATATTCTTTGCCATTATCACATTGAATATTTTTTATTTCCCAGTCGAATTGGGTACGGATGAATGCTCTAAATTTTAAGAATGTGGAAAACTTATATTTTTTCGCTAATGGAAAGGTCCATAAAAATTAGAATAATCATTCAAAAATAGAACATAATAACGATGGCCCACAGAACTTAAAACGGGAGATGTCCATAAATCGCTATGAATAATATCAAATGGCATTAAAATACGAGAAGTAGAGGTTACAAATGGTAATCTAACATGTGTTTCCTAAAGGACATGATTGACAAATTAGAGTACTATGTGTATCCTTACAAGAAATAAAATTATTTTTATGCAAGGAAGAAACAATGGATGATCCAGGGTGACCCAAATGTGCATGCCACAAGGAAAGAGCTAGAGCTGCAAAAGTAGATGGTAAGGCCTGACTCAAGAGACTGGATGCGGGCGTGATAGGATAAATATATCCCCTACTATCACATCTCATGACTCATGAGAGGTATCCCCGTCTTGAAATCTTTCACAGAAAACCCAAATAGATCAAAATCAATAGAAACTCAACTATCAGTGGTGAATTTACGGACAAACACCAAATTTTTAATTAAGTTAGGGCATTTTTTATGACAAGAGGTGGATGTGGGGGAGGCAAAGTTTTATAACCGTAATCACGAATTGGAATTGATTTGTCATCACCAATAATTATGCCACGATTGTTGCTCAAATTAGAATAACACGAGAGAGTACCTTGGTCGGACGTGAGAAGTGATGCCGGTGTCCATGTAGCAATTTGTGTTTGGAGGATTCAATCCAAGAGTGTGAATTATGGTTCAATGTCGGTCGGAGTGGGGCCTGCAGCATGATGGGCATGTGGAGGCCGAGGCCCAAGCACACCTACTTGCTACCCCAACCCAGTATTGTTGCGGAAGCCACTGGACCACGTCGGATTGGGCCAAAAGGAATTCTGGACGGCCCACTGTCCAGGGGTCGTTGGGCCACTAGCCACCGACCCAGGCCCACTGCCAGGGGGCCCACGGTTGGGACCAATTGGCTTGTGGCCAACTGCCACCGTACTGGGGCCCACTGCCAATATTTTTGCTGCCCCCCACCACTACCGGAACCACCATGATTGCCACCGCGATTTTTGCCATTATTTTTTTGATTTTTCTTGCCTCCACCGTGAGCACGATTTTGGCCCGAATTATCAATAAAACCTTGAGAATTAGCGGAGGATGTCATCATGACCACGGGAGTGGAGCCAGTAGCCGCCTTTTAGCGAAATTGGCTTCTTCTAACGTGAGCATCGAGCGAGCTTGATAAAAAGGCGGAAGTGGATTACTTTGACGAATGAGAGTCCCCACGTCATTATAGGCCTCAGATAGGCCTGCAACCATTTGTAGCACAAGACGATTATTAGTAACAGGCGTGCCAACGTTACGGAGTTGGTCTGCCAATTTCTTGAGCAGTTTAAAATAAGCTGAAACATTCGAAAAATTTTCCATGTTGATTTGGGAAAATTTCTGCTCAAGGGTGACAACGCGGAAATGTTGGTTATCTTGGAATATATCATGCAATCTATTCTATGTAGCCATAGCCGTAGTGTCCGGCTCAATAATCGTCTGTAAAAGGTCAGTAGAAATAGTGGAATAAATCCATTGAAGGACGGTAGCATCAAATGTAATTCATAACTGAGGATCATCCACGGGTGTAGGGGTAGCGAGAGGAATTATGTGATGGAGGACTTGATCTGAGATGACGTGAATTTTAAACAACTCTGCCCATGTCGTGTATTGGACGTTTTCCATCTCAAGAACAATAGGGATGTTGCTCTTGCTGTTAGAAACAGTAAGGGCAGGATGAAAGTGGTTCTTTGACGTCGACATAACGAAAGAAAAAAATGAGGGATTTGGATTAATTTAGGAATAAAGATGAAGATTACGGAAACCAAGAAGGAGGCTTGGAAATTGAGGTATGGCGGAAGAGAAAACAAATAGGAGAGGTATGAAAAACCTAGACTTCTGATACCATGAAAGAAATAATCTCTTGATTATTTTCATTAATGAAAGAGTATATATACAATTTACAATTTTCATAATAGGAAAATCTTATTCCTATTCTACTCCTAAAACCTTATTCTACTTGTACAATAATTATACAATTATGGTAAGGGTACAATACAATTCTAACTTAACTACAACAAAATATCACCTAAAATAGACCACTAAACCGTGATATACACGGTATGTATACACCGTGTATGTCACGAGTTTAACAGCCAATATTTGCATATTCAGCCCGTGATGTACATGGCATATATATTGTGTATATCACGGGTGTTTATCAAATCTTACATGGTATCAAGAACCAAAAATTTCTAACCCTATTCGCCCCCCCTTTCTATCTTCTCTTCTGATTGGTGGCTGGCTTTCGGGAGTGTGTTCCATCTCCTGAGGTAGTTTTCTAAAGAAATCCACCGTCCACTATTTCAGATTGCAAACTTGGAAACCGCTTCAATTCCTGACATTCTCCAATAGATTTCCTCACTAGTTCCTTCAACACAAAGTGAATAGCATCAACAGAGGCTTCAGGTGGGCCTCTAAAATAATTTAAGGCACGTTCAATTAGTTGTCTATAACCTTGCTCAGGTGCTATTAAGTGAGGTTGGTAACCGTCTGCCTCTGAAACATTATTTCTCTACTAAATTTCAGATACTCTCATGGCGTCAATCGCGGCCCACATAGCTTCTCCGCTTCCTCTTCCTCAACACCTGACGTCAAAAATAATCAGTCGCGGGACCAGTACCCGACACAGTGGGCCAGCCCACGTCCTTGGAAATTGTTCGGGCACTGGGCCCCATCAACCATCCCCTTTCCATGTCTGGCCCAGCAGCAACATTGGGCATCGCTGAGGCCCAATACATAGCGGCCCAGCATCAGATATACTTATCTCATAACCTGGTTCAGCATCAGAGAACCCGGTTCAGCATTCGTCATTCTGCGGTAAACTTATCTCATAACCCGGTTCAGCATCAGAGAACCAAGTACATTGAGATGGATATACATTTTGTTCGTGAGAATGTTGTTATAGGTCATGTTAAGGTGTTGCATGTGCCTTCTTCGTATCGATATGCAGATATTTTCACAAAGGGGCTTCCTCGACAGCTATTCATCGACTTCAGATCCAGTCTCAGCATCCGGCCTCCTCTCGCTCCGACTGAGGGGGTGTATTATTGAATATTATAATATATTCACCATATATTTTGTAATTAATGGTAATGTATAATTATGGTAAAAATAGGATCCTTATTTAATTGGGATTCAATATTGTACATACTATATATATTTGTATTAATGAGAAAGACTCTGTAAGGGAGATTAATATAATCCTACAGAAACTACAACTTCGAGCATTTTCAAAACCCAAAAAAAAATGATCTATAATGTGATAAAGTATGTAAGTCAAATAGATTGGTCTTGAGCTTTTTATAGGGGAAAAAGGTGATAATAACCGTAAGAATAAATTCACTATAATTATCATCATAATTCAAGAATCATCATGGATAATATTGATTGGTCTTAATTAAGGTCAATAACATTGTGTCTTTTCAATTCAATAGGTTTGTCATTGTCTTAATCTGGGCATTTATTTTGGTAATGAAAACGGATAATGAACATGAAAAGGTATATGGGTTAATACCACATTCATGGCCAATTTATGAGTAGCATTTTTTTATGTGTAATAAAGAACACCACTGCACGGGTCGATACGCACAACGATTTACGGCTAAGACTATTGGGGTATCTAATCTTATTTGCTCTCCTAGCTTTCGTCTCTCAGTGTCAGTGTCAGTGTCAGCCTAACAGACGTTAGCAAGATGTAGAGCTAGCTAGGTTAGGGTAGCGCTTGCCATAACAAAGCTAGCCAGAAAGCAGGTCAGGCAGGCGAGCGATAGTACAAGCAAGCTAACACGCTTCTGTCTTCTAACCATCTAAGACTGGATTCAATAGCAGCTCTTGCACCCATTGACTTTGCACCTTCTAACATCTCGAAAAGAAAACAACAATCTACACGGGGTGCTATTTGTCTACTTATTGCATTAGTCACATACTCCTAACCATCCCCGGGAGGAGAATAATGATAGCTAGTCACGGAGGAGTGAGTGGAGTTGTAAATTTTGAGACATTTAAATATAAACATTAAGAAATGGATAGAGGAGTAGTAATTGACACATTTATTTTTTGTACGATAATAATGATAAGTAAATAAAAATATAGAGGAAATTGCCAAAAAAAATGCGAAAAAGAGCATCCTTGGCCATAGAGATATGTCATATATGATTGTCTATTTCTAGCTTTATATTATATATATAGATTCTCATCCAAATAAACATTGAATGCTGACATTACATATTAAATTTCTAGTAGTACATCCATAATTTTTTTAAAAGTATGTGTGATCGTCCATAAAAAATGACAAAAGATACGATAGAGATAGAACATTTATTGTATGAGGTCCTGCGAGACATGTGTGTTTTAAGAAGAAACAACAACAACAATAATAAAAGGGCAGTCCGATGCACTAAGCTTCCGCTATGCGCGGGGTTCAGGGAAGGGCCGGACCACAAAAGTCTATTGTACGCAGTCTTACCTCACATTTCTATAAGAGATTGTTTTCACGGCTTGAATCCATGACTTCCTGATCACATGACAATAATTTTATCGGTTACTTCTAGGCGCACATGAATAATTTCTTTTTCCATAAGCACATGAATAATTCTAAATTGGATGAATCATGTGCATGTTCAAGGAAGATTGGTAGGTAAAAGTGGCAAGAAAAAAAAGGGTCATAAAAAGTGAAACTATTTCCCACAAGATAAGTATGCAAAACATGTTCCGGAATATCAGAACTCAGAACACGTACGCCATCAATAAACCTTCTTTTCAATGAATTAAAAGAAAAAAAAACTACATTAATTAATTACACGAAGAGATCCACAAAAGAACGATTATAACGAATCTTTTGACTAATCCAAACATATATAATTAAGGAAGCTTTATTCCTTACTTTGCATAGATAGTTTCTTGGTCTGTCATAGTGTTTGAATTTGGTTCTGATTTAATGGGAGTTTGGACATAAAAAATGTGATTTGAAAAAAATAGTAAGGATCATATGTGACGAAGAGGTCACGGGTTTGAGTCGTACGGTCTCTCGCTAAAATGTAGGACAAGGCTGCGTATAATAGACCCGTGTGATCCAGTCTTTTCCCGAACCCCTCACATAATACAAGCTTAGTGCACCGTGCTTTCCTTTTGATTTTAGAGAAAATGCTATTGATGAGTATTTTATTGATTTTGTTTGGTAATAATCCATCTTTGCACTGCATTAAGCGCGGAAAAATTTTCATCTGATTTTTTGTATGATTCAAAATCCATTGGTTTTAGTTTTTTGGCAAAAAAAGTTAAGAAAATTTTCTGAACCAAATGGACAATGGTTCCACTTTTAAGCTAAATTTACAACAAATTAATAAAGCATTTCCCTAAAATTACCAAGACAATCTCTGCTTGAAACATCCATAGTCTTTCATGATTCATATAATAGTGCTTTCTCCAAGTGTGGTAGTGTTGAATGCACTATCTACATAAGTTCAATCAATTTCCCTCTTTTGGCATAGCAGTAATAAAAATAGTAGGGAGCACTTACCGTCTTCCCTCAAATGAGTCTTACGCGATGCAAATCCACATATAGTTTAATTTCAATACTGATATGGGATATTGGGTGGGAAACAAAAAAATAGTAAAAAGTTCAAAGGTTTCATTCAGAATTGACTATTCAAATAGCCACTTTTCGGCCATTGTAATTATAAAAAAAAAGTCACTATCCTAGAATTTCAAATTGCACTAGTTTTTTTTCAAAGTCAATGTCAAATAGCCACTTGCGTCTCAGCTAGTTTTTTTTCTGCCATTAACCAGTCTAGTATCTTCATAATTCAGTTTAATCCATGCCTTTATCACGCACAATATTATGGGTACTCTAGGAACTTTGAATTTGTACAAAGGGAATATATTTTATACTGTGTGTAGTATACGCAAATCATATTAGTTGTGCCATTATAACAGGGTTAAAGGGGAATATATTGTTTTTGTACAAATTAAGGAGATACAATAGTAATTATGAGTACTCTATCTAAACTATATTAGTAGAGTACAAATGAATTTGTGTTTGTACAATTAAAAGGGATATACTTCTTATTGTTAGTATTGTAGATAAATCATATTACTACTAGTTTTACGAACGGAGGACATATTTTTAGTTGTACAATGTGAAATATTATTTAAATTGTAAGTAATCTATGTAAAATTACATTCCAGGTTATGAATATATTTAATAAAAAATGGATTCATGAATCGGATCTGGACTGGATACGAATCTCAAATACAAAATTTAGATCCAGATCCGATCCGTCAGAAACGAATCCGGGTTCGATCAGTCAGAAACGGATCCGAATTCAATCCGGATCCATCGGGTCCAAATTTTTAAAATTTATATTTTATAAAATGAATTTAAATCCATCGAATTCAGAATCCACTGTCATCTCTACCTAGCACACATAGTGGAACATTTGCGAGGCACATAGAAGCAGTACTTGAAACAAAAAGTTTCTGAAATCTTGTGTCGACCACGCTTTATGATCAGTCAAAACTCAAAACACTACCTCTAGGTGTAGGGCCAAGCATTAAAAAAAAGATGCCATCAGTTCAACACGTTAGTTGTATGGAATTTGACTTTAACTTTTGTCCTCTATTTTTATTTGTATTTAGACAGGAAATTCAACTTGAAGTTGTAGTTTAGAATTTTAAAAAATAGCTTATTATCTATTTTTCAACTCACTTTTTATTTTTGAAATTGTATTTTAGTACATTTAAATATGAACAATATTTCAAATATTCTTTGCAAAAAAATACAACCAAACACAACTCTATCTTCAACTCCAACTCCATAAATTCCGAATAAAGTAAAAAATATTTGGATTCTATGGCCAAACGCCTACTAATATTGTATATTCTTTACATCATAGGGCTAAAATGAGCTACAATATTACATAACTGTCTATGATAATACTAAATTTGATAATTTAAATAACCGATTAAAATACATTGACAATGTAAATATTCTTTACTGCAAGTGTGGAGATTTTTTACACTGTTAGTGTATTCTAACATATCTTTGTTGGTTGTTATTTCAGTCGAGCACTCTCTTTTTTCTCTGTCCAATTCCGTCTTACCAAATAAGATTGACTTCTTACCGATAGCATTTAGTTACAAGTTTTACTAGGTTATTGATTAATGTTTATCATAGGTATAATTTTTTTAAAAACTGTACATAGAACTTAAACACGTATCTTGTTAAATATGGCAATATACACACAATATACAAGTGTATATTGCCATAATAAGTGCCACGATTTATGGCCATTATTGGGCTCGGTTTTGTGGCTGATTTGGTAGTTAAGAATATTGTATATTTGGAAAATATATGTGTAGTATATTGTAATGTATTTTGTTACCATAATTAGGAATATACACTACCATAATTGTAGAGTTAGAATTATGGTAGAATCAAGTTTTAGAAATAGAATAGGAATAAGATTCTCCTATTTTGTATCTTGTATATATACATATTCAATTAATGAAAATAATCAAGGGGATTATTTCTTTCATGGTATCAAGAGACTAGGTTTTACAAAAAAAATTCTCTCCCTAAATTTTTTGGACCTTCTCGGCCGAGAACCCCCCCTCGGGTTTCTCTCCCAAATTTCGTCTTCCGCTCTAAAAAACCTCTCTTAAATTTCCCCTCCTTCTTTGATTTCCCCTCCTTCTTTGATTTCCCCTCCTTCTTTGTTCTTTCAATATGTCTAAGAACAATTATCACCCTGCCCTCACAGTTTCCAATATCAAGAGATGTATCTCTATTGTCCTTGAGATGGAAAACGTCCAATATGCGACGTGGGCGGAGTTGTTTAAAATTCACTCTATCTCTTATCAAGTTCTTCACCACATCATTCCTCCCGCTAGACCCCTTCCTGCGGAGGATCCTGAGTTATGGATTACACTTGATGCTACCGTTCTCCGGTGGATCTACGCCACTATTTCGGTTGACCTTCTACAGACGATTATTGAGCCGGATACCACGGCTATGGCTGCATGGAATAGATTGCGTGACATATTCCAAGACAACCAACATTCACGTGTCGTCACACTCGAGCAGGAATTCTCTCTCGTTCGAATGGACGAATTTTCGAACGTTTCTGCATATTGCAAGAAACTAAAGGAGTTGGCGGATCAACTCCGTAATGTTGGCGCACCAATAACGAATAGTCGTCTAGTTCTACAGTTGGTTGCCGGTCTTTCAGAGGCCTATAATGGGGTTGTAACTCTCTTTCGCCAAAGCAACCCTCTTCCTGACTTCTATCAAGCCCGCTCCATGCTTACTTTGGAAGAAGCGGGTTTGGCTAAAAAGGCGGCTACCGGAGCAAGCCCCGTCGTCATGGTGGCGTCCTCTCCTAGTTCTTCGGGTTTTGTGAATAATTCGGGCCAAAACCATAATAATGGTGGCGGCAGGAATAATCGCAAAAATAATAACAAAAACCGCGGGGGCAAACGCGGCGGTTCTAGTGGCGATTCCGGTGGTCAGCAAGCAGGCGGTGGGTCCCATCCAGTGAACAGTGGCCCACCACACCCTTGGGCCCAGCAGTGGGGCCCATGGCGATGGGGGCTGAGGCGATGGGCCGTGGGCGGCGACCACTTACCATCACGCGATGAATTCCGGCGATGGATCGCCAAGCAGTGCCCAACACCCAGCGGTGGCGGTCCACCGTCAAGAGCCTCAAGCGGCAACTCCGGCGCTACGCCTAGCACCATCACGCAGAGAGTTCTTGGGCCCCGACCTCCAGAAGCCCATCATGCGGCCAGCCCCACTCGGGCGATATCGAGGCCGCGATGCACACGTTGGGGTTGACTCAACCGGACCCAAATTAGTACATGGACACCGGGGCAACTACTCACATGACTTCTGAATCAGGTACTCTCTCATCTTATTCCAATTTGAGCACCCCTCGAGGGATAATTGTTGGTAATGGCAGTTCTATTCCAATTCTAGGGTATGGTCAGAAAACATTGTCTCCCCCCAATCCACCCCTTCTCTTGAAAATACTTTACACGCTCCTAAATTGATTAAAAATTTAGTGTATGTCCGAAAGTTTACATCGGGCAATTCGATTTCAGTTGAATTTGATCCTTTTGGTTTCTCTGTGAAGGATTTCAAGACGGGGAGCCATCTCATGAGGTGTGATAGTAGGGGGGATCTGTATCCTATCATGTCTGGTTTCAGTCCATCGAGTCAAGCCTTGCCATCAGCCTTTGCAACCATCTCTCCTTCCATGTGGCATGCTCGTCTGGGTCATCCGGGATCTTCTATTTTATCAGTTTTAAATAAAAATAGCTTTATTTCCTATAAGGGTACGAGTCGTACTCCACTTTGTCAGTCTTGTTCATTAGGGAAAATTGTTAAGTTGCCATTTGTAAACTCCAATTCTCATACTTTAATGCCATTTGATATTATTTATAGCGACTTATGGACGTCTACTGTTCTTAGTTCATTAGGTCATCGATATTATGTTCTCTTTTTAGATGATTATTCTAGATTTTTGTGGACGTTTCCAATTGCGAATAAATCACAAGTGTTTTCCGTCTTCATCAAATTTAGAGCGTTCATTCGTACTCAATTCGAAAGAGAAATAAAAAATATTCAATGTGATAATGGGAAAGAGTATGACAATAGAGAGTTTCGAGAATTTTGTGCTAATAATGGGATAAATTTTCGTTTTTCGTGTCCTCATACATCTTCACAAAATGAAAAAGCCGAACGCAAAATTCGTTCCATAAATAACATTGTCCGAACTCTCTTAATTCATGCCTCCATACCTCCATATTTTTGGCATCATGCTCTACAAATGACCACATATCTTCTTAACATAATTCATTCTAAAGGTCTGACATATTCTTCCCCCCTCAAAATCCTATATAATAAGAACCCTTCTTATTCTCATCTTCGGATTTTTGGGTGCTTGTGTTATCCGTTATTCCTATCCACCACAATTAACAAACTTCGATCTACCCCATGTGTATTTTTAGGTTATCCCTCGAATCATCGTGGTTATAAGTGTTTTGATTTATCCTCCAAGAAAATCATAATTAATCGCCATGTTATTTTTGATGAAATCCAATTTCCTTTTACCAAAGTTCATACTCCCGAGCCTAGGTCGTATAATTTTTTAGATGACCCAATATCCCCATATATTATTCGGAATTTTTCAGACATATCCCGCACCCAAAATCCTCCAGACCCTGCCGGTCCCACGCTCGCCAGCGGCTGCGGCGGTTCGATTTACGGATCGGTCCAGCAATTGGGCTGTCATTGCAGGCGATCCGCACGACCTACGCTTTACCGATTTGGGCGTGACGGTGTCAGGCCCGAAAAATTCCCAAAATTCCCTCACTTCCTCCTCGAGTCATAGACCGGTCACTCGTAGTCAGCGGGGCATATTTACACCTAAAAGACATTTTAATTTACATTCTGATGTCTCTAAATCTCCCTTGCCCCGCAATCCTGTGTCCGTATTAAATGACCCTAATTGGAAAATTGTTATGACTGATGAATATAATGCTCTTATTGATAATAAGACGTGGGAGTTGGTGCCCCGTCCATATGGTATTAATGTTATCAGGTCTATGTGGATTTTTGCTCATAAGGAGAATTCAAATGGGTCATTTGCTCGACATAAGGCGCGACTTGTGGGTGATGGTACGACTCAACAGGTTGGAATTGATTGTGGTGAGACGTTTAGTCCGGTGGTCAAACCGGCTACCATTCGCACTGTGCTTAGCTTGGCTCTTTCAAAGACTTGGCCAATTCATCAGTTGGATGTCAAGAATGCTTTCCTACATAGTGATCTCAAGGAAACAATCTATATGCATCAGCCGTTGGGTTTCAGGGATCCCAACCGCCCTCATCATGTCTGTTTGTTGAAGAAGTCATTATATGGGCTTAAGCAGTCTCCACGGCCTGGTATACACGATTTGCTGACTTTGTTTCGGCTATTGGGTTCACTCACAGCAGGTCAGATAATTCCTTGTTCATTTACCGCTGTGGTTCGTCATTGGCCTACATTTTGTTGTATGTGGATGATATCATCTTGACTGCCTCTTCCGATGCCTTGCGCCAGTCTATCATGGTCATGCTCAGTTCTGAGTTCGCTATGAAAGACTTAGGGCCCTTGAGTTATTTTTTGGGGATTCTTTGTCAAACGCCACTCAGGTGGTTTGTTTTGTCTCAACTAAGTATCTTCTTTGAGATCATCGAGAGGGCTGGGATGTCATCCTGTAAGTCCACTTCTACTCCAGTTGATGCAAAACCCAAGCTTAGTGCCGCGGCAGGTGCACCATACGAGGACCCGACCCGCTATCGCAGTCTTGCAGGGGCACTCCAGTATCTTACATTTACCAGATCGGATATTACGTATGTTGTTTAGCAGGTGTGTTTATTCATGCATGATCCCAGAGTTTAGCACATAAATGCAATCAAACGCATCATTTGGTATATTTAGGGGACACTGGACTATGGGTTGCACTTGTATCCTTCTTCTACATCCACACTTGTCTCATACACAGATGCGGATTGGGTGGTTGTCCGGACACCAGACGGTCTACGTCAGGATATTGTATGTTCCTTGGCAACAACTTGGTCTCCTGGTCTGCAAAGCGTCAGGCGACTCTATCCCGCTCAAGTGCAGAGGCAGAATATCGAGGGGTAGCTAATGTAGTCTCAGAATCGTGTTGGTTACGTAATTTGCTGTTAGAACTTCATTGCCCCATTCAGAATGCGACCTTAGTATATTGTGATAATGTTAGTGTCATCTACCTCTCAGGTAACCCAGCTCAGCACTAACGCACAAAACATATCGAAATGGACATTCACTTTGTCCGTGAAAAGGTTGCTCGGGGGTAGGTACGCGTATGTCATGTCCCATCAAGATATCAAGTTGCAGACATCTTTACAAAGGGTCTTCCCTCGATACTCTTTAAAGATTTTAGGGATAGTCTCAGCATTTGAAGACCGCCCGCTATGACTGCGGGGGTGTGTTAAATATGACAATATACAAGTGTACATTGCCATAATAAGTGCCACAATTTATGGCCATTATTGGGCTCGATTTTGTGGCTGATTTGGTAGTTAAGAATATTGTATATTTGAAAAATATATGTATAGTATATTGTAATGTATTTTGTTACCATAATTAGGAATATACACTACCATAATTGTAGAGTTAGAATTATGGTAGAATAAGGTTTTAGAAATAGAATAGGAATAGGATTCTCTTATTTTGTATCTTGTATATATACCAATTCAATTAATGAAAATAATCAAGGGGATTATTTCTTTCATATCTATTACTCATCTTCAATGTCAGCTTCACCAAGACAACATACGTTGGCACATGTAATGTTGAATATGTAAAACAGTACGGGAAGTAAATAAATATTACAAGTGTTCGAAAGGATAAACAAATAGCCAATATTCAGAACAACCACAAAGTTGTTAAGTCTTGTATCTTGATAACCTGAAATCAAGAAACACTAAATCTGAATTGTTACAACTGTGGCTAAGTCGAGAGATAATTCTCTGTCTTTAAGACAAGATTGCCCCGTATATATGCTTTTACGTTGACAGGCAATAGTCTCCCAAAATAAAGTAGCAACTAATCAACACTACAAAGCAAATAGGTTGATTCTGACGAAGAAAACAAACACGAAACGACTTGCTGAAGAACAGAAAAAGAAGGAAGAGTTTTCTGTTTTGTGCTCACGTTTTGGACAGAATCTCTGTTCTCTCTGTGTAGTGTAGTCTCTCCAATTTCATCTTTCCAGAAACTCCAGGGATCAAACTGTAAATATTAAATAATTTGGGGGTCTATCAGAAGAAGCCCAAGGCCCGTGACCCGTGACCAGACCGGACGGGCGGCGCGCGCGGGCTAAGCCTCGAACCAAAGCATATCTAGGTCTTCCCTCCTTCAAACACATGGGTTACCTCTTGGGGTCTCAAACTCTTAGCCAATTTTGAGACTTATAAAGAGAACAATTCTTCTTTTTCCCACCGATGTGGTAGATTTGTCACACACCACATTTTCATGCCTCAAACACCTTACTTCGTGGACCAATATCTCTTTCATTTCTCAACGAAATTTGACAATCTTTGGCCCTACGGTCATCTACTCACTTAGTAGATTATGCACGTGTGAAGAGACAAAGCCTCTAACATGCGGAACCCAAGTGTTTAAGTCATTAAATATGGGTGGACGCACCTCCCCACCAAAGGCAAATTTCCAACATATAATACATGAATAACAACCACGAGAACAACAATTATACAATTGCAGCTTGACCTTTGATAAATAATAAACAAACAGAATCATAATTGAAACCACTGAATCTGCAAAAAAACTTAATACTCATTAGTCAATTTGCAACTTTTTAGGATTGCAGCACGATCATTCGCAGCAGTTTGGTTCGTGCTCTTTCTGCAGCTTCTCCCACAGACATAGTACCATCCTCGGATTCTGATAATGTGCAAGAATATAGCCTGATTCACAACCGGCATTGTAAAATCTTTCATCATGAACATACTGTACTTTGTGACCTTTCCTCCTGAATTCCTCAACCCAAATGCCCACAGCAACATCTTCAAGTTTAAAAAGCTGGAAAAGATATACAAAAAAAAGGACACTATTTATCCACACACACAAAAAAAGCAAACATATTAGCATTTTGAGTGGAATTTCGACTTGGAAAAGTTGTCTCATGTGCTTTCTTCTCTTCTTCTTTTTTTTCGGTTGAGGGACTTGCGTCTTAGTTCACATGTTCGAGCTCTGTGCTAAGCAAACTAAACCCTAAACCCTGAGTTTCAAAGGCTATGGCTAGCCCATAGGGTTGGTCCAGACAAATTTCTCACTCATAAAAAAAATACTATTATATATAGCATAGACTAATGTTATATGCCGTAGTTTTTCCATACTAGATAGTTCCTACTCCGTCTGCTTCCAAAACATCTAAAAACAGAGGAGGAACTACAAAAAGCATAATACTGCTATTCTTATGCAGGTCAAAAAGAATATCAAATGAGTGTTACCATCAGTTTCCTTTCTTGATGGCCCTGAACAATGAACTTAGCTACATCTCGAGAAATAATATAACCTGGTCCATGTGCCCATGGGGGATAGGAGTAAGGCGGATATTCCTGCAGAAAAAAATTGTTATTAAGGAGATCCTAAAATGCTATACGACAACACAAGTTTAGAAATAGATACCTCGGGACTGATGTACCACTTGTTTTCCTTATCCCTGTGGGGTGCTGACTCAAAAGATATTCCACCATATAATAGACCATTAGGATCCTTTCCCTTGAGGCTCGATAGAACTTCATCAATCCTCACAAAAGCATCGTCATCAGTCTTCATAACATATTTGGCAGGTAGGATTTTAACCTGCAATTTAAGCACACCGATTAGTCAAATATTCTATCAATCTTTCCAATGAGTATGTCTATACAGTCGAATAATATTCCTATTTAAGAATAAATAAGGATTTGTTTCTTCTCTTCAGATGAGAAATTCAATCATCTAGAGTGTCCATCGCACTGGGATTGTGGAAATACTCCTGATACATTTTCAGCTTGAATGAGTTGTAATATTCCTCAAGTCACATTTTAATTTAAGGATATAGCAAGGGATTTTTATAGGGATTTTAACATATTTGGCCGCTCGGCCGAAAATAATCATAGCCGCTAACCAATATATAAAAACTGTACATTCATTATGTATAAATATGTATATTTTTTGTATATTGCGATTAATATACAAAAAATATACATTTAACTATTATTTTGATGAGCGGCTATACAGAGTAAAAATCCCTATTTTATATACACACCAGAAACCTTTGTAAGCACTCAAAAAGCCTTCATACACTACATATTCTCCAAGACTTTATAAAGCTTTCCTTGGAGTGTATGTAAGACTATCCTTTAGCGATTATAAAAATGAGAAGACATATTTGTTACTGATAATTAAATAACAAATAAATTCTATTTTTACTAATAGATGCTTGAAAGTCCTTACACCCATAATGCAAATTGCTATGGTCTTCAGAGTGAGCAGGCTGTAGTAATCAACAAAAGGCAATAATTGGATATCTCCATAGGCTTGTGCTTCCTTCCATAGCTCAAAGTTGACCTGCCTATTTTTGTCCTGCATTTGTTTTCAAAAGGACATATAAGTAATAACCAATTCCTAATAGAGCAACGAAAATTTTTAGACAGTAATTCAGCAACAAAGGCTAAAAAACAATATCTTAAGAGGTAAACTCACGATAAATTGCAAGAACATAAGCCGAGCAATTATAAGTAAAAGTACTCTAATAGACGTGTAACCTTAAAAAGGGCAGAACACCTCAATTGCAAAGGCCAAAATAGAAGAGAAAAAGTACAATCACATACAAGAAACTTCAGATAATCACAAGTTGCAAAATGGAAGTGCTTGATTTAGACTCTTAATATTGTTCCCTAATCAGGCATTCAACAGCTCGGTGCACAAAACATCTCGCGTTAGCAGAGTTCGGGGAAGGACCGCATCCCAAGAGGTGTGATGTAGACAGCCTAACCTAATGCAAGCATAGCTATAGACCCCCTACTCAGGCATTATCAGGAAGAAAGCATAGCTGATGCGTAATTTTACAACTACAGCAACAGATGCAGTAAGTTGATTCAGAATGTCATATTTAGCCCATCAGAACGACCAAGCCACCAAAAAAATGATCAAAGGAGGACTGTAGCAATCTTACTATATTTAATACTCCCTCCATCCCAATTTATGTGATGGTATTGACTGGGCACGAAGTTTAAAAAAGAAATGAAGACTTGAAACTTATGGTCTAAAATAAACCATAAATATTTATGTGACTATAAATCATCTCATTAAGGTAAAATAGTCATTTTAAAGTTAAATTTTTACTAAATATAGAAATATATCATTCCTTTTGGGACGGACTAATAAGGAAAGAGTGTCACATAAATTGGGACGGAGGAAGTACTTGAAATAAATGGTAAAATATGAAAATTAGTGACTATAATAACCACTTCCAGTTGAATGCCTCACTTACAAGACCAATAAAAAATCGAACAGCTACTTCTCCTGACCGCACAGCTTCATACTGCATCCATGATTTCCTCAGTGCCATACGTCTCTCAAAATTGTTTCCAGTAGAGAAAACCCCAACTAACATGATAACCCTCTTTTTAGGAGTTGGTGGAGCTTTGAGGTGCTCAACATCATAACCCAAGTCCACATCATTGGAAACAGGTAATCCTTTGGCTAAGATCGATATGATGTCCACACCACCTATCACATTGACTCCACTAACCAACCAAGGTTCAAGTTTCTGCATTTGTAGAAACATAGCACTATAAAAGGAGCTATCCATTAAATTCATGCGACAGTTCCAAAAGATAATAAAGCTCAGTGAGATATCTATCTAAAACTACCAATACTAACCTCTTTATAGGCAAAAGAAGTCTCGTGTCTTCCGTTGACTGTCATATGGAACCCCTCTACACCAGCCCATAGTGTTGCAGTAAATGGGTTACCTTCAAGAAAAGGGTAATTGGTGGTACCATAGGCACTAGAATTTGACACATCTGCAGACGTTGGATTGCTAGGATTGGTCGTATTTGCAGTTTCTTCTACATTATTCCGGAATATTTTGGCATTGCATTTGACTAGTCCATCAACTGATATATGTAGGAAGAATATGTCAGATTACTAGGCTATAAGGAGCAACGGAAACAATAAGGTGCTAAATACTCCTGGATGTCCAAGCCTTAGTGGATAGAGTAACCCGGTACCTATGCTGGTGGGATTTAGGAGGTACATGGTGGAATTAGTCAAGGTGCGCGCAAGCTGGCCCCGACACCACAATTATAAATAAAACATAGAAAAAACAACAGAGAACTGAGAGATATGACAGGATACAGCGCCATATGTTGTCATGAGAACCTTGGCCGAAGTACATGTTATCCATTATCCAATAGGCTTAGCATCATCAAGTGAACTTAAAAAAAGAACTGGCAATTCATTTACTGAATAATGGAGCTACAACTCCATACAACTTTATCCAATATGCAAATGGTGATATGACTTATCAAAGAGCGTGATAGGAACAATTCCTTCTCACGCAAATGCTGAGTTGGTGACTCAGTGAACAGTTGAGTTCTAATAACAAATATATCAAAGACTTGAAATTTGTGGCTTAACTCGCTAAGTGACAACATTTTTCATCCACGTGGGTGAACCCACAACTTTGTGATGACATAAGAGCAATGCATCTGTAGCTCTTTTGCTTTGACTGGAAGATGGTCACAAATCCTTATAGTAAAGTTCTAGCACTATCTGTTTGAAGTGCTTGCAACATCAGATAATTTTCAGAGAAGGGTTGCAATCTACTCTATGTACCATATAAAGATCCACCAAATCCCTCTCTAAAAAAACACCCTTGTAGAAACTAGCAAGTAAGATGACATTTAAGGTAGAAAACTATCTCTAACAAAGATATCCACTCAATGCAGCCTATCTACCCACCAAAATAGAATGAATTCCTCTCTAACAAAACACCCTTGTAGCAACTAACAAGTAAGATATATTTAAGGTACAGTAGAAGACTATCTCTAACAAAGATATTCAAGATCACGCATAACGGTTTCTTCCAGGAACAAACACAAATTAGAAGATGAAAAGATGCTAAGTAATTTCTTTTTTGTATGATTTACCTTTTATCACGTCAGTAGAGCCATGATCAGGGCATTTTTCCACCTTACCCCACCCAGATTCATTTGTCCATGTATTTTGAGTGATAAGGGGATCCTTTGTCAAGTTCTCCCCGGGCAAAATTACGTTATAATTCAAAACTATAGGAGGCTTTGTTTCCTCGGGAAGTTTCGAACCCACAAGCTCAATTTGAAAACTTTCTTGTTTTACATCAGGTATGCCAATCACAGTAATAGATGAATCCTCAACTAAGCCACAAGGGATCCTAATATTGCTCCCATCCCTCAACGTCGCAGTATTGAATGCAGTCACAGAATAAGGACAATCCTCATTTTCCTTCTCGTCCAGAGCTTTAGTGGCCCTATCCTTCTCAATGAACGACACCAACTCTTTCCATGCTATAGCAGCCTCTTTAACTCCTTGAGCAGTTCCATTCAAACCATCTGATCTCGATAACAACAATCTCATATTTCCCCATGCCAGCAATGCTTTAGACTCTTCCCTCGAAAAATCATTAGAGTTGTATAGATCATTAAGGCCTTCGACATCAATAAGATGTGGTTTTTCCTTAAAAGCAACTAGCTCTACCGGTTTTGATTCATGCGATTTGACATATTCATCAACAACATCTTTTGAACCTTCATTAATGTCCGGATTGAAAAACCCATAAACTGATTGCTTTTTCGGAGATTCTCCCACACTGCTGTATGATTTTTCTACACTGCTGTATGATTTTTCTACACTGCTATATGATTTTCCTAAACTGCTATATCGAATCAACAAGACCATAGCAAGACCAATAATAAGCAGACATCCAGACCATTTCTTCCTTCCCACTTTTCTTGTTAATAAATACTTCTTCATTCCCACTTTACTTCAGCTTGTACTTAACTAGTCTTCCACTAGATGTCTCAGGTTTGAGCCCCGAGTATGAAGTCGCCTTCATTAGGGAGCGTTTTATCCCCTAATATGATACTTCTCAGCGTGAATCCAGATGCAGTCAGGTCCCAACGCGGGTACCGAACATCAGGTGGCAACCAAAGTGGATCAAATCCTTATTTTTTGACACCCATGAACTGAAAAACTTGAATATGCACTTAAATCCAGCAAAGATATGCAGATTCTAACATTCTTGAAAATTAAAAGTAACTTTCTACCTCTTTCTTTTTTTCTGTTTTTTTTTTTAGTTTTACAGTGAATTTAACCTCAGAAAGTAAAAAAGTTAAAGGTTTTTTAAGAAAATGGGGGAAAATAAAATATGGTAAAGATCAAGAAGTGCCAAGGGTCTTCCGGAAATAGCATCTCCACCTCACAAGATAGAGGTAAGGTCTGCGTACACTCTACCCCAGACACCACAAAGTGGAATTTCACTGGCTACGTTGTTGTTGTTGTTGGTAAAGATCTAGAAGCAAAACAATAAGCACTAAAATGAACCTACACAGCAGAGATGCATATTCTAACATTCTTGAAGATTAAAAATCAACTTACTGCCTCTTTTTTTCTCTGTTCTCTTTTGTTTCACAGTAAATTAACTTCATAAAGTATAAAAAAGTTGAGATTTTTAAAGTAAATGGGGTAAAAATAAGCTAGTAAATATCAAGCATAACAATAAGCACTGAAATGAACCTCTAGATCTGCACAGGTAAAAAAACAAGATTTTCTTGATTTAACTGAATAAATGAACTGAATTTAAATCTGTGAGAATATTTGGAAGTTGGTATTTGAGGATTTACTTGTATTGGACTTTGGTGTTGATTGAGTTTCATGAACCTTAGTTAGTTGTTCTTCATTCTACTTAGCTCTGAGCTATGAGAATTCAGTAGCCAGCAATCTGTTTAACGAAACGATGACGTTCCAAATGAGTCAGCATTTTTTATTTTTATTTTTTTGGTTTTGACAGAACATTTGTATAATTTTGTCGGAAGATGGTATATTTCAATTTTTTTGGGGAAGCTTAATGTTGGATTTTGGGTTTACCTTAATTGATTTTGTTATAAGATGAAGGAAAACGATCCAAATTTATTCCAGGCACAACAACAACATACCCAGTATAGTCACACAAGTGGGGTCTGAAAAAAGTAGAACATGTACCACACGTTACTCCTGCCTTGGAGATAGAGAGTTTGATTCTAATAGACAATCGGCTCAGGATAAAGCAAAAATGAAGTATATCAATAAGGAAAAGGAACAACAACTGCAACAAAATAATATGTTAAGTGAATAACAATGGACAACAAATAGTAACAGAAATAAAATGATAAGAAATTGCATGGAATATACTACGGCTACTAGTAAGGAAGGAAAATTGCTTAATTTTGTTCTCCGTTTAACTCTATATTCATTTGTGAACTTCATGCATCCATTTTTTTTTTCTGAAAAAAGTTCCAAAATTTACTCCACAATTTTTTATTATAATTGAAAATTATTTTCAAATTAGAATTACATTTAAGGATAAGAGCAAAAATAAACTTTTTCCTAATGACAATGTAATATTAGACCATAAGTATGGAGGAGAGCAGAGTTGCTCAATTTTGGATAATATAGAGGCAATATAACCCTTTTCCTAGCTTAAAAAGACAATATTTTTTTCCAAATTGTGATTTTATATGAGTAAATAAATAAAGTTTAATTAACTATTGAGTCAAGGTGGTAAACTGAGTTTCTTAACCTAACATAGCTAGGTGATTGCAGTGTAGGATGTCCAACTTTATTTTATGGTTTTTCCTTGATTATTTTATTTGTTGAAATGAAAGGGTTGATGATGTGTTCAGCAACATAATTGTGGTTAAGGAACAATTAATAGAATCAACTAATCACACTAAGAAATTAGGGATTCAGAAATAAGATGAGAAAAAAGAAGGTGGGCACACTTGTCAAGTTCATTTTTGGATGGCATGCAGTGTTTTCAACTTGTATTTGGATGGTATATATCCATTTTTTACTTAGATCTTCCAACTACTTTTGTCTCTTTTTCAATTTTTTTTTTGGTTATGCTATATTAGATACGATAATTGGTTATGGTGAAATGAATAAAACACATGCACTCTTAATTAAAGTTCTCGAGTTTGATTTCTAAGAATGTGTTTTTCTTAGCGAGGAGTGTTTTCCACTTAAGAGATCTTATGCGGTGCAAATCTGAATTAATCGAACAAAGCATGTGATTAACAAATTGAAAACTGCAGTTGTCATTGGATATGTTGTTCCATTTTCACATTTCTTGGGTTGCAAGAATAGTGTATTTCATTAGTTTAAAATTTAAATGAGCAGGTTTTGAAAAAATATATATTGAGAAAATGAGCAGGTTCTATTGAAGGAAATCAACTACCATTTGTTAGCAACGAAGTTTTCAAAAGAAGGTACTAATAAATTTTATCATCTATAAAGTTTAGGAATCCGAAGCCAATTTTAATTAGGGTTGGCAATGGATCAGAGGTGGATCGGGTGGAGCTCAATCCGCCTCCACCCGCCAACCATTCATCCACCACCCGACCCATCCATCACCCTATTTTTTCTTTATCCATATCCGATCCACCCATCATCCACGGGTGAATCGGGTGGATCGGGTGCTTCACGGATGAAAATTATAGCACAATCAGTTTGGTACTTTTGGTTTATTTTCCAGTTTTCATACTATCTTGCTTTTCATACTATCTTGTTTTACCATTATAATTTGATCTTGATCCCATTGTAATATTCCTCAATATATTGCTAACAGTTATAGTCATATATAGAGTGATGTTCAACATAGAAAATGTCAATTATGTATACGTAGTACAAAAATAACATTTTTTATACTAGGAATCATTGTTATTGTCATGTTGAAATTGAAAAAGAATTTCCGTTCACTTTAGAAAAATAAAGACAACTGTTGGAAATAAAACCAAGTACTAGTAACGACATGAGTCAGGGGTATGTTATCACTGAACTACATAAAAAATAACTAATTTATAAACGGGTTGATGGATGGGTTGGGTGGTGGATCGGGTGGTGGGTTGGATGTATGTCCACCCGAATCCGACCCGATCCGTCACCCGATTAAAATCCGTGTTTTGTCGGTTTTTCATCCATATAATCGGGTCGGGTGAATGGAGCCAATGAGAGCGCAGTTGCAGGCCAGTGTAGGCAAGTTGCTTTGACTACAGAACCATGTCTGATATCCATCGAGTTATGGTGAAATTGCCAGCCCTAATTTTAATGTCATTCACCCAACTGTTTTCTTTTATGACATTATCTTAAAATTTAAATAATAAAAGACAAACCAAAGTTTTAAGTCAAAATTGATTTTTTTTTTTTTAAAAAAAACTAGAATTCCAAACTTCGTCCATTCCAACTCTTTACAAGAGCAATTCTCTTTAAAGGAACGTCCAGAAACATGCTTGACCTTGATTGGATGATACGTATATTTCATTAAAAATTAATGAAATTTAGAAATGAAACATATTTCAATTCATGTGTAGACCATAGGAATAGTGAGGTTATTTACCAACCTCCTTGCACTTTGTTCTAATAAAGTGTTGAGATGACTTCTTTTTTCTTTTTCTTTTTGCATTTGTAATCATGACCATTAGAAATGCAAAAGAAAAAGAAATGTGAGATAAAGCTGCGTACAATACACCCTTGTGGTCCGGCCCTTCCCTGAACCTGCACATAGCTGGAGCTTAGAGCACCAGACTGCCCTTTATTTGTAAGCATGACCATTAATTTTTAACCTCTTCGTCTATTATTTTTCCCTTGTTTTTGTTCTGTTTTCTAAGGGTGACTACAAAGATGACCTCGGAGGTGGGTGGTCTTGAACTTCTGACCTCGTTTGACACGAGCAAAAGTTCAGTTTAATAACCTTGAAGGATCTTCTCATGGGACAAGCGGCGGGTAAAAAGTTCAACACCAAACACCGCGTATTTCCAAGGTCATTGGTGTAATTTACTGGATTTCGAAGCAAAAAGGTGTAAGAAAAGTTAAATTGTCCCCTCAAGAGGAGAATACAAATGACTCTTCAGAGGAATCGCCTTTGATCCAAGTCAGTTGAAGAAATACATGATGCCAGTAATAATATACATATATTTGAAGTACAATAAAGGACAACGAACTTTTAGCATAGATTAGCTAGCAACTAAATAATGTAATGGGCACATTCACAATTTAAGCTTCCTCTATTACAACTTAGACAGTTACATGTCATAAACTAGGACAACATACTATGAAGCTCAGTCCAAAATGTGCCTACACAATAAAGCTAAAGAACTACTAGTTCCGTCCCATTGAACTTCTTACACGTTGTAGGACACGAACAAACTCGTGAAACAACATGAAATCCAAACTTGCATGACTATCGATATCTGCAGCTAAATGACCTTTAGAAGAGTATGTACATGGGTTCTGGCAAATGATGAAATCAAAACCACCAAACTTCTCAATCAAGACTTCTACCTTGTTACTTGCCAACTTGTGAATGTCTTCCATCTGCACGAGTTCTCCTGTTTGTCCCGAACTACTCCACCATTGCTTGAGTATTCTCCGGTTTTTCTCAGAAGCCTCTATGGAGACAACAGCTTTTAAGCAAATTCCAAGGCGATGCAATGCAATTTCTGCTCCACCAATTCCGCTATAGATTGACAACACTGTCAACCCTCCAGGGTACAGAGACTTCAATGAAGACAGACAATAAGCCAATGTATCTATCTGAAAGCAATGTTTCAACGATAGAAGTCTTTCCATCAGGTTAAACCCAGCAAGTCGAGTGTGATTTTCTGGATAGCCAAGAATGCGCTCTATTTGTTCTGGCACCACAGGTGCCAATTTGTAGCGGCCAACCCAGACTAGATTAAATATCTGGCACTGGTACAGGATATCTCTCTGTCTGTCAACCGCAGGAAACCCCTGGGAATCGCTTACTGTTCTTTCAAGCCTATCACATAGTTGAGATATACCAGTAGTCTCAGAATTGATGCAGCTCAAGTGTTGCCTTGTATCCCATGATGGCCACCATTTTCTGCTATTGGGAACCGCTTCTTGAATCGTCATTGGTGGTTTTGGAACAATGTGAAATCGATTTTCAGTAGGAAGATTATGTACATAACCTTCTTTACGACTCAGAGCCGAGAAAAGCTGAGTATTAACAAATTCCGGCTCGATGGAATACATAAACTGTGATATTCTTACCCAAGAGTCATGAGATAAGTTCATTACATTCCCATAAAAGAAATAGGGAGCTTTAGCCACCATCTTATCAAGGCTCCTGCATGAATTTGGCATAGACAATTTCGGTGTGTCTTGACAATCCAGCACTCTTGATCTTTGGGGAATTGCTCTTCGAGAAACCGGAGTCCTGGTGGCATGGAGTGGCCTTAAGATTTCTTGCAATGCAGGGCCAAGGGGACTGCTAAAGGCTTCATCATACTCTGATTTCGGTCTCTTTAAAGTGTCTTTCTCATCAATAAAGTTCTCCTTTGGCCGTTTCCCTTTAAGCTTTTCCAGTAGGTTAGGCCCATTAAGGTCTCTAGATTCAGAGGTTGAGGTTGGCCGTTTTCCTTTAAGCTTTTCCAGTAGGTTAAGCCCGTGAAGGTCTCTAGATTCAGAGGTATCCTCACTAAATTCCTCTTTCTTAACAGCTACTGGATGAAAACCAATTGAACCATTCCTGCAGAGAGAGTTTAAGAGATGCTGCAAGCAGATAAATATAACAAAATAAATTAAAAAGAGATTCTCAAATAGGATACTATTAAGGAAATAAATCTCAGATAAACAAAAAGTATCATACAATAGCAGGAGAAGAACATCTGCAAGTCATTTGAAAAAATACAATAGTTTATCTAAATTAATCTAGTGATCTAGTCGTACTCTAGTTTCTTCACAACTTTAAGCATCAGAGATTGCAATAGAGCAGAAGGACCAGAGCATGTCAATAGTTAATGAGCAAAACAGTAGCCATGTATGAATTCTAACAGAACGCTTAGTGCAAATAATCAAAGAATTATCATCCCCAAAACCTCTCTCTTCCTAATAGCTGATTGTGAACTAAATCTGCAAGCACACCACCATAGAGTTTCACTCAGGCAAGGCTGTGGGTGGTTGTCGCAATTGCTTGAAACCTCGTAGATTCGTTATATTCTTATTTTTGGTCCAAAGCTAATTGAAGCAAGCTATCTAATCAACAAATAAGGATTACCAAAATTGTGAATTTTACGACACTACGAAAAGAAAAAAGGAGTCATATAATTACCTTGTCCATTCTTCTACCACTACTAGGATCTACAATTAAATTTGCAAGCTCTTCAAGAGGAACTTCAGAACCTAAAAGGCAGAAGTTAAAAGCTAAATGAAGCATTCAATTAAAAACTTGACTGAAAAAAGATAACTTGAAGACGTTAATGAAATATTTTACCAAATCAGAAAGGCTACAGTAGAAATATTGTGATTTCAATATGCAAACAGTTACGGGGGAAATAGACACTAGCAAAGAACATAATTTGCTCACCATACTTCTCAATTACTGTGGAAACTTCATTCTCAGAGAAACCCATTTCAAGCAATTTTAATGTCTTCTCCATGGTCCCAAACAGAGCCTCAGTGGTGCATTCCTAAACAACAAAGTTGGTATTAATCAAAGAACACACACTCCAGATAAATGGTAGTCTAACCAGGAACGAAGACATTTGGGCTCATATAGTAGGGAGCAGGTTAGTTAGAAAATTTTCCACTTAAATTACACTCGAATCAGAGAGGAGGAAAGGACTACGAAACAGTTACATAAAGCAGTTTAATTTTGCAAGTGTGATATTCACTCCAGGTACACGACAAAAATCCTCCTAATAATAAATTCTAAAGACAGTTGATTCAAAGACCTTTTTCCATATCGTGAGCTACATGATTATTTCAATACATCTCTTTTATAGACCTACAGCTAGATTGGGTGATCTGTTCAGTTAATGTAACTTTCTTTTTCTGAAGTAAGAAGTTCTATAGAATAGGCATCAAGAATATGCAAGAAGTACAAAAGAGGGGGAAAGAGTCAGCTCTGATACAAAAAAAGGCTAAGCTAAAGCAAATGAGCTGACAAAATTCAAAAAGTTAATAGGGCGATATGTTAAATATTGCCAACTATATAACCATAGAAGATATCTAGCTTTAAGTGTGTGGGGGAGGAGTTGATATCCCATCAGAACATCTCCAGTTCCTTTCTCTTCAAACACACCAAAATGTCAGTTAATTTAACTTCTGTGTATTCTTGAAAGGGTAGCTTGTGTCCACCTTTACTCTTCTTATGTTTCATAGTTTTTCTCCTATCAAAGGCTCAAAAAAGAATTCACATAAATCACTGACCTTGCTCCTCTCTTTAATCTCAATAACAGAAACATCATCCTCATCTTTTTTACAATTCTCAACTATTCGAGCAGCAAAGATTACATCCACTAGTTCGTTGATAGGAGCATCTTCACCTGCATACAGCATGAGTACTTAGCTTAAATGATTTTCCTCTAAAGAAAAAGAATCTTCAGTGGCAAATTATGAATTATCGTATGTATATTAATGTTCTACAAAAATGTGATATACTATAATGAGGCAATTTGGACAGGAGAGAAATAGGAAAGCTTTTGGCACTACATATAACAACTACTACTTCTATGCCTCAATCCAAGACTAGTTGGGTTCAGCATAAGGTCTGCCGCACCAGTTAATGCTTAACTATCTTCTTTACTATTCTAACTTCTCACCTAAAAGGATTGTGATATGCTCTTATTGAGATGTCAGTGTTCAGGAAAGCGGGCGCGCGAAGCGAAGCGAAGCGAGGGTCTGGTGCTTCAGTTAGCTTAAGCAAGAGACATGAACAGAAGCGGGCGCTTCAACCCCTGAAGCGCGAAGGGTGTGAAGCAGAGGAAGCGGGCGAAGCGTACGCTTCGACTCTTTTCATAGGAAAAAGACACAGACTAGGGTTATTTGGTGCGACTTCTTTCAGAGACAGTTTTCTTGGTGCGACTTCTTCAGCGACACAAACTAGGGCTCTTCTCTTCTTCAGATATGTCTTCTTCTCCTCTTCTCTTCATCGATTGCTCACTGCTGGGGAGGTGCTGGCCAATTTTTTTTCCATTCTTGATCGCCGATGCTGGAGTCGCTGGGAGGGGCTCTGTTTTTTTGCTTCGTCTGTTTTTTTCAGTTGGAGAATGGAGATAGTAACTGGTGGACTGGATTGTTCCCCTTAATTTTTTTCCATTGTTTCTTTCTTTCTTGTTTTTAGTTTTTCCATTTTACTAATTTAATTGTATTAGCATAGTAACTGGCAGTTCATTAGTTAGTGCAGTTTTGAGTCCTTTTTTCTGGATTGTGCATTAGATTAGACAGTGTATTAGTTACATTTTTCCTGATTTTTATTTATTAAGCAGTTCATTAAGTAGTTTTTCTGATCTTTATTTATTAAGAAGTTCATTAGGTAACTTTGCTGCCTACTTTTTTAGTTTTAAAATTGAAACATTTGCTTATATATAAAGTCTTTGTGCAAGGTTTTTTGTCTTTTTTTTTTAAAAAATTGCATTCACTTCAATGAAGTGGCCGCTTCGCTTAAAGCGTGAAGTGGGGCCTTGTCGCTTTTTCCGCTTCGCGCTTTCCTGAACACAGATGTATCCTGCATTGTGGACACAATTACCTCGAAAATATCCACCAAACTTCTCAGACTTGTTCCAATTTCAGCTCAAAACTCAGCCAACCGAAAAAAGTTCAGAAATAAAACAGAGTGGCGGAGGTGTTTGTATATGCCAGATATTGTGGAAGGGAAGGAATCAAAGGTGTTTTGAAGGCAAAGCTACTGCTGTGTATCTTTTGAAGTACAAATGCTTAGGGCTCTTGGCACTGTGGTGCAAATAGGAAACTACATATGATGGGGACAGCATGATAGATGTTATTAATTCCTCACTGTGGTGATTTTTGCACAGGGGCCTCCCTTTCTTTTGTACAGAGGTACCCCTCCTTTTGAAATGTACAGCACTTAGTGCATGACTTTTACTGTGAACAATACTTCTACTTACCGACCCCCCCCCCCCCCCACCAAAAAAAAAGAAGCCAGAATTTGCGTTCTCCAAATAACATAGTTGAGCTCCGGGTAAACAGGTGACTGCATTTTCTGTTTAATATAGAAATACAAGCTTTTGCATGTCCAACCAACAGGAGAAAAAAAAGGTTGAATGAAGTGACTGTTCAAAGAAGCAAAAAAGACTCCACAATGATGTTGTTTTCAAAACTCAAGGAAGGAGGTTCCATATGTCTCTGCTCCTCCTTTTTCTTCTTATAAAGGAAAAACAATGAATGACGCCATTACAGAAAAAGTCATCAAGATAAGGATTTTCTCAGTAATTCTTAGTTATGACATTATGCAAAAAGAAATGAATAGTGTCATACTGTCATGTAGTCCTTAATGCATGGTTTTGCTCTATGTAGTCCTTCAACCATTATCTCTACTTATCACTAGTCCTTCAGTTCTATATGCCGAAGAGACAACATTTAACTATCACAAGTCACATCCACTCGCAAGCTTTTTTTTATAGCTCAAAACCTAGAAAGAAAAAGAAAATGTGGGTGTGCATGCATGTGTGCGCGCGTGTAATAGAGAGAGAGAACATAAGTCCATTGGAAGAATATTGTATAAATTTGGAAATGAGAAAATTAGGATGGAAGAATAAGGCTTGGGTTGGGGGAACAATAGGATGGGAACCGGGGCAACTAAGTGGAGCTGGAGATGAGGCATTGGGTAGTTTGGGACTTGTGGGTAGAGGAGAAAGAAGAAGAGGCTGTGATTGGTTGGTGCAAGTGGGCTAAGGCAGACTAAAAGGGGCTGGAGGGAGAGGGGCATATAATAACTGCAGCTTAAGGGGTGCTGATGGCACTTGAGGGAGGGATAAATGGTGGGCGCCTGGGCAGGTCACAGGTTCAGGATAATATGCAAGTGAGATGGAAGTTAGAATATTGCTTTCAGGGAAGGCCCAGCAGGAGTTGGCAATAGGCGACTGGATTGGTGGGTGTGAACAGAAAGTGAGAGAGAGAGATGGTGGAGCACTCTGAGTTTGCACTTGTAAACGCAACATATACGTCACATTATGCTATCGATGAAAATGTTAGCTCTAGTACTGTGAAGACCAATAATTAGAAGAAATATAAGTAGAGGGACCTAAAGAGTACAATCATTTTTCAGGATCTGCATTGCATTTTTTAAAAGCCTGTCATTTGCTCTTACTTTAGCTTTTCGTGATTGCATCAGCCTAAGTACTTAAGTCATCAATGATCTACAGTCTAGAAAATTTATGTTGGCACAGGTTTTCATTATCTACGCATTGAGAAAGACGAAGACAAGAAGTTCACCGAGGCGGATCCAGGATTTGAACTTATGGGTTCAGGAAGCCACTTAAGCCACTGACAATTTGAGTTACTGGGTTCAAAGTTCAATATTTACTCATATTTAGTAAATTTTTTAACACATATACAGAGTTTGCAGCAAAGCTACTAGGTTCAGCTAAATCCATACCTTGCACATCCGCCCCTCGAAATTCAGGTAAGGCAATTTCAAAGAAAAGAAACGGGAAGATATTGGCTCTACTTAGCACTAATCGGCCTGATTTGTGATTTTGCTTTCCTGTGCTATTTTTCTAGAGCTACTAGTCTACAAGACGATGGTGATTGGTAATATTACTCTATTGAAATCTCTCCTTCCTGCATTCACAAGCTTTACTAGGACTATCAGACATATACTGCAATATTTCTCAATGTTATGTTCCAAATTCCACAAGTTAACAGAGAAAAGGAGAAACAAGGAGCAGGGAGAAAGAAAGAATTCTCTGGACTTCACTCCTTGCATATCATTGAAACTGAAGTCTGCAATCTTCAATAGGCTCTAAAGACAGGATTAGAAAAGAAAAGAAAAAGGAACAAGGTTTTCTAGGCTACATGAGTAATAAAACATCTGAATTTGGTTCTGCTAAATGTCATGTCAAACTTTTACACAGTGGACGCATAAAAACATCACAGGTGACGAATTGACTGTATGTCACAACTTTAGAGATGGAAAAATGACAGATTACTTAGTACTTTCACTTTTCCTGGATCACTAATGGTCATACTGGCAGCTGGGACATCAATTTGAGGAAGCAACTTCGCTGCAAGGAGCAAGACTGGTGGGGTAGTGGAGTAGAGTGAAGAGAAGCCGCAACAGACTCAGGGCAGGAGACACTAGGGAGCAGTGGGTAAAGAAGGAGAGATAAGAGTGCTGCTAACTCTCTCAGAAGAAAGAAATTTGGTGGCAATGTGGCCTGGGAATGGAGAGAGCAAGTAGGAGTAGACTGAAAAGTAACATGATAATTGAGAGATGAGACGTCTCAGAGGAGTAGGTGCTAAATATGGGCTTGGACTTGCAACGGAAGGACAGATGCATGACTGCCCATGGGGGGAAGGGGGGAGAATTAAGAGGAAAGAACAAGAAATTTATCGAAAACGTTTAAGATTGTTGAGTTCTTTACATTTTCAAGTTTTGCTTCCTAGAAGTAACACAAGTCATATGTGACCTGCCAGAAAATGTTAATATAATTACCTAAAGAGCTATGATAAGTATAATAGAAATGCAAGGACTAAAAAGAAAAATCATATTTCAAGGACTAAATTGCATGTTTAGAAGCCTTTATGGATTTCCGGTGCCACTTTCTCTATTTTCTGCTTCATGGTTGCATCGGCTGGAGAGCTGGATAGACCAATGTTCCAAAATCTAGGAAAACTAATACAGAAAACAGCCTTCCTCTGTTACTAGAACATTGACAAATAGAAGCATAATGGACTCATGCTCAGGCTTCGCTGTCAGCTATACAGCAGGGTTAGGAGGATTCTGCTTAAGAGATGTGTCACAAATGCAAGCTTTTCCTTTTTTTTTATGTTCCTGCTCGTGCCCGGATAGAGAATGGGCACGACTCCCCCTCTCCCCGTTCTACCGTCCAAACAGGCCGGCCATTCTAAGTTCCGGGGTTGGGTCGGATAGGTGTGACAAGTTAGTTAAAAGTTAGTTTGAATTAATTTTAGTCAGTGTAGTTTTTATTATTGTCGAATAGGCACTAGAAGTTATGTTTATGTATTTAATTTCAAGTCCCTCAAGTTTGTTATTGAGGACACGTGTCAGCGTATTAGGAACCTTGAAAGGGTATTTTATACCCGTTATTGGCATGTCAGCCTTATGCATAAAATATTAAGAATATTCTCTCTCTGTTCTTTCTCTCTCTCCCCTCTTTTCAGTGTATGAATTAACAGGAGCAGTCCTCCTGTTACAATGGTATCAGAGCCACCCACCGCCCTCGTGTCCGCCGTGCCTTGGATGGTGACGTCGGTATGGCAGTGTTCGCCAGGGGCTAGTAATGTCTAGCGCACAGCCGTAGAGGACGACGGATGCGGAGCGTGGTGGTTTGTTATGTCCCACATCGGTGGGCATAGTGTGCTTATGTGGGTTTAAATAGCCTTGAGCTCTCTCACCTTAATAGCTAGCTTTTGGGGTGTGAGTTAAGTCCAAGGTTGTTACAAGATGACAACCATATCCCTAGCCAGTGTACTGCCTTTGCACTTTCTTAGTGCCAGACTGCTTTGTTTATGATTTAATGCTTACTTTTTCCAGAAAAGAAGAGATGAGAACCATAATACTACAAAACAATTCCTAGAGCATTTTTAAAGCACAAAAAGCTACAGCTATTTCACATACCAAGTTTACCAATTGCAACTTCAACTTCGTCCAAAGAGAAACTCATTGCTAATAAAGATACTCTCTTGTTATCACAAACTTCAATACAAGGATCAGGCTCCTGCAACAGAAAAAGGTGGAGACAGCCCAAGTGGCATAACCTCATTATCTTTCTTAATTCCAATATAATCTCAAAATAGATAGGCTCAGAGCCTCAAAGCATATTACCCGCAGTTTTAATTGCATGGAGTTTACTCCTGTAAGTGGCATACCTGAAAATCGATATGCATGGGTCTGAAGTCCAAAGTCTAGGGCCACACAGCTGGGCTACGCAGGACCCGACCCGACATGATTTCATCGTAGTTTGCTCTATCTGTCTCCACTCTTCTAGATTTAAAGTTTAAACTCTACATAACTCTTGTACTTTCTTTCTTTACTATGTCTAGCCAAGCTTTTTAAGCTAGGATTGTGAATCCTAGGTGAGGTTATGCTTTTGGGTATTTGATGCAAGTTCTATTTTGATTAAGCTTTGTGGTTGCAAACACTACATCCATGCCTATCTTGCTCAGTTCTAACTTGGAAGAGTAGAACTTAGTTCAGGTACAAGGCTATCAGGGGATTAAGGAATTACCTTCTTAATTAATGGAATCTAATTAGGAATAGGTCGATTTCTACTTGGGTCTAATCAATTGCATATAATTGAGCCTTAATTGAGTTGTAAAGAACTTTTAAGGGTAAAACGTCTTAGTGTTGGAAGACACTAATTTAGTAAGGGAGGAATTGAGACCATAATACATTCTTAGACAATTTGAATCAAATACCTATATACCCAAAGCATAATCTACACCAGGGAGGAGCAATCCTAGTGCCTTTATTATCTTTGTTACATCTCGTGTTAAATCATGCATTTTAAGTCTTTAATAAAAGTCCCAAGTCATATTCAAGTTTTACTAGTATTTGTAGAAGTAATTGCTCAATCACTTGTTAATTTGTATCAGTTTGAGTAACGTTGAGAAAAGTAAAAGAGCAATCTGGTTTAAAACCTAACCGAATGGGAAGGGAAACATCAACACACATAATGTATTGCTTCACTTGAAAGGTTAATCAACTGATTAATACATCATGACAACAGAGGGATACTAGAAAGACCAAGTGCAGCAGCACATTTTCCCATAGACCAACATCAGAGCACTATAAGGTGGACAAACATAAAGATGGAAATGTTTACTAGCCTACACTACAACAAACAAAAAGATAGAGATGTTTGGACGCTAGAGGTATTCCGGTAGCATACATTAGGGCGATCAGGAATATGTATGATGGAGCTAAGACCCGGTTAAAGACAGTGGGAGGAGACTCAAGACACTTGAGTCATGATGGGGTTGCATCAAGGACCAACTCTTAGCCTGTTTTTATTTGCTTTGGTGTTGGATGTATTGACAAGTTACATTCAAGGGGAGGTGTGATGGTGCATGTTCTTTGAGGATGATATTGTATTGATCGACGAGACGCGGAGCGGGGTGAACGCCAGGCTTAAGGTTTGGAGACAGACATTGGAGTCTAAGGGTTTCAGGTTGAGTAGGACTAAGACAGAGTACACGGAGTGCAAGTTCAGCGTTGTGACGGAGTGAAGCGGACGTGGAAATGAGACTGGACTCTCAACTCGTCCCAAGGAGAGGGAGTTTCAAGTACCTTGGGGCTATAATCCAAGGTGACAGGGAGATTGACAAAGATGTCACACATTGTATTGGAGCAGGGAGGTTGAAATGGAGGCTCGCATCTGGTGTCCTGTGTGACAAGAAGGTGCCACCAAGACTTAAAGGTAAGTTCTACAGGGCAGTCGTTAGACCGACGCTGTTGTACGGGGCGGAGTGTTGGTGTGACTCTCATGTCCTAGAAGATGAAAGTTGTGGATATGAGGATGTTGAAATGAATGTGTGGGTTTACTAGGAAAGATATGATCATAAATGAAGATATTCGGGACAAGGTGGGAGTGGCATCCGTGCCGGACAAGATGCGGAAGGCGAGACTGAGATGGTTCGGACATGTTCAGATGAGAGGCACAGACGCTCCGGTGAGGTGTGAGAGGCTGGCGATAGAGGATTGGAGGAGAGAGAGGTAGGCCGAAAAAGTATTAGAGAGAAGTGATCAGGCGGGGCATGGCAAGTCTTTAGCTTAACAAGGACATGACCCTAGATATGAGGCTGTGGAGGTCGAAGATTAGGGTAGAAGGCTAGTAGTAGGATTAGTAGTATTTTCCTTACCAGTAGGATTAGTATTATTTTCGTCATTTTTAATATTTTAGTATTCTCGTATTTCTTATTCTTAGTTTTCTATTACTACTTCTTGTCTTTTGCTTTGGTTTTCTTACTTTTCTGATGTTACTACGTATTGTTTTCATAATTGTTGTGTTTCCTGAGCCGAGGGTCTATCGAAAATAGCATCTCTGCCTCCCAAGGTAGGGGTAAGGTCTGCGTACATTCTACCCTCCCTAGACCCCACTTGTGGATTATACTGGGTATGTTGTTGTTGTAATTGTTGTGTTTCTGCTTTACTTGAGCCGAGGGACTATCGGAAACCACCTCTCTACCTATCAACGTAGCGATAAGATTTGCGTACAATCCACCCTCCCAGACCCCACTTTGTGGGAATACACTGAGTATATTATTGTTGTTGTTACATACTTATCACTAGGTGACAGTCCGACTTCTGGAAAAAATGATGGTGATAGGCTGGCACCGGTACGAGTCAAGGTCTAATGAAAAGAAAATCATAGCAGTTCTAAAAATAAGTTTTCACAGTAATTTTGGGCAAAATGATATCCCGATCTTATCCAACACAACGAGAGAAACTACTCCTTTATTAGAATTGCTGCTACAGAAAGGAGAGAGAGTTTTCATTGCTCTCAAAAGAGCTCAACAAAAAGATGTTGCAGGGACTTGGTTTATCATGTATTCTTATGTATATTCTTTTCTTTTATGACAGATATATCCGTTTGGGTCTAACCCTTACGATCAACCACGGCCTTCAAAATTCGGGGATAATAGGCCCGTCCCTCTACCCTTCTCCACTTTAATACCAGGCTAAGTTAGCATGGCGCAGGGCTCGAACCCATGACCTATACAAGTCCCTCAACCTTTGCCACTTGAACTAACCAGTATTCTTATTTACATTCTTGAGGGGTCGCTAATAGACTAATGCTTCTTTAGAAAAGTTGTGGCAAAAACAAGTAGCCCTTCCTCCCTTTCCTTATCAGTATAGAGACAGCAAGTTTTAGTTCCCTCTTATAAATAACTACAATGCCGCAGACTTTGAGATGGCTCCTTCAATATAATTACCCACCACTTTAGTTCAAACATAAAGTGGAAATGACAGCTAATCAGATGTTTGCCAATGATGTGCTACTGACAGCAATTTTCATTCAACTATAAACAGGGGATCTTTGGCAGTATCGATTCAATATAGTGATGCATAAGCAATACACATTTTCAAATGCAGTAAACAGGAAAGCGATTATATTGACTAAATTATGAAGCTTGGAGAGCACAAGGATAAAGGGGTTAGTCAGTATCAGAAAAGCTGTAAAATGTACTATCTTAAGAAACCATATTAGCATTACGCATACGCAGACTAGCATCATAACAGTTCAACAATGAATATGTCATGAATCACTACAAACTACTATTCATTTCAAACTAGTAAGTAGTAACCAACATTTATAGGAAGCACATAACTCACATCACGTAGAACCATATTACTTTACCTCTTTTATATGTACATCTCCATCATACTTGGCATGACTGTTTATGTCCTCGTCATCACCAAACAAGCTATCCAGAGAATCTGATGATTCTGCTCTAGGAGAATCCTATTAAACACACCAACCACAATCAATTCTGGTTATTCTGACGCAAATCAAGAACTGAGTGGCACAATGTTCTGCATCTGTGATTAGCACAATTTGTGAAGTGAAGCTATATTTCATTGAACGCATCAAATCTACTACCTTTTGTTTCTAATATCAAACCTAACAGAACAAGAAACTTGAATAGAGTAAACTGAAGAAACTCAAGAAAATCAGTAAACTATTTGAAGCAGAAGCTGTCCTATGAAAATATGAGAAGAAATTGTACAGAGGCCTCTGGAAGGACACAAATGTGCCATAATTGGAAGCAAAAAATCTGTGACCATAATGACATTAGCTACAGGTTCGATTATTCGTTATCAGACATTTTCAAATGGAATAATATCACAAATTAACTCAATACCAAAAGCAAAGAACCTGAAAGCATAGAAACTACAGAAAATAGCAGGATCAAAGCTAAGTTTGACTCTAGGTGATGTTTTAAAGAGAAAAGTTTAGAAGGGGGAATTATTTATTTGCTTGGTGAACATGTGGGCTCATAGAAATACTTTTTTTTTGTTTTTCAAAGAACATGTAATAACTCAATTTTTAAATAAGGGTTATTTGGTAATTTAGCCTAAAGAGAATAAAATTAAAAGAAAAACAAAATTAAAAGAAGTGGGCCAAGCCCATACTGTGGCTAGTACCATGTTTTAGTGGCTGTGGGAGTAGAAATATTAGGATAATTGATTTCTTAATTATTATTTTTTTGAAAAGAATTCACATAGAGGGGTTTGAGAATAGTGACGGCACAAGATTATAGGGTTGGTTATCCAATTTTCACGTGGCTTGGAGGTTTGAGAAGTTCAAGGTGTAGCTTTGCTTCCCAGTAGCCGAACGAAATTTACTATCAATTGAATTGAAATTTCAGAAGCCGAACACGCAGGTATCTTCCTATGCCTATTCTATGGGATTAGTATATTGAATTGGGGTATTATTTATATGTTAAAAGGACTTGGCAATGATGGGAGAGTTAGTGAGGTTAGAGGGAAAAAAAAGTATTAAATAAGCTACTGTGCCAAAAAAATCAGTCTTTGTACTAATGCAAGTTTCAGATGCTACAATATCAATTGGGATACATAATGATTCTCTGTTGAACAGTAAGGACTGCTAACGTAACTTTTCCTAACGGTCATCGGACCGCCGCCGTCAATCTCTCCGATCCGGTGACCAAGTAAGGGTTGTCTCTCTCTCCTCTCTCCCCTCCCTCTCTCTCCTTCTCCCTCTCTTTTTCCCTTTCCCTCTGTTTTCTCTTTTCCCTTTCTCCCCTTTCTTTCTTTCCGGCGGTTACCTTCTCCGGTGAACCCGTCGACCGGAACCCTTTTGCTGCGGTTTCTCTATTGCACCGGCCGGATTCAACATTTCAAAGGAGAATCCCACTCCCGTCGTTGAACAGTGACTTTCGACGGCAAACAGGTTCGGTTCAACTGGAGTTGGTACCTCCGGTTGCTCATATCTATTCTTTGTCCTTATCCCTGTATTTAAATTTTAACGTTTCCCTGTATTGCTTCTTGTCTTTACGTTCTTGCATTTACTCTTCTTGCCTTTAGTTATATCATTCTTGGCGTTCCTGTTTTAGGTGTAAACCTTTGATTAGTCTATTAGTTTATATCTGCTTTAGTGGCTTTGAAGACTGATGATAGACTAGGGTCATGTTCTTGATCGGGGACGGGGGCGAGAGTTAGGGGGGTAAGTGGGGTAAGGGAGATGCTAGGCTGAGAATAGGGTCTTGGAACACTTTAACGGAGAAGTCCATAGAGCTAGTAATGATTCTTAAGAATAGGAGGATTAATATAGCATGTGTCCAGGAGATCAAATGGTAGGACCTAAGGCTAAGGATGTGGACGGGTATAAGTTATGGTTCTCGGGTAGGTCGAGGTATAGGAATGGGGTAGGCATTTTGGTAAACAGCGAGCTAAGGGATCAGGTGGTAGAGGTTAAGAGGGGATGATGGCGATTAAGTTGGTAGTTGGAGGGTTCACTAGGAACTTTATTAGTGCTTACGTGCCGCATGCGGGCTTGGACGAAGAGGAGAAGAGGCGCTTTTGGGAGGATTTGGACGAGGTGGTGGGAGGTATACCACCCACTGAGAAGTTATTTGTAGAAGGGGTTTCAATGGACATATCGGATCACATCCCGGGGTTATGACGACGTGCATGGCGGCTTTGGCCTCGGGGACAGGAACGGAGGAGGCGTCTCACTTTTGGAGATCGCTAAAGCTTTTGGGATGGTGAACGCCAATTCGAGGTTCATGAAGAGGGAGGAGCACTTGGTGACTTTCCGTAGTACGGTAGCAAAGACTCAAATAGACTTTTTGCTCCTCAGGAAGGTTGACAACGGTCTTTGTAGAGACTGCAAGGTTATTCCGAGTGAGTATCTTACAACCCGACATAAGTTTTTGGTGATGGATTTGGAGATCAAGATGGAGAAGAAGAGGAGGGTTATGGATGACAGGCTAAGAATCAAATGGGGGGGGAGTTTGACCATGACTAGTGCAAAGGAGATGGGGGAAAGGTTGATGGCAGGGGCTTGGGGGAGTAGTGGGATGCGACCGGTATGTGGGACAGGACGGTCAGTTGCATTCGGTAGGTAGCTAGAGAAGTGCTAGGGGTTTCGCCGGGTAGCCGTGGTGGGCATCGAGGGGACTGGTGTGAGAAGGTAGAAGCAAAGAAAGTGGCGTATGCGAAATTAGTAGAAAGCAAGGATGAGGTGGAGAAGTAGACGAATAGGGAATTATATAAGATGGCGAGGAAGGAAGCAAAGCTAGCGGTTACGGCGACGAAAATCGAGACTTTTGAACGCATGTAGGTGGAATTAGAGGAAAAAAGGCGAGGATAAAAGTTGTACAGACTAGCCAAGGCGAAGGAGAGGAGGACCCGTGACTTGGATCACGTGAGGTACACCAAGGACGAGGACAGCAAAATACTGATGGAAGACGCGCGTATTAGACAGAGGTAGCAATGTTACTTCCATAAACTCTTGAACGAATAAGGAGATAAAGACATTGTGCTAGGAGATCTGGGGCAATCCGGAAGGTACCGGGATTTTGGATATTGTAGAAGTATTAAGGTTGAGGAGGTTAAAGGTGTTGTTCGCACGATGCGCATGGGACAAGCGACCGAGTCTGATGAAATCCCAATTGAATTTTTTTGGAAGAGCGCAGGCAGGGCAGATTTGGAGTGGCTGACTGAGTTGTTTAATGTCATTTTAAGACGGCAAGAATGCCTGAAGAATGGAGGTGAAGTAACAAGAACAAAGGTGACATCCAGAGTTGCAACAACTATATAGGTATCAAGCAGCTAAGCCACACTATGAAAGTTTGGAAAAGAATCGTGGAGACGAGGGTGAGAAGAGGCGTGTCTATTTCCAAGAACTAATTTGGATTCATGCAGGGGCATTCGACTACAAAAGGCATTCATCTTATTAAGAGGTTGGTGGAGTAGTATAGGGAGAGGAGGAGAGACTTACATATGATTTTCATTGACCTCGAGAAGGCATACGACAAAGTCCCTAGGTAGGTTCTATGAAGATGTTTGGAGGTTAGAGGTGTACCCCCAAGACCAAGGTACGGACAGTAGGAGGAGACTCCGAGCACTTTCAGTGATGATGGGGCTGCACTAGGGATCAGCTCTTAGTCCACTTTTATTTGCCTTGGTGATGGATGGACTGACGCGACAAATTCAAGGGGATGTGTCATGGTGTATGTTATTCGCAGATGACATAGTCCTGATTGATAAAACTCGCAGTGGAGTGAACGCTAAGCTGGAGGTTTGGAGACAGACTCTAGAGTCTAAAGGGTTCAGGCTGAGTAGGACCAAGACAGAATACTTGAAATGAAAGTTTAGTAACAGGAGCAACCATGAGACAGGCGTGGAGGTGAGGTTTGGTACTCAGGTCATTCCAAAAAAAGAAAGCTTCAAGTATCTCGGGTCTATTATCCAAGAGAATGGAGAGAGAATGGAGAGATTGATGACGATGTCACACATCGTATTAATGCAGGATGGATGAAATAGAGGCTCGCATATGGAGTCTTGTGCGATAAAAAGGTGCCACCAAAACTTAAAGGCAAGTTCTATAAGGTGGTGGTTAGACCGACTATGTTGTATGAGGCGGAGTGTTGGCCAGTCAAGACTTCGCACATCCAAAAGATGAAAGTAGCGGAGATGAGGATGTTGAGATGGATGTGTGGGCATACAAATCCAAAAGATGAAAGTTGCAGAGATGAAGATGTTGAGATGGATGTGTGGGCATACAAGGAGTGGCCTCGGCGGAGGATAAGATGCGGAAAACGAGATTGAGATGGTTCGGGCATGTGCAGAGGAGAGGCACAAATGCCCCGGTGCGGAGGTGTGAGAGTTTGGCTATAGACGGGTTCAGGAGGGGTAGAGGTAGGCCGAAGAAGTATTGGAAAGAGGTGATTAGACTGTATATGACGCAGGTGCAACTTACTGAGGATATGACCTTAGATAGGGGGTTGTGGAGAATACAAATTAGGATAGAAGGGTAGTAGATAGTCGAGTGTAGTCCTACTTACGCTTACATACTGATAGTTGTAGTGTTATTATTGTAGCCCTGTTTAGCCTATCATACTAGTAGGCGCAGTTTTGTTTTACAGTCCCCTGTCATTTGATTTCTGTTGTTGTATGTTTTTCGTGTACTTTGTGTATCTTATTTACCTGCGTTAGTTACTGCTCATTTTTTCAAAATGCTTTATCATGACTTATTCGCTTTTGTTACCATCATTTTCATATTGCTTTAAATTTCGTGTTCGGATCTGACCGTTTCACTTGCTTTGCTTGTGCCTATGTTTTGTCTTGAGCCGATGGTCTTTCGAAAAGAGCCTCTCTACTTACCAAGGTAGAGGTAAGGTCTGCGTACAATCTACCATCTCCAGACTCCACGTTGTGAGACTTCACTGGGTATGTTGACAATGATTGATATGATGATGACTTGTAAACATAATAATTAGGTGATAATGGTAAGTGGTGTGGTTAGGAACAACAAATTTAATTCAAAGGGAAAGAACGTATATAAAGGTGTTGGACTGTTCGAATTGTACAGATATTGTGCCAATTTTCCATTATTTATTTTTCGTACCTTATAACTATCATGTTGGATTATTAATAAAGTGAATAAGTATCTTAAACATTGAAAGGAGATAGAGATATTGAGACTTAGTTCTAATCTTGAAAGTTAGGAATATTGAGATTTGACTCCGATTAGCCTAATTGACATTGTGAATCAATATGTTTGTATAGATTGAGGACATTGGAGGTCATTTGGTTGGTGTTCTAGACGTTGCAATGTTGGGAAAATTATCGTTAGCGAGGTAAGTGAGACTTTAAGCTTTGGGTACTTGCTTTTCAAAACCTGCTTTAAAAAATATGTTTTGTCTGACTGGTCCATGTGTTGGGACAAGCGTGTGCTTGGCAGAATCGGTGGTCTTTGATCAGCCGCGACTATGTTATTTTGAGAAGAGTATTAAAATTGATTTATTGAGTGGTTAGTGGTGTGGCGTGGTCTCGTACCATGGCGTTGGGGCGTCGGATATCTTTCCTTCACTGCCGTTATATATTTACTACGGGCTTACATATGCTGGCGTAATATGTTAGGGGAATACACATGATGTCGTAATATGTTAGGGGCCTTGTACTTGCTACCGTAGTATACTATTGGGGCATCATATATGTTGTCGTTGACTCATCGGGTGTTAGGTTAATCTCCTTCGCTGCCGTTTATGACAAGTTCTGAGTGTAGAATGTGTAGAGATATATATACTTGTTGAACATTTGTTTGGATCTTATTGAGCAACATATTATATGATATACTTTTGTGCATATTATCTCTGTGCTTGTTGTGTGTTTGTATTTTCTAACACTTGTTCGAGAGATATTTAAAGTGGCGGGTCGAGGATCTTACTGGCTTATATTTACGTATAACTCACTCCTTACCTGCATGTCCATGCAGATACTGTTGTTGAGGCTGACGAGTTCATTCGCGTAGATCATGTTGTTGAGGTGAGCCTTCGCATTGTTCGTGCAGGCTGTTCTTTCAGCTCTATCTAGTTTATAGCATTTACTTTCTTTCCTTGGGTTTGCATGCCCGTCAGTTAAGCTCATGTTACTCTATTAGATGCTCCATGGTCGTAGTGTAGGATTTGGGCTAGAGATTATTCTTTGACGATCATTGGATTTCGGAAATTCTTACATTATTTTGGTTGGATTATTATTTCGTATTTAATGATTTGTGATGCGTTTGAACTTGCACATAGCTTCTCTCAATGCTTATAAAAATAGTAAAGTTTATGGAGAATTGGTTCGCTTGGCGGGCGGTGTGTGCTAGGTACCAATCACGTCTAGGTGGTATTTTGGGATGTGACAGAACAAAAATAGAGAATTGAAAAAAATTGTATTGAGAGACCAAAAGTGGGCCCGTTGTAATTTTTTAGTGTATATATGTCTTGACCTTTTAATGATTGGACATCATTTTGGGGCAAACCAAAGGGGAAAGATACACATTTGATTAGGGAGATAGACCAACATATTCCATTTTCCCTGTTTATGATCTGAAAAACAATTGCATTGTAGATAACCTAAGACTCCAAAAAGTATTGCTGACATTTTGCCAAAGTACTGCCACAAGCAAACATCTGTAGAGAGGCACTAAAAGCTACCTTACTAGACACTAAGGACCCAAGAAGAAGTAGTTTGATTTGTCTAACTTCTTGATAGATTAAGAGAACTTATGATAAGAACTAAGAAGTTTTAAGTTACCAGAAGTTAAAAGGTCTCGAGGGTGCTAGACAGTTAGACAAAGAGGAGTAACACTTTGCATCAATACATTATTTCACGCAATAAATGAGCAGCATCAAAGAAGAACCAGAAGTACCATACATTAGAAATAATTACTTACAGAATTTGCAAAAAGAGTCTCCAGTAACAAGTCCATGTTGTCATCACCTAGATTGAAAAGAAAATATCCCTTCTAAAAAACATTCAGCTGTAATAACAACCAAACTTTTAAAGAAAACCTATGAGTTGGTATTCTTTTACTTTTTCCTTTTTCCTTTTTTAAGGTGGTACACTTGGTACTTTTTCTCCAAGATTCAGTAGAAAAACTATTTGCCAAACTCGCAATAGACTAAAACAGAAGTTAGCTGTCTACTACATACCATTTTCCTCAATTGCTTTATCAACAAGTGATGCCTTAAAACCCATGGTCAGAAGAGATGACCTCACGTTGCTGCCTGATGAGCTCGCAACATTGTCCTACAGATGCAATAGCATCAGAAAATGAGATGATTACAGAGGTGATGAACATCAATGCTACCACCTGGATACAAAACCATATTGCCAAGGCAGCATATGTCTCGAACTTGTATAAACATGGCAACAAAAATATTACCAAGGAATTGCAAACTCAGTTAAATACATTTTTCTATCCTTACCTCCACAGGCGTTGTATACGTGTATATAGATGGAAATTCACAATATGGAGCTTCAACTTTAGGCATGATTCCACTCGCACCTTCGGGCTTTGAAGGATTTTCACTATCTGGTAATTCACACTAGAGTAAACAAAGAGTGATTTAGAATGCAGCAAAGGAATAGCAGCATACACCTTAAATTTTCATATGTATACCATTTTAATGTGAAATTGGAGGGGTGAAAGCTATAGAATAGTCTCCTTATGTGCCGCAGCAAAATCGAAAACAGTGATTTCCTTGAACCTGTTGCAGCATGGAATAGTAATATTAATTAATTGAAACACAAGGGTAAAGAATGAGCAAACAATCGTGCAGCCAAAACTTACTGAGTCATTCAAAGCGAGCGTTGAGGATTCATATAGACAACCCCAACTTATTTAGGCTTGAGTAGTCCATGTTATATTCAAAGCAAAAATTGCAGCTCAGATTCATAAACCAAATTGGAAAAGTTCTGTCCAGTTTTTCTTTTTATATATTATCAATTGGGCACAGAGTTTGAAAGGTGGTAACATGCAATAAAGTTGCAGACCAAACACTTGATAAGCGGAACTCCCACTGAGAACAGATTGGGAGACTTTCACCTTGTAAAGGTCAAGTAATAAAAACCCAAATATTAGTCACAGAGAAAGTTTAGACTTTATTAAGCTTTGATTAAATCTTCACAGGAAAATCCTAAAGCTTTTCTATGTGGCAATAATACCAAAATTTCAAGCTGGTTCATCTTCTCATTATTTCAATACCCAAAAACCACTTCATTTTTTTTTTGTGCAACCGAGTGTATACTCATATCTTAATTAGTTAACAGATGGACAATTATTCTAGTCCACACCAATTCCACCCAAGGAACATTTCAGCAAAAGATAGTTCAAGAAAAATGAGCTATCGGGAGCCGGGTATAATTTCACTTAAAATAAGCAGTAATTAAGAGTGTGTTTGGTATGGAGGAAAATATTTTTCAGAAAATGTTTTCCAATTTTCCCCATATTCGGTTGGTCAAATTGTTTTGAAAAACAATTTCCTTAAAAATGAGGAAAATGACTTCCTTGATGGAAGCAGGAAAAACAAGTTCCCCTTCAACACACTTCATCTTCACCCCACCCTCGTAGCCCCATCCCCACCACCCCACAACCCTACCTCCTCCACCCCCACCTCCCATAATATTTGTCAAGATTATATACATATTTTTTAGGGTAACATTTTTTGCTTACGTACCGAACACAAGAAAATAAGTAAGAAACCCACTTATTTTCCGAAAATATTTTCCAAGAAAACATTTTCCTCCATATCGAACACACCCTTAGTACTAAATTCGCCAATATTCAACAACGAATGCATATAATCCGGTAGAAAACCGAACGCCTAAATTTTCCACTACATGTGCAACTGTGTAAGTCCAATGAACCATTTCAATTTCGATATTTACACAGGCATAAACCAACAGCTCCAATTGATATATGTTTTTCGTGTTGAAAATGCATGAAATTTTAGAAAATTAACTGTTACAATTTGAACTGGAGGGAGTATGTGATTGTGAATGGAACTTCAAAGTTTAATGTATTCATGAATCAGTTCCTTAACTACAATGATTTCAAATTCCACTCTTTATGGAATACCATCATCGCGGTAAACTGCCTAATTAACATTGAAACCAATTAATTAAAATTCTTTAATAGTAATTAAGGAGTAGCCCAATTTTTTGGTTTAAGTTAACTAAATACTTGCCTTATGATATTAAACATATTTTAACAAAATAATTAATGTTTATAAGATTATACTTATTCAGGTAACCATTACATATAAATTAGTGTTTCAAACACTTCAAACTTTATCATTTAACTGATCTGCTTGTGTACCAGAATGTCAAATTTAATTAATCATCGGTGTAATTTAATTTATTATAACTGATTAATTATCATTTATAATAAAATCAATACTACTAAATAGAACTATCTCTAAAAAAAATTAATTATTAAAATAGAATTACCTGTAATTACCTTTTAAATAAACTTTTTAAGTACATGATACAGCAAATCTAGTTGTACTAGGAAAGTGACTCGAAAAGTTTAAAATAAATAGGACTTATCACAGTTTAAGAAGACAATAAATTAATTCCTAATAATGTTTATTTTGGTGTACAATAGCACACAAAGAAAGAATCATAACCGACTTTATTAATGTAATCCAACACATTAAAAATGGGAATCCCAGTTCTACTAGGAAAATCTTCTATAGATTTATATAGCTTCCCACATTTAATACCAAAGTCCAAAACATCCCTATAAATTGCTAACCACTTTTGCTCAACATTGTAAGACTCATCAAAGACATTTTTCAATTATTATTATTGTTGTACTATGAAGAAGATTTTCTTGTACAATTTCATTCCATCAAAAGCTGAAGAAGAAGCATGCAAAGACAGTAACATCCCATGGCTAGTGACTCGCCGCTTAGTAGAAATACGGGACATATACCCTGCCCCGGTCATAGACCTGCAGAACCTGTGGAAGATCAAAAAGGTTGTCACGCATTACGAGGCGGACGTCGGGAAACTGGTGCTGCCGTTCGCGGACATTTTTGAGTACATTTTTCGGTACTGGACGTTGGATGCAACCAAATTTGTAACGTTCGGGCACAGGAAGCATATTAATTTATGGGATGTTACTGAAGAGAACCACCCTAAGAATTATCGGTGCGAAGGGACTTATATTGAGATGTTGCCTAATGAGGACTACGCACTCGTGTGTGTAGATTTGTTTAAGGATAGTGGATTGGGGGTTGATGATGAGATTGGACTGTATTGGGATCCTAGGTCTTCAAATTTCAAATTCAAGTTAATTAAAAAGGGTCATGTTTGATGAAATCTTGTGATGATTTTTGTAAGGAGATTGAATGATTTTCTATTGTTGTGGAATATCGTGTTACTCCGCATGTTTTATTTTAAAAAGGGTCATGTTTGATCAAATCCTGTGATGATTTTTGTAAGGAGATTGAATGATTTTCTATTGTTATGGAATATCATGTTACTTCGCATGTTTTATTTTAAAAAGGGTCATGTTTGATGAAATCTTGTGATGATTTTTGTAAGGAGATTGAATGATTTTCTATTGTTGTGGAATATCATCATGTTACTCCGCATGTTTTATTTTATGTCTTATTTAATGAAGATTTTTGAATTATGTGATAAAGATTTGTGTAATATACCCAAATATTCTTGAATCGTATGATCTTAAACATACCATATAAGTTATTGGAGTTAAGAAATTATTAAATATAAAAAGTGATATTTGTTTTGAAACAGTGTAAAAATGAAAGCATGCAAGGATTGTTTGATGAAATTTTGTGATAGATTTGCATTAGTTCTCAAATTGTAAGAGAGATTGGAAGATTGTTATACTTTGATTTAAAAGAATAGTGGTGATTGGCATGTGCTACTGTTGGGTTTAAATGATAGATTAAATGGGAAATGGAAGGAGTTCTCTCGTGCTTTGTCCCACATCGGTAGTGGAAAGAAAAGTGGGAGTTCCCTCTTGCTTTACAAAATAAGCATTTGACCCACATCGGTAGTGGAAAGAAAAGTTCTTCTACTTATAAGTAGAAGTACTCCTTCTTGTTGCTAAAGGGTTAAGAAGAGGGTCTCCCCTCGCGCCGTCGTCGTCGTCGTCGCTCGGCCTCGGATTTGGATTTGGATTTGGTCAAATGACCTGATTAATTGATAATCTTTTTAGACCAAATTTTCTTTAATTTTTAATTATTATTTAATTAAATTAATTAACTAATCCAATCCTACCCGTTAGTGACCCGGATCCGTGTGTCGGACCTGCGACCCGGTTTCTTTCCCATATTTAAATTTCCCACCAGTTTTTAGTGGCTGTTCAGAAGGGTTGCAAACCTTCAAAAACAGTACTTCCATGGCTATAAATTCGTTTGTTTCCTCAGAATTTTACTCACTAATTTTCTGAAAAAACACAAACTACTTCTTCTTCTGCAAAAATAAATTATGTGTGATATACTGCCGTTGAGTGGTTCGCCGCTACCTGAATTTAGAGTACTACTATTCTAGTAAGATAATCGTTCTATCCTGAGAGGGGATATTCCATCAACCTCGAGTACTGGGAGGGGAATAATTTCCTTAAGAACACACTTTGAACTATGTGGGCTCGATTATATTCTGAAAAATTATTCTTATTTTTCAACACTGATTCTGTTTATTTTCAATTATTATTATTTACTGATTTTTTGGAATACAGATTGATAACAATCTTAAGGAAATTATATTTTTAGATTAATCTGTATTCTGTTTTGGAGACTAAAACCTGTGTGATTTTCTACTCCGTATGAAAGTTCATATTCTGACTTGAAGACATAAAAATTTCATTGGAATATTAAAGTTCATGCTTGTACAACGATTTGAAGAACATAAAAACTTCATCATTGCTGTATTCTGGTTTGGAGATTAAAACTTATGTAGTTTTCTACTCCATATGAATATTAGTATTCTGACTCGAAGATATAAAAACTTCGTTGGAATACTAAAGTTTCATGATTATACTGCGATTTGAAGAAATAAAATCTTCATCGTTTAAGTCTGTGATTGAATTGCGATTCTGGTTTTATTAACTAAAACAGTTTGTCAATTTGAAAGTGACAAACGAATAATGGCAATTGAGACTGGAACTACCTCTGCGAATACTGCACCAACGGTTACTCCTACAACCCGTACCGCTGTGCCACCGGCTAAGAAACCTGTGAAGTTCACCGGTGCCAACTTTAAAGATGGCAGCAAGGAATGTTCTTTTGGCTTACCACCCTTGGTATGCAAAAGTTCACCAGTGAGGACCCTCCCGTGCCTGCCGCCAACATGCCTGACAACCAACAGTTCATGGTTACTGAGGCTTGAAAACAGGCTGATTTTTTGTGCAAAGGCTACATTTTGAGTGCCTTAGAAGATGACTTGTACAACGTCTACAAAGGCAAGATGAGACTTCCAAAGAACTATGGAGTGCACTTGAAAAGAAGTACAAAGCGAAGATGCTTGCTTGAAGAAGTTTGTGGTTGCCAAATTCCTAGACTACAAAATGGTGGATGGAAAAACCGTTGGAACCCAAGTTCAAGAGCTTCAACTTATCTTCCATGACCTTATTCTTTGAAGGTATGGTAGTAAATGAAGCATTCCAAGTGGCTGCAATGATTGAGAAGTTGCCGCCCTCATGGAAAGATTTCAAGAATTATCTTAAGCACAAAAGAAAGGAAATGAAGTTGGAAGATCTTGTAATTCGTCTCAAGATCGAGGAAGATAACAAAACCGCTGAGAAGAGGTACCGTAAGACTTCACCAATTGAAGGGGCAAACATCGTTGAAGATCTTTGCTCACGAAAAAGAACAAGAAAAGGAAGAGGCCTTCGGAAAGGAGAAGGATTCCAACAAGAAAAATTCAAGGGCAACCGCTTTAATTGTGGGAAAGTCAGCCACAAAGCCCAGTTGTCGCCTCTAAAAGAACAAGGGAAAGGGACAAGCCAGTATGGTGGAAAAGAATGATGATATGGATGATGTGTGTGCAATGCTATCGGAGTGCAAGTTGGTTGGAAACCCAAAGGAGTGGTGGCTTGATTCGGGTGCGACTCAACAAGTTTGCGCTACAAAAGAAGCATTTGCAACCTATCCTCCCATTTGGACCCAAGAGGTACTATTTATGGAAAATCTTTGCAATGTGACCAAGGTTGAAGGATATGGAAAGATACTTCAAGATGACTTAGGCAAGGTCCTGACTCTCAACAATGTTATGCACGTTCCAACAATTCGGAAGAATTTAGTTTCAGCCGGACTACTCGTCAAAAACGGATTTAAGTGCGTGTTGGTTAGTGAGAAAATTGTAATAAGTAAGAATGATTTGTTCATAGGAAAGGGCTACCTCACCGAGGGCCTTTTCAAACTCAATGTAATGGTTGTTGACAGTATTAATGAAAATTCAGCTTCGTCTTACTTATTGGAGTCAAATGATTTATGGCATGTTCGTTTAGGACATGTCAACTACAAAACCTTGCACAAATTGATTAATTTAGAAGTATTGCCTAAATTCGAGTGTAATAAATCTAAATATGAAATCTGTGTTGAATCTAAGTTTGTTAAACATCCATATAAGTCTATTGATAGGAATTCAAATCCTTTAGACTTAATTCACACAGATATATATGATATGAAGTCAATACCATCTCGCGGTGGGAAAAAGTATTTTATAACTTTTATTGACGATTGCACTCAATATTGTTATGTGTATTTGCTTAATAGTAAGGATGAAGCAATTGATGCATTTAAGCAATACAAGAACGAAGTGAAAAATTAATTGAATAAAAAGATAAAAATGATTAGAAGTGATAGGGGAGTGGAGAGTACGAATCTCCTTTTGCAGAGATATGTATAGAATATGGAATTATTCATCAAACTACTGCCCCTTACACACCACAATCAAATGGAATTGCGGAAAGGAAAAACCGAACATTAAAGGAAATGCTGAATGCCTTACTAATAAGTTAGGTTTACATGAAAAGCTTGTGGGGGAAAGCTATCCTTACAGCTAACCGAATACTCAACAGGGTGCCCCACAGCAAAACACAATCTATTCCATATGAACTATGGAAAGGAAGAAAACCCAACTTGAAATATTTCAAAGTGTGGGGGTGTCTAGCAAAGGTCCAAGTTCTTTTGCCCAAAACGGTAAAAATCGGACCAAAAACTGTGGATTGTGTTTTTATTGACTATGCTACAAACAGCAAAGTTTGTCGGTTATTGGTTCACAAATCGGACAATCCCGAAATTCATGTTAATACGGTAATTGAATCAGATAATTTGAATTCTTTGAAAACATTTATCCGTATAAAACCGAATGTGAGTCGTCAAGTGAAAAACCTAAACGACCGCGGGAAGAACCAAAGGAAATTACACCAAGCAAAAATGATGCAAGGCGTAGCAAACGTCAAAGGACATCTACTTCCTTTGGACCAGATTTTGTGACATTCTTGCTTGAAAATGAGCCTCAAACATTTAAAGCAGCGATGTCTTCTTCTGATTCAGCATTTTGGAAAGAGGCAGTCAATAGTGAGATTGAATCAATTTTGAACAACCATACATGGGAATTGGTTGATCTTCCTTCTGGAAATAAACCTTTAGGATCAAAATGGATTTTTAAAAGGAAAATGAAAGTTGATGGCACTATTGACAAATATAAGGCAAGACTTGTGGTCAAAGGTTATAGACAAAAAGAAGGCCTTGATTACTTTGACACATACTCGCCGGTAACAAGAATAACATCTATTCGGGTGTTAGTGGCACTGGCGGCCGTATATGGTCTTGAAATCCATCAAATGGATGTCAAGACAACTTTCTTAAATAGAGAATTGGATGAAGAAATTTACATGGAACAACCTGAGGGCTTTGTGGTTCCTGGTAAAGAAAGGAAAGTGTGCAAACTTGTTAAGTCACTTTATGGACTTAAACAAGCACCCAAACAATGGCATGCGAAATTTGACCAAACAATGTTGGCAAATGGATTTAAGATTAATGAGTGTGACAAATATGTCTACATTAAAAATACTCCAAATCATGAAGTCATTATTTGTTTATATGTTGATGACATGTTGATAATAAGTAGAGATATTACCGATGTAAATGCTACGAAGCGTATGCTGGCTAGCAAATTTGATATGAAGGACTTAGGAGTTGCTGATTTGATCTTAGGCATCAGAATTCATAAAACTCCACAAGGTCTAGCATTATCGCAGTCTCATTATATTGAAAGAGTACTTGACAAGTTTAAGTATTTAAATTTCAATGTTGCAAAGACTCCAATTGATGTAAGTTTTGCACTTCAAAAGAATGAAGGTGAAAGTGACTCACAATTGAACTATGCACGAGTTTTGGAAAGTTTGATGTATATTATGAATTGTATACGATCAGATATAGCATGTGCTATAAGCAAGCTGAGTCGATTCACGAGTAATCCCAATCAAGCTCATTGGATGGCAATGAAACGAGTCTTGGGGTATTTAAAACACACCCAAACCTATGCTTTGCATTATAATAAATATCCCGCAGTAATTGAGGGATATAGTGATGCAAACTGGATCACCGGATCATCTGAAGTTAAATCCACGAGTGGATATATTTTCACCGTTGGTGGAGGAGCAGTGTCTTGGAAATCATCAAAACAGACATGCATCGCCCGCTCTACAATGGAATCTGAATTTATAGCTTTAGACAAGGCCGGTGAAGAAGCTGAATGGCTCCGGAGTTTCTTAGAAGATATTCCATTCTGGCCCAAACCTTTGGCTCCTATATGTATACATTGTGACGTACCAGCGGAATAGGTAGAGGCGAGGGCGTAATGTACAACGGAAAATCTCGTCACATACGACGAAGACACTATACCGTTAGACAACTCCTCTCTAGTGGCGTTATCACGATTGACTATGTAAAGTCAAGAGATAACGTGGCGGATCCTCTTACAAAAGGCTTATCTAGATAGGGAGTTAGTAGATCATCAATGGGAATGGGGTTAAGGCCGAGTACAAGTCATCATGGCAGTAACTCTACCTAGCAGACTGGAGATCCCAAGAGCTAGGTTCAAGGAGATCAAACAAAGTTGTGACTGACGGTTCAACATTGTCAAATAACTCAACCCATTCTCGGATGAAGACAATGTTGAGAAATAAGGATAAAACCTTATGGCTTGTTAATGAGTTAATAAAGCATTAATGTTCTTTAATGATTATCTAAATCTGGCAGTGTATGACCAGATAATGTGGCTATAGGACCACATGTTTAGAAATCACCTATGTGAGTGTTAAGTGTAAGCCGCTTTAAAAGGGAATGACAGTGAAGGCTCATTCTCTACGCACTCATGAAACCAGGAAGTGTTCATGGCTGAAACGAACACAACCGTGAGAATCATAAACGATTGAGGGTTGATTGTGTGACTTATGTTGTCTAGGTATACAACAAAGTTCGACGGTTCAAAGATATCAAATCTACCGATTGATCGAGTATATCCGATATAAGTTCACTACGGAAAGTTCAAAGGGAAACCTACTTATCCAGATGAAGTCAATTCTCGCTTGTATATCACACTTGTCCGCGCATTCCTTTATCTTATAGTCATTCCCCATTCATGTGGGGGATTGTTGGGTTTAAATGATAGATTGAATGAGAAATGAAAGGAGTTCCCTCTTGCTTTGTCCCACATCGGTAGTGGAAAGAAAAATTCTTCTACTTATAAGTAGAAGTACTCCTTCTTGTTGCTAAAGGGTTAAGAAGATGGTCTCCCCTCGCGCCGTCGTCGTCGTCGCTCGGCTCGGCCTCGGCCTCGGCCTCGGATTCGGATTCGGATTCGGTCTGATTGATTGATAATCTTTTTGGATCAAATTTTCTTTAATTTTTAATTATTATTTAATTAAATTAATTAACTAATCCAATCCTACCCGTTAGTGACCCGGATCCGTGTGTCTGACCCGCGACCCGGTTTCTTTTCCATATTTAAATTTCCCACCAGTTTTTAGTGGCTGTTCAGAAGGGTTGCAAACCTTCAGAAGCAGTACTTCCATGGCTATAAATTCGTTTGTTTCCTCAGAATTTTACTCACTAATTTTCTGAAAAAACACAAACTTCTTCTTCTTCTGCAAAAATAAATTTTGTGTGATATATTGCCGTTGAGTGGTTCGCCGCTACCTGAATTTGGAGTACTACTATTCTGGTAAGATAATCGTTCTATCCTGGGAGGGGACGGAATCAACCTCGAGTACTTGGGGGGAATAATTTCCTAAGGACACACTTTGAACTAAGTGAGCTCGATTATATTCTGAAAAATTATTCTTATTTTTCAACACTGATTCTGTTTATTTTCAGTTATTATTATTTACTGATTTTTTGGAATACAGATTGATAACAGCTACAAATCAATACTCCTAATATTAAAATTTACTGTTATTTTCTGTTGCAGTGCAATTTCATGTGTGACTCACTAACATGTTGTGTAATGATTAGTATGAAGCTTTTGGATTCAGCAATTGTTGTTCAAAGCGAACGTTGAGGATTCATATCGAACCCCAACTTACTTAGGCTTGAGGTTTAGTCCTTGTTGTATTTAAAGCAAACACTGTAGCCCAGATTCATAAAGCAAATTGGAAAAGCTCTGGACAGTTTTTTCTTTTTTAGAAGTGATTAGATGGACTAATTATTCTAGTCCAAATCAATCCCAAACAAGGAAGATTTCAACAAAAGACAGTTCAAGAAGAAAGAGCTACTGGGAGCTGGGTATAATTTCACTTAAAATTAGCAGTAATTAAGAACTAAACTCCCCAATGTTCAAGCTCAACAGCGAACTGCACACATAATCTGATAGAAATCAAAACGCCTAAATTTTCCACTAGTTGCCCAGCTGTGTAAGTCCAATAAACCATTTCAATTTTAATATTTACACACGCATAAACCAACAGCTCCAATTGATATATGTTGTGTAGAAAATGCTTCAAATTCGAGGAAATAAACTGTTACAATCGATGTTATAGACAAAAGTTGAGCATGCACTAATTCACCGGCGGGGGAAAGAAAGGTGCATTCGTCTTTTGACTCTTTTCATTATTTCAAGACCCAAAAAAACACTTTTTTTGTGCAACCAAGTGTATATTCATATCTCAATGAGAAGTGTGATTAGATGAACCAATTATTCTAGGCCAAATCAATTCCAACCAGGTAACATTTTGACAAAATACAGTTAAACAAGAAAGAGCTACTTTGATTTTATGGCAGTTGTGTTATTGTTCCTTTTTTTCATACCGACTTTGTTATTATCTATTGTTTTTTTTTACTTTTGTTATTTCTTTGTTTGATTGTTTGTGTTTGCTTTTCATTGAGCCGAGGGTCTATCGGAAACAACCTCCCTACCTCACAAGGTAGGGGTAGGGGTAGGGGTAAGGTCTGCGTCCACTCTACCCTCCCCATATCCCAATCCTAACACTGGGTATGTTATTGTTGTAAATAAGTCTTTCTTTGACAGTAATTTTTTCATATATCTTTAAAATATTTTGAATTGTCAATTATTGTGACTTATAATATTTTTTACATAGTTTTCAAATATATAAATTTTATTTCAAAAAACTTGAAGATTTCATGCCCGAATTCACGGTCAAAATTAAACAGTTTGACTCTCGAAATCCGAAATGTGTCACACAAATTGGAACAGATGGATTACTAAATTCGCCAATGTTCAACAACAAATGCACATAATAATCCAGTAGAAAACAAATGCCTAAATTCTAAAACACAGTTCAAGCAAAGAGCTATTGGAAAAGGCCAGGTATAATTTCACTTTAAATAAGCAGTAATTAAGAACTAAACTCCCCAATGTTCCAGCTCAACAACAAACTGCACACATAATCCGGTAGAAAACAAAACGCCTAAATTTTCCACTACCTGCGCAGCTGTAGAATTCCAATTAATCACTTCAATTTTACTATTTACACACGCATAAACCAACAGCTCCAATTAATATATATTTTTCATCTAAATTCGCCAATTTTCAACAACAAATGCACATAAAGCAACAGCTCAATTACGTATTGAAATTTGAGGAAATAAATAAATTTCACCGGCGGTGGGAGAGAAAGGGAAGCTAACCTTTAGCTGCGGTGAAATTTGAGGGTGAGAGCTTAATTGAGCTGCTGGTGAAAAACAAACATATTGGGAGTGCGGTGCGGTCAGACTAGAGCTCAACGGCTGAGGTTATCTTGTGACCAACGTGTACGGACAGATACAAAGTACCAAACCTAATCAAAATTACACTAAAATCCAATTATGTACACTAAAACCTCGAATATTACATAAATTAATAACCTCGATTAAATAATAATTTTCTCCGGTCCCAGCTTGGGCCAATGAAATAAAATAATAACATCGATAAATGCATAAAATAATAATTTTAAAAAAAATCATTGAGGCCCACTGAAAATATAAAATAATAATTTATTAAATACCTATGAAAATTACATATATAATTCATAAAATAAAGCACTTCCTAAATAATTTTTATTTCAAATTTTATGTTTTCCTAAAATATGTATCTATGTGAACTTAACTCAATTTCATCTTTAACTTTTTGGAGGGCATAATCTACATTCGGCACATTCTTCTCATTTTGAAGCAAGTAATTTTTCAAAATCTCTATGGCAAGAAAAACTTCTTTTGGAGAAACGTGTGGTATAGCGTTACTATCACATAGAGAGATAGTAACTTTTGTTGAACCCACTGTTGCAAATCTTTTTTACTTGAAGGGGATGCTTATTTTTGTACTCACATAATATTTTTCTCATCTCATCAGTTAGCGTAGATTTTTTTACACATTTTAAATGAGTAGTCATAGAAGAGAAGATATAATATATGATTTTTTATATTTTGGTAAATGAAGTTAAAGTACATGTGTCTATTTATAAACTTTATATTGTATACTTGAAACAATTCACAACACTTCATATTCTAATCTACATGCATTCTATTTTGAATCACGCCAACTCAAGATTAATAAACTTCTTTTTGACAAGATTAATAAACTTAGATACAATGTACCATTATTAATTAATTGTTTATTTATTTATTTTCTTTTCTTAGTTACCGAAAAAAATTAATTGTTTAATTTGAGAAATATAATGTACAAAATAAAAATTATTCTATAAATTAATAAATATTAATTTATCGATAAATTAATAACCCCGTATAAGATAATAATTTTCCAAGTCCCAAGGATATTTATTTATAAAGGTTTTACTGTAGATATAAGGGGGAGGAAATGAATAAAATGATCTTTTTAGATCTATTATATATATTTTTTTCAAATTTTTTATATGTAAAAAGTGAATATTTCTTGTAAAGGGATCATAAAATAAAATAAAATTTGTAAAGGGTTAAAAATTCATTTCTTCCGGAAATGAGATCTCTTGTCCTCTTACATTTGAATAAAAAATAATGATCTTTTCAGATTTCTTATGTATAGAAAAATGAAAATATCTTGCTAAAGGTCATAAAATTTCAAAAAAATGTAAAAGGCTAAAAAGTTAATTTTTAAAAAATAAGTGATTCTTTTATTGATTATTTTTATAAAGGCGAGTTTAAATTTTTTAGTGGTCAGACAGGCGGGTTAAAAGAGTTTCAACGAGTGAGTAGATTTAGTTGAAAAAAATAATTGTCACTTAGGTATCACATCGAAAAATTTAGGTGGGGACATTGGACTTTAACCGATGAGGAGCAAATATAGCCCTAAAGTTGGATGACAAAAGTAAATATGGCTCTAAAATTGGATTGTAAGGACAAATATATCATAACAGAATAACGAATTGCAAATATAACTTATTTATGAGATTAGAAGGATAAATATGACCATTTTCTGATCCAATTATATAGATAAGAGTGTGTTTGGTACGAAGGAAAATGTTTTTTATATAAACATTTTCTTAGAAAAATAAGTGATTTTTTATTCATTATTTTTATGTGTTTGATAAATAATCAGAAAAAATTATTTCAAGAATATTTATATAATTTAGAACTAAGTTTTTAAAATATTTTTAAGAAAATATATTTCTCCTCACCAAACACATTCTTATTTTATTTCTTTTAACTATTCCTTTCATATAAAATTGCATAAATTCTTTGTAAAAGTTGTACTGTCACAATCTTGTAGTTTTGACTGATATGGTAAGCTTCTTTTATGTTTTTTTTTTCAAATCTCTTAGGTGTAAAAATAAAGATTTCTAATCTAAAAGTCATAAAATTTTAAAAAGTTTGTAAAGGACTAAAAAAATATTTCTCCCTTAAATTTGTGGTCCTTAATTTTTGTCTGTCCGCACTTTTCGCACGGAATAACTAAATTTCGGTCGACATAATTAGGTTCAGCTTTGGCATAAGTATCATAACATCCGATAAGTTGTGTTTGACAAAAGACAACACTTTCAATATTCAACATAATTTGAAAAATACATAAGTTTAGATATAGCTCTATAAAGTTTACATTTCGCTCGGCATATGCATCATAACATCCCCACTTGTTATGTTGGATACGGTAACACTCTCAACATTCAACGTATTCTAAAAATAATTACACAATTTATGTCGCATAACTTAATTCCTACATAAGTTGTGTCGATTGAAGCAAAAGTTCAGTTTTCGAAGATAAATGTTACAGAACTTATGTCAAGCGGAGCATATCTGAATATTTTCATTAAATGAGCAATAACGGAAAAAACTAAAGACCACATATATGACAAAAATTAAAAACTAGTACGTTTGAAGAACAATCCGTGCAAAAACTTCGAAAATGTTTTTCAAAATATTAGTGCAACATTATCTTAAGGGAATCGTAAATTGGTCCGCTTTGAGTTTCATGGTATCAGAAGTCTAGGTTTTCCATACCTCTCATCTCTTTGTCTTCCGCTGCCCTCGGTTTTCGAGCTTCCATCACGGTTTCCATGCCCGGCTTCTCTCTTCTCTTTCCAAATTAGTCTAAATCTCTTCTTCACCTTTTGTTCTTTCGTTACGTCTAAGAACGTATTTCATCCTGCCTTTTCTGTTTCCAACATCAAGAACCACATCCCTATTGTTCTTGAGATGGAAAACGTCCAGTATATGACGTGGGCAAAGTTGTTCAAAATTCACGCAATTTCACATCAAGTCCTCCATCACATAATTTCTCCCGCTACCCCTACTCCTGCGGAGGATCCTCGGTTATGGATTACTCTTGATGCTACCGTCCTTCAGTTGATTTATTTCACTATTTCTACCGACCTTTTACATACGATTATTGAGCCAGACACTACGGCTATGGCTACATGGAATATATTGCGTGATATATTCCAGGATAACCAACATTCTCGAGTTGTCACCCTTGAGCAAGAATTCTCCCAAGTCAACATGAAAGATTTCCCAAACGTTTTCGCTTATTGTAAACGGCTCAAGAAATTGGCGGACCAACTCTGTAACGTTGGGGCGCCTGTTACCAATAATAGTCTTGTTCTACAAATGGTTGCAGGCCTTTCTGAGACCTATAATGGCATTGAGACTCTCCTCCATCAAAGTAATCTACTTCCACCTTTTTATCAAGCCCGCTCGATGCTCATGTTAGAAGAAGTCGGCTTGGCAAAAAAGGCGGCTACCGGTGCCAGTTACGTGGAGATGATGACTTCATATGATAACTCTCACGGGTTTGTTGACAATTCGGGCCAAAACCGCCCTAATGGTGGACCCAAGAAGGGTCAAAACTGTAAAAATAATGGCAAGAATCGCGGCGGCAACAATGGTGGAGGCTGGAACAGTGGCACCACCGATGGGAACAGTAACAACGGCGGGGGTGGACCTCGGAACAGTGAAAGTGGGCCCCAGGCCGCCTGGTCCCCGCCTTGGGCTCCTTGGACGTGGAACTGGGCCAGTGGCCCTTGGCCCAACAGCTAATATTTTCTAGCTTCTCCTTTCCCCTGGCAGTGGGCCTCTTAGCAGCCAAGAAGGCCCAATTTTTCACAATCTAGTGGGTTTCAGAACACTGCTGGCCCTGGACAGCAAGGAGGTCTGCTTGGGCCTCGGCCCCCGCAGGCTTACTATGCTACGTGCCCTAATTCGATCCTGACTCCGACAGATATTGAGGTCGTCATGCATACACTGGGATTAAATCCTCCAAACGTGAATTGGTACATGGACAACGGCGCCACTTCTCACATGACGTCCGACCAAGGTACTCTCTCATCTTATTCCAATTCGAGCAAAAATTGTGGCATAATTGTTGGTAATGGCAACTCAATTCCAATTCATGGTTACAATCATACAACTTTGTCTCCCCCCCCCCCCTCATCCACCTCTTGTCTTGAAAAATGCCCTTCATCCCCTCAACTTAATTAAAAAATTGGTGTATGTCCGTAAATTCACCACTGATAATTGGGTTTCTGTTAATTTTGATCCTTTTGGATTTTCTGTGAAAGATTTCAAGACGGGGATACCTCTCATGAGATGTAATAGTAGGGGAGATCTTTATCCTATCACGCCTGAATCCAGTCTATCGAGTCAAGCCTTGTCATCTACTTTTGCAGCTCTAGCTCATTCCTTATGGCATGCACGTTTGGATCACCCTGGGTCGTCACTGTTTTTTCTTTGTATAAAAATATTTTATTTCTTGTAAGGGTACGCATAGTACTCCCATTTGTCATTCATGTCCTTTAGGAAAACATGTTAGATTACCATTTATAGCATCTACTTCTCGTACTTTGATGCCTTTTGATATTATTCATAGCGATTTATGGACCTCTCACATTCTCATTTATGTGGGCCTTCGTTATTATGTTCTATTTTTGGAGATTATTCTATTTTTTTATGGACCTTTCCGTTAGCGAAAAAATCACAAGTTTTTTCCACCTTCTTAAAATTTAGAGCATTCATCTGTACCCAATAACGAGAAATAAAAAATATTCAATGTGATAATGGCAAAGAATATGATAATGGGTTGTTTCGGGATTTTTGTGATACTAATGGCATTTTTTTCCGTTTCTCTTGTCCTCATACATCCTCATAAAATGGGATAGCCAAACGCAAAATTCATACCATTAATAATATTTTCTGCACTTTATTGGTCCATGCTTCCGTACCCCCTTCCTTTTGGCATCATGCTCTATAAATGACTACTTATCTCCTTAACATACTTCCTACCAAAGGATTGGCATATTCATCCCCTCTTAAAATCATCTATAATAAGGATCCTTCATATTCACATCTTAGGATCTTTGGGTGCTTATGTTATCCACTATTTCCATCAACTACTATTAACAAACTTCAAGCGCGTTCTACCATTTGTGTATTTTTGGGTTATCCATCTAATCATCGTGGTTACAAATATTTTGATTTATCATCTAATAAAATCATAATTAGTCGCCATGTTATTTTTTATGAAATCCAATTTTTGTTTGCTAGAGTAAGTAGTCCCGGGCCTAGTTCATATAATTTTTTAGATGACGAGATCTCCCCGTATATTATCCACCATTTATAGGACTTGTCCCGCACCCAAAATCCACCAGTGGGCCCATTGCACGCTGGACCTCCTGTCCCGTCGCATAATCCTGTCACGGGTCCAGCAACTGAGCCACCTATCCATCCCATTTCTGCCCCTACTTTTGTTTCCGACATCGGTCCCGAGTCTAGTGTTGGGCTAGCAGGCCCACTGCCTGCTGGCCAGTCCGTCACCCATCCGAATTTTCCCCAAAATCCACTTAATTCTCCCCCGAGTCACAGACCAGTCACTCGTAGTCAACGGGGTATTTTTAAACCAAAGAGACATTTTAATCTAAATATTAATGTTCTTAAATCCCCACTACCCCGTAACCCAGTGTATGCGTTAAATGACCCGAATTGGAAATTGGCCATGAACGACGAATATGATGCTCTTATTGAAAATAAGACGTGGGAGTTGGTGCCCCGTCCTTCTTTGTTAATATTATTTGGTCTATGTGGATTTTTACTCATAAAGATAATTCTAATGGTTCTTTTGCGAGGCATAAGGTTTGTCTTGTAGGTGATTGTAAGACTCAACAAGTTGGCGTGGATTGTGGTGAGACATTTAGTCCGGTGGTTAAACCGGCTACCATTCACATTGTTCTCAGTCTGGCTCTTTCAAAGGCATGGCCAATTCATCAGTTACATGTGAAGAATGTTTTCTTACATGGTGATCTTAAGGAGACCGTTTATATGCATCAGCCCTTTGGTTTTCGAGACCCCAAATATCCTCATCATCTCTGTTTATTGAAGAAGTCATTATATGAGCTTAAGCATGCCCTACGGGCTTGGTATAAGATATTTGCAGACTATGTTTTGTCTATTCGGTTTTCTCACAGCATGTCTGATAATTCATTGTTCATATATCGTCGTGGTACTTCCCTGGCTTATATTATATTATATGTGGATGAAATTATATTAACTGCCTCTTCTGATGTTTTGCGCAATTCTATCACGATAATGCTCAGTTCTGAGTTTGCTATGAAAGACTTGGGGCCCTTGAGTTACTTTTTGGGGATTGCTGTCGCTCGTCATGCTGGCGGGTTATTCTTATCACAATGAAAGTATGCCGCTGAGATAATTGAAAGGTCTGGTATGTCCTCGTGTAAGTCTACTTCCACTCCAGTTGATACTAAGCCCAAGTTGGGTGCTGCGACTGGCTCACCTTACGAGGATCCCACTCACTATCGCAGTCTTGCAGGAGCTCTTCAGTATCTTACGTTCACAAAATCGGATATTACGTATGCCGTATAATAGGTGTGTTTGTTTATGCATGATCCTAGGGTGGAGCACATGAATGCGCTCAAACGCATTATCAGATACATCCAGGGGACACTTGACTATGGCTTGCATCTATATCCATTATCGGCCTCTACACTTGTCTTATATACCGATGCTGATTGGGGTGGCTGTCCAGATACCAGACGCTCTACGTCTGGTTATTGCATGTTTCTTGGTGATAACTTGGTCTCATGGTCTACCAAACGACAAGCTACCTTATCACGCTCCAGTGCAGAGGCCGAGTATTGAGGGGTAGCCAATGTGGTTTCTTAATTATGTTAGTTACGTAATCTTCTTTTGGAGCTTCACTTTCTCGTTCACAAAGCTACATTGGTATATGTGATAGTATTAGTGCCGTATATCTTTCTGGGAATTCAGTTCAACACCAACACACTAAACATATTGAGATGGATATTCATTTTGTTTGCGAAAAAGTATCACATGGACAAGTACGCGTTTGTCATGTCCCTTTCAGGTATCAAATTGCAGACATCTTTACTAAGGGTCTTCCCTCGGTCCTATTTGAAGATTTTGTTGGTTTGCTATTGTATAAAGCAGTACGGAAAGTAAATAACTATTACAAATGTTCGAAAGGATAGATAAATGGTCAATCTTTAAAACTGCCGCAAGTTTGTTGTGTCTTGAATCTTGATAACCTGAAATCAAGAAACAACTAAATCTGGATGGTTACAACGTTGTGTGTTGAGTCGAGTGATTGCACTTTGTCCTTAAGACTAGATTGCCCAATATATATGCTTTTACGTTAACGGGCAATAGTCTCCCAAGATAAAACAACACTTTAATCTCAACGCTTAAAGCCAATAGGTTGAGTCTGACGAAGAAAACAAATACGAATCGACTTGCTGAAGATATGGAAAAGGAAGGAAGAGTTTCTATTTTCTCTTCTGTTTTGTCTCTGTTGTGTATATCTTGTGTATATGTGAGTATTTTCGTCACTGTTAGTGCACTGTTTTTGTTCACTGAAAGTGCACTGTTTTTCGTGTTGTATATGCTATTTTTCTATCTGTATATGTCATCCACAATTGAGCCAAAATAGCTCAATATATAACATGGACGAGGGCTGTTCAATTGCCCAAAATATGGTTGTTAATGGCCATTAGGGAGGGTTGTAATGGGCCATAAAGGAGGGCTGATTATGGTCATTGAAGGAGGGTGATTATGAAGGAGTTAATCAGCCAAATAATGGCTGGTTAATGCTCCAAAAAATAGTCCAGCGGTAGGTAGAAAGTTTCTGCCTTCCGTCACTCCCAAAATCAACTTTCCAGAAACTCTAGGGACCAAACTATAAATATTAAGCAATTTGGGGTCCAAAAAGATAATATCAGAAAGTCCCCACAGCCCACAGTCCACAGCCCACGACCCGTGACCGAGACCAGACCGGACGGGACGGGCGCGCGACGACGGCGCGCGTGTAGTCTTAGCCTTGAATCCAAGCACATCTAGGTCCTCCCTCCTTTAAACATATGGAATACCCCTTGGGGTCCCAAACCCTTTACCACTTTAGAGACTTATAAAGAGACCAATTCTTCCTTTTTCCCACCGATGTGGTAGATTTGTCCCACATCATATTTCCATGCTGCAAACACCTTACTTTGTGGACCAATATCTCTTTCATTTCTCAACGAAATTCGACGATTCTTGGCCCTACGGTCATCTACTCACTTAGTAGATTATGCATGTGAGAAGAGACAAAGCCTTCAACATGCGGAACACTAGTGTTTAATTCATTAAATATGGGTGAACGCACCTCCCCGCCAAAGGCAAATTTCCAACAATCCCCTCTATGAAAGAGAGATTTTGGCGCACTCACAAGGTGCCTACTTTCAGCAATATTTTAGTGAAAAGATATTGCATCAGGAGAGGTAGTTTCCGCTTTGAACCTTTCCTAGTTGAATATCATCGGACTTACGTACTGCGCGGTGAACGTGATGTCTTGAACCGTTAGTGTTTAGTGTAAGCCAAGACAATGATACCAACATAATAACTTTCCTTATTCATTTTCATTCTTACGTTTTTGTCCGTTGTGGACGTGGACACACTTGGATTATTAAGTGCATTCATTTGAGGAGGTCTTCCCCGCACTTAAATAAGTGATCTTCTACAAGGTATCCTGCTATACCCCACTTCACAAGTGTTAGAAAATTATTAAAAGTTTCCCCAACCTTAACCTCAACCGTTTGAGGATCGTTTAAAGGTTTGAAAGCTTAACCTTTACCCACCATGTAAGTAGCACTTTAATGTCTATCGCGGGAACAACTTTGGATTCATGTTTCCGTACAGAAATTATCATCCGAATTGCTTCTTGCTTCCACCGAATCGCTCAACTGAACCTTTTGTAGCTTAGTTTTCCCATTGAACCAAATTCTTGGGATCTCCAATCAGTATGGTTGGGTTACCACCGCATAGGTTCATATTGTTTGGGTTTTAAGCCCATTCCCCTAGACAGGCAGAACACTTGATCTCCGGGTAGTCCCTTAGTTAGTAAACTAGTGACACCCGTCATGATCAACTGTCATACGGTATTATGTCTCCGACAGATCCTGACAGATATGTCCAGACGCCATCATCCGTGTCCTTCCTGAAGCCGACCGGCTAGCCACAGTGTATAACTGTTGAAGGCATGGGTTTCTCTCAATAAGGGACGACATCTAAGGAGTCGTGAAGTTACTCAACTTCTTTCATGCTTTGTATAAAGCGATAAACTCTGATTCCATCATGAATCGGTCGATGCAAGTTTGCTTAGAGGTTTATCCAAGACCCACCATACACATTTACTTGTGGCTTTGGTGTTCTTCAAATCTGATGTCCAGTTTGCATCATTGTGTTCTCCCAGAACCGCTGGACATCCAGAATACTATAATCCGTAGATAAGCAAATAATTCAGATATCGTCATATCCGACTTAACGCCTTCTATTGATCATTTATTAAGATCATCAGTGAACCTTAGTTCAACTGATCTGATTTGTAGTCCGATACCAGGTTGATTGTAGTGTGTACAATACATTGAACTACACGTGACCTGTGCATATCGCTTATTGTCTATGGGTGCACCATGATTCCAATCAGTTCTATGATTCATATCCATTGGTTGCTTCAACGAGACTGTCATCTGTGATACCCATATCTTTCATAGCGATACTTTGTTTCAATATGACTTTCACTTTCAGACTGTTGATTCTCCAACTGTTGGCTTTCTAACTTCAGAGTCAATGTTTCTGTGGTCAGATTCATTATTTCTATTTTATCTGAAACTTCCAGGACCAAAATGTAAACATTTCAGGGACCAAAATAAAAGTTCAGGAAGAAGCCCAACAGTCCAGCAAACCAACTCTGATCCTCTTCTTCCAACTCTCCGGCTAGGAAGATTGTTTCAACAACCATGCCACAGAAGACTGCAATGGCCTTGGATGTTAAGTTGCTCACATGGGAGCACATGTACAAGTAGCAGAGGCTTTATATTCGTCAGTAGATCCATCTACTTGGTACTCACATTTGAGTATCCATTTTCACAACCCAGAGGTTCTTTTTCCGGAGGAAGATCAACCATTACGCAAGTATGGTTCTATATGATGGAATCTATTTCTCTCTTTCTAGCTTCTTTCCAAAGCAGCGCTTCTGGAGATGACAATTATTTGTTAATTGTCCATGGTTCATTCTCAACCATACAAGCTAGAAGGACTGGAACAAGTCTTTGTCCCCTTCTTTGCTCCGTCTCGGTTCAACATCTAGAATCCCTGAGTTCTGCAGATCTGGAATATTAAGTTCCGGATAGCCAGCAACTTTTGAGTCCTGTAGATATGAAATGTCTAGTTCCGGACAGTCAGGCCCTCGCGGGTTCTTGTTAACCTTGAGCATTACTCCTTTTTCCTTTTACAAGAAAAGTTATCTTCAAAGAATTCAACATTCTTTAACGCCAAGATGCGATAAGCACTACTGTTATTTGCAGATCCAATGGATATGCAATCTACAGTCTTAGGTCGAACTTGACCTGTTTCGGTATTCCAACTTTTATCAAACCACCCCACATCACAACATTTGTATGTGAGATCATTTTCATGTTTCACACGGAGAGTTATCCTTATCCTTATGCGTATTTCTGTTGAGAATCGCATTAGCGGTAAGGATCCCCTTGGCCCACATAATTTGGGCGTACGGCTTTGCGCTTGGCTAACACCGTTGGACTGAGGTGAGTAATGAGCAGTCGTTTAATGAACGATGCTTCACATTCTCCCCCTCTATCACTACGAATTCCTCAATCCGTAGGCTTAGTTGATTTTCAACTTCTGCTTTGTAGCGCTTATTCGCTTCAAGAACTTCATCTTTGCTTTTCAACAAACAAAGGATACTATAAGTTGTATCATCATCAATGAAGATCACAACGTACTTGTCTCCCTCCTCTATTTTGTATAAACTTCAAATCACCCAAGTAGGTGTGACTAAGTTCTAGAGGAGTGGTGCTTCTTTCGCTATTCCTTTGACGGAATTTGGAAAGGTGATTTTGCCTCTCGGCCTACCTCACATTTATTTTGAGGGTTTATGTCGACAGAAGACAACAATCTCAACATCTTTAGCTTTTGAATGACTTTCTATTTAACGTGTATTAATCTATGATGACATAGATGCACGAATTATAAATATATTATTCATTTGGCTACAGACATACTGTACCATTCTTAGTTATTACAGACCTGTTGGACTAGTCTCAAACCAGCTTGACCAACAGCGTCCCTAAAACCAAGTTTGGGACTGTATCACCTCATCTTAGAGTGATCACATTTCCAGAAGTCCTATTGAGGACAACCTCTCCAACCCCTTCTACTTTAGAGGTGGCGTTGCTTCACATGAACAACCTCTTGCCCGTGGTTAGGGCGTAACCAGATCATGTGTGATCTGGATACTCTGGCCCACTCCAGTTGCTTTGGCAGACTGAGTGTCCAATTTCTTTTCTGCCTTTCTTTAGGCCTTCAGATCATTTAAGACCTGGAAACTCTGGCCCACCTTACTAGGTGTCCATTACTATTCCTATGAAATAAATTCTGGCCCCACTCCAGACGCCCGTATGCTTTGTATGACTGAGTGTCCAATATCATCATATCAAAGGAATTTTGGCCCACTCCAGTCGCCCGGAGGCTTTGTATGATTGAGTGTCCAATATCATCCTATGAAGGATCTTCTGCCAAATAGTGTGACAGGCTCAACGTCTTTAACTTTTAGTCTTCTTCCCTTATGATTGGTGCCCAGACAATTCTTGGCGCTTTACTTAAGAGTGGTAACAATTTTTACACAGTCAATGGATCTTTCTTCCTCGTATGTGCGAACATACTTTACACACTTTAATAATTACGCTTAAAAGAACGGATCTTTTAAGTCATTTACAAAATCCAATCTTTAAACGGGAAAGAAGAAGAGATTAAACTTCTGATTTTAAAACGTAAGGAATATAAATTATTTCGGAAAACATTTTCATATTCCTCCTTACTTTAAGCCATTTTTAATCAGACATCATTTAATCTTTATTCTCGACAAGAAAGAAAATAACTTATCCCAATTTCGGATTCTGGCCTACTTCAGTCACTTCATCGGACTGAGTGTCCATTTCCTTCTTACCTTAATTCAGATCCTTTGTCTAAGACAGATATAGGCATTCTACTACAAGATAGAACCACATCTTCAGCCTTTTCCTCTTGTCCCAGTTGACATCCTCAGCCTCTCATGAGCGCTTGTTCCCACCACTCTCGGGAGCGGTGACACCATGAACATGTTGACCTTCAACAACATCATCATCACTCTCTTCAAGCAGAAAACCAGAGCCATATCCAGATTTGGTCACAAAACTTTTGAACACTAATACTAATACAATACAATCTTGTCTTAAGTTGTTGGTTTGTTATTGTATAAAGCAGTACGGGAAGTAAATAACTATTACAAAGTGTTCGAAAGGATAGATAAATGGTCAATCTTCAAAACTGCCGCAAACTTGTTGTGACTTGAATCTTGATAACCTGAAATCAAGAAACAACTAAATCTGGATGGTTACAACGTTGTGTGTTGAGTCGAGTGATTGCACTCTGTCCTTAAGACTAGATTGCCCCGTATATATGCTTTTACGTTAGCGGGCAATAGTCTCTCAAGATAAAACAATACTTTAATCTCAACGCTTAAAGCCAATAGGTTGAGTCTGACGAAGAAAACAAATACGAATCGACTTGCTGAAGATATGGAAAAGGAAGGAAGAATTTCTATTTTTTCTTATGTTTTGTCTTTGTGTATATAGTGTGTCTCTGTTGTGTATATCTTGTGTATATATGAGTATTTTTGTCACTGTTAGTGCACTATTTTTGTTCACTGAACGTGCACTATTTTTCGTGTTGTATATGTTATTTTTCTGTCTGTATATGTCATCCATAATTGAGCCAAAATAGCTCAATATATAGCATGGAGGAGGGTTGTTCAACTGCCCAAAACATGATTGTTAATGGCCATTAGGGAGGGTTGTAATGGCAGGTTTAATGCCATGAAGGAGGGTTGATTATGGTCATTGAAGGAGGGTGATTATGGAGGAGTTAATCAGCCAAGTAATGGCTGGTTAATGCTCCAAAAAATAGTCCAACGGTAGGTCCGTCACTCCCAAAATCAACTTTCCAGAAACTCTAGGGACCAAACTGTAAATATTAAGCAATTTGGGGTCCAAAAAGATAATATCAGAAAGTCCCCACAGCCCACGACCGAGACCGGACGGGACGGGCGCGGCGGCGGCGGCGCGCGTGTGGGCTTAGCCTTGAACCCAAGCACATCTAGGTCCTCCCTCATTTAAACACATGGGATACCCCTTGGGGTCCCAAACCCTTTACCACTTTAGAGACTTATAAAGAGACCAATTCTTCCTTTTCCCACCGATGTGGTAGATTTGTCCCACACCATATTTTCATGCCTCAAACACCTTACTTTGTGGACCAATATCTCTTTCATTTCTCAACGAAATTTGACGATTCTTGGCCCTACGGTCATCTACTCACTTAGTAGATTATGCATGTGAGAAGAGACAAAGCCTCCAACATGCGGAACACTAGTGTTTAATTCATTAAATATGGGTGGACGCACCTCCCCGCCAAAGGTAAATTTCCAACAGATTTTAGGGACAATCTCAGCGTACGAAGACCGCCCGCTATGACTGCGGGTGTGTGAAAGTGTAACATATTATACATACCTCATATACATGGTATACATACCGTGTATATGAGGGTCTTTGGTAAAAGGTTTTTGTATATAATTAGAATTGTACACTTACCATAATTATAGAATTCTTATACAAATAGAATATGGTTTTAGGAATAGAATAGGAATAGGATTTTCCATATTATGAAAATTGTAAATTGTATATATAATCATTCATTAATGAAGATAATCAAAGGATTATTTCTTTCAAATAGAAAATAAAATCTTAAGCTTTTTGCTTACCTAAGGAACAATTGGAAGTGAGATTATTAATATATCAGAAGATGTTTATAGGACTTCTGTGCAATTTCATATCGTAGTTACCCGTTGTATCGTAGTATTGTATCGTTACTATAAATATAATGTTTGTTTTGATTATTATTTAAAATATATTATATCGTATTGTTAAATCTATTATTATGAAATAATGAAAAATGTCATTTTATGTAACGATCGTTTTAGTATGATCGAATTGTTACCTAATTTGTTAGACTGACTGTATTATATGGGGTAGAGTGTTAGCCAGTCAAAAATTCTCATGTCTGAAAGATGAGAGTGACAAAGATGGGGATGTTGAGATGGATGTGTATTCATATCACGAGAGAAAAGATTAAGAATGAAAATATCCGGACAAGGTGGGAGTGGCCCCTGTAGAGTACAAGATGCGGGAAGTAAGACTGAGATGGTTCGGACATGTGAAGCAGAAATGTGCAGATGTCCCGGTAAGAAGATGTGAGAGGCTGATCGTAGTCGGCTTGAAGAGGGGTAGAGGTAGGCCGAAGAAATATGTATTGTGATGAGGTGATTAGGCAGGACATGACTCTACTTCAGCTCTCCAAAGATATGACCCTTGATAGGAGAGTGTGGAGGTCGAGGATTATGGTAGAAGTTAGTAGGCAATCGAGCGTAGTTCTTTCCCATTCTCAGAGTACTAATTTTGTTGTTGTATTTTCTAATTTGGAGATTACTATTATTTCATGTTGTTTATTTAGTTTTGGTTATCTCGATGTTTTGTTATTATTTTGGCTTATTGGTACGGCCTCTTTTGCGCTGTTTTTTGAGCCGATGGTCTATCGGAAACAACATATCTATCTTTACAAGGTATGAGTAAGGTCTGCGTACATACTACCCTCCTCAGACTCTACTTATAGGATTGTACTGAGTTTGTTATTGTTGTTGGATTGTTACCTATTTCTCTTCCAATTATATCCTTACTTAATATTCTCATAATCCTATTTTACCCTTTACCCTATATTATTTAACTCCACTCAAATATCCTACCCTAGGTCTTCTTCGTTACGTTCTTCTGTCTCCCTCTACGTTTGGTTTGTCTGCTCTCATTTTCTTTCTTTTATCTCTGTCTCCTTCTACGTTTTGGTTGAAAAAAAACTTTATTGATTTTAGTTAATTATTCTATTTGCTCATGTTTCTACCATTATTTCAAAGTTACAACTTACAAGTACTTTTTTTATTCCATAATCATCTTTTTAAAAGTTCTTATTCTACCATTGTTCAAAGTTCTAGGTTCTTATGCATGATTATTATTAATTTGATTGCTATCTTCTTTTCTTGTTTGAGGAAAAAAAGAAATTATTTAATTACTATATTGTACATATGTAATTAACAAAGGGGCTAGACCCATGCAAGTAGACACTTTCTTTATAGAGTAGTTATTTTATACAAACCAGTACAATAGAAAGTTATTTGTAGATTGATATTAGGTTGGTATTAGGCAGCCTCATATTCTTATAATTTTTAAAGACAAAATCAGATGATAATGACATTATAGCATAGTTCCTCAATAATTTTTTTGTGTTATAATGAGAAGTTCGGTTTATGTAGTTGTTCTGCTTTCTTTGTTGTCAAAACTTAGTGGTAATTTAGGAGACTGTAATAAGAAGATTTACAAGCACATATATAGTAATTAATTCTCTGTAGTATAGCATCCATTGTTCATTAGGGTCGGTTTGAAAAGCCAATCTGTAATTGGATTTGGGTGTGTAATTACACCGGCATGTTTGTCTGACTAAATAATTAACTTGGAGGCAAAGAATTGCAGATAATTACATGGTGTAATTATAAAGTTATTTTCTGAATCTCTTCTTTTCTTTTTTAATTTATTTTTTATTTTTATTCTTTATTCTTTTTAATTTTTTTTTAACTTTTAAAATTCTTTTTTTAAAATATTATTCTTTTTATATTATTATCTTTTATTTCTTTATTTCTCATTTCTCAACATTTACTTCACGTTCTTCTACATAATTTTTCATATTGTGCTTCTTTCTTATTTAATTTTCTTTTTCTTTTTTTTAATTTTACTTAGCTATGTTAACTTTCTTATTTGTTTTTTTTTATTTCAACAAGCTATGTTATTATTCTAATTTTCTTTTAAAAGTTACACCTTCTAATCTTAGAAAGGATAAGGCATCCACAAACTTAACTTATAACGAGTTAGTGATGTCATTAAAGTTGAATTTCGTTATTGGATGATGTTATATGCAAACTTAGTTTATATTGAGTGGTGTTAGCATTGATGAATTACTTTTAACATTTAAATAATATTATGAAATTATGATTGCAAATATTAATTTTTTTGTCAAACATGTTGTCCGTGATATTATTGCAAAATATATGCTTCTTAAGAAGTTCTTATTAATTGATTCAATTAAAGTATTATTTATTTATATATATCAACTTTTTTATAATACTAGTTACAAATTTATGATCATTTAGTTCTATATTTTCGAAATGAGATTTGTATCTTGAATACACAACGATATTGATAGAAACCAAAACCGTGTATTTCACGGACAACTTATGTATATTTAGGTTACTTACCATATTTTGTAGAATCCTTGTACAAGTGTAATTAGGATATTAGTATTATAGTAGGAATATGATTTTCCATATTTAGAGATTGTATATTGTATATATAGACCTCTTCATTAATGAAAATCAAGGGATTATTTCTTTCATAGTATCAGAAGTCTAGGGCATAATTCCCTTCACCCAACTACACTTCCGCCGCCTAGCACCATTGGAATCCGCGATTCCGACATTTTTTTTCTTCTAAAAATTTTCCTGTCTTCCTAAATTCTTTTCCTAATCCCTAATTCTCCTCTTATTCTTACATTATGTCTACCTCAAAGAACACGCTTCATCCTGCCCTTACCGTCTCCAACATCAAGAACCACATCCCTATCGTTCTTGTGATGGAAAACGTCCATTACGCGACGTGGATAAAATTATTTAAAGTTCACGCTCGCATCAAGTCCTTCACCACATCATCCCCGCGGATACATGCAAGGAGAATGTGCCTACCGCCAATGATGACCCTGTGTTATGGACGATTCTTGATGCTACCGTACTCCAGTGGATATATTCCACTATCTCTACGGACCTTTTGCAGACAATTTTTGAACCTGATGCCACGATGATGGATACTTGGAATAGGGTGCGTGATATATTCCAAGATAACAAAAATTCTAGTGTCGTCACTCTTGAACATGAATTCTCACATGTCACTATGGAGGATTTTCCAAATGTCTCAACTTATTGTAAAATGTTGAAGGAATTGTTGGATCAACTCAAGAACGTTGGTGCGCCCGTCACGTATGATCATCTTGTTCGTCAGATGGTTTCCGGCCTATCCGATGCCTATAATGGTGTTAGGACTCTTCTTCGTCAAAGCAACCATCTACCTCCGTTTTATCAAGCCCGGTCTATGCTCACCCTTGAAGAGGCAGGGTTGGCTAAAAAGGCTGCAACTGGAGCAACTTCCTCCATGATGGCGGCCTCCCCACAAAATTCCTACTCTCTATCATCTTCAGCTAATTACACTTCAATGGAACAACGGGGTGGAAAACGGGGTCAATATCGAAAGTCTGATGGGAAATGCGGCGGCCGCGGCAGTAGTGGTCAGGGTGGCAGCCGGCAGAAGCAACCGCAACTTGGGTCTGGCAGTGGGCCAACAATGCCGCTGGCCAGTGGGCCTGATAGTGGCCCAACTGGACCAGTTACCCCTTTCTAGTTCCAGCAGTCTACCCAGCGAATTGGGTCAGCCAGTAGAGGGCCAATTCGCAGCCAATTCCAGCAGTACCCAGCGAATTGGGTCAGCCAACAGAGGCCCAATTCGCAACAGTTTCAATCCAGTCAGTCGGTTGTTGGGCCTTGTCAGTAGGCATTCACTGCTGCAAGCCCAACAGCAGTTCCGACACCCACAGATATCAAGGTCGCAATGCATACACTTGCATTAAATCCCCCAGACGCAAATTGGTACATGGACACCGGAGCCACTTCTCATATGACGTCCGCACAAGGTAATCTCTCATCTTATTTCAATTTGAGCAAAAATCATAGAATAATTGTTGGTAATGGCAATTCAATTCCAATTCTTGGTTATGGTCACACAAATTTGTTCCCCCTCCCCCGACATCCACCTCTCGTCTTAAAAATGTCCTTCATGCCCTTCACTTAATTAAAAATTTGGTGTCTGTCCGAAAATTCATAACTGATAATTGGGTTTCGATTAACTTTGACCCTTTTGGATTTTCTATAACGGATTTCAAGAAGGGAATACCTCTAATGAGGTGTAATAGTCAGGAAAAGCTTTATCCAATCACCACCACTACCATTTCCACGAGTCAAGCCACACCTTCCACATTTGCCGCTCTTGCTCCTTCCTTGTGGCATGTCCGTTTGGGTCATTGTTGAGTCTGTTTTTAGTATTGTTTTAGAGTATGTTTTAGGAAGTCTTTTGTACTCTTTTAATTGTTTTTGTCCAGTATTATGCTTGTTTTTGCTTTGTTTTCAGTTTAAGCGATTCATGATGGATGAGGCGGAGATTAAAAGAAAATAGGCAGCTACTGAGGATAAAAATGGCTACCTAGGAAAAAGAAGCGGTTCAGAGAAGTGTTGAAAAATTGAAAGATGAAGAGTCGCGGCGTTGAAGGGTCGCGACCGAGGGAGCAAGGGCCGAGGCGCCTGACTGGCAGAAGGCTGGAAGAAGTTGATCGAATTTAGAGTCGCGGCACTCCACTGGCAGAAAGTTCATATGCGAATTAGCACCGCGACGCTCTAATAGCTGAGTCGCGGCGCCGCCGACGTCCAGGCATTGACAAAAAGTCAATTCTGGTTTTTTTTTATGATATATGTTGGGGGAGGCGAATTTTGAAAAATGATCTCACATAGGAGGCAACGAACAAGAGAGTAAGAAGCAACTAGAGACATCAATTGTCCAAGTTCTTTTCCTTTTCTTTACTTTAATTCAGTTTTTGTCGGATATTAAGGTAATTAGTCTTCTTAGCATGTCTATGAGCTAATTACTTTTATTATGGTTTTCCGTTGAATCACTTGAAACTCTGTTATGATTTAATGCATTGCTAGTGTTTCTTCTTCATCTATTAAGATCTCTTCAACTTTCTTTTATTGAATGAGAATTAATTGGCCATTAGTTTTCATTACCTATATGATTTTAAATCAAGATCTAAAAAGTGAGATTTGAATATGCTATTGTTGATTAGACGTAGGTTTAATCTTGAACGAGAGTATCACGATTGTATGTGTAATTTTTTAAGTTATTGATCTTAATCCTCATATGTGATTGAATTTATCATAAAACTATGCGACAAAAAACTATCTAACAATTATTTTTGTAGATATGGTTACAATACGAGTTCCAACCAAGAGGGAAGTGATCATAGAAAACGAAAGGGATAATGCAAGCTCAGGAGGAGTTCATGGACCATAGGATGGACCCAGGAGATGATTTTGGCACGTATATAGATGACACAATCGCACGTTGTACGGATTTGCTTAAGGCTAAACGAAAGAGGCATGTACATGCCTAACACCCGAAAAGATGCGCTCAGGAGTGAGTTTGAACAGTTGAAACAAGGAGACCGCAGTGTGCAAGAATACGATACCTAGTTCATACGATTGTCGGCATAATGTGCACATTATTCCTACAGAAAGGGAAGAGGTTAAAAGATTTATTGAGGGTTTAAACCCGAACTTGGCAGAGAAGGTAGTGACATTAGCCCATGATCGGACTTACCTTCAGATCGTTGACATGACAATGAAGGTAGAAGGTTTTGCTAAAACAAAAATAGAGTATTCACAGAAGAGGTTTCGATCATCGGGATCCTTTAATCAGAATAAAAACCAGAGGCAAGATGGGAGTAGGGGTTCGTCAAAATCAAGTCAATCAGTAGGCCGGTCTCATTACAGGTCCCAAGGGCATAAATTGTTCAATCATCAAGGTAGCAATGCCAAGGCCACCAACCCCAACGTAGGGAGTGACAAACCGGTCTGTAAGGTCTTTCAAAGAAAACATTTTGGAGAATGCAGGTTCTCACAGAAAGGTTGTTATAATTGTGTAGAACTAGACCATTATGCCAGGGATTGCAAGAAAAGAACCCAAACTCAGTCTTCTCATGGGAGGTTAGAAGCAACCACGACTGTCCATAAAGGAAATCAGGAAAACCAGACCCGACAGGGTCAGGGAGATCAACAGTCCAACAATCCTAATCGGATCTACGCTTTTCCCAGAGGAGAGAGGCGGAGGCATCCAATGCGGTGGTCACAGGTATTTTGTTGGTCTCAAGTATTCCTGCACTTGTATTATATGATCCCTGTTCTATATCTTCGTATGTGTCGATGGGTTTTGCTAAGAATCTACATGTAGAACCTTCATGTTTAAGTGAACCCTTTGAGGTCATGACACCAGTGGGGGCCTCAATTTGGGCCTCTCGGGTGATTAATATTTTTCCATTAGAAGTAAATGGCAGAGGAACAATAGCAGACTTAGTATTACTTGATATGGTAGACTTTGACATTCTTTTGGGTATGGATTGGCTGTCAGCATGTTATGCCATGTTGAACTACCGGCAAAGGTTGTAAAATTATCTTTTCCCGGGGAACCAGAAGTTTTTATAAAGGGTAGAATTGGGACACCCTCGGGTCAGCTTATTTCCTACCTTAGGGCTCAAAAGTTATTAAGAAGTCGCGAAGTGGAATACTCTTACCTGGATAGTATAGTGGATACCCCAAAAGACTCCCCAAAGGTACATATTGTTCCTATTGTTCGTAATTTTTTAGAGGTTTTCCCTGAAGATCTTCCAGGCCTTCCTCCGGATAGAGAAGTGGAGTTCGCTATAGAGTTAATTCCGGTACAAGGCCCATCTCTATTCCTCCATATCGAATGGCCCCCAACTGAATTGAGAGAGTTAAAAGAACAATTGAAAGACCTTCTGGATAAGGGTTTTATAAGGCCTAGTGTTTCCCCCTGGGGTGCACTAGTCCTTTTTGTGAAGAAAAATGACGGTTCGCTCCGAATATGCATCGATTATCGATAACTCAATAAGGTCACGATCAAGAACCGATACCCGTTACCAAGAATCGATGATCTTTGTGACCAACTTCAGGGAGCCAATTATTTTTCCAAGATTGACCTTTGTTCGGGATATCACCAGCTGAAAATAAATCCTGATGATATATCCAAAACAGCCTTTAGAACCTGATATGGCCATTATGAGTTCTTGGTAATGTCTTTCGGGTTAACCAATGCCCCAACAGCTTTTATGGACCTCATGAACAAAATCTTCAAATCATTCTTAGATTTGTTTGTGATTGTATTCATCGATGATATTCTAATTTATAGAAAGAGTGTTGAAGAACATGAAGAGCATCTGATGATAGTGCTTCATGTCTTAGAACATGAGAAATTGTATGCTAAATTTTCAAAGTGTGAATTTTGGTTGGAAAAGGTAGCCTTCTTGGGCCATGTGGTGTCAATGGATGGAATTATAGTAGACCCCTAAAAGATCGAAGCAGTGAAGAACTGGACAAGACCTACCACTCCGACAGAAGTTAGGAGTTTCTTGGGTTTGGTTGGGTATTATATAAGATTTGTCGAAGGTTTCTCTAGTCTTGATGCTCCTTTGACCCGATTGACTCAGAAAGCGTTAAGTACCAGTGGTCAGAAGCATGTGAAGCAAGTTTTCAGAAATGGAAGGAGTTGTTGACTACTGCACCAGTCCTAACCTTACCATTGAGACAAGAAGGGTTCAAAGTCTATTGTGATGTCCCTAGGGTTGGGTTATGATGTGTCTTGATGCAGTTTGGAAAAGTGATTGCGTATGCATCTCGACAATTGAAGATATATGAGAAGAATTATCCAACTCATGACTTGAAATTGGCCGCGGTAGTGTTCGCCTTATGAATATGGAGACACTATTTGTATGGGGTGCATGTAGATATATTTACAGATCACAAGATTTTACAGTACATAACCACGCAGAAGGATTTGAATCTGCGACAAAGAAGATGGTTGGAGTTGCTTAAGGATTATGACCTTAGCATTCTTTACCATCCTGGAAAAGCTAACGTGGTGGCTGACACACTCAGTAAGAGATCAGTGGGCAGCTTGGCCCACTTAGCAATACAAAAGAGGGGTATTGTCCGCGAGGTACAGAAATTGGGAAACCTCGGGGTTAGTTTAACTGAGGTTGGTGAAGGCATGGTGGCAGTGCATGATACCTCTCAGTCTGCCTTAGCTTCGGAAATAAAAGCAAGTCAATTTGAGAATATGGAGTTTGTTAAGTTTTGGGAGAGGATTCAACAGGGAAAACCTTCACAATTTACATTAGTAGAAAATGACGGTACCCTTCGGTATAAGGGTAGGTTATGTGTCGCTAAGGTAAGGGATCTAAGAAAAAAGATCTTAGACGAGGGTCACAACATAAGGTATTCCATTCATCCAGGGTCAACAAAAATGTATCAGGACCTCAATGCAAATTACTGGTGGGATGGAATGAAGAAAGATGTTGCAGAGTTTGTCGGAAGGTGTCTTACGTGTCAACAGGTAAACGCTGAACATCAAAAATCCGACGGACTACTTCAGGACATTGGTGTCCCCATGTGGAAATGGGAGGCGATTCCTATGGATTTTGTGATTGGTCTACCGAAAACTCGAGAAGGTTATGATTCTATCTGGGTGATTGTAGATTGGCTTACAAAGTCAGCCCATGTCCTACCTGTCAAGACTACATATCGGGCGCCGCAGTACGTGCAGATTTATTTAAAGCTAATAGTAAGGTTACATGGGATTCCATTACAAATTATTTCGGATAAGGGTTTCCAGTTCACCTCACACTTTTGGCAAAGTTTCCAGCAGGGCCTCGGGACAAAGGTCAAGTTGAGTACGACTTTCCATCCGCAAATCGACGGACAAGCTGAACGAATAATTCAAACTTTGGAGAACATGTTACGGTCTTATGTGTTGGACTTTCGGGGCAACTGGTCGGACCATCTATGTCTAATTGAGTTCGCCTACAATAACAGTTTCCACTCTAGCATACAGATGGCTCCGTTTGAAGCCTTGTATGGATGAAGATGAAGATCTCCACTGGGATGGTTCAAAGTGGGTGAGACACAACTGTTTGGACCCGAAGCCATTCAAGAAATAAATGACAAAGTGCAGATAATTTGGGAGCGAATCAAAACAGCTTATAGCCGCCATAAAGCTTATGCGGACCATCGCAAAAGAGATGTCGAATTTCAAGAAGGGGAGAAAGTGTTTTTAAAAGTCTCTCCAATGAAGGGAGTGATGCGATTTGGAAAGAAAGGGAAGTTGAGCCCAAGGTTTATTGGACCATATGAGATCTTACGAAGAGTGGGGAATGTGGCTTACGAACTAGCCCTTCCACAAGAATTAGAAGTGGTGCATCCGGTGTTCCATGTGTCAATGTTACGAAAATACTTGCACTATCCAGTTCACGTCATCCGACCCCAGGAGATACTCCTGAATGAAGAGCTTCAATACAAGGAGATTCCGATAGAAACACTGGATAGACAGGTTAAGTGCCTCAGGAATAAAGACATTGCTTCCGTGAAGGTCTTGTGGAGAAATCACTCCACAAAAGAAGCCACATGGGAAGCCGAAGACGCGATGAAAGTCAAATATCCATTCCTATTTGAGTAAGGTAATAAAATGTGTTAAGTTGTGTTTCATGTGTGTGTTGTTTGTGTGTCTATATGCTTGTGTTACAATCTTATTCACATTCGAGGACGAATGTTGTTTAAGGAGGGGAGAATGTAAAATCCTGATTTGTTACAAAGTAATAATAATAATAATAATAATAATAATAATAATAATAATAATAATAATAATAATAATAGAAACCCCCCCCCCCATTCCCCTTTAATCTCCCTCAATCTCTTCTCCTTTCACCTCCCACAAGTTACATACACACAACTCACTATATATTTGTTACAATACATATTAGAATATGATCCGGATGTTGAAAGAATGATCATGAAATTATTGTTAGTAGGTTATTTAATAACTAGTTTGGTCATGAAATTACAATCTGTTTCGTTGAGTTATACTTGTTAGATTTGGATGAAATTTTACAGAGTTGTACATCTCTCCTTCATGATCAGATTGAGCTCAAGAGGGGATAAAACAGACATCAGTTTGAGAGTTATTGTGGTTTAAAGTTTCTGCCTCGGATCGAATGAAATCCGGAAGGCAGAACGTATAACAGAATAACTGAATGTTTCGGTGAGGAATCTGAAAAGTTGTGCTGAATGAAAGTTTTATATTTATCTGTCCTATATAGGTTGACACTTTACGAAGATAAATCCTACTTACGGATACAAAGTTATGACTGTTTTAAGATTGTGTTTTGTTTTACAAAAATCTGGCGAAATAGTTTTATGAGAATTGTTAAAATAAAAGAATTGAATGTTTCGATGAGGAATATGAAAAGTTGTATTGAATAAAAGTTCTATATTTCTCTGTTCTCGACAGATTGAGACTTTACAGAGATAAATCTGACTTACGAATAAAAAGTTATGACTGTTTTAAGATTGTAGTTTTTTTTTTACAAAAATTCTGGCGAGACATTTTCATAGGGTTGTTTCTTGCGTGAATTTGTGCTAGTTACACTAAGTATTTTCATAGGAAACTTGGGATAGTTATAGGTCCCCGTGTTATCTTCAACTCGGTGTAAGAAATACCTTATTTAAAGTTACGGTTCGAGAGTTATAACCCTTACAAGCGGGAAGAGCGAAAAATTGAAAGAAAGAAATATTAGTTGAGTCTTTTGAACATATAACATATATATATACAAATATATAAATGCATTGGATCAGGTTGCACGTACCACAACAAATATATAAATGCATTGGATCGGGTTGCACGTATCGCAACAAATATATAATATGTTATATAGATTAAAGCAGGGGTACTGGTTAAACTAAGTATTTCCTAGGATGAGTGGGGAGAAGATTTTGCACCTGAATATGTATTGGCTTATATAATGAAAGTGTTGTAATATGTTTTTCACAACAGGCTTATTATATTTATAATATGTTTGTAATTAGAATATTATGAGGTTACTTGGGATTGTAAGGCAAGGTTCTCACTCAGCCCCGGATGGTAGGGACGACTCTTTTATTTAACATGTTTCAGGAAAGCGTGATAGAGGAAAAGCTCCGCAACAGGGCTAGCGATTGTCCCGCAGCCTTATTGTCCCACCAATCCATTACTTTGGATTTGTTGAAAGTTATTCTAGATTAAGTACGTTTGAAGAATCAAGTTTTGTTATCTCGGGGAATGCCCCACATGAGACTGTTTTCTTTTAAGATTCAGATGTTTTTATTTTGTATTTGAACTTCCATCGAGTCTAGAAATTTTTTTGGATGCTCAAGTATGGGCTCGTGTTTTCATTAAAGAAGTACATAATTATATTATTTCCGCACCTAGATGTATGTATAATTTAGGAAGAAAAGAAATTAAATGGTTAGCCTAGAAAGGGATAGTTGTCTAGGTGTCATCACGCCCTAAGGGAAGACTTGAGAAAAAGTCGGGGCGTGACAAACGGGCTTGAAGTTTGTTAATTGTAGTGGACGGAAAAAATGGATAGCACAAGCACCTAAACACCCTAAGATGAGAATACGAAGGATCTTTATGATAAAAAATTTGTGTGGAGATTGATATGCTAATCCTTTGCTAGGGAGTATGTTAAGGAGGTATGTAGTCATTTGTAATGCATGATGTCAAAAAGAATGTGGTAATGAAGCATGTGCTAGTAAAGTTCGAACAATATTATTAATGGTACGAATTTTCCTTTCGGCTTTCTCATTTTGTGAGGACGTATGATGACAGTAAAAACGAAAAGATATACCATTAGTATTACGAAATTCCCGAAGCGGCCCATTATCACATTGAATATTTTTAATTTTTCATTTAAATTGGGTACAGATGAATGCTCTAAACGTTAGGAAAGTGGAAAAAACTTGAGATTTTTTAGATAAAGGAAAGGTCCACAAAAAAATAGAATAATCATCCAAAAATAACACATAATAACGGTGGCCCAAAGATATCAAAACGGGAGATATCCACAAAACACTATGAATAATATCAAATGGCAACAAAGTACTAAAATTTGAGGCTACAAACGATAATTTAATATGTTTTTCAAGCGGACAAATATTAGTACTGCACGTACTATTACATAAAACAAAATTATTATTTTTAAGAGAGGAAATAACAGACGCCCCCGGATGACTCAAACGCGCATGCCACAAGGAAGGTGCTAGAGCGGCAAACGTTGACGGTGTGGCTTGAGTAGTGGAAGTGGTGGTGGTGATTGAATAAAGCTCTCCCTGACTATTACATCTCATTAGAGGTATCCCCGTCGTGAAATCCTTCAAAGAAAATCCAAAAGGGTCAAAGTCAACAGAAACCCAATTATCAGTTGTAAATTTTCGACCAAACACCAAATTTTTAATTAAGTGGGGAGCATGAAGGACATTTTCAAGGCTAAAGGTGGGTTGAGGGGAGATAAATTTATGTGACCATAACCACCAATTAGAATTGAATTACCATTACCAACAATTATGCCATGATTTTTGCTCAAATTGAAATAAGACGAGAGATTACCTGGCGCGGACGTCATATGAGAAGTGGCCCCGGTGTCCATGTACCAATTTGCATCCGGAGGATTTAATCCAAGTGTATGCATCGCTGCCTCGATATCCGTGGGGGTCGAAACTAATGTTGGCCTCGCCGTAGCCATAGCCTGTTGAGGCCGAGGCCCAAGCAGGCCAGCCTTCTGTAATTTACTGCTCACTGGCCCAGCAGTCTGTCGCAGTTTTGTAAAGTTGGGCCTGGCCCAATCTGCTGGAGCTGGACAGGGCGACATGAGCCACTACCCTTTAGCCCACGGTATAGCCCACGGCCACTGCCCAGCAGCCCAGGCCTGCTGCCATGGGTTCATTGGCCCGGTGCCCTGCTTGCCGCCGCCACCACCTGCCTGTCTACCACCATTATTGCCGCCATCGCAGTTTTTGCCGTTATTTTTCCGATGTTGACCCTTTTTGCCGCCATCGTTGTTACAATTTTGGCTAGAATTGTCCGAGAATGAGTGAGGGTCATCGAACGCGGCTACCATCATGGCAGAATTGGCTCCGGTTGTCGCCTTTTTAGCCAACCCGACTTCTTCTAAGGTGAGCATGGAACGTGCTTGGTAGAACGGCGAGAGAGGATTGCTTTGACGAAGAAGAGTTCCAACGCCATTATAAGTTGTGGATAGGCCTGCAACCATTTGAAGAACAAGACGATCATTCATGATGGACACACCGTTCTTGAGTTGATCTGACAACTCCTTGAACCTTCTACAATAGGCTGAGACATTCGGAAAATCCTCCATGTTGATGTGGGAGAATTCCTGCTCAAGGGTCACGGCACGAGAATTTTTGTTATCTTGGAATATATCACGCAACCTATTCTAAGTGTCCATGGTTGTGACGTCGGGTTCAATAATAGTCTGCAAGAGGTCCGTAGAGATAGTGGAATAAATCCACTGGAGTACCGTAGCATCAAAAGTTGCCCACAACTCTATTTCATGATCGGTGGTAGGCACCTTCTCCTTGCTTGTTGCCGAGGAAATGATGTGATGAAGGACTCGATAAGACCGTGCGTGAACTTTAAATAGTTCTGCCCACGTCGCGTATTGGACGTTTTTCATCTAAAAAATGATAGATATGTTGTTCTTGATGTTGGAGACTGCAAGGGCAGGATGAAACGTATTCTTTGTGGTATACATGATGAAAGAACAAGAGGAGAATGAGGAATATGAAAGAAAAATTGAAAAGACGTCGACGGTAGGTGATCGGCGGCCGACGAGTTAGGGCGACGGAAGGGAGAACTTTTTGGAGAAGGAAAAAAATTGCCCTAGACTGCTGATACGATGAAAGAAATAATTCACTTGATTATTTTCATTAATGAAGAGGTATATATACATGATATACAATATCTAATTATGAAAAATAAATCTACCCTTTCCTAATACAAGACTAATACCTTTTCCTAATACAAGACTACTACTATAATTACACTTGTATAAGATTTTTACAAATATGATAAAATATATATAAAATAAGGACATGTGATATACACGGTTTTGGCCGTGTATATTTCGTAGTCTTTCAAATTGTTATAAGACAAGTTGAAATACTAAAGAAGATCTAACAGTGTCAATGTCAGTGGAACTTCACATGTGAAATGGTTATAGCTAAGATCCAATGACTCGGGGGAAATCATCTCGCCAATAGTCTTTGGGATCACCCCGGTAAGATTATTATGCGAGAGATTCTGCAATGGGATTCCACTTAAAAGGCCAATTTTCTCAGGGATTTTACCAGTAAGAGCATTGCTCGAAACGTCGAATCCAGTGTTGTAGGAAGACACTGACTCAAGCCAATGTGTCAGGCCTTTGGTGACTATTTCTAGATGAACACCAGTGAAATTGAGGGAGTAACATAACCTAAGATGGTTGCTTCATTTTGCCTTTTCGTCATCATTTTCAAGCCATCAAGATTCTCAGGAACGGGACCAGACAAATTGTTGTTGGCCAAACCGATATATTGTAGATTTTCCAACTTCATTAGCCCTTCGGGATAGATTCATTGAAAATATATGATGCAAGCATGAGATTACGGAGGCTATGTAGTTCTCCGATGAACTTTGGTATCCTTCCTTCAAATCTATTGCCAGCCAGGTTCAGAATCTCCAAATCTTGAAAGTTTTCGATCACTCTTGGAAAGATCATTTGAACTGATTCCCGTTCAGGTCAAAGTAACGAAGGGTTGTAACACATTCAAGTTCTTTTGGGATACTTCCAGTGAGCTTGTTTTGTCCAAGATTAAGGTAAATGAGAGACGTGCAGTTTCCTAAGCTGCGTTGAACGGTGCCTGACAAGCTATTATTAGAGAGATCAAGAACCTGGAGAACATTAGTTGATTGGCAAGAAGATTCAGGTATTGGACCATGAATTTTATTTCCAGATAATGATATGGACTTGATTCCAGTCACTTTCCCTATCTGCGTTGGTATTGAGCCTACAAGATTGTTAAGTGACAAATCGATGACATTAACATTCTCAAACTTAGAAGGGATAGGACCCTGACGGTTGTTTCTGGCTAAATTAATTATTGTTGGATAAGGAGAAGATTTCAGCTGAATCATTGGAGGTATAACTCCCTTGAAGTTATTCATAAATAAATAGTACAGAGAGGGAAGGGAGATTGAACAACCAGTATGGTATGGCTCCTGATAGACTATTGTTAGCCAAATTTAAAATCATCAGACTCGTCAAATTTGAAAAGAAATCCGAGATTTCTCCTCTCATGTTGCAAGATGTGAATTCCAAAATTGTGGGCTGGAAAGTTTGCATAAAGAGCTGATCTTGATGATCGATTTCCAACAACAATCCACTATCTCCTAAACTATTTTTTTCCAATCTTGACTTTGTTGAAAATTTGCCTTTGGCGGGGAGGTGCGTCTACTCATATTTAATGAATTAAATACTAGTGTTTCGCATGTTGTAGCCTTTGTCTCTTCTCACATGCATAATCTACTAAGTGAGTATATGACCGTAGGGCCAAGAATCATCAAATTTCGTTGAGAAATGAAAGAGATATTGGTCCACGAAATAAGGTGTTTGAGGCATGGAAATATGGTGTGGGACAAATCTACCACATCGGTGGGAAAAGGAAGAATTGCTCTCTTTATAAGTCTCTAATGTGGTTAAGGGTTTGGGACCCCAAGGGGTATCCCATATGTTTAAAGGAGGGAAGACCTAGATGTGCTTGGGTTCAAGGCTAAGCCCACACGCGCGCCGCGCGCCGCGCTCCCGTCCCGTCCGGTCACTGGGCTGTGGGGACTTTCTGATATTATCTTTTTGGATCCCAAATTGCTTAATATTTACAGTTTGGTCTCTAGAGCTTCTGGAAAGTTGATTTTGGAAATGACGGAAGGCAGAAACTTTCTGCCTACAGTTTGGGCTATTTTTTGGAGCATTAACCAGTCATTACTTGGCTGTTAACTCCTCCATAAACAACCCTCCTTCAATGACCATGAACAACCTAACTAATGGCATTAAATCTGCCATTATCAACCTTCCTAATAACTATTAACAGCCATGTTTGTGGCAGTTGAGGAGTCCCTCCTCCATGCTATATATTGATGTCTTTTGGCTCAATTGTGTTGTACCTACAAACACGAAAATAGCAGCACAAGCAGTGACGAAAAATAGTGAGGAAAGACATACATATACACAAGATATACACAACAGAGACACACTATATACACAGAGACAAAACAGAAGAGAAAGTCAGTCAAAAAACGTTGGACGAAAACAGAAACTCTTCCTTCCTTTTCCATTTCTTCAGCAAGTCGATTCGTATTTGTTTTCTTCGTCAGACTCAACCTATTTGCTTTGTAGTGTTGAGATTAAAGTGTTATTTTATCTTGGGAAACTATTGCCCGCTAACGTAAAAGAATATATACTGGGCAATCTTGTCTTAAGGACAAAGTGCAATCACTCGACTCAGCACACAGTTGTAACTATCCAGATTTAGTGTTTCTTGATTTTAGGTTATCAAGATTCAAGACACAACAAGCTTGCGGCAGTTCTGAACATTGGCCTATTAGTTTATCCTTTCGAACACTTGTAATATTTATTTACTTCCCGTACTGCTTTACTACAATAGCAAAGCAACAGACTTCTGAAACAAAGACTGGCATATTACCATTCAGGTTATTCTTCTGGACATAAATATATGAAAGCTTAGGAAGCTGAAGTATGCACGAGGGAAGACGTCCTGTTAGCTCGTTCCAATCTAAATTCAGGTACTTGAGGGAGGGGATTTGACAGATCGAAATTGGAATATACCCTTGTAAATTATTCTGGAACAAAGATAAGTATTGAAGGCTTATTAAACTGGTTATGGATACAGGAAGCTGACCTGTGATATCATTGTCATTGAGCATCAGTATACTTAATTTCTCAAGTTTTGTAACTGAAGAAGGTACAGACCCTTGGATCGAGCATCTATCAGCTCGGAAAAAGGTTGATGAAGTTGAGTTGCTTAAAGGAGGAGGAATCGTTCCACCTACCCGAGCGAAGCTTATGTCAAGAAATGTCAACTTTGACCATGGGACTGAAAACATTGAAACAAGATCTATGGTCATAGCAGGATTGATAGAAACATTAAGTTTTTCAAGTTGAGGAAGGTAAGGTATATGACCATGTAAATCATTGCCACTAAAATCAAGAACCGAGATACTTGTGAGGTTCGACAGCAGATCAGGTATCGGAGATGTTAGAACGTTAGAAATCATTTCTAGAGTAGAGAGTTTAGTGAGGTTAAGTAATTGCCCTGTCGGAATTCTTCCTGAAATTTTGCATTTGGACAATTGAAGTGTCATGAGATTTGAAAGAGTTGATATCGGTTTAGCCCAATGAAACGATTCGGAGGCCTTTGATAGATCAACACCCGTCAATACTAGATATCTGAGACCTCTGAGTCCTTCTAACCAACTTAGATTTGGACTGGACAATTCACCATATCTGATAAAAGAAAACATTGAGCCAAAATCCATCTTTGGCGGTAATGTCAAGCTAATAGAAATAGAAGACAAATCAGCTACTAAATTAGCACAAGAAAGATCAAGAAACCTTAGAGATGTAAGATTTGAGAATTGTGTCTTGAAACATGGCATTTGACAGATTGAGATAAGTCAACTTTGTTAAGTTTGATTCCTCAACAGGTAACTTTGAGAACATGAAGTTGTTGAAACTCAGGTCAAGATGTTGCATATGGTTAAGAGTGAATAGCAATGGAGATATAGTACCTTTAAGGGAAAAATTGGATGTGTTGTTAGAATTTGAAACAACTTCCTTATTGACATTGATCATGACTTCATCCGGATTAGGATTCCGGAGATTGACAACTACAACACGACCTGAACTCGAGCATTTGATTCTTTTCCAGTTGCAACAATTTTCGCCCTGCCACGAGGATAACCAGTTAGATGGATCAGTCAGCAAGGATTTGAAGCTCATTAGAGCTGCTCTTTCTGTTTCATCACAACCATAAATGAGCGAAAAAATGGTAAAGTAGAGTAGCAAATACAAGGAAACCTTTCTTTAACCACATGATTTCAAGATGATGAACAATATCCTAGGTTGTCAGGTGTTAAGACTGTAGGAATTTCTATGGTACTTTATAAAGCAGTACGGGAAGTAATAACTATTACAAATGTTCGAAAGGATAAATAAATGGTCAATCTTCAAAACTGCCGCATGTGTGTTGTGTCTTGAATCTTGATCACCTTGCAAAGCCAATGTTGAGAACTGCCGCAAGTTTGTTGTGCCTTGAATCTTGATAACCTGAAATCAAGAAACAACTAAATCTGGATGGTTACAACGTTGTGTGTTGAGTCGAGGATAGCCCTCTATCCTTAAGACAAGATTGCCCCGTATATATGCTTTTACGTTAGCGGGCAATAGTCTCCCAAGATAAAACAACACTTTAATCTCAACACTACAAAGCCAATAGGTTGAGCCTGGCGAAGAAAACAAATATGACTCGTCTTGCTGAAGATATGGAATATGAATGAAGAGTTTCTCAATACTCTTCTCTTTTGTCTCTGTGTATATAGTGTGTCTCTGTAGTGTATATCTTGTGTATATGTGTGGGTTTGCTCACTGATTTTCGTGACAATTTGCTCACTGTTTTGAGCTATTTTCGGCCTGTTTTCAGTGGTGTTTGCAGTGCGTTTCTTTGCTGTTTTAGTGTGTTTTTCTGCCTATTGTGCCGCCAGTTTTTCATCTCCTTTCACTCGCTTTGAGCCAAAAGAAGGCTCAATATATAGCAAGGAGGAGGCTGCCCAACAGCCACAAACAAGGCTGTTAATAGCCATTAGTGAGGGCTGTTAATGGCCATTTAGGAGGCAGATTTATGGCTGTTCATGGGGCTGTTAATGGAGGAGTTAATCAGCCAAGTAATGGCTGATTAATGCCTCAAAAAATAGTTCCAACGGTAGGCTTCTGCCTTCCGTCACCTTCCCAAAACTTTGGGGACCAAACTGTACATATGAAAGAATTCTGGTCCAAACTGTACATGTGAAACTTCAGGGATCAAACTGTACATCTGGCAGAGTTCTCTGGTCCAAAAAGATAATATTAGACAGCCCGTGAACCCGGAACCGGACGGGACGGGCGGGCGGCGGCGGCGCGTGTGTGGGCTTAGCCTTGAACCCAAGCACATCTAGGTCTTCCCTCCTTTAAACACATGGGATACCCCTTGGGGTCCCAAACCCTTTACCAATTAGAGACTTATATAGAGAGCAATTCTTCCTATTCCCACCGATGTGGTAGATTTGTCCCACACCACATTTCCATGTCTCAAACACCTTACTTCGTGGACCAATATCTCTTTCATTTCTTAACGAAATTAGACGATTCTTGGCCCTACGGTCATCTACTCACTTCGTAGATCATGCATGTGTAAAGAGACGAGGTCTCCAATATACGGAACACTAGTGTTTAATTCATCAAAGATGGGTGGACGCATCTCCCCGCCAAAGGCTAATTTCCAACAATCCCCTCTATGAAAGAGAGATTGTGGCGCACACACAAGGTGCCTACATTTCAGCAATCTTTCAATGAAAGATATTGCATCGGGAGAGGTAGCTTACGCTTTGAACCTTCCCTAGTTGAATACCATCGGACTTACTTCTGTGCGGTGAACGTGATGTCTTGAACCGTCGGTGTTTAGTGTAAGCCAAGACAACGATATCAACACAATAACTCTTCTTATTCATTTTCCTTCTTACGTTTACGTCCGTTGTGGCCATGGACACACTTGGATTCTTAAGTGCGTTCATTTGAGGCGCCATCCTCGCACTTAAATAGGTGACCTCCTACAAGGTATCCTGCTATACCCCACTTCTCAAGGGTTAGGAATCATTAAAAGTTTCCCCAACCTTAACCTCAACCGGTTGAGGATCTTTTAAAAGGGTTGGAAGCTTAACCTTGACCCACCACGCAGCAAAGACTTTAATGTCTATCGCGGGAACGACTTTGGACTCATGTTTCCGCAGAAATCATCATCCGGTGCTTCTTGCTTCCACCGGCGCTCAATCAACCTTTTGCCGCTTAGTTTTCCCATTGAACCAAATTCTTGGGATCTCCAATCGGTATGGTTGGGTTTCCACCGCAAAGCGTTCGTATTGTTTGGGTTTTAAGCCAATTCCCCTAGACAGGCAGAACACTTGATCTCCGGGTAGTCCCTTAGTTAGTAAACAAGGATGTGACATCCGTGATGATCAACTGCCATACGGTCTTATGTCTCCGACAGATCCTAAAAGATATGTTCAGACGCCGTCATCCGTGTCCTTCCCGGCCGACGGCCAGCCACGATGTATAATCTGCCAAGACACGTGTATCTCCCAATAAGGGACGTCCTCTAAGGAGCCGTGAAGTTACTCAACTTCTTTCATGCTTTGTATAAAGCGATAAACTCCGATTCCATCATGAATCGGCCGATGCAAGTTTGCTTAGAGGATTTTCCAAGACCCACCATACACATTTACTTGTGGCTTTGGTGTTCTTCAGATCTGATGTCCAGTTTGCATCACTGTGTTCTCCCAGAACCGCTGGACATCCAGAATACTATAATCTGTAGATAAGCAAATAATTCAGATATCGTCATATCCGACTTAACGCCTTCTACCGATCATGTATTAAAATCATCAGTGAACCTTAGTTTAAGCGATGCGCTTTGTAGCCGATACCAGTCGGTTGTAGTGTGTACAATACATTGAACTACACATGACCTGAGCATATCGCTCCTTGTCTATGGGTGCACGATGATTCCAATCAGTTCTATGATTCATATCCATTGGGGGCTTCAACGAGTCTCACAACTATCGACCATCCGTTAGATGTCTTAGAAATCCAATTCCTAAGATGTCATCTGTGATACCCATATTTTTTATATCGAGACTTTGTTTCAATATGACTTTTACTTTCGCATCGTTGATTCTCCAACCGTTGGCTTTCTAATTTCGTGAGTCAATGTTTACGTGGTCGATTCATTATTTCGCTTTATCTGAAACTTTCAGGACCAAATGTAAACATTTCAGGGACCAAAATGAAAGTTCGTGAAGAAGCCCAACAGCCAAAGAAACCAACTCGATCCTCTTCTTCCAACTCTTCGATTGGGAAGGCTAATTCAACATTCATGCCACGCAAGACTGCAATGGCCCTGGATGTGAAGCTACTCACAGGGAGCACATCTTACAACCCAAAGGTTCTTTTCCGGAGGAAGATCAACCATTACGCAAGTATGGTTCTATATGATCTGTAGATACGGAACGCCTAGTTCGGATACCAAACCCTCGCGGGTTCTTGTTAACCTTGAGCAATTACTCCTTTTACCTTTTTCAAGGAAAGCTATCTTCAAAGAATTCAACATTCTTTGACGCCAAGATGCGATCAACACTATCACATTTGCAGATCCCTGACGGATGTGCAATCTACGCCTTAGGTACAACTTGACTGTTTGATATTCCAACTTTTACCAAGCCACCCCACGTAATTTGGGCGTACGAGCTTTGTGCTTGGCTAACACCGTTGGGATCGAGGTGAGAAATGAGCAGTTTAATGAACGATGCTTCACTTTCTCCTCTATCACTACGAATTTCTCAATCCGTGAGGCTTAGTTGATTTTCAACTTCGCTTGTAGCGTTTATCCGCTTCAACAACTTCATCTTTGCTTTTTAACAAACAAAGGATTACATACGTTGTACCATCATCAATGAAGGTCACAACGTACTTGTCACCCCCCTCTATTTTGTATAAACTTTAAATCACCCAAGTAGGTGTGACTAAGTTCTAGAGAGCGGTGCTTCTTTCGCTATTCCCTTGACGGAATTTGGAAAGGTGATTTTGCCTCTTCGCCTACCTCACATTCATTTTGAGGGTTTATGTCGAAAGGAGGCAACAATCTCAACATCGTTAGCTTTTTGAATGACTTACTATTTAACGTGTCTTAATCTATGATGGCATAGATGCACGTATTACAAATATATCATTCATTGGGCTATAGACATGTTGTACCATTCTTAGTTATTACAGACCTGTTGGACTAGTCTCAAACCAACTTGACCAACAACGTCCCTTAAACCAAGTTAGGAACATGTATCACCTCTTTTAGAGTGATCTCATTCCCTGAAGTCCTATTGAGGACAACCTCTCCAGCCCCTTCGATTTTAGAGGTGGCGTTGCTTCACATGAACAACCTCTTGCCCGTGGTTAGGGCACAACCGGATCATATATGATCACGATACTCTGGCCCACTCTAGTTGCTTTAGCAGACTGAGTGTCCAATTTCTTTACTGCCTTTCTTTAGGCCTTCAGATCATTAAGACCTGGAAACTCTAGCCCACCTTGCTAGGTGTCCATTACTTTTCCTATGAAATGAATTCTGGCCCCACTCCAGTCGCCCGGAGGCTTTATATGACTGAGTGTCCAACATCATCATATCAAAGGATTTTTGGCCCACTCCAGTCGCCCGGAGGCTTTATATGACTGAGTGTCCAATATCATCCTATGAAGGATCTTCTGCCAAATAGTATGACAGGCTCAACGTCTTTAACTTTTAGACTTCTTCCGTTATGATTGGTGCCCAGATAATTCTTGGCGCTTACTTAAGAGTTGTAACAGTTTTCGCACAGTCAGTGGATCTTACTCCCTCGTATGTGCGAACATTCTTTACTCACTTTTAATAATTACACTTAAAAGAACGGATCTTTTTAAGTTGCTTTACAATCCAATCTTTAGACGGAAAAGAAGATGAGATTAAACTTCTGATTTTTAAAGCGTAAGGAATATAAATTATTTTCATATTCCTCCTTACTTTAATCAATTTTTAATCAGACCTCATTTAATCTTTATTCTTGACAAGTAAGAAAAACTACTTATCCCAACTTCGGATTACGCTCACTTGATCACTTCATCAAACCGAGTGTCCAGTTCCTTCTTACCATTATTAGGATCTTTGTCCAGGGATGATACAGCCTTCACTGCAAGATAGAAGTACATCTTCAGTCTTCTCCTCTTGTCCCAGTTGACATCCTCAGGCTCTCGAGAGCGCTTGTTCCCACCAGTCTTGGTAGCGGTGACACCATGAACATGTTCATCATCATCACTCTCTTCTACCAGAAAACCATTGCCATATCCAGATTTGGTCACACAACTTTTGACCGACATCTTTCGAACACTAATAGTATTACAATACAATCTTGTCTTAAATTGTAGGAATTTCTATGGTACTTTATAAAGCAGTACGGGAAGTAATAACTATTACAAATGTTCGAAAGGATAAATAAATGGTCAATCTTCAAAAGCTACGCATGTGTGTTGTGTCTTGAATCTTGATCACCTTGCAAAGCCAATGTTGAGAATCGCTAAGTTTGTTGTGCCTTGAATCTTGATAACCTGAAATCAAGAAACAACTAAATCTGATGGTTACAACGTTGTGTGTTGAGTCGAGGATAGCCCTCTATCCTTAAGACAAGATTGCCCCGTATATATGCTTTACGTTAGCGGGCAATAGTCTCCCAAGATAAAACAACACTTTAATCTCAACACTACAAAGCCAATAGGTTGAGCCTGGCGAAGAAAACAAATATGACTCGTCTTCTTTGAAGATATGGAATATGAATGAAGAGTTTCTCAATACTCTTCTCTTTTGTCTCTGTGTATATAGTGTGTCTCTGTAGTGTATATCTTGTGTATATGTGTGGGTTTGCTCACCGATTTTCGTGACAATTTGCTCACCGCTTTGAGCTATTTTCACTGTTTTCAGTGGTGTTTGCAGTCGCTTGTCGCTGCTGCGTGTGTTTTTCTGCCTATTGTGCTGCCAGTTTTCATCTCCTTTCACATCATTTTGAGCCAAAAGAAGGCTCAATATATAGCAAGGAGGAGGCTGCCCAACAGCCACAAACAAGGCTGTTAATAGCCATTAGTGAGGGCTGTTAATGGCCATTTAGGAGGCAGATTTATGGCTGTTCATGGGGCTGTTAATGGAGGAGTTAATCAGCCAAGTAATGGCTGATTAATGCCTCAAAAAATAGTTCCAACGGTAGGCTTCTGCCTTCCGTCACCTTCCCAAAACTTTGGGGACCAAACTGTACATATGAAAGAATTCTGGTCCAAACTGTACATGTGAAACTTCAGGGATCAAACTGTACATCTGGCAGAGTTCTCTGGTCCAAAAAGATAATATTAGACAACCCGTGAACCCGTGAACCCGTGAACCCGGAACCGGACGGGACGGGCGGGCGGCGGCGGCGCGCGTGTGGGCTTAGCCTTGAACCCAAGCACATCTAGGTCTTCCCTCCTTTAAACACATGGGATACCCCTTGGGGTCCCAAACCCTTTACCAATTAGAGACTTATATAGAGAGCAATTCTTCCTATTCCCACCGATGTGGTAGATTTGTCTCACACCACATTTCCATGTCTCAAACACCTTACTTCGTGGACCAATATCTCTTTCATTTCTTAATGAAATTAGACGATTCTTGGCCCTACGGTCATCTACTCACTTCGTAGATCATGCATGTGTAAAGAGACGAGGTCTCCAACATACGGAACACTAGTGTTTAATTCATCAAAGATGGGTGGACGCATCTCCCCGCCAAAGGCTAATTTCCAACAAAGACTTTTATAGAAGTTAAATGCTTATTGTCTAGCTATTTCCCTTCAACTAAATTATTCATAAGACTATGCATATTGTTTAAAAAGAAGTTGGTTTGACAAAGTCCTCAATCACATCTCTACTAGGTTTGACAAATTGGCATATCATTCTATATACTATTGGTGTTGAAAACTATGTTTGCTTATTTAAAGGCCTTATAAAAGTATGCAGTTTTTGCTTTTTGTCATACTAATTTCTAGGCACGTGTATGATATGTACACGATTTGTAAAATAATATCAATATTATTAAAATAAAATTTTGAATAAATAATTGTACATGAAAGAATAAGTACGAATTTATGTGAACGATCAATGTGGATCGTCGGTCAATAACTTGATTATCGAGATTAAGATTAAATATCGTCTGAAACTTCGGAAGATGAATTAATAAAAATTTAATGACATTGGTGTTGAAAACTATGTTAGGTCAGATTCTGCCGTTTACAAGTGTGCAGCTTTTGCTTCTTGTGATAGAAATACAATTACTTTTTGCAATCCAACAAATGAAAATTTGTCTCAAATCATCTTTTGATTTTGTTAGTTCTTCTATACACCAATTATACCCTTCTAAGCAAGTGATTCTAAGAGGCTTTTTTTGTTACATCTGTACTTTTAAGTAATACCAGTACAAATAATTAACAAACTTGATAGATGCCTTTACGGACTCTTCAAAAATATCGTTAAGTGTGTGTTAAATTCTCCAAAAGTTATATATTTTTGGAGAATTTTTCACGGGTGCAACACTGCAAGGGCGAAGCTAAAGAGAAAATTATAAATTCGACAGAAACCAGTATTTTTTGTCAAAATTCTTTATTTGTGTTAAGAAGTATAAATAATTTATTATGATTCAAAATCTAGTAAGTTGTCTTTAGAATGTCATGTCAGTACAAAATATAAAAGGACAAGTGAGATTTACTTTTTAGTTACTTGGCCAAAGTTCGATGACTTTTATATGACAAAAAAGTGACTTATGTGATGAGCTTTAAAATTGGATGACTTTTTTGTGACAAAAGAATAGAAAAGAGACTTTTATGTGATAAACTTGGAAGTTGGGATGAATTTTATTTGACCTAAAATAGAAAAGTGACTTTTATGTGATAAATCATGGATGAGATTTTTACTCCACCAAAATCACTAAACTATTTTAGTAATGAAAAAGACACTTGACTTAGGTCTTAGTATCACGATAATCAGTCAACTTTGCCGCACTTGGACAATAATGGCATCAAAATTAGTTTTGCAATTAGTCAATAAGGCAGCTCAATCAAAAAGCTAGAATCAAATCTAGCATTTCAGACCATGAGAAGAAAAAAATCTAGAGGAAGGGGGGGGGGGGGGGGAGGAAGAGAAAATTAAAGTTTGGGCTACAAATATTCAAGGTCAGATTTTACCTAAATGGAACCTAAGAAAGACCAGTTTAGCAAGAAACTTATGTGCTCAAACCATAATGTAGGCAATTAAGAGTCCATATAGTTAAAATATAAAGCAATTTACTTATCTTCCACTACAATCCCATTATCCCAGTGGTCAGTCCTATTCTAGTTCTACTATCAACTTATAAAAAGAATCAATTCCATATTTGCAGTTAGAGCTTCTCACATATTTTTATAATGAATTAGTGAAAATACATATACAGAGTTGGAGCTCCCCAATTATATCGTGTCATATAAAATAAGAAGAAAAAAACAAGCCATGGTATTCCTATATTCTCTTCTAAAACCATGACACTAGGCTTTACCTACTTTAGATGGAGCCATACTTCAGCAGCTCCCACCTGAAGGGTCTGAACGAATAAAGAACCTCCGGTGAACTTTTGAATAGCAAAGCTACACAAACACATACAGTAGCAATTGCAAGGATTGAAAGCATTGCCGGTTTGTATATTGTAAGTGATGTTCCTGAGTTTCTATAAGATAATTTCTGCTTGCACTGTCTGCATTTTGGCTTTCCAAAAGACATCTCAATTTGCAAGCTAGCTGCTTTTACCAACCTATGACCATCTGATAGTTTCTGCTTGAGATTGCTATCTAATAAAGAAGCAGGGATATCCAGAACAACATGCCCGTCACCTGGTTTCTCATTAATTTTCTTCTGCACCATATGGAGGTACGAGTAATGGCCTCGCAGGAATGCGTAATCATTAGGTGTCAGTCCAGTACTGTCACGGGCACTTTTCCAAGCTTCAATTCCCACCTGAAGAAAACAATGATCAGTTCCTTGAAACAATGGAACTAGAAAATAAAAAGAGGAAAGATCTACAACACAAACATCCTTGTCTTGTACATGAATATAGCGAGTGCCTCTAATTCAGTAATTAAACACTCATCATAAGTTCATAACCTTCAAACAAGTTACAGAGACAAATTTACTTCAGAAAGTTAAAGCCTAAGAGAGCGCAGTTTGCAGAAAAACACTCTAAACTGCAAGGTGAAATCATAGTTTAGAAAAAGAATACAGCTCCCTTATTCAAGGAAAGCAAGGATGTCATTATAATGTAGAAGTTGCTTGTACTGTATAATAATAAATGGATTATTACACGGTGAATTATAATGTAGGGATTGTTATATGTTTGAGTAATAATATATGAAATGCTTTGTAAGGATTTATCTCCTTTAAAGGTATTTTTGTTTTCTTTGAATTGGTAAGTAGTGATTATATTGATTTAAAAAAAATAGTATCACTAAGTCAGTGCTAGCACAATTTACAGAGTTGGGAGTCCTCCACAATTTAAGGGCATTTTTGTTCTTAAATACTTTTATCTCTGTATTGCGAACAAGCGCATTCTTATTCCACATTCTATCTCGTACAACATAATACATAGATTATTGTATAATTACTTAATGTGTATTATTTAATACCGTCAACCAAACGTTTGTGTTAGTTATTTAATACGTTCTTTTATACAGCCAACCATACGTCGCGTTAGTTAAGAGGGAATTACTCTTCCTATTCCCTATGGGCTCCAACCAACCATTGTATTTATTTTGTACTAGTTTTCGTAATAACTCCAACCAAACGATCCGTAACTGCACGAGGAATGCTTTTGCTCCTCAATGGTTAAGGCAACGATGATAAACCCAATTAGGTCACATCATACATCCTAATTAGCTCAAGTGAGGAGCACAAAAAGCTAGGCATTCCTCTTCTAAGAGGCACATAATAAAGAAAGGAAAACTATACCTGTCCTGGATCATCAAATAATGCATCCAAAAGGTTCTCAAAGCCAGCAAGACTAGCAACAACATGAAGTGGAGTCAAACCCCCAGGACCCACTGCATCAGGTCTAAATAAATAGCCACGATCATCTTGTTGCTTTTGTAGTCCTGATTGGTATTTCAAGAGGACATCTACCATCGATCTGCACTTTCTCCTCACGGCTCGATGAAGGATGCCAACCTCCCGCAATGGAACGTCAAGTGATGATTGTTGTCCTACATCTACAACGCCATTGAAGAAAACATCCAACAGTTTCTTTACTACGGAACACCAGTCATGGTCAATGGAGAAATCTATAAGCCGCTTGAATCTCTGAAAAGAAAAGCGATTCAAGTTGGCACCAGAACCCACTCTAAATTTCAAATGACTTTTATGAAGCAGCCAACCAAGTTCATGTAAAAAGTCCAGAGCTTGGTCCCTGGCTTGCAATTCTTCAGTAACATCAATAATGCTCTCCAATGTACGAATCTCAGAACAAACGTCTTTCTCTGCAACTATAAATGGAAAGAAGTTGCTGCTAAGACCATGGTCCTCAACCTAGTCAAAGATAACGAACCTACATTTCAGAAATAGAATAAAGTGTATCCAATATAGTCAACTTTACGCATAAAAAGGAGATTGAGATATAAGGATTTATTCAGTCAAAACATTGCTAAGTAACAGGGGGTCCAACAAAAAATGAGACTATATAATAGTTTGCATGTTCCAATGAGTTCAAGAAACAAATAGATTTCCTTTTATTTTTTCCTGATAGGTAAATGCATTTATATTTTATCAATCCAAGCGTAGGTTTACTGTGCACATAGAGACCAAAAGCTGATCCTTTTCACTGAATCTTGACTGAATTTACTTAACTGTGAGTCATCAGTAAGCCAACGAGCATCAAATACACAATAAACCGAACAGGATTGCTCCGGGATAGGGAAAACAAAGTAGGCATTAAGCAAAAAAGAAAAGACAATAGCTTCACCTCAATGAACCCTCTGCCAATAACATTTGGCACAATACAAGGAAAGCTAAGGGACTGGATCTCTTCATGGTCCATACAAGAATCAGCTCCTACCATCATATTAGTACAATTGCCCTGAACGAGGTATTTCCCTTCCAGGGCACATAGTAACCTAAAAGGGAGGTGGAGTAAAACCAAGAATCAATGAACTAGCTCAAGAAACCCCATCCAGCTAAGCAGAGACCAATAAAAAAGGAAAAGGAAAACGTCTTTAGGATCAAACAAATATCAAAGGTACCTTGTAGTGGGATGAGATAGGTTAAAGCCTTTCACCAAAAATTGAACTCTTTCAGAGGCACAAACTGCAATAGGTTTGACGATTGATATCCCACAGCTTCTATGGCTTCTAACTGGCAAGGGAGTGTCCAGAACTACCTGCCCTGAGTACAGAAACAAAGACTTGATGTTCAAAATCAGAGGCGTAATAACTGTCGAGAAAAAGACATGACGAGAAAACATGGATCAAGAAAGGATACAGTGATGGATGCAAATATACCATTAAACAAAAATGCCACTCGATCATTCACCCTAGTATAAACCCATCCAGTTCGCCAAAATGAATCAGCGGATGCATTAAGAAGCTTCCTCAAACTAAAGTTGAGATCACAATAAAGCTGCAAAGGGAAAACTATTAGGTGCAACATTCGTTTGACTAAAACATTAACAGAACAGAAGGAAATGGAAAAGGAAACGGAGAAGGAAAAGGAAAGAGAAGATGAGTGGCCTGAGCGGATTTAATTTGCTATTTCATTTCATTCAAAGGTACTAGGAATAGCTTATAGGTAGCACAATTAAAGGGAAAACTAAAGTGATACCCTTATTTCAAGTATCATGCAAGTTAATCCCTCGCTCATTTTTAGCTTCATTTTAGCCAAGAACATTATCCATTATGGCAAACATGTTTTCTCTTTCCTTTCTTTTTCTTTTTAAACAACAAAGCCTAAAACTTTTGCTGCTCCATTCTTTCTATCAGAAAATGAAATGATACATTTCTGAGAATAAAAAAGTTACCTCCTCCCATATGGATTTATCCATCCGAAGATATATTGTTAGTATAATACAACCGGGTCTAATGTAGCTTTCAATATCTGTAGGACTGTGTGATAACCAATCAAGAATCTGCAAGTTGTCCAGGAATAGAAAAGTTTGGGTTTCAAATTGAGATGAAAGAAATATGAGAACACTGGCAAGAGTGCCAAAATACCTGTTTCCGCAAAGTTGTAGGAAATTCACCAGGATCTTTGCCAAAGAGTTTAAAGACAATGCGATCCGTGCGACTCTGAAAATTAACAACAATCTTGTAGTTAAGAGACAAATCATCTTTATACATTGATGCATCAAGTGTTAACAATCAAAATCACTGAACATTTCTTCTTTGTAACTGACTAGCACTACAGGCACAAACAGCCTAGAGTAACCTAATGATAGAAACACATTGATTCAAACTCAAATACTTATTTACTAAACATCAACTAGATTTTTTTGTTTTATCAAAATACAACTGAACCAAATTTTCTCAAAGAGAATAGACTTCAGTGCAAATCATATATCTCGCAGCCAGCAGTTCACGTGACAAAGAAACGGGGCAGTTGCATATCTCACAGGTAAATTCAGCAGCCTGTATGACAGACAATTGCTGGCTGATAGAGTTCGGAAGGAAGATTGGAACATAGTAGTGGTGTGAAAATACAGATTAAAGTTTTCTCTACATTGGAGGATCTTATGGAATGTATCTATACAGCAGGGTAGATTGAACATGTTTACATCACAATCTTAGCATATTTCATGGAAGTACTGAATACTAGTTAGGATTACAGGAAGCCTAATTTTGAAGGCCTAGTAAGGCTAGGAAGTGCAAGTACTGATTGCTGAAAGTATTATTAGGCTACTTTACTTACTGGAATTTAATGCATAGATGAGAACAACCATGAGAGAAGCCTGCTAGAGTTATGGTTTTCAATTTCCAGATATTTCATCAAAACCTGTCTTCTTTATGTCTTGGGCTTCCCTCGTCATATTTTATTGATTCCCTGCATAATTGGAAAGGATTTTTTGGTTTTTGGTTTTTGGTTTTTGGATGTAACAATGCAACACCCTCTTACTGCTGGTTCATCAATAAAACTAACCTTCCTCTCAAAACTAAAAGAAAAGAATCTAACACTAACACTTATCTATAAATGTTGTCCACCTTTTGTACGAATATATGATGGAAGTGTTGCACTCCAGAAAATTTCGAATGCGTTTAAACTCAAGTCGTGCTTAAATTGTGTGTTAAATGAATGGTTCACCGTATTGAAATGATGGCAATATGATTGGTAGATTATTTGCACAAAGTCTAAGCGATTCGGAGTTTAATGGAAGCCTAAGGAACAAGAAAAGTAGGAAAATGCAAGGGGCCAAAGATTCAAACAGGGTATTTGAACTTACGGATTCAACGCCTAGAAGCTACAGGTACTGGTGTAGTAATGTAGTCTAACGGTCATTATGGAATGGTGATTACTTTATATTGCTAGCAAACCCCCACATCGAAAACCATACAGCATAATGGTGAAGCGGCTTAGCCTGTCGGGCAGAGATCAAACACCAGGATGTACACATGGTGGTTGTTCAGTTCATGTAAGTGTTTAGGTGCTCCTGGCTACAGTTATGGTATATGTTATGAAAAAGGCTAAGGCTACATGGTCAGTTTTCAATGTATGATTTAAGTCTTCAAATACTTTATCATTTATGAAATGTCTTTCTATGATTTGAATTGCAAATCTACCACATGTTGCTTTCTTTAAAGTCTTTTTTTTTTAGAATGGTAAGGTTGTTGCTTTTTCTAAAATCTTGTCACATTCTATGTGTGAGGGAGTCAATGATACACACTAAGTACAATCAAGTTTTTACTCAGAGTCCTTTGTGATTGCATGATGTCATAGAGGTTCCATAGACGTAGTGGGTTCAATTTATGTTTTGTCACTTTTATTTAAGTCTCATAAGTCATATCACATGTATGAATGGCTATTTCTGAATTTATGGTGTTATATGATATTTCAAACATTTAGGCCATTGGTGCCAAGATGTGTAAATTGAAATGTGTTCATATTGTTATGATTTCTGCCCATGCGTAGAATGTGTTAAGTATGTCATGATCTCCTTAGACTAATTCTTTTTTGTAGCATTGTTTTTTTTTATCAAGTAAACGTATTTCATTCATGAACATGGCCAAAAATCTGACAGTATACAAGGGGAATACCAAAAGGTAAAGAATCTACAAAAAAACATGATTCTCTACAAATTCCACCCGTTCTTCTATACAACAAGGAACTTTATGGGTGCACCAAAAGAAAATAAGTGACCGCCTGACCGGAGACTACTCCTTAGCTTAGTAAAGCTCGACTCTACCCTCTCAAAAGCCTCCTATTTCTCTCTCCAAACAACTCACATCAACGCAAGAGGAACCACCTCAGAAGTTTCAAAAAAAGTACCATATGCCCTTCTGTTAACATCTCCATCCTAAGAACTTACTCTTAAGTACATTAAGATTACAAATGATTCCTCCTACCAAACTAAAAACATGTAAAGGACAAAAAAAACTGATTAAGAGAAAAGAGATAAAAAACAACAATGTGGATGCTGCAGCTGGCAAATATGCTTCATAAAGGGCAGCCCGGTGCACTAAGCTCCCGCTATGCGCGGGGTCCGGGGAAGGGCCGGACCACAAGGGTCTATTGTACGCAGTCTTACCTTGAAGAAAGGAGAGAAAACAGGAGAAAATTCTGAGAACTACTCCCAGAACAAATTAGATGCTGAAGATCAGCACTCCAAATAAACATGCTTGTTAGCTAAACAAATTGCATATAAGTGCAATGTTATACACCAATAGGAAACAAAAAACTCATACCTGAGCCTCTCCACTTGAACTAGATGGTGAAAGGGATGAGGTGGATCCTGAGTTCCAACTTGTCCTTGTGGAGCTTGACTTGTGAGGGTCATGACTTACCCATAGAGGACAGCCAGAAGATGCAGCCCCTGGGTTTGCAACGGCACCAGAATTCTCCAGCTTTTGATTTTCACCTTGAGAATCATCATAGATGTTATTCAAATCAATATTTAGCCTCAACGGTGCAGGTGTGGTGGCTGAGGCATTTTCATTGATAGGTATAGACTCGGGCAGCGAAGCACAAGGATTTTGTGAAATCCCACGTTCAGCATCACTCGTGCCCGTTCTCTTCTCTGTCACTTCTGATGCAGGTATAGTCAAACAATTCCCATTAGGCCTAAGAGAGTCCTGTAAATCAATCCAATCAGAAACTGAAGGAAGAAACGGTTCAATATCAATGTTTGGATCTAGTGCAGACCTCTTTTGGAGCCTCCATAGATGTCCCTGTATTCTGCAAATCTGAAGGTGCAGGCAACAAGCCCGATGCGTTCCTCTCATTAGTTGCGCCAGACAGACTGGCTAAGTTTCTTAAAAGATGTGACAGTAGATCCTGGTCTTTAGTTTGATCTGAGCTATTGACTGCATTTCACAATGAGAGAAAGCCAGAAAGTAAATCCTCCAAGTCATATAAACCAAAAAATCTCTAAATAAGTATCTATATGCCTACACATTATCATGATTCTTGTGGAACCCAAAATCTTATTCAACAACAACAACAACAATATATCCAGTGTAATCTCACAAGTGGAGGTCTGGGAGGGTATAGTGTACGCAAACCTTACTCCTACCTCGTGAAAGTAGAGAGGTTGTTTCCGAAAGTTCCCTTGGCTCAGGTAACGCAAATCGAAGTAGTTTGAAAAAGAAAATACAAAAGTAAGGAGGACATAGCAAATAATAGGGAAAGCATTACATAGCATTCAGAAAATAGGAATAGTAACAACAGTAACATAATGCGATAACCGAAGCCCAAAATCTTGTTGGAGAATAAAAAACCTATATGCCAAAACAGCTGTGCTACTCCACAAGTATTGATGGCTAAAGTTCCAGTAGAAGCATCAACAGATAATTTTAATGGCCATCAATTATTCAGTTGTTAATCCCAGACTCAATGCCCTATGTCATATGTAGCCTTAGATAAAATGGAACATCTAAACTAGGAAGTAAGAACCTGTGCTGATGTTTTAACCATTCAAATTAATATAATTTATTCAAATTAATATAATTTATGCAAACATCATTTTATTCATCATGTTAGGCAAAGGATAACTATACAATCTTTTCTTTCTCAGCCTCTTGCACCACATATAGAATAGCACTCTAGCCATCACCATACAGTGAAAGAACTTACAAGTACGCCTTATTAGGTAAATGCTATTACCTAATTAATTTTCTGAACACCTTCAGTCATACAAAACAAAGACATAGTGCAGGAAAACCATGGAATTTATATAACGACTTACACTGTACATTGGCCAGTATCCTCAGCAGACTAATTAGTAGGTAGTTACTACCCCCTTCATCATTCATGGAGGCTCCATTAGCTACATTTTCTGGATTTGTTTTTCTTCTTCGTCTGTTATGACCAGCTAAACGCCTACGACAGCTCCGCTTCCCCTCATCAAACTCTTCTAGAACATGAAACCTGCCCAAAGTAATCATAACAACCAAACTATGATCATTTTCTACCAACACGTAAATAAATGTCTCCTCTCTAAAAGCTTAACCTTTTAGATGAGATTGCCACAAAATTCCACAAGATATATTACGGCATGTGGGATTTCACCGGATATGTTGTTGTTGATATTACGGCATGTTACATCAAAACATACGCGGTGACTAAGTTATGGACAATGTTATCCACTTAATCTTTCACATATGAAAAACCAATATATCCGGTTTCCAAAGGTTGTAATTTTAATAGGTTTTGTTTGGACATGCGATTTCAAATCATGATTTCAAATCTGTGTTTGTTTATCACGTTTTGAATAAAACTTCAATTTCAGCTTGAAATTCTGATATCCCAAATTCACCTCAAAGGTAGAATTTCAACTTCAAATTTGTGATTTTCATATATTGTAAAATTTAAAACTTGGCCATAATTTTAGATTTTGCAAAAAAAAAAGACCCATCTTTTTTACAAAAGTGATTACCCAACTCCTACTTTGCCAACTCACTTTCCCCTTCCATAAAACACACCCAAAAATCAGTCTACTGCGAGGAATCCTTTGTTAATGGTTAATTTAGGTAGGTTTGCTCGTATAAGAGTTGGGGAAAGTTTTGATAGTTTTTAGAAATGGATTTTCATGGTTATGAGGAAAATACAATTTGATGTCAAATCCTTGTTTGTAAAACTTAGGACCAAACACAATTTCAACTTCAAATCAACCTTCACCCAAATCAATAATTTCAAATCATGATTTCAAGTTCATGTCCAAACGCGTAGAGATAATAAAACAAATATAACATGGAAATGCAAAATGTTTACTAGTGGAAAACTAACCTACTGCACTGCTGACAAAACCGCTGCATAACATTCCCCACCAAAGCATTTGCTGCTTTAGAATGCACATCACACACTTTATGTCGTCGATGATAATCCTTAGCACTGCTCAAATCAGCTTGACAATCCTGCACTTGACAAATTGCACGATTCGTCGATGAAGAAACCCCAGTAATTTTCGTCTTTTTACAACTCTTCTCTTCCATTACAGGATATAACTGTTCACCAAGCTTTAAATTAAGTGATGCTGAAGCTTCGTCATTTTGTTCCTCCTCCTCAGTTACCATTGTTCGTCTCCTTTTATCGTTTCCTAATGTTAATTCATCATTGGAGATTCTACAAGTTTCTGGAAACAACTGTTTGCTCTTACAACAATCTGATGGCAGATAATTCACTGGTTTGGCGATCATTAGATCGCCGTCCCAATTATAACCATTTGAATCCCACTCCGTACGATTTTTTCCACCTACCTCCAAATTTGACACAACTGGAACATCAAAATTCCGAGCTTCCATTGATGACTTTTCCTATAAGTAAAAATCTTCTAAAAATAAAAATGCAAGTCAAAACATCCGGATTAAACCTTAAAGACGTGTAAAATCTAAGCACATATCTTACCTCAAATGAAATTTTTCAGTATAAATCAATTGTATAAAAGGTATTCCCAACAAACACTTTTCAAAAAGTTGTGGAAAGTTTGTTAAAAATCTAAACACACTAATATGTGAGAAGCAAAGGACAATTGAAGCAACCACTTAAAGTTACTGTAAGTTCTTAATTAGAAATCTTTGATCAATAGTGACGGAGTCTTTCTAATTTAAAGAGTTTAGAAAAACTACATTATGTAAATAGGTTAATTTTTACTTTATGTATACCTATGTTAAATCCATTTAAATAATTCGTGTGTTTAATTCTTTATATTTTGATTCTATGAATATTTTAGCTTTGTTACTGATCAATGTGTTTATTACTCAAAATGAATTTTTTCAATGTAAATCCGTGTTAATTAGGTTTCAAAGCAGGTCTAAAAGGAAGGACGATAGAAGCGACTGGGTAGGGTACGTCGGCGTTTAAATAGCTTGGGGGGATTCCCTTTAAACTAAAATGGCGTCAATCAAGCTTAGCCTGTAGCCTTGTACTACCAATTTACATTCAATAAATATGCTTATTTTAAACACACTATGCATGGACAATGCATACCTTCTTGACTCAACAATGCATGTCACCTATGATTAATGATGTAGAATTATGGTAAGTTGAAGGTTTTTATTGTATTAGGTTCTACACATTGTGTGAGTTATAATAATTGCAGAAAATGAAAAATAAGTAATTGCTAATTATTACAACAAACTGAAATTACAACTACTTTGATTTGGTGGGTCGAGTGATGACACTCTGTCTTTGAGACACAAGATTGCCCCGTATATATCATTTTACCTTCTGGACAATAGTCTCCCAAGATAAAACAACAACTTAACAAATGAGCAAAAGAAACTCAAGTGTTACTTTGAAGAACTTAAAGTATGAAATGATACTGGAGAGTAAGAAGAAGAGTTCTGATTTTTTTTATGTCTCTATTCTCAACAATTGAGCCAAAAGCTTCAATTTATAGTGTAAGGAGGGTGACTTCTCAACTAGCCAACTAATGACTGTTAATAGCCACGTAATGACAATTAGTGATGAGTTATTCAGCAAAGTAAATGACTGAATTTATGTGCAAAGTAATGGAGAGTTATTCAGCAAAGTAAATGACTGAATTTATGTGCAAAGTAATGGACACTTAACGCTCCAAAACCAACCCAAAAGGCAAAAACTTTCTGTCGAGACCGGACCGGACGGGCGGCAGCGGCGCACGTGTGGGCTTAGCCTCGAACCCAAGCACACCTAGGTCTCCCTCCTTCAAACACATGGGTTACCCCTTGGGGTCCCAAACCCTTAGCCAAATTTGAGACTTATAAAATGAACAAATCTTTCTTCCCCCACCGATGAGGGAGAATTGTTTCACACCACATTTTTATGCTTCAAACACCTCACTTCGTGGACCAATATCTCTTTCATTTCTCAACGAAATTTGACGATCATTGGCCCTACAGTCATCTACTCACTTAATAGATTATGCACGTGTGAAGAATCAAAGTCTCCAACATGTAACCCTAGTGTTTAAGTCATTAAAGATGGGTGGACGCAACTCCCACCAAAGGCAAATTTTCAACACATTGTACAATATATATATATATATTTGTATTAATGAGAAAGCCTCCTCAAGGGAGATTAATACAATGTAACAATATATATATATATATTATTTGCTCCTCACATATTGGTGCGTGTTTAGACTTTTAACAAACTTTCCACAACTTTTTGAAAAGCGTTTGTTGGGAATGCCTTTTATACAAAAGTTTTGTGAACGGAACCAATTTTCCAACAAACAATTACTACTTCAAATATACTTTTACTACAAAAAGACTTTCAATTTGATCCAAAAATGTCCAAAGTGATATCATCCTAGCTTTAATGTTTAAAATAGACGAGTAAAGTTTGCATTAAGAAGATAATTGATAGATATCATTTCCAAACTATTTATTCATACTTATCACATCTAGTGTTTACGTTAAAATAATATAATTATGGTAATTGAAAATTAAATCCACTGATGATGTGAAAATCTTATTTGCCATTTTAATATATTATGTGGAACTTAAATCTTATTTACGGACGATTACCATTTTATGTGAAATATAGGAATATTTAGTGTAGTTCTTTTCTGGGGCGGCTTAATGCCTAAAGTCAAAATTTAATAAAATATCATAAATATTTTAAAGTAAAATTTATGTATCTTTTTCAAAATTTACTCTTTCAACTTTTTTAGATGCAAAGCTATAAATTTATCCGTTTAAGGATCAATATCACCAAAAGTTTTTAATGGATAAAAAATAATTTATTAAGCAAAATTAAGTTTAGAACGGAATATGAAACCATCATAAATCGAAAAAAAGGAGAACAAGCTAAATGTACGAGAAGGAAAATCAAAACCAACAAGGTACGTATATGTACTAATTAATGATAAATAAAAAATTGACCTAATTTACTCACCCATTTGAACAACTCAAATTAAAATCTAAGAAAAAATGAAATCTTTTATTTATGATAATTAAAATTTATATATTATATAGAATAAATATCATTTATAAGTCTTTTTAATATAAAAATCTATAATTTTCTTATAAAGCGACATATGCATTGGATCTTCTTTCCATATTTATCAAGGTTTTATTTCAATATTTCAAGTCACAATTAACTTTAATTCTTCAACAAAAGTTTTTTTATAACTACTAAAAAATTACTTACGTCTCACAAAGTTACAATTAATATTTAGAAAAGTTCAATATTTTCTTATATAGTCATGACATTACAAATGTTCATGTGAAGAATGTATCTTGTGCCTAACTCAACCCAAAAAGCTAGCTTGTAGGGTGAGAATTGTCCAAGTCCATATAAGGAGTTCATGTTCCCATTCCATATCTGATGTGGGACTCTTAACACTCCCCCGCACGCTCAAACCTTGTTAACTGGAGCGTGTATAATATAATTTGGGGGCCCAACATCGGTGAACAAAGAATTGGAATGGGCATGACTCTAATACCATGTAAAGAATGGATCTTTGGCTTAACTCAACCCCAAAAGCTAGCTTGTAGGGTAAGGATTGTTCAAGTCCATATAAGGAGTTCGTGTTTCCATTCCATATCTGATGTGAGACTCTTAACAGTTCATATCTACCAATAAGATATTTGATAACAGAAATCAAGGTATTGTATTGTAACAAATGACTAATATTTTATTAATTTAAAAGAGCCTATTCCAAATTATATAATAAGACATGTCATACATACTTTTTGCTTAAAAAGCTATAAATAATAGCAAAATCTTTGAGGTCTTAAACTCTTAGGAGCCTAAACCAAATGCTTTAGTGGTTTTACACCTGTGGTTCTTTGTAACCAAATTTAGTTTTATGATATTGCTGCAGTAAACCTATAGGTTGTTGATTATTAATGAAATTAACCTATTTTTAATTGATAAAATAAACAAAATCAAATTATGATGTAGGGTTTTAGTTTTACCAGGTTTAACCACTTAGCTCATTATATGTACTAAACCTTTCCCACTTTCCTTGGCACTGGCAACTATATATAGCTTGTGAGAAAATTGGCCTTACTGAATTATAGGAAAAGGATTAGTAAAAAAGCTTTTTAAGAGATGGTTAATAATAATTGAGTGATAAATGTATACGAAAGATATGTATGTATTTATTAGTTTATTATAAACGTGAAGTAAGAAAAAATTTCGTCATCGTTATTTGAGTCACTATAATAATTAAGAAAGAAAATTATTCTATCTTTCATTTATGAAGCATTTTTCATCTTGTCAAATGATATGTTTCGTGGGGTAATATTATATGCATCAATAAGAAAATGTTGTTATTCCATTATCAATTCTTTTAATAGATAATTATGTCATTTTATTATACAAATGGTAATATACTTGAATTGTGACGAGGCAATTGGATATTATTAGCTGATTTAGTATAGCAGCATTAATGAGTTATAAATAATTAATTGGTCGACAAACTAAATAGTCTAATTTTAGAAGTCACTAATAACATGAAAATACGTATTAATAGTGGTGTGATAAAAATTTGTATGATTGACCCATGCATTGTTTGCTTTAATGCAAATTTCAAGTACGAATAGAATTATTTTCCACGAATATTGTTTTCTTGAAAAATATTTTCCTAAAAAAGTGAGTTCCTCATTTATTTATTGGTATTTAATGAGCAATGAAATATTATACCAAAAATATTTTATATAATTTAGGCAAATACTACAGGAATGGGGCCGATGGTACCAGTGTGGGGTTGTGGGGATGGGGGCATAGGGTGGGGTATTGGTAGTGGTGTGTGTTGGAGGATGGGGAGAAGACAATTAACGTGAAATATAACTATGAAACTTATTTTTCTTATTTCTATTAAAAAGGTTATTTTAGAAATTTATTTTTTTTAAAAGAAATATTTTTTAAAATCTTTAACCAACCAAAACAACAAAATTGGAAAACATTTTTCACAAAAAAAATTTCTCCTTACCAAACACACCCTTTTCTCGGATGTGAAGATACAGACACGTGAACAAAATTGGATTGGGGACCCAAAGGTGAGATCTCAATCTCATGCTATCCTACTTTCTTTTTTCTTTTTTTTTAAAAAAAAATTCATTCAGCCTTCTTTTTGAGGTCGGACTAATATAGATTTATATTGAAAATTTTCACTTTGAAAATTCAATTTTTTACTTGGATTCGAACCTGAAATCGCTAGTTAAGAATAAAATAAATACTTACCACTTCACTATAATCTCTAATGATATTTTTTTTCATTGCAATACATTAAGAAGTCAAGTAATGCATTAAGTCCAAGTCTTGTCCTTTTTCCTAGTGGAGATGGTCCAGTGAACAAATTAGTAGGGAAAGGAACAAGGAGAAAGGGCCATAAGAATCAATATTTGGTACAAGGTTTTTAACCCAACAATGTTTTTTATATTCCCTATTTTCAGTTTTCAAATTTTATTATTTTTATTGTTATTGTAACTATTCAAATAAGACGTAGGTCATTAATCAGATTTGACTATACTTCTCATTTTATTGTCATGTTAATATGCAAGGAGCGACTAAAAGTAAATCTTACCTGAATATAAGCAAGGTTTGTTTCTTTTTTATTTATATATTTTTTGTCATATCCATTACTATGTGATAACGACGTAGTTGGAAATAATAATAATTCTATTTTTATTGTACAATTGATTGTTTACAATGACATGAATTAGTACCAAGAGCCGAGGGTCTCTCGGAAACAGGCGCTCTGCCTACCAAGGTAGAGGTAAGGTTTGTGTACACTCTACTCTCCTCAGATCTCACATTGTAGATTTCACTGGATATGTTGTTGTTGTTGCCATCAATTATGAATTTCACACACCGGAGCAAAGGCCATGGACAATGGGACAATGAAGTAAAGTTGAGTTGGTCTTTTACCTTTGGACTTGTGGTGAACCATAATAGTAGTTGTATGTACACTGTAAATAACTTTTGTTCACTTTTTTTTGGGGTGGGGTGGTGGTGGGGGAGTTATTCAGTATCCGCTTTAGGGTACCGATTAATTCTGATTTATATTGCGTAGGGTCCATTAAAGTAGAAAGCGTTTTCTACCAGAATTATTTTTTCATTCTCAAGGCTCGAATCAATGCCTCTAATTAAGGATGGATGGTTATAATTAGAAATAAAGTGTCCAAGTTTATCTAATTTAAACTAAATACATATTTTATATTACAATCTATATATGATCCATTTAGTCTAATGAACCAAATATCTACAAATGAAAGTATATTTACTAAATAATTTTGTCACTATCTAATTTTCGTATGACAATCCTGAAATTATAATTCCGATATAACTTGTTCACCGAGCAGCGACCCCTTATTGTCAAGGCATCTTTCAATCTTTTCAAATTACGTGTTTCATGGATAGTTCAAGCATCAATTACTAGTGTCGTGCGATCCTACCCACAAAATATTGTTATGACATTATTATCATGGAGTTTCCTTAATGGATATAAAGTTTTTTCAACAAAAGACCCTAAAATGAGGGAAAAGTTGATAGCAATAGTAAGCATTACTGCATTATGATGTTATTTTATTTCGAGTTATATATTTGTCTTTATATTATTGTATCTTTATAAGGAGAAATTGCAGACTCAATGGCGGGAAATGATAGAAAGGGAATTTGGATAATACAGCATTAATGAGTTATTAATATTTAGCCGGTATAGAACCAAATCATTTGGCTTTAAAAGTGGCTAATAGTTCGTTTACCTAGATTTGATAAGTCAAAAGTGTTTATTTTAAAAATTAATGTGTGCCCAAATTTTTAGAAAAAATATAAGTGTTTTTGAGTAGTAGTAAAAACATGCTTTAGAAATTAGAAAAAATAATTCTTTCTTAGAAGCATTTTTGGGACATTGATCAAGCACAAAATACTGCTTTAATATTGACAAAAGTATTTTTCAAACTAATTAGCAAAACATATCGCTAAATAGTAGTTAAGTAATAAAAATTTATATAAAAGAACAATATCATATTATTATTGATTTAGTGCAAACATCACGTGCGAATAATTTTTTATGTTTAATAAGTAGTTTCTTTAGGACGTGAAGATGGAGACATGTGAACAAAGTAGATGAGGTCCCCACAGGACTAAAAGCGACCTATCATGCAATTCTACTTACTCTCCTTATTCTTACGGTAATACATTGAGCTTATGCACTCTTCTTCCTCCTCCACCTCCTTATTCTTCTTATTGTGGTTCTAATTCCACGAGGAGCTAAAAAGTAAATCTTATCTGAATACAAACGAGGTTCAAATTTTATTTTATTTATGCTACAATTTTCTTAGGTATAATTGGTTAATTACAATCAGTACTGCTAAGAGTCCCACACCGGATATGGAATGAAAAAATGGACTTTTTATATGGACTTGAACAATCCTCACCCTATAAGCTAGTTTTTGGGGCTGAGTTAGGTCCAAGATCTATTCCTTACATGGTATCAGAGTCAGGCACATTCCAATTTTTTGTTCACCGATGTTGGATCCCCAAATTATATTATTCACGCTCCGGTTAACAAGGCATGGGCGTGCGGGGGTGTGCTAAGAGTCTCACACCGGATATGGAATGGAAACATGGACTTTTTATATGGACTTGGATAATTCTCATTTTATAAGCTAGCTTTTGGGGTTGAGTTAGGTTCAAGTTCTATTCCTTACGAGTACTAATTGCCATAAACTTTAGGAGTACTTTTTTACACGTTATGGCCATGGACACAATAGTACAACTGACAAATGACAAATGAAGTAAGGATTGAGTTGGCCTTTTTACCTTTTTAAATTTGTGGTAAACCATTATACTAGTAGTACATCTAAGGAATTAGTACCCATTGACATCAATTATAGCTAGTACTATCAAGTGGATGAGTGGAGAACAAAAGTTTGTGCTCCCTCCATTGTTGGCCTTTTGCTTACATCTGATGTACAGGCCTATCTCAATAGAACACTTGCATAAAAAAGATCCCAAATAAAATATGTAAAGATAGAGCCGATGTCAATTATGTAGAAACTCGTGATATTTGAGACACTAGGACAAATGAACGATTTAGGTTGAATTTGAACGAATTAAAATAGGTTGAATCAATAAATGAGTCATTCTTCAATGCTAGCTACTCAAGAGCTAATTGGGTGAGATTGACTGGGTCAAGATAGACTAAGTAACTGATCATAATCCGACTCGTTCAACTCTAATCAAATTTTAGTTGCTTTGTTTATTTTTTATAATTTATTTAATTATCAAACAAAACTAATAAACTCCCTTTTTATTCTTAAATTGTAGCTATATATTAAATAAAAAGACTGTTTAAATATTTTAACAATGTTTCTCGTGAATTAATTTAATTGGACTACATATGTAGCTCAAATCAGCCTAACTTTTAGTTTGCTTGAATTTTAGAGGGTCATTAACATCCAAACTTGAGAGGATTGGACGAGTCATATTTTCATAAGCTTATTTTGTCACCGCTATGTAAGACTAGTAAAACAAGTCGATCTAAATCATTATAGGGAATATTTTTATTCTCTTTACATAATTTCTAAATTAGTTGAAAAGAAATTTCTAATATATGTTAAATAGTTAATCACCACAAAAATATTACGAGGCTTACTTTATACTAGTTTTTTCCGGTTAAGCTCATATATGGACCAGAAAATGTTAGGATTTTATTCTGTCTGATTTAAATCCTTATTGTTTGAATTTGGTTTGTGATAATTGATGCTGGAGTTCTAAGAGAGTTTGTTTGTTTTGTTTTAGTCTTTTAAAACAAAACAAAACGCGTTTAGATACTAAAAAAAGGGAATAACTTGTTCTTTTTCTCCAAACAAATTTGTTTTCTTCTCCAAACAAGATTGGTTTCAAACGTTAATTACTACATTAGTGATTCACATTGGATACTTCTTTTTTTATGAACGATATGAAACTAATAGGTAGGAGGTTGTGGAGGATACAGATCAGGATAAAAGGTTAGTAGGTAGTTGTGCGTGTCACGTTTCGTATTACTTTTGTGATTTCTTGTCCTTTGATTTCTGTTATTATTTGTTGTGCTTGTACTTCGATTGGCATACGATTTTGTGGTAGTTATATTATTCTTCTCTTTTCCAGACTACTTTATTATTCTTTATTTAGCATTTACTCATGGCTTCGTTACTGTTGTTATTTCTTTTTCCCGATTGTTGTTATTTGCTTTTTTTTAAGTCGAGAGTCTACCGGAAACAACTCCATGGTAAGGATAAGATATGCGTACACTCTATCCTCCCCAGACCCTACCTGGATATGTTATTATTTTTGTTGTTTATATAAAACTACTATGAAATATTCTTAAATTTTTAGATACTGAGATGACATTCATTTAAGCTTTGCTCCACTAAATATTTCCAGTCATCTTAAGTGGAGGATTAATTAATACTGTAGGAATATGTTCCTTGCCTTTCATTGATTATTGTGTACAATATATATAGTGTTACATAATTACAAACTAGGTAACTAAATCTTTCTAATTACAATTGGAATATAAATTTACCTAATATAAAAGATATACAAAATATGGCAATATTCTATCAATGGTAATATACAAGATATGGTAATATTCTATCACACCCCCGCAGTTGAAGCGGGAGGTTCTCATACGCTGATACTGGCTCGGAACTCATCAAGGAGTATGTGCGGAAGTCCTTTAGTGAATATGTCAGCAATATGATATCGGGAAGGAACATGAAGAACACGAACTTGTCCACGAGCAACCTTTTCACGTACAAGTGAGTATTCATTTCAATGTGTTTAGTATGCTGATGTTGAATGGGATTGCCAGAAAGATATATCGCACTTACATTATCACAGTAAACCATTGTAGCCTTATGGAGTGGGTAGTGAAGCTCAAGTAGAAGGTTGCGTATCCAATAAGACTCAAAAACAACATTCGATACACCTCTGTACTCAACTTCGACATTGGATCGAGACAGAGTAGGTTGTCTTTTAGAAGACCAAGAAAGCAAAGTATCTCTGAGGAACACACAGTAACCTGACGCGAATCGACAAGTGTCAGGACATCCACCCCTGTCAGCATCAGAATAAGATGTGAGCCCAAAGAGTGAAGAATTGTACATGTGTAAGCCGAAATGAAGAGTACCTTGTACAATCACAAAATACGTTTGAGGGCATTCATATGTTCATCCGTCGGGCTGTGCATATGTAAGCATATTTGTTGCAAAACATAGGATATATCTGATCTCGTGAAAGTGAAATACTACAATGCTCCTGCTAAACTGCGATAGTGAGTCGGGCCGGCATACAGAGAGCCCGAAGAGGTACTGAGTTTGGAATTAGTATCCACCGGTGTGTGGGCCGATTTGCAAAACGTAATGCCTGTTCGATCAAGGATCTCTCGACATACTTCCTTTGATAAAGAAATAAGCCACATGCATGTCTCATAACAGTAATGCCTAAAAAATAGCTTAGGGTGCCCAAATCCTTCATAGCAAACTCAAAGGCAAAAAAGTGACATAATGGATCGGCGAAGTGCATCAGAAGATGTGGTGAGGATAATATCAGAAACATATAGTAGGATGTATGCCATGTCATTACCCTTGCTATAGATGAACATTGAATGATCAAATTTGCTATGTGAAAACCCGATAGAGGGTACAAAATTAGCAAATCGTTAGTACTATGCACGGGGAACCTGTTTCAGTCCATAGAGTGATTTCTTCAAAAGACACACATAATCTGGATGAATCGGATCCCTGAATCCCATAGACTGATGTATGTATACGGTTTCATGAAGGTCTCTATACAATAAATCATTTTTGACGTTAAGCTGATAAATAGGCCAAGACTTGGACAAAACAATACTGAGAACGGTACGAATAGTCGTTGGTTTCACCACCGGGCTGAAAGTTTCATCACAACCCACTCCCACATGTTGAGACATGTCATTACCTACAAGACGGGCCTTGTGCTTCTCAAAAGAATAATCAAATTTCTTTTTATGTCAAAAAATCCACATAGAATGAATAATATTAGCACCAGGAGGATGAGGTACTAGATCCCATGTCTTGTTTTCAATAAGAACATTATATTCATCAATCATTGCATTTTTCCAATTAGGATCGTACAAGGCATATTTCTGATTATGAGAAACAGGGGAAGGGGCAACCGAAGTCGATAAGTTAAATAGCCGTTTAGGTTTGGAAATATCGTGCATAGCACGAGTTTCCATTATCATTAGGTGTGCCGTGGAAGGTTGGACAGGATTGGGATGAGGTGGCCGAGAAGTGGAGGCGGGACTGGGTGGACTGCCGGGAGTAGGGGGATGGGGCCGAGAAGGGGCAGTGGCATCGGGAAGAAGGGGGTTAGCCAAGAAATAACCGAGATGGAAGGCCATGATGGGCTATTCCGAGGCTCCCATTGTGGGGCTAGGTGGACTGCCCGCCTTGGGACGGTTACCGGTGTCGGTGACGACTGATTTTGCAAGTGATGAATTAGAAGGGGATTTAGGCCATCATTTAGGAATTCATAGGAATTTGAGGCTGGAGAATTGAGTTTGGAAAATGGGAATTGAGACTCATCGAATATGACATGCCTATAAATGATTACTTTTTGGCTTGACAAGTTATAACAATTGTAACCTCAATGATTGGGGGTAGCCGAGAAAGACGCACGGGGATGACCGAGGTTGCAAGTTGTTGATTTGTATGGATGGATAGAGGGGGTAGCACAAATATCCAAAAGTTCATAAATACTTATAGGAAGGATCCCAAAGATAGAGAACTTGAGTGGGAGACTTGTGTTTGAGATGCTTGTTTGGAAGAATGTTCAAAAGATATGTTGTCATTAATAGAGTGTAATGCCAAAATGAGGGGGGATAGAGGCGTGAGCAAGGAGGGCATGAAATAAGTTATTTATGGTTCTAATTTTTCGTTCAACTTTGCCATTTTGCGGAGAGGTGTAGGGATAGGAAAAATGATAAACAATGTCGTGCAGAAAAGTTTGAATTGATTATTATCGACTTCCCTCTCATTGTCACATTAAAAATATTTAATATTCTTTTCAAATTATGTCTTAATAAAAGTGCAGAATGACGAATAAATAGAATAGACTTGGGACTTATTACCAATGGGAAACATCCATAGGAAGTTTGAATAATCATATAAAAATAACATATAGTATCGATGCCCGACCGTGATTATGATAGGAGAAGTCCATAAATCATTGTGTATTATAGCAAAAGGCATTAAAGTACAAGTGGATGAAGAATAAAATGACAACTTGACATATTTCTCAAAAACACAAGATTCACAAACAGGAGGAGAATGGACACGTTTGTAAGTAATAAATTTATTTTTGCTAAGGGAGCGTAAAATAGAGTTTCCCGGATATCCTAATCTATTATGCCATAAAGGAGATAAAATTAATGCAAAGGTTGATGGAGATGAGGTTGGATGGTTGCCGGAGGTGGTGATAGGATAAAGATCTCCGGTGTTATCACATCTCAGTATTCACATCCCTGTCATAAGATCCTTCACATAAAAACCAAATGGATCAAATTCAAGGGAAATATTATTATCGGTTGTAAAACGACGCACATAGATTAGATTTTTGATAAGTTTCTGGGGCATGAAGGGCATTTTTAAGGCTAACGGGGGGTGTGGTGTGGAAAGAGATGATTGTCCATAACCTTGAATGGGAATGCATTGTCCACTACCAACAATAATATTATAATTTAAATTACTCATATTGAAATAAGACGTGAGAGTACCTTGGGATGCTGTCATATGAAATGTGGCACCAGTGTCCATGTACCAACTATTGTCAGGAGCGTTGAGATACATCGTGTTCATAGCTGCCTCAACATTCGTCGGTGCGTAGGTTGAAGGAGGAGAAATCTGTGTACTGTATGCATGTTGTGGATGTGAGCTGAGGATGCCAGACAGGGCCTATCGGGCCAGAGGTTGGGCCCAGAAGGACGTTAGGTAGGGGCAAGGTGGAGCAGCCCATGCCGATAGGGGCCCATGCAGCCCATGCCGTTAGGGGCCCATGCAGCCCATGGCGGTAGGCAGCCTACGGGGGAGGCTGCTTCCACTGTTACTGCCGTTGTTGGTGGCTGCCTCATGTCGCCGCTGCCACTGTTGTCGCGGCTGTTCCCAAAATTTTTCCTCTGTTGTTATTCCGAGAACATAAGCCATATATCGGATCGTTGGCTTGCATATGGGATGGGGTAGGAGCCGAGCCTCTCGGGTCAGCATAATTGTCGTCGGTGGCTATAAGGGTGGCGTCGGCTGTGCTGGCATTAGTCGTTGCCCGCTTTGTTTTTCGAGTTTCTTCAAGAATGAGTCTCGAACGAGCCTCATAGAACATAGACAATGGCGTGCTTTGTTGGAGGATGGTTGCAACACCGTCATAATTTTCATTCAAATCCGTAATAAGTTGCATCACCAATCGTTGATTAGTGACCAGTGCACCGATGTGAGAGAGTTGATCGGCAATCATCTTAAGTACTTGACAATAGGCCGACGCATTAGAAAAATCGTCTTGCTGAATGGCCTGAAATTTATTTTCCAGATACAAGGCACATCGTGTCTTATTCTGATGAAAAATACTTTCCAAGCGCTCCCACGTTTGTCGTGTAGTGGCATCGATTTCAATGATTATATGCAATAGATAGTTCGAGATCGTGTCGTAGATCCATTGTAGGACAACCGCATCTAAGCGGGATCAAAGTTCATCGTCAGAATCATCAGGTCTTTCTAGGGGCTTTGGTTTTAGAGGGATGATACGGTCGATGACTTTGTATACACGATAATGAATCTTAAATAATTTCGCCCAAGATGAATACTGAACTTTTCCATCTCAAGAGTTATGAGAATGAAATTATTGATGTTGTTAACTGCAAGAGCATGATGGAATTTAGGTTGTTCAACCATTGAAAATTGAAGAGGAAGAGAGGAAAGTTGAAGAAAGAAGGGAGAGGGCTGCCGCGGAAGAGGGCTGCCGAGGGTGGAGGGGCGGCGGCTTAGGGAGAAAAAGAAGTTAGAGTTTGACTTCTGATACCATGTAGGAATATGTTACTTGCATTTCATCTATTATTGTGTACAATATATATAGTGTTACATAATTACAAACTAGGTAACTAGATCTTCCTAATTACAATTGGAATATAAATTTACCTAATATAAATGATATACAAAATATAGTAATATTCTATCAATGATAATGTACAAGATATGGTTATATTCTATCAAATACTAAACCGACGAATAACACAGTAAGCTTCCAAGTTGGTCTAATTTAACCATCCAATGAATATTGTAACTGTGATTTTCTTGTATAATGTAGCACTTTGGTCCCTAAATTATTGATCAATTTTTATTGAGTTATTGTAATGTTTAACTAAGTAAATTTAGCCTTCAATTAATTGAATGTTTATTTTTTGATCCTTTTATGTAGGAAATCTTTCATATTTAGATTGTCTTTAGAACTATATTATCATCAAATATGGAGTAACAATACAAGCTTAACATAACACGTGGATAATTAAATAGTGGAACAATTGATAAATTTGTGAATGTTCACAAATAAAGCAATAAAAAGTACACATTTTAATTAATTAAATATCAAATGTGCTTAATCAAATATCATAAGAATTAAATAAAAAATTTATCAAAAAATTAAAGTGCTGTTAACGCTATACGATTTCTTTTGTTTAGCATTACAATAGTAGTATTTTTTGTAGAATACGGAAATTAGTTCAAGGGAGAAGACATAGTCGAATGGGTTTGCTTCGTAGGGCCCGTTTGGACGTAAATAATATTTACTGTTTTTCAAGAAAAAACTTGTTTGGCTGTATAGGTGTTAAATTTTCACTTAAAACTTGGAAAAAAATAAAAACTAATTCAGACCAGTTTTTTTAAGTAAAAAAAGGTTTCTTTCACAAAACTTCAACATTTTTTCTAATAAAATATATAGTCAAACATAACTTTAATTTTCAAATAACGTTTTTCAATTTAACTTTAAATATTTTTTTTTCGTCAAATTTCACTCAATTCCATATTCAAACGCCTACTTAGTACATTGTGCGTATAAGACATGAAATTTAAAGCAGGTCATGTGAATGAGACCATTTTCATTTATTGCTAAGTTTGTTGAATGAGACCATTTTCATTTATTGCTAAGTTTGTTATTTCCCGTACATAGTACGTATTGAAAATATGTGCTTTTTTTTAACCCATCTTCTCATGAGCTTTTCATTTGCTTCATTGGTGACTCAAACTTGCAATATTCATATTGAAAAGAGAAGGCGCTTACCATCTGAGCAACCCCCTCTTGTTATGATTTTTTTTAAAACATGTGCTTGAACCACTTAGCGTAGAGTTTAATTTGCTAATTTTTTATATTAAGGATCTTTTACAAAATTAAACATATTAAGTTAATATGAGTAGGTATTTATGATAATTATTAGGAAAATTTACATGGCATGACTAACTACTAGTACATAATTATATTTAATAACTATAGTTTATTTTAATTATATCTCATAGCTAAAAGTTATATGTTAATCCACATTTAATAACAATTAAAATAGGAAACGGTAAAAAACCTTAGCAAGCCGTAACATGCGGCGGTGTATGTTGTTTGCGGACGATGTAGTGTTGATTGACGAGACCAGAGAGGGAGTTAACGCCAAGTTGGAGGTTTTGAGACAGACCCCGGAGTCTAAAGGGTTCATGTTTAGCAGGACCAAGACAGAGTACTTGGAATGTAAGTTTAGTGGCGTGACGAGATAGGCAGGCGTGGAAGTAAGGCTTGACACTCATGTCATTCTAAAGAAAGAAAGTTTCAAGTATCTGGAGTCTATTATCCGAGGGGGTGGAGAGATTGATGATGATGTCACACATTGTATTGGTGAGGGGTGGATGAAATTGAGGCTCACATCCATTATCTTGTCTGATAAGAAGGTGCCACATAAACTCAGAGGCAAGTTCTACAAAGTGGTGGTTAGACCCGCTTTGTTGTATTGGACAGAGTGTTGGCTAATCAAGAAATTCCACATTCAGAAGATGAGAGTTGCAGAAATGAGAGAGTTGCAGAAATGAGGATGTTGCGGTGGATGTGTGGACATACTAGGAGTGACAGGATTAGAAATGAAGATATACGAGATAAGGTGGGAGTGGCCTCGATAGAGTACAAGATGCGGGAAGTGAGACTGAGATGGTTCGGGCATGTGAAGAGGAGAGGTGCGGATGCCCTAGTGCAGAGGCGTGAGAGGTTGACTATGGATGGCTTTAGGAGAGGTAGAGGTAGGCCGACTAAGTATTGGGGAGAGATAATTAGACAGGACTTGACGTAGTTGCAGCTTACCAATGAAATGACCTTAGATAGGAGATTGTGGAGGACACGACTTAGGGTAGTAGAGTAGTAGAAGTAGAGATTTCCATACTAGTAGGCGTAGTTCTTCTATTGTAGTTTCTTGTCCTTTGATTGCTGTTATTATTTACTGTCTCTCGTTCATGCATAACATATTATTTTTTTGTAGATACTATTCCTTTCTTATTTGACTTGCTTTGCTAGTGTTTTACTGCTCTGTTGTTATTGTTGTATTGCGATACTCTTTGCCGAGAGTCTATCGAAAACAACCTCTCTGCCTCCAAAGTAGAGGTAAGATCTGCGTACAAACTATCCTCTCCAGACTCCCATTTGTGAGATTACACTAGATATGTAATGTTGTTGTTGTTGTTATGTATATTATAAGATGCATGGATCATGTGGTCAAAACACTCAAACTGCGGCCTTGGTCTAGTATGCTGGACTTGTTCTCTTAGATATACAATGTCAAAATTGGGCTGCAATGGTGTAGTTGGGTCTTTTCTTCTTTGAACTGATCTGTTACTGGAGTCTGGCCCATTTACTTACTTGATGGATCCATATTTGAGTCATTTGCACTTTTGATCCTATTTTATGCCGGTCTTTATTTTTTGTCCTCATAACAAATAACTTTTTTGCGGTGCATAATTTATATATTATCATAATATTTCACAAGTTATGTCTCGCGGTTTAAAAAAAATTATATCCCACTAGACATACGTTCGATTTTTAAGAGCGAAAATTAAATATCAGTCCATTTGAACGGAAATCGTGCAATTAAATGTTCATATTTTGTGATGTTAAGTGAAGAGGAGAAGTGCGGGTCATTTGCACTTTTGTTCTAGTGTTGGTCTTTTTTCTTTTTGTCCTCGTAACAAAACATACATATTTACTTTGACAACAAAAAAATATGATTAGTAATATGCCTATAATTAAGGTTTAATTACCACACTCTGAACATTATTTTATTTTATTTTATTCATTTAAGACGGAGGAAGAGCTCAAATAATTAGGAGGAAATATTCGTGAAATATTAAAAATATAATTAGAGGACTGACTGCCGATTATTTTCATATCAAAATTCACTAAACGTCAAAATCACTTAATAGAATAATATTTTTCCATAGATAAGCTTTTAAAAGAGTTACTTATTATAATCATAAATCATGGTCAAATGTAAAGATACCAAAATGATAAGTAATAATTTTATTAGAAACAAAATTTAATAAAACAAGACCCGCGTATTATATTGTTACTTTAAGAATCGGTGTTCCATTTGTTTAGCATATAATGAGTTATGACTAACAAACGCCCATGTGACGCCTCACTTGGAAAATTATGAATTTGGAAAAAATAATAATTAAACAATAACAAGAAAAAGATTAGATGTGTTAAACAGAGTCATATACCCGTGATATACACTCAGCCCATCTCAGAAACAGCTTCAGCCCATCTCGGGCAGTGGCTTCCAGTGGCTTCAGCCCATCACGGGATCCTACAGCGGTGTATATATGGAATGTATATTGTTGGTATATTGTAGTGTAAAGGTTACCTTAATTAGTCTTGTACACTTACCATAATTGTATAGTTAGAATTATGGTAGAATCGGGTTTTAGGAGTAGAATAGAAATATGATTCTCCTATTTTGTAACTTGTATTTATACCTTTCAATTAATGAAAATAATCAAGGGGATTATTTCTTTCATGGTATCAGAGCATTATATTCATCAGTCATAACAATTTTCCAATTAGGGTCATTTAAGGCGGACACAAGATTACAGGGCAAGGGGATTTAGAGACACCAGAATGTAAATTAAAATGTCTTTTAGGTGTAAAAATAGCCCGCTGACTACGAGTGACTGGTATATGACTCGAGGAAGAATTGAGTGAATTTGCTGGGCTTGAGACGGGTGGCGGCGGCGATGGGCTCTTGGCCCAAATCGATGTCTGGGCGGCCATGGGACCGATTCGAGGTGGTGGGTGACCCAATTGCTGGGACTGATCCAGTAACTGAAATGTGGGACGGTACAGTGGGGCCAGCGGGCCCGCTGGAGAGTTTTGGGTGCGGGAGATGTCCGAAAAATGCCGAATAATATACGGGGATATTTGGTCATCCAAAATATTATACGACCTAGGCTCGGGAGTATGAACTTTCGTAAAAGGAAATTGGGTTTCATAAAAAATGACATGACGGTTAATTATGATTTTCTTGGAGGATAAATCAAAGCATTTATAACCACGATGAATAGACGGATAACCCAAAAATATACACGGAGTAGACTGAGCCTAAAGTTTTTTAATTGTGGTGGATGGGAATAACGGATAACACAAGCACCAAAAAACCCGAAGATGAGAATAAGAAGGGTTCTTATTATATAGGATTTGGAGGGGGGAAGAATATGTCAGACCTTTGGACGAAATTATGTTAAGGAGATATATTTCCATTTGCAGAGCATGATGCCAAAAATATAGGGGTACGGAAGCATGCAGTAAGAGAGTGCGGACAATGTTATTTATGGAACGAATTTTACGACGGTCGACGTCTGACTACTGTATGTTCCTTGGCAACAACTTGGTCTCCTGATCGGCAAAGCGTCAGGCAACTCTATCAGGCTCAAGTGCAGATGCCGAATATCGAGGGGTAGCGAATGTGGTCTACGAATCATGTTGGCTACATAATTTGCTTTTGGAGCTTCATTGTCCCATTCAGAAGGCAACCTTGGTATATTGCTATAACATTAGTGCCATCTACCTCTCAGGTAATCCGGTTCAGCACCAACGCACTAAGCATATCAAAATGGACATTCACTTTGTCCGTGAAAAGGTTGCTCGGGGGCAGGTACGCGTATGTCATGTCCCGTCAAGATATCAAGTTGCAGACATCTTTACAAAGGGTCTTCCCTCAGTACTCTTTGAAGATTTTAGGGACAGTCTGAGCTTTCGGAGACCGCCCGCTATGACTGCGGGGGTGTGTTAAACAAAGCCATATACCCGTGATATACACTCAATATACAGAAGTGTATATCACAGGCGACTGGACTTAACAGTGGGCTTCAGCCCATCTCAGAAACAGATTCAGGCCATCTCGGGCAGTGGCTTCCAGTGGCTTCAACCCATCACGGGATCCTGCAGTGGTGTATATATGGAATGTATATTGTTGGTATATTGTAGTGTAATTCAGAAGGAAACCTTGGTATATTGCGATAACATTAGTGTCATCTACTTCTCAGGTAATCCGGTTCAGCACCAACGCACTAAGCATATCGAAATGGACATTCACTTTGTCCGTGAAAAGGTTGCTCGGCGGCAGGTACGCGTATGCCATGTCCCGCCAAGATATCAAGTTGCAGACATCTTTACAAAGGGTCTTCCCTCGGTACTCTTTGAAGATTTTAGGGACAGTCTCAGCGTTCGGAGACAGCCCGCTATGCTGCGAAGTGTGTTAAGCGAGCTATATACGTGATATACACCCAATATACGTATGTATATCACAAAGCATCGACTTAACGGTGGGCTTCACCCGTCTCGTAAAGCAATTCGAGCCATCTCGGGCAGTGGCTTCCAGTGGCTTCAGCCCATCACGGGATCCTGCAGTGGTGTATATATGGAATGTATATTATTGGTATATTGTAGTGTAAATGTTACCTTAATTAGTCTTGTACACTTATCATAATTGTATAGTTAGAATTATGATAGAATAAGGTTTTATGAGTAGAATAGGAATATGATTCTCCTATTTTGTAACTTGTATATATACCTTTTAATTAATGAAAATAATCAAGGAGATTATTTCTTTCAAGCTGTCTACCCAATTATTATGTATTTGTAATCATTTCCTGAAACTAGTTTTTCTAATTATGAAATAATTGCCTTGTTTTATTACAACAAATCCATACCCATCACCTTGTTAAACGATTGCATTTGATCTATTTCTTTAGCTTGACTCGTTTTGGTTTAAGCTCAGTTCGATTAACGTTTGGTTAAAACTCGACTCGATAAAAACTTTAATCTCGACTATATTTGATCATGTCATTATATTGAAAATAAAATACATTTATTTGGCTCAATGAGTAAAATAGAATTGACTTAAACTTGGCCTAAACTTTAATATGCTAATTTTATAAGTAATCTGAATCCGTGTTAAGTAAGATCCATTGAAAAGGAAAGTGCTCCCTATCAATATTTTTTATTTTATTTTCAGGACTCAAACCTGAGATCTAGTTAATGATAGAAGGATCTTATCAAGCAAGAATTTACATGTGCCAGATGTTTACACCTAGCTAATTTAACTTACCATGAATCATGATTAAGTGATTTAATAAAATAAAAATATATTCAAATACATATAATACATCTATGGAAACTAGTTTTGAGAAAAAATGATCAAAATGATCAAAATGATTTATGGAAACAAGTACATTTTGAGAAAAAATGATCAAAATGGTCCTTAATGCACGAGTTTTGATTCTATTTGGTCCTTCACGTATAAACATGATGAAATTGGCCCTTGATCTAATCCTGAAAGTGATCACTTTGGTCCTAAATCATATAAGTAAGATTATCACTACTTTTGATGTTAAAATAAATTAGGCCCTCAATATCTTTCTCCATATGCAACCTACACAACCAAGTTAGAGATATTCTAGATCCCTTTCCATATTCCATTGAATATACTCACCTAAAAATTGCGTTTTCTTTTTAAATGACATAAAATTACAATTTTCTTCAAAAAAAAATCTCATGACTCATTCCAATTAGGGTTAAGAATTTTAATGCAAATTTGAAATTAGATTGAACAATACAAGAAAGTATCTTTGTTTTGTAGTTTGATAGGTTACGTGTGATGCGCATTTATTTTAACAATAAAAGTGGCAATTATTATATGGCTTAAGCCAAATTGATCACTTTTTAAAGTATATTAAGGACTATTTTTGTTATGCTTATACATTAAGGATCAAATGGAACTAAAACCAACACATTAAGAACCATTTTGATCATAAAGTTTATCAATTCCACCACACACCCTTGATAGTTAGAAAAAGAAGAAGAACAAGTCAATTGAGTAGCCAAAACAGCACATACTTTTCTCATTACTCTGATTCATTCAATTCAACACTAAATATTTTCTATATTTTGACTCTCTTCCTTATTTTTGAACCCGTTGCTTCTAAGGTTAGCTTTTCAGTCTATTTGTTTTGGGAAATCTGGAGGATCGGTGTTGATTTTACATTTTAGCACAATTCTATCTGTTCAACAGATTTGCAAGCAAGTTCATATCTGAATTTTTTTATAATTGTGTGGCAATTTACTGTGATGGCATTGATTTTTTTTTAATTATTGAGAAATTTAATGTGTTTCCAGTTTAGGTTAGTATTATTATTATTGTGTTATTGTTTGAGGGTTATTATTAGATTGTACTGGACTAGTGAAATGTGAGTTGTATGTTTTTGATATCCGTGTTGTCCGGGCCAGCTTGCTTGAACCTCGACTAATTCCACGGACTTCCCACCAGAAAAATGTACCAGGTAAATCTGTCCATCAAGGCTAGAACAGATAGAAATCGCCTAGTGTTTTGTCTTCGCTGAAAATTGAACGTGAGACCTCATGGTGCTCAACCCCACTTCATTGACTACTAGGCCACATCCTTGGGTGAATCACTTAGATTCTGTAAGGACCGTTTTTGGTAACGTGAATTTATATTGAAGTCACTTAAAGGTCGTTGTGTATATTGCTTTCCTATGTTTAAATATCCAACTGAGAGTTCAAATAGTTGTTTTTGTGGGTGCATTTATGATAGTAAAATGACTTTTCATATCTTCTAAAGTGAAGATACCAAAAAAAATTGGTCTTTGATCGTTGCTTATTATGAGCATGATTGTTCCAGATCGCGGCCATAATTAGAAATACAGTCGGATGTCTTTATAACAACCATCCTCTATAGCAACATTTCACTATAACAACCAAAAAATATCTGAACAAAAGTTGTTTGTTGTTATAGAGAGGTTTGACTGTATAACTATGGCAAAATTGAGATATGGGGATGTTAAAGAAAGAGTTGGTGTGTCTCTGTCGATGCCAACTCTTTAATGACCCAGGTTCAAATGATTTATATCCTAATTATATTACCATATTTATTGTTTTCATATATCAAGTGACATGCATACTCGTTAGTCATCACCGGATGACCATATCATGTAAGGTTCATTTATGTTGGTCAACATCTTAAAATTTTCCATTTCCGTCTTTGGTTAGTCTATGACGTTGGCTTTTTATTTCTCTATGAGATGTTGATGTGTTAATTTATGCCTTCTTGCATGAGTACCATACACACATTCATTATATGTCAATAGAAGCATAAGAGAACATTTGGTTTGACATTAGTGCTGACATTGGATTAACATTTTCAATGTGGAAAGGGCTTAGTTTCAGAATCCATTTGGGCTTTGTATTTTCAACGTTTCCTCGTTCTAGAGACACCAAATATAATTTTTTAACTTCTTGACTAGTATTTTCCAGAATATCTCGCGGGGAAAGGAAGGATAACTATGAGCTGCTTTTGTTGTTGTGACGATGATGACATGCATAAAGCTGCTGATCATGGACCATTCATGACCAACAATGCAGCAGGTTTATTTCCTCCTTGTACTATTTGCTTTTAATAATATTTCAAATTATGGGGAACGATAAGTTTAGCAGCAGGGAAGGGGCAGGATAGGAGTGGGATTCAATCTAAGTATCTCCTGGATTGAAGCTCAACCTCAACCACTGAGTACTGATATATGATCTATTATCAGTTGAGTTGGGAAGAAGTAAGCAGATCTTCCTATCAGGTCTATAAGTAAATTAGTTCCAGTTTCTTGGAAGATCAAAGATCATGATGTTTATATTTAGGGTATGTTCAATGTGAAGGAAAATGTTTTCCATGGAAATTGTTATTTTGGAAAATGTTTTTCAGGAAAATATGAGGGGGTTTTACTTATTTTCTTGTGTTCGGTAGTAGGCAAAAAATATTAGCTAAAAACATTTGTATATAATCTAGACAAATACTATGGGAGGTGGGGGTGGTGGGGATGGGGTGGGGAGGACACAATCAATGTGGAATGCCACTTGTGGAACTCTTTTCCCTATTTCCACTAGGGAAGTAATTTTCCTCATTTTTAACGAACTTTTTCCTAGAGAGAATGTTTTCCAAAATTTTTGATTAACTGAACATGGGAAAATTGGAAAACATTTTCTGGTATGGAAATATGCCTGCTGGCAAACATGTCTTTCACCTCCATCTTCCAATTTAACCTTAAATAAACAATCAGGTGAAAGTTGTAGTATTTAGTTTATTGCTTTGGCTTTACCCCTATTCCATAGATATGCTTTCTTTAGATAGTGGCCTGCTTTTATTTACGGAGATTCTTTTTTTATCTGTAGGATTTCTGGTTTTCACTCCTCACTGACTGGAATTTTTTTTAGGCTACAATGCAGGGCAGCATGCAACAGAAAGTGCGCAAAAGGAGACTCCTGTTAACATCCAGCCCATTGCTGTTCCTTCTATAGCTGTTGATGAACTAAAAGACATCACAGACAACTTTGGTATGAAAGCCTTGATAGGTGAGGGATCATATGGAAGGGTATACCATGGTGTCCTGAAAAGTGGGCGGGCTGCAGCCATTAAAAAGTTGGACTCGAGTAAGCAGCCTGATCGAGAATTTTTAGCACAGGTCAGGTTTGATTTGATTGCCCTACTTTGACTATCCTATGTTATACATAAACCTCTTACCTTGCTTGGATATGATGTAACCCGTAACAGGTTTCAATGGTATCAAGATTAAAACATGAAAATGTGGTCGAGTTACTCGGTTATTCTGTGGACAGTGGTCTTCGGGTGCTGGCTTATGAGTATGCCCCAAATGGATCTCTCCATGACATTCTTCATGGTTAGTTTACTATAAGACTTTGTGAATCCATTCTATGGTTCTGCCTTGGAACTCATACTTGTTGATCCATTAAATAACTCTGTGTAGTTTTGGTTGTTCTAATATGTATACCCAGGGGTGTCAAATGGGCGGGTTGGGCTGGATTTGGGTTGATCCATTAAATAACTCTGTGTAGTTTTGGTTGTTCTAATATGTATATGCAGGGGTGTCAAATGGGCGGGTTGGGTTGGATTTAGGTTGGATTTGGGCGGGTTAAAATGGGCTGAGCTAATAATGACCAGCCTAAAAGTTACTTGGGCTGAAATGAGTTGGGCTAAAAAGTGGGTCATAACCCAACCCGCCCAATTCTTACTAAGTTGTAATTTATTTGTTTGTTATTTTATAATTTTTTAACTACCTAATAAAACTCTCCTTTTCCCTTATAATGGCAATATATGACATATCAAATTAAAAATAATGAAAATATTTTGACAAGGATTCTATAGGTTAATTTGGGCTACATATCAGCCCAATTTTATCAAAAGAAAGTAATATACATCAGCTGAATTTTAGATGGGCTGAAATGAGTTGGGCTAAAGTGGGCTGAAATGAGTTGGGCTAAAGTGGGCTGAAATGAGTTGGGCTAAAGTGGGCTGAGCTAATAAATGGATAGGTCAATGACAAGGTTGGGCGGGTCATGCTTTCATGGGATGATTTTGCCACCCCTATATATACGCTCACATTCAGATTGAATCTCATGATTCATTGTGGTACGCTGAATTTGGAAATTATTGCACAATCCAAATCCAACTAGGTCATGCGTGCACACTTTAAGAACTTGATTACTACTGCACTTTCAACCCTTGAAAAGTTGTCAAAGCTTCTTCCCTGATTTATCCCCTTCTTGAAGTACCTCGCCAGGGCCTTTTTCTGACGTGTCATGTAAGTGTTATGTAAAGTTGCTCTAATCAAGAGTAGACTTGCACCGTCATATTTCATGCTATTAATTGGAAGAACCCTTTAAGTGTTTCTTCTGACTTTCAGATTTTATATTTTTCTTCCCTGTTGTGCATATACGTTTTTTATCTTGTCCTCTTTTCAAAATATTATCGGTCATAAGTTCCATTGTTAAGTAGTTGACTATGCACATAGCAAAAAAGTCAATTCCCTACGTATTATATTGCTAGTGATTGGACTGACTTCTGAAAATGATAAGTTGGTTAAAATGGAAAAATGTCTGCATAGTAAGTTATAAGTTCCTCAGGCTGAGCGGCTATAACCCTAGACCAGCAAAAATAGGGTTGGACTCATGCTTGCCTTAACCTAATCTACTTGGACCTAGATTTTGGCATATTGGGTTTCAATATTTAAAATTCTGTCCAATATAGTTCAAGATTGTGTCAAAACATTTTGGACATATAGAATTGGATGGGAAGCGTGCATTGAGTTGAGATAGAGGGTATACGCGATGCCTAAAGATAGAATATTATTGTTTCTTTTTTTGTCTTTCCATTCCCCTAGTAGTTTCCTTTTGATAGTCCAAACTTGGAAAGATTGTTTGTCAGAGAGGTCATTGCGATCGGCCCACTTCATTGGATTAGATACCGGTAAGGAGGGAGAGACAGGAAGCTTGAAGTGGTTTCCATATCATACTGCTGAAGCTTGATAGGGTTTCATAATTTTTTCCTTCTTTTTGCGTGTGTGTGTGTGAGAGAGAGGGGTGGGGGTTGTTCCAATATATTGTTGACCCCACATAATGAATTGAATTTGATCATAATCTCATAGATGCTCTTATTACTCTTCAAAATCCAATCTAACCCGCCTTTTGTTCATATTAATTTCAGTCACTGGCACTGCTCGTTAGGTAATAGAAAAGGATAAAATCCAAGTAGCTTGAACATCTATCATTATCCTCCCAGATTGATCACATCCTTCCTCTCTCTCCCTGATAAATTCTAATTCATGAAAACTGCTCCAAAGGTGATGCTTTGGGGTCGTGATTTACCTACCCATTTCCACCGTGTTAAACAAAAATACAAAAATAAAACTCTTACCTATTGCAATTGTTGTTAAACGAAAATTGTTGTCATTTGCTGACAGCATGTTGTATCCTAAGTTGCCCGGACTCGGGTGCGGATCTAGAGGTCGGATCCTTCACCATCTAAATTTTAAGATTCGGGAATACGGATCCAGGTGTGGATACGGGTACGGAGATTCGGCTAAAATAATTCAAATATCTAAAAATAGAGTTATAAAACCTAAATTATGAGATATTATGTGAAAAACTTGAGGAGAAAATAATGATCAGGAGGAGAATTTCGGAAGGAGATAAAAGGAAAAGGAGTGACATAGGAATTTCTATATACAAGGTATTCCATTTTCTTCATTTTCACCCTAGCTTTTGTTTTAACTAAAGAAATCATTGAAGAGTTTCCCCATCGATTTTGGTCAAAGTACCAAAAATCGGTTGACCAGATTGGGTACGGATCCCACACCCACACCCATGTCGTGTCGACACGGGTGCGGTACCGAAAGTGAAGAGTCCGAGTAACATAGGTTGTATCTCTATTTAACAGAGCAAAATCCGTACATGCCATTGTTTTCTCTTTCAATTTTCCTTATTTGAACTATTTTCTGGCTGCGAGGGTATCTATTTTTGTATATATATATTCCTGTTTCATTTGGGAGCTTTGGTTATGTTCTTTTTCTCTATGTATGGCTGACCATAGTCAATTTTTTACCTTGCTGGAACAACTTTTGACTGTTGGTTCTGTCTCAGCCAAGTTAATGTGTCAATGTGCTCATGGTTGATGCGGAAAACCATTTTGGCTACCTATTTAATGAATTCCACATTGATTCTAGCAGCTTAAGATACCTGGATTATAAATTATGATGATGATTGAACTCTTGTTATTTCATCTTCCATAATCTTGCTAATCTAAGCTGGAAAATGCAAATAACTTCTCGTTTTGTGGTTTCAGGACGAAAAGGCGTGAAAGGTGCACAGCCAGGTCCAGTATTATCATGGGCCCAACGGGTTAAAATTGCTGTTGGAGCTGCAAAAGGGCTAGAGTACTTGCATGAAAAAGCACAGCCACATATCATCCATCGTGATATTAAGTCTAGCAATGTCTTGCTCTTTGATGATGATGTTGCTAAGATTGCGGATTTTGATTTATCAAATCAAGCTCCTGATATGGCAGCACGTCTTCACTCTACACGTGTTCTTGGAACCTTTGGTTATCATGCTCCTGAGTGAGTGCAGTTCTGAATATTTAATACAAATAGACACCAAACTTGGTTAACTTACTAAATGAAAGCAATTTTAGCTCATGTTTCATTAGTACAGGGCCCAAGGGTCATTACTTTTTGGAACCTATACACTGATTCTGTATATTATATGTATATTTATATATATTTTGTGTATACAATATGTATAGTACAATATGTATAGTTATACTTAACATACAAAACCTATACATTTTCTGGCTATTATTATTTTGAGCGGTCCAAAAATGTAATTGTCCCTACTTTTTATGCTGATTGGACTTCCATCCTTGTGTTGCAGATATGCAATGACTGGTCAGCTGAGTTCAAAGAGTGATGTTTACAGCTTTGGCGTTGTACTCCTTGAACTACTCACTGGCCGTAAACCTGTTGATCATACATTACCACGTGGCCAACAGAGTCTTGTCACATGGGTATAGCCTTCAAGATACTGACATTACTATATCTGATGCACCATTTTTTAGTTGAATTATTTGGAGTTGACGTTTCACACCATGTGTAATCAGGCAACGCCAAGACTAAGTGAAGATAAAGTGAAGCAATGTGTTGACGCTAGACTCAGTATAGATTACCCTCCTAAGGCCGTTGCAAAGGTATGTCACTAGAACAGATTTTTTTTTTTGATGTTTCTTGAGTTATGTTGATGATAATGAAAATCAGCACCTAATTCAGGGGAAGATGAAAACATATTTTGTTCTGTTATTTCGTCTCTTCTTGACTTTCATCAACTCCTATTTCTCAAAATCTGCTTTGGCTGAAACAGATGGCTGCAGTTGCTGCTTTGTGTGTGCAATACGAAGCTGATTTTCGGCCAAATATGAGCATTGTGGTAAAAGCTCTTCAACCTCTGTTGCACGCTCGGCCTGCACCTAGTGAAACATCAAACTTGTGATTCTCTCGTTTGCCGCAGCCTCTACTACATGAAATGACAATGATTGAGATTTGTTTTGTTGAGTTGAAAATGATATTATGCTAGTAGTTATCTGGGAAATTAGCGGACAGCGTGTCTTCCCTTTTTTTTTTTTTCTGGTCAATTCAATGTGAATAAATTTACCCATGCACTAATGAAAGTGGCTTTGCCTGTTCTTTCCATGGATTGTTCTTGAAGTCTTGTATATCCTACCATCAACATCCACACCATCAACAAAGTGGATGATCAATATCAATGTTTAGCATTAGGGTGAATATGATGACACTACAATAGTATTTGAGGGGTGGCTACTGACTACTACTTATATAGATGGAACTTGAAACATTGAAATAGCTATAGTAGGTGCCGACTGCAGTAGGCCCCCCGAGCTTCGATACAGTGGTAAGTACACAGCATGTGATGGAATATTAGTTAAGACACATGTTTCAAATCTTGCCATGAACAATATGTGTATGAAGCATTCTGCGTTAATGCAGGGTTAGGGAAAGGGTCACACTAAGAGTTGCAATGTAAGCAAGACTATCCTAACCCAAACATACTATGGGAAAAAGTGCAAATACATCCCTCAACTTTGCGAAGTATATATGCTTCTTATTAAAAAGTGATGGATATATACTCCTGCTGTTACACAAATGGTGTAAATATACCCGACGGGATATTTTTTAAAATCATTTAGTGTATTTTTTAATTAAAAAAAGGTCACACGACTTTAAAAAAGTCTATCCAGTTTTTTTGAGTATACTTACTTTCTTAAAGCCACGTGTAAATTTTCGTTCAAAAAAATGGGTACACTTTTTTTTTAAAGCCACAAAGATATTTTTTTAAAACGAACAAGATTCGACCCACCAAAAAAAATTATCACGTGACTATAAAAATATAAGTCTATTAAAAAAATTGGTAGACTTAGTTTTTATAGCCTCATGATTTTTTTAATTAAAACAAAACCTAAATGATTTTTTAAAAATCTGTCAGTGAAAATGATATATTTACACCATTGTATTATGACAGGGGTATATTTGCACCTTTGTGTAACGGAAGAGGTATATATACACCACGGGTATATCTGCTCTATATCGCAAAATTAAAAAGTATATTTGCACCTTTGTCCTTTTATTATTCAAACCTGTAATTTAGGTCATACATGGATAATTTTACCATTACTTAAACACCCCCTCGAATTTCTCTCTGATATTAAAACAAAAAGGTAGGAGGCTGATCCAAGACTCAAGTTGTTTTATTGTCCTCTCTGGAACATTGGATGTTAGGAGGCGATGAATGGACAACTTGTAGCCAATGCGATGAGAATAGTCATGTTAGATGTTTCATTCCAAAGCTTGTGGACAGGCAAGCAAAGTCTTGGCAATTGTGGAAGCAAAGAGGGGTCCCTCTCAAAACTAAATGCTACACTTTAGTCTTCAACAAGTTGGATAGAGTGTTACCATCGACCGTCCACCTTTAATTAGAAGTTTCGGATTCAAATCTTGAGAATGAAAAAAATCATGATAAAGAGTGTATTTCTCTTTAATGGTATTACACAACGCAAATTCAAACTAGTTACATCTCTAAAACATGTACCGAACACCGAGTGGAAACCTTAAAAAAAAAGTTATAGCATGTTGTGTTAGTTGAAGACAGGCCCCAGCAACTATCTATCACTATTCAATTAGTTCTCTTTTTTTAAAGTTCAGAAACTAATAATGCACGTCACGTGTCCATATATTCTGTTTCTTGTCCCCTCCCCCATCTGCCTTTACGATATTTACTATATTTCATATGTTTCGGATATAGCACGTCTCCTGCGTCGTATAAACAGAACTATAAGAAATAAAAACGAATTTCAGAAAGGGAAACAGCCAAGTGCTCCAATCTAAATATGAACAACCTAGCATCTAGAACACAAAATAATACTTTAAACCTGGATACATTGAGTGACAATTAATGTCTTTATATATTCTAATTTTAAAAGTTTATATCTACGTAGAATGGATATTATTCAATGATCCACAACATCAATACAACTTATACTTATCTCTTTGTAAATCTTCTGAACTTGCTTACAACTTATTATCACAAGCTCTTCTACATCTTTCTGTACATTCCTCCTTATAATATCATAACATGATCCTCCTTACATAAAGAAAAAAATCATTCCGTAACAGCCAAACTAGTACACATTTAAGAATTACACTTGCAAACATATAGTCAATAAGCAGAGTACCCTCTTCAAGGCTAATCTAAACTAATTTGACTAAGTAGATCAGTTCTAATTTTAAAACCAATAGAGACAAATACTTCTTAATGAGATTGAAATAAGTTGTAACGTTGAATTCTTCGAGTCGAGTTAAAACGTCAATTCAATTTACAGATAGTAATCACTTTGCAAGACTGACTAAACTGGGAATAAATAATATGATATGCAGATCTCTTCAAATTGGTTGTATCTTGATATAAAGTTCCAAAGCCTACTGATGATGTAAGGCAGGATTTCGTCTGAGGATTATGGCATCTACAGCTTAACACGATATTGACGTCTTTCATTAGTATCGACTAATAGAAAGACTGTTAGTATCGACTAATAGAAAGGGCAGTCCGATGCACGTAACATGAACACTAGTCTGCAAAAGCGCTGAACCCCAAGGGGGTGCGATAGTTTCACCCTCACACATTTGTATCCTTCTCCATCGAGGAGTATATGAATAGTATCCAAATGCATTGATTACTCTAAAATTTTTATTAAAGACCAATTGCAAATTGTTTTCCAGCAACGAATAAATAACGAGAAAAAAAGAGGTTCTCAAATCTAAACACAGAATAAATTCTTCACAATACAAAGGATATCAAACAGACTAATCATCTTATGAGCACAATTATGTGCTAATTTCTCATTATCCATCCCTAAACGATTTGATTATACCTTCAACTAATCCCGTAATCTAGTGGTATCTTTTTTTAAAGTACTAATAACACAACCTAAGAGTTGCAGAAAATATATAGCATGTCAAAAACATCAAATCCACAATGCAGAACATTCTGATACTTTGATACCAGAACCATAAGAATAGAATACTGTGTTAGTGGCCACAACCCCTTGAGAAGGTAATATATATGAAAATCATCAACACAGTTCAAAATTTGATGACAACTATTTCTGTTGCAGTGCTAGAAAACTCGTATTAGAAGTATGCTGGTGCAATCATGGCATCAGGGATTTGTAGATGTTCTGTCAAACCTGCCTTGTTATGGCATCCCAATAGTTTTACACCTCGTAAAAGATTCCAAAGCTCCTCGATTGGGCAGACAGGGAAAAATGGTAACCCACGCTCCTTGGACGTTCTAGCTTCAATGCCTTCTTTGCTTTGCACGCTTCCTTGACTGTGGACCTCTAATCTTCCACTTGTCCACTCCACCTGGCCGATTATGTTCTTCAATCTCGCGAACTTTGCGTTTCCTGGATGGCACATGTGGGTTAGAAAGATCCCTTAACAGACCTGTTAAAGTAGTTGTGTAGATCATTTACTTCTATTCATATTCGCGACATACCTGTACTCCCCAAGTTTACGGTCGGAAAGTAGCTCTTCAGTTAGTGTTGTCTTTCTCTCCTTCTTAGTCAGTCTACCAGAGTAGTATTCAGATGCTGGCTCTATTACTGTGCCGACCTGCTCAAATTTCAAAACATTAACGTCTTACCTCTTAACAATAGGATAACAAGATGTTGATAAAAGTGAATGCAGGCACACGAATAGTTTACGGCATAATACACTTACCTGGAAATATTTAGGTAGTGTTTTTGATTTTGAGCCACCCTTCTTGTAATGCCTTTTCGGATCCATGGCACCCCTTAACTGAACCAATCACATTCTTCAGAACTGAGAACTTACTCGTAAGAAAAATGATTGCAAGTAAAATGAGGCATACATATAGGAAACTCAACAATGTATCATAGGAAAAGGTGATCATTAGACATGATTGCATCTTCACAAGTCCATTTTCGGCACATGAACTCAGGACTGTCAATATATTCACCACTTGTCAACTGAATCCATGAAAAAATTGCAGGTATAACCAGGGTTGTCATATTGTACTGAAGAATATATTAATTATACACTAGTATAAATTATAATATAACACTTATTTTATAACCAGGGTGTTCGGGCCAGCTTGTGCACACTTCAACTAATTCCACGGTATACATGCTACCTCCCATCTACCACATGTACTAGGTAACTTATCCACCAAGGCATAGACAGGTAGGAAGAAGTCACCTTAGTGTTTTGTCTTTGTTGGATTTGAACGTGAGACCTCATGGTTCTCCTCCTACTTTATTGATCACTAGGCCACACCCTTGGGTGTATAAAATATAACACTTTTGTTTATAACTAATGTGATTGAACAACAAATTAATGAGAAATTTTAATCAATATGTCACTTTAAGCTTGTTTGGAATTCAACTTGATAAAAAAAAAGCTTGTTTGGAATTCATAACAGGGAAACAATAAAGGCAGCCCTTTTACAATTTAAGACCAAAAAATAAGTTACTCATTGAACATGAAACTAGAGAGTGGAATATTAGTAGGGTTGCATTTGTCTGAAATATGAGTAGGAGCTTAAACACGTTCAATTCTACCTATCTTACTGATCAGGACAAAGTCTTCATATGAAGTGGAGCATTTATCAGCATCATTACCAAGTGTTCATTGCTCTCCTATTTTTCTCGCTCTCTTTGCTCTTCCTCAAGAAAAGAGTCCATTAATTTCAAGCATCTTACAAACAACTATAGTTCCTAAGACAGACGAGCAAAGAATTCCCACGAAAATACATCCATCTCACACATAGAAAATTCAACTTTGATTGTTATGGAAACTATTAAAGATTGAGTCCTAGACAAGAGATCTAATTTTAACAGAGGAATAGTAACAAAATATGCCGCCCTCAGTATCCTTAATGATGTCAAGAAACGCTTAGCCAGGTCACGACCTTCACACAAAGTGCCAATCACCAACCTCATACATAGTGCAAATCACTCCATTTAGCTTCTAAAAGAATGTAAATTCTCCATTCATACACGTCTAAAAAGTTCATACTATGTTGCTCGGACTCTTCAAAAAAGCCGACAGGGTGCATATCGGATCCTCCAAAAGTAGTGCATTTTGGAGGATCCAACATGGGTGCAGCAACATTTTTTAAGAATCTGAACAACATAGAGTTCATACATAACGTAAAGCATCACTTTTGGAGGATCCAACACGGGGTGCAACAACATTTTTTATGAATCCGAACAACATAGACTTCATACGTAACGTAAAGCATCAACCTATCATCCAGCTATAAAAATATTCAAGTAAACAAGAGACACTTTATAATTCAAAGAATTACCTTTAATAGCTGCAGATCCCTTTTCAGCTCCGGAGTAATCGTTGGGGCAGGCATATCAAACCTATTTAAAGATCAAAACAAGTAAATAAATTTTCGTAAAAGAAACAAAAAAAAGGCAGTACAGTGCACTAAACTCACACTATGCGCGGAGTCCGGAAAAAGACCCGACCACAAGAAGGGGCTATTGTAGCCGGCCTTACCATGTATTTCTGCAAGAGACAGTTTCCACGGCTCTCACATGGCTACAACTTTACCAGTTACGCCAGGCTCCCCTTCTCGTAAAAGAAACAATTTTACAATTATTTTTAATTTTTTTTTATTATAGGGGAAGGGTAAATAGGGAGGGGATTACAACATGTTATTCGAATACTCAACAACAAGGTGAAAGTTCAGGTAGCTAATCAACTGAGCTACTAGATCCCTATGTAAACAAATTTACAATAAAAACTACAATTGAGATTATTACCATTTTTTGCCAGCTGTATCCTTGACTTGTTTTCTTAGAAACTTGTTCACCTTTTTCGGATCATTAGGCGGAACAAATAAGCCATCGATAAGCTCAGTACTAGGTTTGTATATTGCACTTGTCCCGGCAACCTCATTTGAACTCTTTTTTTGTGTCCCAAATGATAATTGAGGTAACTTTGGTTCCCATGAAATCCCAATTACATGTTTGTTTTCAGGCATATTGAAATTGTTACAATCTACAAGATTCAATCTAATGAGTAATGGTTTAATAAATAAGCAAATTTAAACCCTAATTTTGTAATAAAAATGTAGGAGATACATACCTGAAGTAATTATGAACTTATGGCTCTCATAGAGAAGAAGGGTTTTATCGGGTAGGGTTTATCAAAGATGTAACAGGGCCGGTTTTAACAAGTTAATGGGCCGATTAAACATTAGCCCATTAGGACTTCTGTTTGTGGGCTTTGTGCTGCCCCTTTTAGCAAGTAATTGCACGGGGATCATTTGCAGTTTTACTCCTATTTTGTGATGGTCTTTAATTTTTTCTCCTAAAATGAAACTTATGTATATTGGTGCCTAAGTTTTTAAAAGGATCCGTACAAGTTGTGTTGGATTTTTTTAAAGAACTTATGATTCAATTGACATAGTTCCATTTGAGAGGTAAAAATTAAAGACCAGACTATTTGAAGGGAAAACTTTGCAATTAAATGATTACAGGATGTATCTTTTGCCTTTCAAAATTAAACTTATGCTTATAGGGATATAATTTTGGAAGCATTCGGATATATAATTTTGGGATATGAAAATAAAGGGACATGGACAAGTAATTATTATGTGTGCAGAGGGCATATGTGTTTTTTCCCATTATTTTTTCTTAATAATCTTTTTTTCTTTTAAGAATTGAAATCTACATACCGATAAGGTAAATACTTTTTTACACTATCGACGAATTTTATGATAGACAGTGAAACTACTATTTATTATTAAAATTTATATATAATTACTTTATAAATAATTTAATTATTTAAATATTATTATACTATTAGCGCATAAAACTTAAACTCCTTTTCTACCTTGATGTAAATATTGTTTGTTCAAAATTTTGGTGAAAACATTCTATTCTAGTAACAAAAGAGGTCCAATCATCGGAATGCTAATTAATTATTTGATTCTTTTTTCCTTTTCCCTTAGTGTAGTGCCTGAAATAGACTTCTTATGGTTTGCGTTAAAAAAATTATAATTTCTGCTTTTATACAATGATTGAAGTGGAACCAAAAAGTATTCTAAATGATAGAATATGTATATATTTTTGCTCAAACTAAATTATAATTACTTAGATATTTAATTTATATTAGTTACTTATATATTTATATTAATAGATTGTTCCATATAATTCTTTGAACTTGTATGAGTTTTCTATATAATTTGTTATGTATATTAACATTTTTTTATTGATCTTTATACTATTTTATAATTCTCCGAAAAAGCAAACATTAGAAATTCATGAAGCTTATATCATGATCAATGCTAGAATAGAGAGGATAGTGATCAGCAAGAGATTTTATTCTTTCCTGAGATAATCAAATGTGAAGTTTGAGAAGCAGCAAGGTGTGGCTTCTCTAGACAGAAGAAATGTCAACAGGTTTAAGAATACAAAAAGAGGAGCTACGTAATGTAGAAGGGTGGTTAGTTGAACAATTTTCTCCTAAAAATTATATTGTATAGTGTGATATGATTAAATATTATTTTTTGTAGATGTGTAAAAAATTTTGAACACCCTTAATGAATTTTTTACAACAACAACAATATACCCAGCGAAATCCCACAAGTAGGATCTGGAGAGGGTAGAGTGTACGCAGACCTTACTTCTACATTGGTAGGTAGAGAGGTTGTTTTCGAAAGACCATCGGCTCAAGACAAAGCATAAGCACAAGCAAAGTAAGAGAAACTGTCGGACCCGGACACGAAATTTAAAGCAGTATGAAAATGATGGTAACAAAAGCGAATAAGCCATGATAGCGCGTTCTGAAAAAGGAAGCAGTAACTAATGCAAGTAAATAAGATAAACAAAGTACACTAAAAAACCCATAGCAGCAGAAATCAAGCGACAAAGGGACTATAAAATAATATTGTGCCTACTAGTGTGATAGGCTAAGCAGACCTACAATAATAACACTACAACTACCAATTACCAGTTTGTAAGCGTAGGTAGGACTACACTCAACTACCTACTACCCTAATCCGTGTCCTCCACAACCCCCTATCTAAGGTCATGTTCTTAGTAAGTTGCACCTACGCCATATCCCGTCTAATCATCTCTCCCCAATACTTCTTCGATCTACATCTACCCCTCCTGAACCCGTCCGTAGCCAACCTCTCACACTTCCGCACTGGGGCATTTGTGTCTCTCCTCTGCACATGCCCGAATCATCTCAACCTCGCTTCCCGTATCTTATCCTCCACCGAGGCCACTCCCATTATGTCCCGGATATCATCATTTCTAATCATATCCCTCCTTGTATGCCTACACATCCATCTCACCATCCTCATCTCCACGACTTTCATCTTTTGGATGTGCGAAGTTTTGACTGGTCAACACTCCGTCCCATACAACATAATCGGTCTAACCACCACCCTATAGAACTTGCCTTTAAGTTTTGGTGACACATTTTTATCGCACATGACTCCAGACGCGAGCCTCCATTTCATCCACCCTACCCCAATACGATGTGTGACATCGTCATCAATCTCTCCATTCCCTTAGATAATAGACCCGAGGTACTTGAAGCTTCCTTTCTTTGGAATGACATGCCAAACCTCACCTCCATGCCTGTCTCATGCTCTCTCCCGTTACTGAACTTGCACTCCAAGTATTCTGTCTTGGTACTACTTAGCCTGAACCCTTTAGACTCCAACATCTATCTCCAAACCTCCAGCTTAGCGTTCACTCCGTTGCGAGTCTCATCAATCAGGACTATGTCGTCTGCGAATAACATACCATGACACATTTCCTTGGATTTTTCGCGTCGGTCCATCCATCACTAAGGCAAATAAGAATGGGCTAAGAGCTGATCTCTGGTGCAGCCCCATCATCACTGAAAAGTGCTCTGAGTCTCGTCCCACTGTCTGTACCTGGTCTTGTCTCCATATTATAACCAATAAAGTTGATCATAATAACAACATGTGTGTATGGTGAATTTTAGGAATTTGAAGGTTTCTTTTTTCATTTTAATCATCAGTTTAAATCATATGCTTATGGCAGGGCACCTATGGATTCCTTGAATACGAAAAGAAACTATTGACAACGTCTTAGAAATGCGGATACTAGATATTAGATGAAAAAAAGACAACGTCTTAGAAAGCTAGGCTCATAATGGAGGCAAACATACCATATAGTTGAAGATGTCATCTTGGAAAACTTGTGAAATAAGGGATCGTTTGGTTCGAAGACAAGTAATGTTGTGGTTAATTATGCTGATATTATTTCTTATCGACTATTTGATTTGTTGTATTAAAAATAATATGCATTGTATAATTCCAAAAAAGTACTAAATATGGTGTGGAAGTAATAATGATATGTTATACTTGACTTTAATTTGCAACCAAACATTGTACAAAAAATTTAAACCAACATTATTCTACCTCCTTAGCTCCATAACTGAAAATGGAAAATTTGAGCGATAACTCCTTAGCTCGATAGAACTACATACATGGAAGAAGAAAAGAGAAGAGATTAAAAGATCGAAAAGGACCGAAAAGCATATTAGACGAAACAAAAAAATAAAAGACATTAAAAACACTAATAACTACATATTAATTCTGGAAAAGATGATTGATGTAATTAAAATCATATTATTCCTGTTTTACAATAAATAATGAGTTGTTTTATGATTTTGCAAAAGGGTGGAACGGACTGCATATCATGCTCTACATACTATTTTGTTATGGCTTCTTTACTTTTCGTTATTTCCTTTGTTGATTGCTTTGAATTGCGCTCTTTAGCTGATGATCTTTTGGAAACAACCTCTATACCTCCCAAGGTAGGATTAAGTTTGCGTACACTCCGCCCTCCATAGATCTCACTTTATGAAATTATACTGGGTATGTTGTTGTTGTTGGAGGTGCAAATTGTAACGAACCCTAATTTTTGGGAGGATGTAACAGTAATTTGGTTGATGGGCTCTTGCACGACTCATTTTTTGTATCAGAGGTTTTTATTGCTTAGTATATTAGCATCATCATACTATTTTCTTTTCTTTTGTATTTCGTTTGTGGTTATCTGTGTTTCTTATTTATGTTCATATTATCATATATGCAAAATTTAAAGTGGATTAGGCACGTTAGGTGTAGTACAGTTCCTTTCTTTTATTCTTTCTTGTAAGCAAAATACTAGTATAGCTACTTCTCAATGTCAATTAATCTTAAAAATATTCTTTGTATCTGGTTAAAAACAGATATATTAAAGACCTTCTGGAGGATATAAATATCCAAATGTGAATATTACGTGAATTTGGAGAGGTAAGGGTTAGACAATTTTCTTTGTTCCTTTTAATTATTCAAGCTTTTGTTCAATTTTGTCAATATGGAACATTTATGCATGTCTCCTTCAACCTTACCCTCTTTAACGTCATCGCTTGTGGAGGAGAAAAACAATGCCAAGGAGCATGCATTGTAAAGTGGACTAGTAGGATCTAGTAACTCAGTTGATTGATTATTTGAATTTTCACCTTGTTAGCGAGGGTTCGAATCCCCACATTGTAATTCCTCTCCCCATTTTTCTTTCTCTATCCCCTAGGGCTGGCCAGTGGGCCGGGACAGCCTGACCCCGACCCGAGCCCGTCCCGAGCCCGCCCCGGTCCCGCCAAAAAAATAAAAATAAAAATAACGGGGGCGGGACTCGAACTCGGGACGGGACGGGACGATGTCTCGTCCCGCGAGACGCGAGCCCGCGAGACCCGAGCCCGCCCCGAGCCAGCCCCGACCCCGACCCCGACCCCGCCCTTTTCCCCCCTTTGCAAAAATGGTTGTTGCACCAACGGCCATTTTAGATTATGGTCGTTGGCCAACGACCATTTTAGCCCCCCCTCCCCCAACCCCCTACCCCTTAATATTTATTTTTAACCCATAAGTTATTATATTTACACTTTAACCCAATTTTTCAACTATAAATAACTCATTTTCTCTTCATCTTTCTCACAAATCTTCCTACAATCTCTCTAATTTCTCAATATATCTCTCTACAAGTCTACATTGTTTGCTAAATATTCAATTTTATTTATTCATTTGGGAATTGGTAGTGAAGTTGGCAACTAGCTTGAGGATCTTCCATCGAGCAAAGTTTCAATTTTCAACCTCTCGATTACACGTCGACGTTACGTCGGCGTTTGGTACATTCGTTCATTCATTAAATTATTATTGTCTGTTTATTTAGTTTAGATCACTTAATTTTATTGTCTTTAATTATTTATTTATTTATTATCATAATTAAAATGGAAGGATTAAAAGGTATGTTTAAGGGTAAGGGTGCTTCTTCTAGTAGGGGCAACCAGGGCAATGGTACTTCTTCTAGTCATCTTATTCCTACACAGGATGATTTTGTTGATACTCAACATTTTCCTACAATACCATTAGATTTAGACCAGGAGCTATTTTCTGGAACTCAAGAAGACTTTAATTTAGACGATGATCTAGATGATATACCCACTAATGTTGATGACAACACACCCACTAGTGCACCTTCAACTGAAATACCTCCTATTCCCCCTAGTATGAGATTTGAGGTCCAAAGAAACGACCATTAAAATCAGATGCCTGGACATTTTTTGATAGGGACGTAGAGAATCAAGTAGCTATATGTAAAATTTGTAAAAATGTTTTAAAATTTAAAAGCTGGAAAAGGTCACGGTGGGACGGGGTTTAATTAGACACGTAGTAAGTGCTCATCCAGCTAGGTATGCCCAATACCAGGCTTCAAAACCGGTGCGCAAACGCCCGCTCCATCGGAAAAGGTTCACATACCGACATCGTTCCACTCAAGTACGTGGTCAAATTAACCCTATGACGGGGAATTGTAGGCTCTAAATACAATAAACATAGAGATAGGGAAGCAATATCAAAATTAGTTGTTGTGGAGGGTTTGCCTTTTTCATTTCCTTCATCTCCGGTTTTATTCATTACATTAGAGATATATATAATCCTCGCTTTTAACGGTTTTCCTAGATCAACTCGTTAAGAGAGATGTATTTAAATTCGCGCATGAATATCAACAATATTTACGTTTTTCATTATATCATTTTAATGGCAAAGTATCCATCACGTCGATATAGGTCGTAGTACTAACGGCCATGATTATTTAACTCAGAACTTGTCATTGGATAGATTATAAATGGTCTATGCAAAAACGTATTTTAGCGTATAGATATATAGATGATAGGCACACTGGTACTTTTATTGCAGAAAATATTTATCAAGTGTGCGATTATTACGGAATTACCGATAAAATTATGACTATTACATTAGATAACGCTTCTAATAACAATTACGCAATTACAATTTTAAAAAATAGTTTAACTCCATCTTTTCCAGACCATTTTCATATAAAATGTGCGTGCCATATATATAACTTAATTGTAAAGGATGGTCTATCACTTTTTGAAGACATTATTTGCTATAAACTTTATTTTTAAAAGTAATAAAGTACAACGTAGAAAAGAATATAAAAAATTTTGTCATGATTGTGGACTACCTTTTAGAAAAATTCCACAAAAAATATCCACTAGGTGGAATTCTTTATACGAGCAACTACTTGTTGCTTATGACTATAAATTACCTATAACTTTATTTTTTAACTCTCATAATAAAAAGCCAGCTGATATGATTTTAGATAGTGATTGGGAAAAAATTTCCGAACTTATTGTATTTTTAGAGAAATTTTTTCAAGCAACAAAAGAATTTTCCTGTATATATTATCCTACTATTTCAACTATGTTATTTTATATAACTCTAATATTTTTATTACTTAGTGAATATATGGAAAAACCAGCTTATAAGGCAGCTATTAAAAAAATGTTTCTCAAAATAAAAAATATTTTATTCCTATTCCCTCTATTTATATTATTGGTTCTGTATTAAATCCTACTATTAAAATAGACGGTACTAAATCACTAATTGAAACTATTTACGATTGTATAGAAGTACTACCACCTCCAAGTCCCAAAAATCTAAATCACCCACCACCTATTGAACAAACTAAAGAAGAAGTATTGTCTAGCGTAGAACACCAATGCAAAAATATATATAGATTTTATCAACAAGAAAATGCTAGTAACTTACCGGCTTCCATACCATCTTCTTCATTTTCAATACAACCTCACAAAGACATCTTTGTTTCTGGCTAGTATTGAAAGCCTCGTAAATAGAATGTGCGGTCGTACCTCTACTACTAACCAAATTAGCGAGTTGGATATTTTTATTTTGCGTGGTTACATCAGTATCAAGAAGTTATCAATGAAGATGGACATGAAGACTTGCTGAAATCTTGGAGGGAATGAGAAGACCTTTCCGACACTTTCATTGATGGCTCGAGATGTTTTGAACATTCAAGTGTCGTCAAGCTGCGTCTGAAGCGCTTTTTCTCGGCAGATATCAAATAGGAGACCACAGACACTCATTAGCCTGAGACAGCTTGGAAATTGCAGATTATTCAGAGATTGGATACGAGCCGGAGCGGAGAAGGTGCGGTCAACCTGAGATCAACGAAGAAGATGATGAAAACTACAACGAAATCTTAACCTAAGGTAGTGGAAGCGGCGTGGATTAATTTGACCAACAAATACCAATTCCAACCGAAGAACCACATGAAATCATCAAGCAATTAGAACAGGTTTTTTGAGAATGTAATTTTTTAATTGTAATTTTATTATGTAATTTGCAACTTTTGGACAACACCACAAAGTTGCAATTTAGATTTTAGACAATTGTATTTGTATTACAAAAAATCATATGTCTATTAAATAATATAAGAGGCACAAAACAAATTTTGGGATGTTTTTATTACACTATCTTGTTTTGTTTATTGAGTTTTTTTATACATATGTTATTTAAAAAAAAATGAAAACCCGCCAGATTCCCGACCCGAGCCCGACTTCACCCGAGCCCGACGGGATCGGGACGGACTTGCTCCAGCCCCGCTGCATCTGACCCCGCCCCTTCTCCCGTCCCGCCCGACCCGACCGCTGCAGACTGCCCGCCAGACTGAGCCCGCCCACCGCCACTCTTACTATCCCCTATGTAATAAAAAAGTTTTAAAAAAAATTATAAAGTGGGCTAATATAATGGGATTTGGCTCTGGCTCTCGGCAGGAGAAAAGTAAGTTGCAATGAGGCAAAGAACTTGCAAATCCTGGATTTGAAAAGTTAATGTAAAACTTTTATCACAAACTTTTTGTTTATCCTTACATGATTTTTTTAGGTAAAATTCTCAATTTTAGGTAAAACTTCTAAGTTCCTGTTTGATTTTAGAGGGGAGCTAAAGGAGTAAAAAAAAAAAGAATGTAGAGGAAAAGATGCTATCATTAAGGAACAGGAGAATGAGTTAGCCGGAGAGGTCAGTCTATTGTATTAATTAGTAAAAATACATACAAGAGGAATATATTATTGGAGAATAGCAATAACTTCAACCTTAAGTTACAACAAACATATGATGGTGGGTTAATTCAAATGAATAAGATGTTTGTCATGTGTTTGTGATATACTACCTTGAATTTGTTCTAAGAAATTTTATTTACTAATATGAAGACTTGAGTATTCAGGTTTTAAAATATTTCTATTATTAAAAAACTCTCTCTAGATTAGCCCGAGCAGACCCCCTAACTGTTTTTTTTGTAAAAAATTACAATTTAAAAATTGTATCAAGAATATAATGTACAAAAATACATTTAATTTAAGACTTTTAGCTTGAGTTTTTTTTTTAAAAATAAAATCAAAACTCAGGGCTGATCTCGATTCCCGTACGCAAGCCCTAATCGGCACTACCTAATCTCAGAATTAGGGGTCATACGAGTTTTGGCATGTGTAGATAGGGGTGAGCACGGGTACAGGGTACCCAGATATTCGACCGGAACTGACACTAACGGGTAGGTTTTGGGTAGATATATTATAATAACGGGTAGGTTCCGGGTAGTAAAATTAGGAACCGATCAATGTCGGGTCCGGTTCCGATTCCGGCAAATAGAGACAGGGTACCCGGACCCGGAACCGATACCCGAAATCTATGAAATATTAAATATTTTTACTTTTTAAATTCCATTATTTTTTAGCTAATAAAAAAAAGAAAAAAAATAAAGTACACCATTTAAGGGGGAAAAAACCAAATGCAGAACAACCACTTTCACCATCAAGAAATAAATCAAATAATAAAAAGTGATAATCATAAGCAGAGAAAAAGCCAAAAGTAGTAGAAAACTGAAAAACTGTTTTTTTAAAACTATGTACTCCTTTAAGTTATTGAAAAAGAAAGTTGAAACGAAAACCTAAGCAAGTCTTTGAAACATTCTTGGGATATTTGCTCCGAAAGAATTCTTTATTGGTTTTATGGCGCTGGCTTTCAGATAATAAGCAGACGAGTTTATTCCTAAACCAAAGCTGTTATTCGAAGGCATTATTTTGCACAAAGAAACACTGATTCCGGGTACCCAGGAACCTATCCGGAACCGCAGGGTCCGGGTAGGTTTCGGGTAATGATTGCTACGGATAGGTTTTGAGTAGTTAAAAAAAGTTAGGGTACCCAAACCCGCTCACCCTATGTGTAGATGTGATGTGGGGTGGGGGGGGGGGGAAGGGATATGAAGAGTTCAGACAACAGTTAAACATATAAACAATGTGGGGGAGGGAATGTGTGAGCGCTCATATATGTAGTGCGCTATGTCTAGTGGTGTAGTGTGAAATGTTTTTTTTACATGTGTAACAAAGTTGTCAGAGGTACCTGTTAAATAGTATACTCGTGATATACTTACCATAAGTATATCACGGTTTGGTGCATTAATTTTAGGACAATTTTGTATATAATTAGAATTGTACATTTACCATAATTGTATAATTATTGTACAAGTAGAATAAGGTTTTGGAAGTAGACTAGGAATATGATTTTTCTGTTATGGAATGTGTAAATTGTATATATACTCTTTCATTATTGAAAATAATCAAAGGATTATTTCTTTCATGGTATCAAAAGTCTAGGTTGAGAATTTTTCTCCCCAAAATTGCAGTCGGTTCCGAGCTTTCTTCCTCGGTTTCCATGCAAAATTTTCGATCCCCAAAATTCTTTCTTCCCAATTCCTCAATCACCTATTATTCTTTCATTATGTCTACCTCCAAGAACACGTTTCACTCTGCCCTTGTTGTTTCTAATATCAAGAATCACATCCCTCTTATTCTTGAAATAGAAAACATCCAATATGCGACGTGGGCCGAACTGTTCAAAATTCACGCATGGTCGCATCAAGTCATCCATCACATAATCCCCGAGGCTCTTGAAGACACGGGGGTGCCTAAACGCGAGAATGATACTAAGTTGTGGACGACTCTTGATGCCACTGTCATTCAATGGATTTACTCTACTATCTCTACCGACCTGTTGCAGACGATTATTAAGCCGGACGCTATGGAGATGACTGTTTGGGATAGGATGCGTGACATATTCCAAGATAATCGCAATTCCAGAGATGTTACACTTGAGCATGAATTTTCCCACGTTCATATGGAAAATTTCTCAAACGTTTCAGCGTATTGCAAAAGGTTGAAAGAATTGGCGGACCAACTCCGCAGCGTTGGTGCGCCTGTTAGAGACGATCGTCTTGTTCTCCAGATGGTTGCTGGCCTCTCCGAGGCCTATAATGGCATTGGTACTCTCCTTCGTCAAAGTAATCCTCTCTCAAAGTTCTTTCAAGCCCGCTCCATGCTTACTTTGGAAGAAGGCGACTTGGCTAAAAAGGCGGCTACTAGTGCTAGTCCCGTGGTCATGATGACGTCCTCCTCTCCTTCTCAAAATTTTGGTGACAATTCGTCCCCAAACAGGTCTCAAGAGGCGACAAAAATTGCGGGAGAAAACGCGGCGGTTGCGGTAGTGGTAACGATGGCCAAAATAGTAGCAGTGGGCCCCATCCCGGCTACAGTGGACCACCGACCCACTGGTCCCAGCCTTGGACTCCTTAACCGTAGGCTTGGGCCAGTGGGCAGTAGCCCAACGACCCACATTCCTCCAACGTTCCAGCCACTATCTAGTGGGCTTCACAACAGCGCTATCGGCACAATACCAACTGGGCCAGTGACTCCCGACACGGTACTGGACCAGGGCATCATGCAGGTATTCTTGTGCCCCGGTCCATCACGCAGCGGGCCCCAGCCCGATCGACATTGAAGCCGCTATGCACACACTTGGTTTAACTCCATGGGACCCAAATTGGTATATGGACACCGGAGCCACTACCCACATGACATCCGATCAATGTACTCTCTCGTCTTATTCTAATTTGAGCAACCCTCGTGGCATAATTGTTGGTAATGGTAATTCAATTTCAATTCGTGGTTATGGTCATAAAACTTTATCTCCCCCCATCCACCTCTTATCTTGAAAAATACTCTTCATGTCCTTAAATTGATTAAAAATTTGGTGTATGTCCGTAAATTCACCATTGATAATTTCGTTTCTGTTGAATTTGATCCGTTTGGGTTTTTTTGTGAAGGATTTCAAGATAGGGAGTCCTCTCATGAGGTGTGATAGTAGGGGAGATCTTTATTCTATCACGCCAATTTTCGGTTTCTCGAGTCAAGCCTTACCATCAACTTTTGCAACCCTTGCTCCTTTCTTGTGGCATGCTCGTCTAGGTCATCCGGGGGCGTCTATTTTGTATTCCTTAGATAAAAATAATTTTATTTCGTGTAAGGGTACGCGTAGTATTCCGAATTGTCAATCTTGTTCTTTAGAAAAAATTGTTAGATTGCCGTTGTAGACTCCAATTCTCATACTTTAATGACATTTGATATTATTCATAGTGATTTATGGACATCTCTTGTTCTCGGTTCTTTGAGTCATCGTTATTATGTTCTATTTCTGAATGATTATTCTAATTTTTATGGACTTTTTCGATAGCGAAAAAATCTCAAGTTTTTTCCACTGTTTTTAAAATTTAGAGCATTCATTAGAACCCAATTCGAACGGGAGATTAAAAATATTCAATGTGATAATGGAAAAGAATATGATAATGAGGTATTTCGGGACTTTTGTGCTAATAATGGGATTAATTTTCATTTTTCTTGTACTCATACGTCTTCACAAAATGGAAAAGCCGAACGCAAATCATACCATTAATAACATTGTCCGAACTTTATTGATTCATGCTTCCGTACCCCCTCTTTTTGGCATCATGCTATACAAATGGCTACATATATTCTTAACATTCTTCCTGCCAAAGGTTTGGAATATTCGTCCCCCCTTCAAATTTTATATAATAAGACTCCTTCGTATTCCCATCTTAGGGTCTTTAGGTGCTTATGTTATTCGTTATTTCCGTCCACCACAATTAACAAACTTCAGGCCCATTCTACCCCTTGTGTGTTTTTGGGTATCCGTCAAATCATCATGGTCACAAATGCTTGGATTTATCATCTAATAAAATCATATTTAGTCGTCATGTTATTTTTGATGAATCTCAATTTCCGTTTGCTAAGGTGAGTAGTCCTGTATCTAGTTCGTATAATTTTTTAGATGACGGTATCTCCCTGTTTATTATCCACCATTTATCAGACATGTCTCGCACCCCGAATTCGCCAGCGGGCCCACTGTCTGCTGGATATGTCATACCGTAACTGTATATTGTTCCAATTTCAGGTCCAGCGACTCTGCACAGCTCAGTTACCAACCCTGTAATTGGGCCAGTCTCGGTAATTAGGCCAGTGACCCAGCCCAATTTTGAAACCGGTCCAGTCTCGATTTCTACATCCAGTGCCACTTACCGTGTTGGGCCAGCAGGCCCACTGCCTGTTGACCAGTTCGTCACGTGTCCCAATGTTTTCCAAAATTCGCCCAATTCTTCCATGAGTCATAGACCGGTCACTCGTAGTCAACGGGGTATTTGTAAACCAATTTTTTTTTAAAATTTAAATTCTAATGTTCTTAAATCCCCTCTACCCCGTAACCAGTATCTGCTTTAAATGACCCGAATTAGAAAAAAATGCTATGACCGATGAATATAATGCTCTTATTGATAATAAGATATGGGAGTTGGTTCCCCATCCATCTAGTGTTAGTATTATTCGGTCTATGTGGATTTTTGCTCATAAGGACAATGCTGATGGTTCTTTTGCGAGGCATAAGGCTCGTCCTGTAGGTGATGGTAAGACTCAGCAGGTGGGTGTCGATTGTGGTGAGACATTTAGTCCGGTGGTCAAGCCGGCTACCATTTGCATTGTGCTCAGCTTGGCTCTTTCGAAAGCATGGCCCATTCATCAGTTAGATGTGAAGAATGCTTTCTTACATGGTGATATCAAGGAGACAGTCTATATGCATCAACCCTTGGGGTTTGGGGATATGTTAGGTAGATTTTAGTACTGTTTTAGAGTGTGTTTTGGGGAGTCTTTTATTTGTCTTATGCAGTATTATGCGGGTTGTTTTGTTTTTTTGAGGCTTTAAGCGATTCAGAAAGAAATAAGAAGAATTCAAAGGAAATAGGCGGTTATTAAGGACAAAAATGCATAGCTGGTCATAAGAAATGAGTCAAAGAAGCCCTGGGAAGCTTGGAAAGCAGTCTAAACAAATTCCGGACGAAGAATGCTGAAGAGTCGCGGCGCAACACAACATGGAGCCTCGGTGCTGAAGGGTCGTGTCGCCTAACATTAGCGCCGCGGTGCCCCACTGGCAGAAAGTGAGCAACTTTCAGAAGCGAATTAGCGCCACGACGCTCTAATAGCTGAGTCGTGGCGCCGACGATGTCAGGGCAGTGAAAAACCTAAATTTTACAAGGGCAAAAAAGTCCATTCTGGGGGTTTTCGTGATATAAGTTGGGGGAGGCGAATTTGAGAAGGAGACAACACTTTGGAGGCAAGAAACAAAAGAACAAGAAGTCATTAGAGACATCTATTGTTTTAACTCTTTTCCTTTTCTTTACTTTAATTCAGTTCATGTTGGATATTAAGTTAATTAGTTTTCTTAGCATGTCTAGGAGCTAATTACTTTTATTAGGGTTTTTCGTCGAATCACTTGAAACTCTATTATGATTTAATGCATTGCTAATGTTCTTCTTCATCTATTAAGATCTCTTCAACTTGTGTTTATTGAATGAGAATTAATTGGCCATTAGTCTTCGTTACATATATGATTTCAAATCAAGATCTGAGAAGGGAGATTTGAATAGAAACTAAAGATTAATTAATTAGTACTTGATAAATCAGTCTCTGTGGATGATATTTGGTCTTACCAAAATGTATTACAAATTGCGAAACGTACACTTGCGTAGCATCTAGAAATACCGCAATAGGATCCCAAATATCCTCATCATGTCTGTTTGTTGAAGATGTCCTTGTATGTACTTAATAAGTCCCCATGGGCTTGGTATAAGAGGTTTGAAGACTATGTTTCGACTATTGGGTTCTCTCACATCATGTCTGATAATTCATTGTTCATATATCGTCGTGGTTCTTCCCTGGCTTATTTACTATTATATGTGGATGATATTATCTTGACTGCCTCTTCTGATGCATTACGCCAGTCTATCATGACAATGCTCAGTTCTGAGTATGCTATGAAAGACTTGGGGCCCTTGGGTTACTTTTTGGGGATTGCTGTCACTCGTCATGCATGTGAGTTGTTCTTATCACAAAGGAAGTATGCAGTTGAGATCATTGAGAGGGCTGTGATATCATCTTGTAAGTCCACTTCCACTCCAGTTGATACTAAACCCAAATTGGGTGATGCGGCTGGCTCCCCTTACGAGGATCCGACCTGCTATCGCAGTCTTGCAGGGGCACTTCAGTATCTTACTTTCACGAGATGTTACATATGCCGTACATCGGGTGTGTTTGTTTATGCATGATCCCAGGGTTGAACATATGAATGCGCTTAAATGCATTATTCAATACATCCAGGGGACACTTGACTATGTCTTACATTTATATCCTTCGTCGACGTCTACACTTGTCTCGTATACTGATGCTGATTGGGGGGATGGGGGGTTTCTCCAGATACCAGACGGTCTACGTTTGGCTATTGTATGTTTCTTGGTAACAACTTGGTCTCATGGTCTGCAAAACGTCAGTCGACTTTGTCCCGTTCCAGTGCATAGGCCGAGTATCGAGGGGTTGCCAATGTGGTCTCTGAATCATGTTGGTTACATAATCTGATTTTAGAGTTTCATTGTCTTATTCAGAAAACTACATTGGTTTATTGTGATAATGTTAGTTCCATCTACCTTTCTGGTAATCCGATTCAGCACCAACACATTAAACATATCGAAATGGACATTCACTTTGTTTGCGAAAAGGTAGCTCGTGGACAAGTACGCGTCTGTCATGTCCCTTCCAGGTATCAAATTGCAGATATCTTTACAAAGGGTCTTCCCTCGATCATTTTTGAAGATTTTAGGGACAGTCTCAGCGTACGAAGACCGTCCGCTATGACTGCGGGGGTGTGATAAATAGTATACCCGTGATATACTTACCATAAGTATATCACAGTTTGGTGCATTAATTTTTGGATAATTTTGTATATAATTAGAATTGTACACTTACCATAATTGTATAATTATTGTACAAGTAGAATAAGGTTTTGAAAGTAGACTAGAAATAGAATTTTTCTATTAGGAAAATTGTATATAAACTCTTTCATTAATGAAAATAATCAAGAGAATATTTCTTTGGGTATCTACATTAACATTCTTACTCTTTTCTCAATTTTGTATGATGCGGATTGTTTAATTGGTGTTACGAAGAAACATAATACATAAACCGACTATGATGGATGAAAACGAAGAATCCTTTGTATTTTTGGTATATAAGATCGTCCCAATTGATCGACCCTCCAAATTCTTACAAGGTTTGATTTCTTTATTTGTTCGTATATAAGTATGGAGTGAATGGTGCCGTGGGATGTGGAGTTCACGACCCCTGCTGCTTTTCTCATGGAGTGTGTTGTAGAAGCCGCTGAAGAGAACGAATACAACTGGTTATGCCAAATAGTTAAGATCCTGACGAAAGAATGTATCTTGTCAACGATGCAAATGGTGCAGCTTTCACAATAAATTAGTAGAGCTAGGAAGTTCCTGACTTCGATGGACTCCCAAATCATTTGATAATCTATTACACAACTGCGTGGATACAAATGATTTAGTTAGTTTAACATGTTTGGAGGGGTTGCAACAAGGTATACGAGCATGTTAAGATATACCTGTCTATATACTGCAGAATCCCCTGAAGACTTTTGTAACTCTACAACATTCAAGGATGGGCTAAGCTCGAATACCTGAAAATGATGCATAGGGAAGATTACTTTTTAGTTTTCGTTCTTGTCATGGAAAATAAAGGAGTCATATATACCGCAAACATTGCTTACCTCTGCGACTACCAACAGACTAGTCGGGCTCTTGTGGCCTTTCTGCTCTTGCATCACTTTCAACTGCAATAAATGAAGACATAACATAGAAATTAATGTAATGTAAATCTTCCTTGTGCGACTATGCAAATATGCACCAACATTTATACTAACCCTTCCGTGTCTTTTCTGGACTTGAAACCCCATCTGTGTCACCATATTCTCAATCCTTTCCAGTAACTGTTTTGGAGAGAGATTCGATGTAAATCTGATCGTCCTCTCGGAAACATCCTAGAATAATTCCAGAAGAAATAAGTCTAGGTTTATTATTTGTTTCTTGCTTGCATAATATCGTTACAACTTAGAATTAGAGGTTACCTCTTTTTCAAAAAATCCAGAAAGATCCAGACATGAGGACATTCCTATTAGCTGAAAGGCATTGATAATTTCTGGATCTCTTTGAGCATTAAGTGGCTGTGACAGAGATATAGCAACCAATCAGTCATTAATGATGAAATGATTATGCTTAACATGAATCAATTACTCAAGGGTTCAAAGTTCATACTATTTCTTGCACGTTTAAGACTTGATTATCTGTAGATGCATAATCTTCTTCGTCGGGATTTACAGGAGTATAGTCTTGTTTGAACCATTCATCTTCTTTGATTTGTGTCATTGTTATACGAGTATGCGGGTTGGGATCAAGAATCCTCTGTATAAGGTTCTTTGCTCCTGCAGATAGCCATTTTGGTATATGAACGTCCCCCTTAAGTATCTAATTTATATCCATCAAAACAATAGTAAAAGTATTAGCTCCACATAAATGAGCTCATACACGCAGAAAGAATATTAAAAAGGGAACAAAGAAAGTCTTACCTTCTGATAAAGTACTGCAAGATTTCTATCATCGAAGGGTAAATAACCAGTGAGAATGACATATAAGATTACGCCACACGACCAAGTATCTGATGTGGCACCATCGTATCCTCTGTTAGAAAGAATTTCTGGAGCGACATAGTTTGGACTGCCGCAAGTGGTATGCAACAACCCATCATCCTATAGTTAAAAACAGAAAAAGCTCAATAAGATTGAGGTAAAGAATTCACATATGCAACAAAGAGAAGATGTGGTGTTCCATACCCTAAAATGTTGGGGTAAAGCACTGAGCCCAAAGTCCGTTATTTTAATGTTTCCCCTTGAATCAACGAGGACGTTTTCTAGCTGCATTTTCAATACCGCACAGATTACATGACTGAATACAACAACAACATACCCAGTGTGGTCCCACAAGTAGAGCCAGGGTGAGATGCGTACACAGACCTTACTCCTATTTTTGCGGGGTAGAGAGGTTGTTTCTGATAGACGATCGGCTCAAGAAAAGCGTTTTTCAAAAATAGGTTTGGAAAACACAAACCGGGCTTAGTGCACCCGACTGTCCTTTTTTAAGATTTGAAAAATACAAGTGTAAAAAAAGCTATGATGAAATACTGAAGAAAGGAAAAGTATTGACAACAAATATAATAAAGATACAAAAGTAAAAGAAACAACAGCAGAAATATTACGTGACCAAATGACAACTTATAATATTTGTGCTACACACTATATAATTAGTTACCTTAAGGTCTCTGTGGAAGACACCTTTGTCGTGACAATAACTAACGCCATCAACCAATTGTTGGAAGAGCTTCTTACCTTGGGCCTCCGGAAGTTTTCCTTTGGAAACCTATGGATAATATGATTGTGGTTAAGGCTAAAATTCAACATTTCAAAGGCTACTATGCAGAAACAGAATATATCGAGCAAAGTAACTTACAATTCTGTCGAATAATTCACCACCATTCACGTATTCTAGCACCATGTAAATCTTGCTTTTGCTCGCTAAGACCTGCTTAATTGTACCATCGTGTCAGAAATGCACCATAGTAAGATACTTGGTCTACCAGAATTATTATTTATAGGAATAGTCTGACGTAAGTCAAGAAACATAAAAGAAAAAAACAACTTTTTTTGAATAGTTAGTGCGTAAGTAGGTTCAAAGTTGTTAATCCCTGATTTGAAATAAACCAATTAAATTTTGGTTTACCACGGCAGAATAACTTAATATTTACCAGCAAGATACTAATTCATAATGGTACACAATAGGTCCAAGAAAAAAACAAAACTATTGTTGTCTCATAAATATTTGGTTTTTTTTAGTCATTGGTTAGATCCATCTTTCTTCCTCCGTGGTCGCAGACAAAGTGGGACCCGTCCCATATGAAATATACAACCACAAAATTCAATGATATGACACATGATTATGAAGCAATTCACTTTCTTGTAAAGTTGAGAAAACATTTAATTATGTGGGGAGTAGAGATGGTTGCCTAATTATTGTTTTTCCAACCACCAAAAATGAATTCCTATCACAATCCCCATAACTTCATAGATTGAAAAATATTCCTAAACTTCAGCAAGACTTTGTGCAATATATTTATGCACAAAGTTAAAAAGAAAGAATCTTTTAGCCTTGAAAAAGTGAGCATTAGTTGTTCTTTGCTTGAAGCAAAAATGAATTGGGTACTTCCTCCGTTTCAAATTATCCGCTTTTTTATTTTACATGTTTCTTAAAAAATATTAATTATAAAGAATATTTGATTATTTTTATCCTAAGTTATAATCGCTCTCCATTAAATATTTATTCTATTTATATGTCATCTCGATTAATGACAAAATTCTACAAAAAAATTAGTTATACCTTGAACTTCTAAAACGATAAATAATTTGAGACAACTATTTTTAATAAACACGACAAATAATTTGAGACGGATGGAGTATTTGGCTATACACAAATGGAATCAGATTCCATCATGCTTTTTACTCATTGTTTTTAAAGAATAAAAGAACTATATATATATATATATATATATATATATATATATATATATATATATATATATATATATATATATATATATATAATCCACTTTGTATCCTGAATCTTTAGGTGGAACTACTTTATCACTACAAACACAACTTATATACGTGAAAACTTTTCAGTACTTCAACTTGGGTATATTTAGTATTATTTTTTTTGGTTCAAAGTAGTAATAGTAATAATATTCGGAGTATTTGAAAGAATGCAAAAGGAAAAGGTGAAGGATCGTATATACCTCGTATAATCGGACCACGTTAGGATGTTTGAGGAGTTTTAAAGTTCCAATCTCCCTCTTAATCTGCAATTATTACACATGAACTGCATAAGCTTATTGAATTATTTAAATTTTCAACTTTACAATTAGTGTTATTATACATGTTTATGAAGTAGTAAGAGCTTCAACACAAATATCTTCAAACATATTCATTATTTCTCATTTTCCCCCCTCAAAATATATAGTTACCACAAAAGTAGCAAAGTTTCAATCAAACGATACACAATTATACATTTTACAAGTCATTCAACCGTCTGCCAAGTTGGACTGGTCCATTGTCCAATTAGAGAATTTTGAACCAACAAATTTAGCTAACCCTTTAACCTTTTGGGGCAGGATTTGGTTGGAAATATAGTGGAAGACATTATACAATTGAGGATTCAAACTTCAGATTTTCAGTCATACTACTAAAATTATGAGCTCAAAATATAGTATGTATAGAATTTAAATGGTTATAAATACAAGTTTCAGAAATTCAAAGACGTGATCTAGTAATCAATAAAATGAGTTAAAAATTACGAGGTCCAAGTTAAAATTCAGTAGAGTGGAAATAAAATTATTAGTAATTTCTTTTCATTTGTCTAAATTTAATAAACAACTGATAATTTGTGTTCGTTACACAAAAGTCACTTTTTTATTACATAAAAATCATCTTACTTTGCTCCGGTTATCACAAAAATCACTTTGACCGGATTTTATAAAACTCTCACCTGAAAAGTAACGTGACAGCCTTAATTATTACTCGTTGAAATTAATTAGACCAGAGTTTTAAAAAAGAAAACAGTTCCGTCCAACCCATCCGAGACGAGATTTGGCCGGAAAATTAGGAAAGAAGGAAATCCGAAAGAAAAATCAAATTCCTCAATTATGATAGAGCAAAATGAAGTTACAAAACTACCATGAAAATAGAGAGAGAAACTAATCTACATTTAAAAAAAAAAATTACATAGGCTTAGGAGATGAGAAAATGGAATAAGGATTACAAATCGAACCGTCACTAATAAAGTAAAAATACATGTAGGATGTATCATACATTTGATTAACACAATAGTTGTATTTCATTTCATCAACCAAAATAACAGAGAAGAAGGAAAATACAGTAACAAAACCTGATCAGTAGACCTAAGGTGAAGGATGCGACTCTTCTCCAAAATTTTAATGGCAAAAGATTGACCAGAGTCAATATGTTTTGCGTACTTTACTTTACCAAAATTGCCTTCACCAAGTGTTTTCCCAACTTCGTATTTCCCTAATCGCATTCCCTTCTTCCCTCCACCACCTACCCTTATTTCGTCTTCCTGATGTACTAATACCATACCCAGAAAAACAAAAAAATAATTCAAAGTTTGAAGCAAAACTGAAAGAATTTAAATAATTTTTTTTGGTGGTAATGTGTTTGTGATAAATGAATGTGGAAGATGAAGAAGATCAGCAGGTTTTGTGTTTCCTCTTCTATTGTTTGTTGGTTCTTTATATATAAGGAAAAGATGTATATTATAGGAGTATTGTATGGATAAATATAAGAAAAAATAGTCTACAGTATAACTGGATGACAAAGGAGGACTTAAAATTCAGCTGGAAGTCTGCAGGGTTGGTTCAAACCCTGATGAGAGTACCTTGTAGGTGATATTAGTTGCTATGTTCTCAAACTCTGGTCATTCAAGCACATTTCGTGAGGAAACGAGACTACTATCTTCATAAATAGTCTGATTTAAATCGAGAAGCTGAATATAAAAAAAAAATAGTAAAGTGGGGCCTGTGTCATTTCTTTGTCTGGACCAACTTGTTTATCCGCTAATTAATCAGGGTTTCTTCTATTTTTAGAAATAAATGAATTTCATTAATTGCCGCTAGTAATTCATTTGATTTACTTCTATTAATAAGTCCGGCAAATGTGTATATAAGAGATTTAGGGGTCGGTTGGGATATGGATAGATAATAATACCTGGATAAAATTTGAGATTAACATTATCTCATGTTTGATTTGGATATTAGCTAATCTTGAGATAACTTTAAAATTAAAATGGTGGAATTAGTTATCCCATCTCCATCTTATGAAAAATCCCACCATTGTCTTAAACGACCCCATCGTATGTTTATAGTCTTCACGTGAAATATTTTTTTGAAAAACACTTTTTGAGAAAATAGATGGGCTTTTTATTTAAGGTAAGCAAAATGTATTATTTTAAAAATATTTATTGTATATATAATTTAGAAAAATATTATGAAAGGCGAAGGTGAAGGGGTTAGAGTGTGGGTGATGAGGATGAGACTACTGAGTGAGGAGGAGACAATGTGGAATGTAAACTTATTTTCACTATTTCAATTATAGAAGATATTTTTTATATTTTGAAAGTACTTGTTTTCCTCGAGAAAATATTTTTTAAAATTTGACCAACCAAAGGGGTTATTTGGTTTCCCAACAAGTTTCCATTCCTTTTAACGAGTCCAGTACAATAAAAAAAATGCTCTTTTAGTAAATCAATTTATCTATTTATTTATTTCAATATTCCCTTATCATAAGTAGCTAATTTTCAAACTTATTGAAATAAGTAGTCAAATTTAATTTTTAAAGCATAGTTAATATGAAGAACTTAATACTCTTAATAAATACAGTAATCTTTTGAGAAGAATGTAAGCTAAATACTGACTATATCAAGGAAACAGAGAAAATATATTAGAATTATAATACTATAACTAATATCATACGGAAATTAAATAATGACAATATTGTTTAGTTAAAAAAAAAATTTATTAGTAACTTTTAATTCGTTGGAACAAAAACAAGATTAGGCCTAACTGAGATATATTGCGTATAACATAAACACATTTATTTGACTTCACGTTAAATAAATGTTGGTGAGTTTTACTTTTAATTTTTTTTTGACTTCTTAAATGATTTTAGAAAAAGCGCATTGGAAACGATATTTTTCTCATTTTATTTATTTATTTGCTATTGGTAATTTCGAATTATTATCTCACAATCATAGTGATATAAGAATAATATCATGAATATTGTATAAGTTATTTAATCTCAGTAATAGTTATTCCAACACGGTATCTTTTCTATTTAACCAATAATTCTGAATATTTGGAAAATTGAAATAGTACTTCAATTATTTGGCAATTTGCCTATTGGTGGACACAGACAAGACGCAGAGGCAGAAAATCCCCACAGCGCACTTTGAGTACAGTACATTTTGGGTTTCATATATGATGTCATCATTTATTTTATTTTTTCTTATCCCGTTTCAAAAAAATTATCTGGTTTGATTTGACACATAATTTTAAAAAAATAGATATGACTTTTAAATTTTATGCTTTTAAATTAAAGATGTATTGAAGGTATAAAAATGACATTTAATCTTCTGATCTTAAATATGATATATGAAAAGTTGAAATGAAAGAGTTGTAAAAATAAAATTACATTCTTTTGAAACGGATTAAAAGGAAAGTAAAATAAATATTTTGAAACCGGGAGTATTTCTTTTGTCATCATTTATTTACTCCTCTTCTTACGCCTTTTCTTTTTCTTTCAAATACTTTTTTCTGGTCGGTTGGTTTACCAACTTACGTGTGTACATAATACTGATTGCTGCATTATTAACCATTCACGTTTAGCATGTGTAACCAAAAGGTTAAAGGGAAAAAAAGGTTAAAGTGCAAAATAATTGTATTTAAAGAAACCCCCCATTTCACACAAAAAAAATGTACGAAAAAGTCACATTTAGGTAGCTTTTAACTTGAATTTTTATGTGTTAAGATGAAATATATTATTCTGAATTCTACATGAAATTATGTTAAACCAATTCATTAAGTAAAAGGATTACAGAGTTCTACACTAAATGTAAATCTTATCTAATATTGATCATAATAGCAATACATGATAATACTTTCAAAGAATTACTCCATTTTCTCAATTTATGTGACGTATTTTCATTTAACACGCACTTTAAGAAATAAAGTAAGACTTTTGAATCTTATGGTCTAAAATAAATCAAAGATATTTGTGTGGTTATAGATCATCTATTTTGCGTAAAATGTAAAGTTTAAAGTTAAATTATTGCCAAATAAGAAAATATGTCATTCTTTTTGGACGAACTAAAAATAAATGTGAGTCATTTTTTTTGGGACAAAGGGAGTAATTATAAACCAATCTCAAAAAAGAAAAAACGAGAAGAAAATTTCTAACCATAGAAATACCCGAAAGGTAAACATAATTCATAGGTTATGAAAGGGAGACAAACATCTATTCAAGCTCAATCCTTTTGACAATTCATGAATTATATATATATATATATATATATAATAGTAGCTAGAGGATCAAAGGATATGGATACGAATTTGAAAAAACTTTGAAGTAAATAACTTAGAAAGTAATTTTGATTACCTGTACAACTAGAATACTAACTTGCCTTTAAATGCTTTTTTTAATCATTAAATTTAATTATATAAAAAATGTAAAAGCGTTTGTGTTTCGTGCAATGTTAGTGTATCATTTATCTACACAATTGGCAGGTTACAACAGTATCATATTAACTGTTTGAAAAGTTAATTAAGTGATTTTGACGGGATGTGGATACAAAATCATGAAAAATCAATATTTACAGTAAATAACTTGAAAAAGGGAATAATTTTGATTACCTGTACAACTAGGATTCTAACTTAATTACCTTTATTTATTAGTATGTGTTTTTATCATAAAATATAATTATATAAAAAAGAAGACAACTTTGATTACTAATTTCATATACTCCCACGGTTTCAAATTATTTATCGTAGCTACTAAAAATAATTATCTCAAATTATTTATCATTTTAGAAGTTCAAGACATAATTAATTATTTTTTCTCTATTTTACCCTTTGTCATTAATGAAGATGACACATAAATAGATTAAATATTTAATGAAAAAAATTATAACTTAAATATAAATAAGGGTAAAGTATATCAATTATCCCTCCTAATTAATATTTTTTAAGAGATGTGTAAATAAAAAAATGATAAATAATTTAAGACCGAGGGAGTATTATTTTGAAATTATTAATGCAACGGGATGTTTTCTATTTACCTGATATTGAAACAGTATTTCAATTTTATTTGGCTATTTGACAATTGCTGACCACAGACAAGACGAAGAACTAAGAACTAGAAAAGATATTTCACTTTTTGAGTACAGTGTGCATCTTGGTTTCATTTTTGAGGTCATCATTTTCTTTTATGATGAGGGGCTTTTTTTTAATCTGTTTAAAAATAATGTTATTTTTTTATATTTAAAAATAATTAAATTTTATTAGAGAAAATAATATTTTCTTTCTATATTTAAAATAATTTAATTTTTGAAATATTTTACGGCTACACAATTATTAAGACTTGTTTTGAATCATAAATTTTTAAAAAATAATTTAAAATTTTGTGCCTAGTCAAATAGTGCCATATAAAATGGGACCGGGGAGAATAAAAATCTTTTAATTTGGGATCGGTTTTCTTACCAACTTACGTGTGTACTTACTACTGATTTCTGCGTAATCATCCCTTCACGTTTAGAATGTGTAACCAATAGAAAAGTTAAAAGTTATACCAAATATTTACACGCAATTAATGAGTGCAACAATGTATTTCTTATACAAAAGTCATTATTTAATCATAATAAGTAGTAGTAATATATGTTTTACTAAAATTAAAATAATTATTTGACGTAAATATTTGGTGCAAATAAATTTAACCTTTCACATTTACCAATAAAAATATAGTGGACAGATGAAAAATTCCTTAATCAAATACTTCAAGTTTAAGTTTTTAAAATAGAAAAAATCCCTAAAGAAGAATCCTTCTCCCTAAAAAGATCCTGTAAATCTAAATTATTACACTAGTAAATTATGATAATCAAATGATTGTCAAAAATAAAAAAGAAAAGAATCCTCAGAAAATAAATTCATTGAAGAAACTCCCAGTTCTGGAAGAGGTGCCCACGGAATTATTTTAAAAAATTGTTACTATTAATGGACCTCGTTGATACATAACAGTAGTGAGGTGAAAACATATATTTGAGTTTTTCGTTTGAAAAAAATATATATTTTGATAGGATTTTCAATAACTTTTTTTATAAAAATAAACGCTAGATGTAGACATTTTAATTTGGTAGTTGTGAAGGTTGTTTTGTTGTTTAAATCATTTTCTGAAAAAAGAACTAACGGATGACTAAAGAAAAAGAAAAAAAGTGATCATATATTCAAGAAGAGGGCACAAAAATACATACTTCTAATAACTAGAATTCGTACCTATGATGTTATTTCTAAATAATTTTGAGAAAAAGAGGAATTATGTTATCTTTATAAGAACAAAAAGAAAAATATATCACATAAAATGTAACCAAGAAAGTAACAACGTTGATATTATGTAATCACTAAAAAGGTGACATAAGATTAATAAAATTCCTTCATTCTTAACGGAAGATCTCCTCTTCAAATCCTGAGAATATAAAAGTTCATAACAAGGAGCGATTTTCACTTACCCTACACACAACAATGCCTAAATTAGTCGTCCTATAAATTTCAGAGTACCAAAATAAACAATGATTTTAAGTAACATTAATACAGAGATTGTTGCCCTTGTCCACACAAAAGATGAAAGGCACATGGGTGGTTGACATTTGACGTGTTGAAGGTAGGAAACATAACACGAAACTTGCTGTTTTCAGATCTTGATCAATACTTTGCCTAACCTTTTAGATGATTTTTTAACAAATTTTTAGGTATTAACAATTTTGTTAATACGTAAATGAATAATATTTTATGTGGAAGAAGCAGGGGGCTAGTCTCCTCGTCACCTTCTCCTAATTATTTCTTAGTATTATCTAGTATTTGCATAATTTTTTATTCTTTATTTTTTATACTATATGTTACCTCATTTGCTTTTGGTTATTTTGTCATTTTGCTATTGTCTTTTTCTTTCTATCATATTTTGATTACACTTCTTTTGAATAAAAGGTTTATCGGAAATAACATCTCTACTCTATAAAAGTAAGGATAACGTATACATATATACATTTTACTCTCCTCATACTTCACTTGTAGAATTACACTGAATGTGTTGTTATTGGTGTTTATTCATAAATCTCTCTATCCTAATGTGTCTCAAACTATTTCTTTCGTTAGTTACAAGAACTGACACTTTTTTCAGAAACATTTTATATTTAATTGTTACTTTTATCATTAGTGAAATATTCTTTTAGGACGTTGACATGATTTGTTTCTTTTAAGAGTACTTTTGTTTATTATATACTCATATGTAATTTCTTTTTTTGAAATTTCAGAATATGATACCAACCAAATGGAACGAAAAAAATACAAAATTATCTAAAGACATTTTGTATTAATTGTTGATTGCAAGGCCCTAGCACGAGCATCACGAGAGTGAGATTTGGTAAGGCAATCCCTTTTTTCCGCGTAATAATTTTTGTATGTATAAATTGTGGGTAACAACAATGGTAGGAAACGGGAAATAAATAACTGCTAACTATTACAACAAACTGAAATTGCAACAAACTGAAGTTACAATAAAATGAAATTACAATAAAATGAAATTACAACCACTTTAATTTGCTGGGGCCGAGTGATGACACTCTGTCTTTAAAACAAGATTGCCCCTTATATATCATTTTACGTTCTGGACAATAGTCTCCCAAGATAAAACAACAACTTAACAAATGAGCAAAGGAAACTCAAGTGTTACTTTGAATAACTTAGAGTAACGAAATGATGCTGGAGAGTAGGAGGAAGATTTCTGTTTTGTTTCTGTTTTTCTCTTTTTGTCTAGTCTCAACAATTGAGCCAAATGCTTCAATATATAGTGTAAGGAGAGTGACTTCTCAACTGTCCAACTAATGGCTGTTAATATCCATATAATGGCCATTAGTGAGGAGTTATTCAACCAAGTAAATGACTGAATTAATGAGCAACGTAATGGAGCTTTAGTGAGGAGTTATTCAGTCAAGTAAATGACTGATTTGATGTGCAAAGTAATAGAGTTTTAACGCTCCAAAACCAACCCGAAAGGCAGTCGTCCATCTCAAACTCCAGGGACTAAACTGTAAATACTAAGCAATTTGGGTCCAAAAAGATAATATCAGAAAAAGCCCAAGGCGGGTGGCGGCGGCGCACGTGTGGGCTTAGCCTCGAACCCAAGCACATCTAGGTCCTCCCTCCTTCAAACACATGGGTTACCCATTGGGGTCCCAAACCCTTAGCCAATTTTGAGACTTATAAAATGAACAGATCTTCTTTCTCCCACCGATGAGGGATAATTGTTCCACACCACATTTTCATGCTTCAAACACCTCACTTCGTGGACCAATATCTCTTTCATTTCTCAACAAAATTTGACGATCCTTGGCCCTACGATCATCTACTCACTTAGTAGATTATGCACGTGTGAAGAATCAAAGTCTCCAACATGCGGAACCCTAGTGTTTAAGTCATTGAAGATGGGTGGATGCAACTCCTACCAAATGCAAATTTCCAACAAGCCCCTCTTGAAAGAGATTTTGGCGCACTCACAAGGTGCCTATTTTCAGTAATATTTCAGCGGACCGATGTTGCATCAGGAGAGGTAGCTTCAGCTTTGAACCTTCCATAGTTAAATACCATCGGACTTACTTATTGCGCGGTGAACGTGATGTCTTGAACCATTGTGGTCGTGGACACTTCTTGAATTCTTAAGTGCGTTCATTTGAGGCGGCCTGTCCTCGCACTTAAATAGGTGGTCTCCTACAAGGTATACTGTTATACCCCACTTTACAAGTGTTAGGAACCATTAAAAGTTTTCCCAAACCTAACCTCAACCATTGATGGTCATTAAAGGTTTTGGAAACTTAAAATTTACCCACACTGCAGATAACACTTAACGTTTATTGCGGGAACGACTTTGGGTTTATGTTCCTTACAGAAATCATAACCCGAAGTGCTCTTGCTTCCACCAAAGCGCTCAACTGAACCTTTACAGCTTAGTCTTCCCATTGAACCAAATTCCTGGGATCTCTAGTCAGTAAGGTTGGGTTACCACCGTATTGGTACTTAAAGCTTGGGTTTTAAGCCCATTCCCCTAGACAAGAAGAATATATGATCTTTGGGTATGCCCTTTATCAGTGGGTCTGACATGTTATCCTTTGATTTTATGTAATCAATGGATATTATACCCGTGGTGATCAGTTGCCTAACAGTCTTATGTCTCCGTCGAATATGACGAGATTTTCCATTGTACATAGAACTCCGTGCCCTTCCTAAAGCCGACTGGCTGTCGCAGTGAATCATCACTGAAGGTACGGATTTATCCCAACAAGGGACATCCTCTAAGAAGTCGTGAAGCCACTCAGCTTCTTCTCCTGCTTTGTCTAAAATGATAAACTCTAATTTCATTGTGGATCGGGCGATGCAAGTTTGCTTAGAGTATTTCCAAGACACAGCCCCACCACCAATTGTAAGTATATACCCACTGGTGGACTTGGTGTTCTCTATATCTGATAATTAATTTTCATCACTGTACCCCTCTAGTACAGCTGAATATCTCAAATAATGTAACCTGTAATTTAGCATGTACTTCATGTAATGTAGCACCCGATTCAACGCTTTCCAATGATCATTACTTGAATTACGGGTAAACCTAGCCAACTTGTTGACTGCATAAGCAATATCATGTCGGGTGCAGTTTGTTATGTACATCAAACTCTCAATCACCTGTGTATATTTCTCCTGGCATACGGGTGCACCACGATTTTTATCAAGCGTTTGATTTCTATCCAGTGGTGACTTTATAGGCGAACTGTCAAACACCTCAAACTTTCTCAAAACATCCTCGATGTAGTGAGACTGAGATAAGACCAGTCTGTCAGACGTCTTAGAGATTTTTATCCCTAAGATGACATCTGCGATACCCATATCCTTCATGTCGAAGCATTGTTTCAACATGTTCTTAGTCTCTAAGATTATGCTAGGACTGCTTCCTGTGATCAACATGTCATCTACGTACATGCATATCATGACGAACGAGTCTGAGTTAACTTTCGTGTAGACACATTTGTCACACTCATTAATGGTGAAACTCTTTGATAGTAGAGTACTATCAAACTTTTCGTGTCATTGCTTCGGAGTTTGTTTCAGCCCGTATAGATATTTGACAAGTCGACAGACTTTCTTCTCTTGTCCTGGAACCACATACACCTCGGATTGTTCCATATATATTTCTTCTTCCAAATCACCATTTAGGAAGTCTGTCTTAACATCCATTTGATGTATCTCAAGGTCATGCAATGCTGCAATCTTAATGAATACTCGTATGGACGTCATCCTAGACACCGGGGAGTATGTGTCAAAATAGTCACGGCCTTCTTTCTATCGATAGCCCTTAACTACCAACATGGCTTTGTACTTATCTATAGACCCATCTGCTTTATACTTCCATTTGAGTATCCATTTACAACCCAACAGTTTATTTTCCGAAGGAAGATCAACCAACTCCCAAGTATGGTTATGCAGGATATAGTCTATTTCACTCTCAATAGCTTCTTTCCAGAGAGGTGCCTCTGGAGTTGACAATGCTTCAGCAATTATCCTTGGTTCGTCATCAACCATATAAGCTACAAAGTCATGACCGAAAGTTTTATCCTTCCTAGCCCATTTACTTTGCCTTGGTTCTATCTCTGGAGTCTCTAAGTTCTGAGGATCTAGAATACTAGATTCCGGATATTCAGCCACTTCGAAGTCCACTAGACCTGAACCATCTAGATCAGGGCAGTCAACGACTCCTGGTTCATGAGAGCTCTGTTCATAACTTCGTTTGCGAGAGGTTATGTCTTTTTCCTTTCTAGGAACAGTGTCCTCAAATAATTAAGCATTCCTTGATTCCATGATTGTACCCCCGTGGATATCTGAAATATCAGACTTATGCACTAAGAAGCGATAAGCACTACTGTTATTTGCATATCCGATGAAAATGCAATCTATAGTCTTAGGCCCAATCTTGACCTGTTTTGGCTTAGACATTTCAACCGTTGCCAAACAACCGCACACCTTTAAATATTTATAGGTGGATTTTTTTCCCTTTCATGATTCATATGGAGTTTTGTCCTTACACTTATGTGAGACTGTATTAAGAATCGTATTAGCGGTAAGGACAGCTTCTCCCCAAATATTTTGGGGAAGACCGGAATTGATGAGCAATGCATTCATCATTTCCTTTAATGTGCGGTTCTTGCGTTTAGCAACACCGTTCGACTGAGGTGAGTATGGAGCAGTTGTTTGATAAACAATGCCCGATTAAGCACAATATTCCTCAAATGGCGCTATGTATTCTCCCCCTCTATCGCTACGTATTGCTTTAATCCGCATGCGTAGTTGGTTCTCAACTTCTGCTTTGTAGCGTCGGAACGCTTCAAAGGCTTCATCTTTACTTTTCAACAAGTAAAGGTAACAATACCTTGTGCTATCATCAATGAATGTCACAAAGTACTTGTTCCCCCCTCTAGTTTGTGCAAACTTCAAATCACATATATCTATGTGAATAAGTTCTAGAAGAGCGGTATTCGTTTCGACAGATCGAAAATGAATCTTTGTAAGTTTTGCCTCTAAGCACACCTCATACTTGTGTTGAGGATTTACGTCGATAGACGACAACAACTCCAACTTTACCAACCTTTGGATAGACTTATAGTTAACATGTCCTAATCTATGATGCCATAAATTATAAGACTCAAGCAAATACGAAGAAGCTTCAATTTTATTGCTTGGACGTATTACAGACATGGCGTTAACTTTGAAGAGGCCTTCACAGACGAAGCTTCTCCCCACAAAAGTGTCATTCTTAGTGACTACAAATTTATTGGACTCAAATACTAGCCTAAAACCAGCATTAACCAATAAAGGACCTGAAATTAAATTCCTCATAATCTCAGGGACATGCATCACCTCCTTCAGAGTGAGCTCATTTCCAGAAGTCATCTTCATGACCACATTTTCTAACCCCCAACACGTCAAATGAATCGTTGTTACCTATGAATAACTTTTTGTCAGTTACTGGTGTATACATGGAGAAGATATCTCTATTGGAATAAATGTGTCTGGTAGCACCCGTGTCCATCCACCATTGCATGGGATTCTCAACAAGGTTTACTTCAAGAACCACCACCGAGAACTCCTCAATCATGTCGTCAAGAAGTGTGTCTTTGACGACGTTAGCATGTGCCTTGCCTTTAGCATTGGCCTTCTCTTGTTGCTCAGTCTTGAGCTTGTGACAGTCCTTGATCATGTGACCAGGTTTCCCACAGTGGTGACAGTTCCCCTTGAACTTCTCCGCAGCTTGGGTCTTGCCGTCTTTCTGAAACTTACACTTCTTGCTTGAGTTCCCTTTGGCCTCAACCAGATTTGTCTTTGCCTCAGCGGGTTGCTTTCCCCTAGGCATGACCTTCTTATAATCTTCCTGAATCTGGAGTTTGATAATAAGTTCCTCAAAGGTCATTTCCTTTGTCTTGAGTTTTAAGTAACTCATAAACTCATTCCACGAGGGAGGTAATTTTTCAATTAGTGATGCAACCAAACACTGCTCATTTGGTTTCATAACTTTCAAATCCAGGTGGTGTAGAATCATTTGGAATTTCTGGACTTGGGACATCACTATTTTGCTATCCACCATTTAAAATTTTAGGAATTTACCAATGATGAATTTCTTCGTACCAGCATCTTGTGCATTGTACTTCTTCTGCAGCTTCTCCCATAACTCTTTGGCGGTGCCTACAGTGCAATACACAGTGTAGAGTGGGTCTGACAGACAGTTCAAAATATAGTTCTTACACATGAAGTCACTATGACTCCATGCATCAAGAACCATCTTCATGCCATTAACGACATGGATACATTGGCCCCCTTCAGCCGTTTCATTAGGCTGAGGGTCCATTTCATCTCCAGCTTGTGGAGGATCTTCTGTTAGGAACCGAGTCATTCCCATAACAATCAAGTAAAACAACATCTTCTGCTGCCATATTTGGAAGTTGGAGCCCATGAACTTTTCAGGGCGTTCATGGTGGAATGTAAAGGGTGGAGGAACTGTCACGTTCCCTTGAGGAGCAGTAAAGGCATTGGATGTGCCTTGGGAAACAGTGTGGAAGGTAGAGTAGTTGCCTTGAGTAGCACCAGCAGCAGCAACAGAATCAAAAGCGTTTCCAGTCATGTTTCTAAGTAGTTACAGCAAGCCAATCTTGTCTTAAAATTGTGGGTTACAACAATTGCAGGAAACGAAAAATAAGTAACTGCTAACTATTACAACAAACTGAAATTACAACACACCAGAATTGCAACAAACTGAAATTACAATAAAATGAAATTACAACCACTTTGATTTGCTGGATCGAGTGATGACACTCTGTCTTTAAGACAAGATTGTCCCGTATATATCTTTTTACGTTCTGGACAATAGTCTCTCAAGATAAAACAACAACTTAACAAATGAGCAAAGAAAACTCAAGTGTTACTTTGAAGAACTTAGAGTAACGAAATGATGCTGGAGAGTAGGAGGAAGATTTTTGTTTTGTTTATGTTTTTCTCTTTTTGTCTAGTCTCAACAATTGAGCCAGCCAAATGCTTCAATATATAGTGTAAGGAGAGTGACTTCTCAACTGTCCAACTAATGGTTGTTAATATCCATGTAATAGCCATTAGTGATGAATTATTCAACCAAGTAAATGACTGAATTAATGAGCAACGTAATGGAGCTTTAGTGAGGAGTTATTCAGCCAAGTAAATAATTGAATTGATATGCAAAGTAATGGAGTTTTAACGCTCCAAAACAACCTAAAAGGCAGAAACTTTCTGCCTTCCGTCGAGAGTTCTCTTCCCAATTTTATCTTTCTGAGACTCCAGGGACCAAACTGTAAATATTAAGCAATTTGGGTCCAAAAAGATAATATCAGAAGAAGTCCAAGGCCCTCCCTCCTTCAAACACATGGGTTACCCCTTGGGGTCCCAAACCCTTAGCCAATTTTGAGACTTATAAAATGAACAAATCTTCCTTCCCCCACCAATGAGGGAGAATTGTTCCACACCACATTTTCATGCTTCAAACACCTCACTTCGTGGACCAATATCTCTTTCATTTCTCAACGAAATTTGACGATCCTTGGCCCTACGGTCATCTACTCATTTAGTAGATTGTGCACGTTTGAAGAATCAAAGTCTCCAACATGCGGAACCCTAGTGTTTAAGTCATTAAAGATGGGTGGGCGCAACTCCCACCAAAGACAAATTTCCAACATAAATATCTACTGTTAACGTTCTGCCCTCCACACCCTATTTTCGGCTTCAATTAAGATATATAGTATAATAAACATGGCAGAGCAAAAAAAAATTAATAAAACATCTTAAAATTCAAATTGGTGGTCTCAATCAATTTTGAATTGTTTTTGACACTACGAGAGGATTTAAAAGTTGATATATATAACAAAAAATAATTTTTATCCTATTTATACTGAATAATTTTTCAATATAACAATAACATACACGTATAATCCACAAGTAGGGTGTGCGAATGGTAGGATGTACGTAGATGTTATTTCTACCTCTGTGAGATAGAGAGACTATTTCCGATAGATAAGTTTTTATAGCAAGATTGTAAGTAAAATATGACAGCAAAATAGCAATAGACAAAGTAAATGAACTTCGATAACTTGTATGAAAGCACGGAAATCGAGAGAATATAAACAAGTATCTTGCTATAACTAGAATGTGATGGGTTACAATAAAGTATGAACTAACATGTCCTATTTATACATGAGCTACACGGGTACACAGTCCACGGAATATGCTCTCATTAATATAGGAGAATGAGTTGTCACAAGGCTCAGGCTAATCATTACTTTATTTTATCTGATTATTATTTGTTTTTAGTATAATCTATTCAGAATTCTTATCTAACGTGTCACTTGAGATTAACGTATCTTTAATCACATATACAAATTCAACTGTACCATTTTACGGGTAAATAATAATAAATACCAGTAAATAATAATATCCACACCTACCATATCTTTCATATAGTACAAATATTCCCCATCCTTTTGTCAAATTTATGGTTTCAGTTCATTTAGTGAAATCATGATTTGCGTGGTTGATATATTTTGCTTGTATGCGAATCTTGCAGAAATTTGAGAGGAAAAGCCTACGAGGAAATAATTGCTTAAATTGATAGATATAGTTGTATAAAATAAGGTATTTCTGCAAAACAGCCTGAGTTTTTTGTAACCGTTGTAAAAAAATGAAGATAAAATAGAAGAAACAATTGTTCATATACATACTTTTTTACTTAAATATATCGAAATAGTTTCAAAAACATTCCCAAAAAGAATTTAAATTTTGTTTATTGATATATGACAAAGTTGCAACATGAAAAATGAGTATTCATAGAGTTGATTTCTACTTATTTGAGATTGAGACATAATAAAAATAATAGTTGTTCATATATGGTAATTAGCTTAAGCATTTGTTTTTTTAGATTGAGTAGTTAGTAATTGTTTGGCAGCTTTAAAGAAGTTTCAAAATTTCAAATAAAATATTCGCTTTTTTACCCTTCTTCCACTTAAATATCAAGTTTGGTAGAACATTCAAGCTTTGAACTCGTCATATACATCTACCATACATTTCACGTTGTAAAATCAAAGCCTTAAAGGCATTACTTGGAGTTAGGTTTGTATAGTAATTATAGAATGATAATATTGAAAACGAGGAGTTGATATCATGTGAAACTAAATCTATGAAATTGCAGAGAGTGTGATTTTCTTTTATGGTGGTGTCAGTATTAACTTAACCGTGAGTATATTTCTTTTTTCAATATTTTCATTATAGTTTTTGTTTATTGTATTTCTTTCAAATCATGTTCTGAAAAATATTTTTCTTGAGCCGCAGATCTATTAGAAATAATATCTCTATCCCACAAAGATATGAGTAAGGTTTACGTACACGTCAACCTTTCTGATCAGACCCCACTTGTAGATTATATTGGGTAAGTTATTGTCTGGACTAACTTTACATGCATCTCAACTAATTTTATTGAGTATCTAGTGTCTTCCACCCGTACAACCGTATATGTACCAAATCAATGAATGGTTACTATTTTTTATACTCTTAGAAAATAAACTTTTAACTTCTTACCAAAAAACCTATACAGGCGCTAGTATTAAGTTGGATACTCGCATTTCTTTCGAAGTAATAACATGAGAATTGACGAAATTAGTAATACCTTAAATATATATTTGAAAAAATATCTATTCGACCCGATTTAAAAAAAGAAAAGAAAAAGGCATGATGGAGTTCATATCACAATATTGTTTGTTTACATTAATCTTACACATTATACATTATCCACTCTGATACTCTGTATTATATTCAGTGATATAAATTAGTTTAGTGTTCCACATGAGCATTATTTATTCAGTATTTACTGATAAAGTCGTGTATTCGGCCTTTAATTATAAAACAAACAAAAAATATGAAATGGACAAAAGATTTCCGCGACGTGCACCAGGATTTCTATTGATACTCTATTGTACTTTATAAAGCAGTACGGGAAGTAATATCTATTACAAGTGTTCAAAAGGATAAATAAATGGTCAATCTTCAAAACTGCCGCAGGCGTGTTGTGTCTTGAATCTTGATAACCTTGCAAGGCCAATGTTGAGAACTGCCGCAAGCTTGTTGTGTCTTGAATCTTGATATCCTGAAATCAAGAAACAACTAAATCTGGATGGTTACAACGTTGTGTGTTGAGTCGAGTGATTGCACTCTGTCCTTAAGACAAGATTGCTCCGTATATATGCTTTTACGTTAGCGGGCAATAGTCTCCCAAGATAAAAAACACTTTAATCTCAACACTACAAAGCCAATAGGTTGAGCCTGCCGAATAAAACAAATATGACTCGACTTGCTGAAGATATGGAATAGGAAGGAAGAGTTTCTCAATACTCTTCTCTTTTGTCTCTGTGTATATAATGTGTCTCTGTAGTGTATATCTTGTGTATATATGAGGGTTTACTCACTGTTTTTCAGTCACGAATTGCACTGATTTTGGCCACTGTTTTGGACAGATTTCGGCCACTGTTTTGTGCTCTTTTGTGACTGAAAAGTGCTGCTATTTTTGTGTGTTTTCAGTGCTATTTTGCAGTGCATATTCCTCACTGTTTTATCTGTTTTCTGCCACTGAATTGAGCCAAAAGAAGCTCAATATATAGCATGGAGGAGGGGCTAAACAACATCCCAAAACGTGGCTGTTAATGGCCATTAGGAGGACATTAAAACAGCCAAGTAATGACTGTTAATGGTCATCAAGAGGGGCTGAATTATGGACATGAAGGAGGGTGATAATGGAGGAGTTAATCCGCCAAGTAATGCCTCAAAAAATAGTCCCAACGGTAGGCTTTCTGCCTTCCGTCACCTTCTCAGAAACTCTGGGGACCAAACTGTAAAATATTAAACTTCAGGGACCAAACTGTACATAAGAAATTTCAGGGACCAAACTGTACATCTAGCAAAGTTTTCTGGTCCAAAAAGATAATATCAGAAACAGCCTGTGACCCGAACCGGACGGGCGGGCGGCGGCGGCGCGCGTGTGGGCTTAGCCTTGAACCCATGCACATCTAGGTCCTCCCTCCTTTAAACACATGGGATACCCCTTGGGGTCCCAAACCCTTTACCAATTAGAGACTTATATAGAGAGCAATTCTTCCTATTTCCACCGATGTGGTAGATTTGTCCCACACCACATTTCCATGCCTCAAACACCTTACTTCATGGACAAATATCTCTTTCATTTCCTAACGAAATTTGACGATTCTTGGCCCTACGGTCATCTACTCACTTCGTAGATCATGCATGTGCGAAGAGACAAAGTCTCCAACATGCGGAACAATAGTGTTTAATTCATCAAAGATGGGTGGACGCATCTCCCCGCCAAAGACAAATTTCCTCACTAGTTTATTACTCGATCCGTCCCAATTTAATGACATCATTTGACCGGATACAAAATTTAAGAAATAAATTAAGACTTTATTATATTTACTAAATTGCCCTTACTTTTGTTAGTGCCTACTTTTGTTGACTTTTCTCCATAATAAGTACATCTTCAAAATTAAGTGGGATCGAACAAATGTAAAATAGAAATGATGTCATTAAATAGTTATCAAATAAAGAAATATGACATTCTTTTTGGGACAAACTAATAAGAAAATAGTATCACATAAATTGGGACGGGGTGATTACTATATTATATAGGGAAAACGGTCGAATATATCCCTCTACTTTAGTTTATTAGTCGAATTTGTCCTACGTTAGCGAAAGTAGTCAAATATACCCCTTCCGTTATAAGCTGGGGCCCAAATATACCCCTACCGTTAGCAAAATATTCATAAATATCATTTTTTTAAAAACAATCTGGAAAATTAGATTTTTTAATTAAAAAATCTAGAAAATATTTTTTTAATCTAGAAAACTGTAAAATATATATTTTTAAAATAAAGCCAAGCAATATTGTTTTAAAATATGGATTAATTTTACAAATAAATCTGAAAAAATATTTTTTTTAAAAATCCAGTTTTTTAAATAAAAAAAATATTTTTCCAGAATTTTTTTTTTAAAAACGAGTTTTATAAAATTAAAAAATATCTTATTTTTAATAAAATCCATTTTTCCAGATTTGTTTTAATTAGAAAAAAATTAATTTTTCAGATTGTTTTTTTAAAAATTGTCACGCAGACACCACATAGAATAAATTAAATATTCTATAGAATAAGTTAAATACCTATATAATACGTTAAAAATAAGGCGTATTAATGTGTATTTACCTATATAATGTGTATGATTTGGGTGACATGTAGCATTTAACGTATTTTATGTGGTGACTATGTGATAGTTTTTTTAAAAACAATCTGGAAATTGATTATTCTAATTAAAATAAATCTGAAAAATATGGCTTTTATTAAAAATATGATTTTTTTTATTTTATAAAACTCATTTTTTTATAAAAATATTATGGAAAATTGATTTTTTTATTAAAAAATTGAAAAATAATTTTTTTAAATCTTTTTTTATTTCTTTTTAAAACTAATCCATATTTTAAAAAATATTTTTATGAAACCTTATCTTTTTTTAAAATACTTTATAATTTTTTAAAATTTTCAAAATATTTTTTAAAAAAGGTATTTTTGAATATTTTACTAACGGTAGGGGTATATTTAGTCTCAACTTGTAATGGGAGGAATATATTTGATTACTTTTATTAACAAAGAATAAAATTAACTAATAAATTAAAATAGAAGATTATATTTGAGCCTTTTCAGTTTTTCCTATTATATATATCATATGATATGTCTAAGGTATGAAACAACACCGTCTACGTGTGTATAGGCATTCTCCTCCTATATCTTAGGATCTCTTTTAGACTGCTTTTTCTAAAGTCTTCTTTCTCAACTTTGACAAAATTATAATATTACGATAATTTCTTAAGTTCTATTTATTTAATTATGATATACCTTTAAAATCAATTATTAAGAAGTTCCATTTTTCATTAGCGGGTACTTTTAACTTTTAAGTCTTCTCGAATTTATTCTAATATATTTTAGCATGTCTATTATTAACATTATATATATTGGTTCCAGGTTTGAGTTTATTTAGCAATCAGCAGTTAGACACCCATGTAAATTAATTTATGATATAAAAAATACAAGTCTATTTAATTTAATAATGGTATTAGTAAAAATAGTTAAGAATAACAATGATAACAAATTTACCCTTTCCGTTAGCAAACTTATTAAATTTGCCCTCAGCCGAATGGATTTCTGACTTGGACTCCACGTCGGATCCACATAGACGCCACGTAGGAATATGAATTTCACTAAGCACAAAAGATAAGTATAGTAAGTACTAAAACTGAACACTACACTAATTGCATTCATTTCACATTTCTTTTTATAGTTTCTGAAGCCAATGTCGGAGTTGCAGTTGCCGGTGCCGGTGTCGGAGGGAGAATAATATCAGCAGCAGAGGGATCAGAAATTGATCTACGAAGAGGTAATTTTACATAGATTGAATTGTTCTTGCCATTTTTCGGTGACTGGAAATTCATGTAACGACAAAAGTCGGAAAAAGAATTAATGACTGGTGATTCTGAGAGAGTCCGACGAAGAATTTTGTTATTATTGGGCTGCGTTATTTTGAATCTTGAAAATGGGAGTAGTGGCGCCGCCGTGGTATTAGTAGCAGTGGCGGCGACGTTGGTGTTGGTAGAAAAAGGTGATTTTTCAGACACCCTTTTGGACAAGGGTGAAAAAGCATGGGATGGTGAAGTGATTGGTGAAATGGAAGGACCATCCTCGATGGCGGCAATGGCGGTGGCGGTGGTGGTGAATTGAGAGTGACCTTTTTGGGGGAGGGTTTAGAAGAGAGTGGTAAAAGAGATTTTCTTCAGAGAGAATATTATTCATGATATTGCATTTTTCACCGGAGAAGGTGACGAACGACAGAGAGGAGGGGCTATTTGGTTGTTGTTGGTGGAGCTGATTTGTTCCGGCAATGACGAGAGGGAAAAGGGAGAAGGGCGTTTGGTTGGTGGTTTCGTGTTTGTGTGGAGATGGATCAGTTGTGGTTAGTGGTCGTCATTATCGGCCATTCGGTAGTCAAATTCGACGGCGGCAATTGACAGAAAACGGAGAGGGATGAGAGGGAGATGAAGTGGAGGCGTTGGTGGTGAATTAGTTGTACAATGGTGGAGTTCGCCGGAGCTCCAACATGGGAACTCGTCGGAGCTCACCGGAGATGGCAGATGTCCATTGGAGAAGAAGCAACAGTGAGGGTATCTGGTTGAAACTATTTAAAGGATGGGGTAATGGGTACGGGTTACAAGTTAAAAGAATTGGGTGAGCCGACGTGGCGTCTATATGGATCCGACGTGGAGTCCAAATCAGAAATCAATCAGTTGAGGGCAAATTTAATAAGTTTGCTAACGGAAAGAGTAAATTTGATCCCAAAATTTAACGGAGGACAATATTAAACTATAAAGTATAGTTAGAGGGCAAATTTGACAATTTTCCCATTATCTTAATTAATGTGAAGATATGAGAACAGATTGACATATATTGAGTGAAGCAATGCAACAAACGAATTTATATACTATAAATAGAAGCACAATGGCTAAGGCTATGGATACTATTTTTAAGTACAACTTAATTAGGAAGTTTTCCATGAATGTGATTTGATTGGAGTAGTACTCCTTTTGTCTCAAAATACTTATCGCATTATGCTTTTTATGAGTCAAACTATATGAATTTTGACCATCAATTTAAGCTATAATTTTTCATCATATTAATATGAGGAGAATTGCAACTTATAATACTTTTTGTATAGATTCCGAATATCTAAATTTTAGTTTTAAAATATTGAATTAATATAATCTAATTTAGTTTTAAAATTTAGTCAAATTGACTTTTAAAAAGAAAGACATGACAAGTATTTTGAGACGGAGGGAGTAGCATTTTGTGAAATATATTTATTTTTTTAAAAAAAAATTCCGGACTACTTTGAACTATTTTTTCTCGATCGGGATCTATCGGAAACATCTCTACCTTCAAGAAAGGGCTAACATTTGCATACACTCTAACCTCTCCAAATCCTACGCTGTGAGATTACAGTGGATATAGTGTTGTTATTGTATATTTATTTTTCCTAATTAAAGCGAATCTCAACAAATTAAAATTTGTTCATGCACGATATGGATATTTTAATACTTTTATTATTAGGGATAATAATAACATAAACTTCACGATAGGGCCTTGTTATTAATAGGGATTGGTAAGTGTGTGATCAAAGTTAAGATCCATTTAGGAAAATGTAAAGTTTGGTGATTATGCATTGTTTTTTAGATACGAACCGTGAGATGCGTGCTGCGGATATTCGTTTCCTCGATCGGAGGATTTGACGTCTAAGTTTATTGTTCCCACATATTTCATCCCATTTAATATCTCAATTTTGTACCATATATATATAGTGACGCTTAATATTGATAGCTTTTTAAAAATGTCATCAAATTTTATTTAGACACTTAAACTATGACGTGTTTCAATTAAGCACTTAAATACATGATAATATGTTCTAATTAGATATTTTTGGTTCAAATTTTGCAAAAACTTCTAAGTGTATTCTTAAACGTTTATTATGTAGTTAAATTAATCATATAAAATATGTCATTTCTTTTAATTATAGATATCAACCTCAATTAAAAAATATCTAGAGTTCTACAACTTTTTAAGGTGAATGCGTATAATTAAAGGAAGTAGCATACTTTAAGTGATTAACATCTACGTAATGAGCATTTGAGAACACACGCAAATGTTTTTCAAAATTTGCATGGAAAGTGTCTAATAAAAACTTTATCATGTGTTCATGTGCTCAATTAAAGCACACCGTAATTCAAGTATCTAAATAAAATTACTAAAAAATTAAATTTAAAAAGATGTCAATGTATTAAGCTTTATATTAATATTGATTCATCCCATCACTGATCGATCTCCACCTTGTTTGATTTTTCTATATTTGGATTTTGCTTGTCTCTACTTATGTCATTTTTATGTAATATTCCCTCTGTTCCATAATAAGTAGTGTGGCTTTTCATTTTATTTCAAAATAATTCATGTTTTAGGATTTTAAGAAGAAATTGATCTTATTCTTCCAAAATTATCCTTATTTACATAATCAAGAATCATTAAGTAATTTTTCTTTTCTAAATATTAATTAAGGGTAAGTTAATAAAAACACTCATAATTTTTATAAATAAATAATTTTTTAAGGGGAGTGTATAAATTAAAAATATTATTTATTTAGTAACGAAGGGAGTAGGTAAATAAGTTAATAAGGTAAACGTTTGTCCGCATTTGATGTGTCACGCTTCCAGAACTGGCGCGGACGTAATTAACATATCTGAAAAACCAGTGGTGTGAATCCGAGACACAACATCATAACACTTGCAAGTTGCAGAAGTAACTAAATGTGTAATTATCGCTATTTTGTATACTCCTATAAAACGTGTATCACAACACAAACTAAAACTAAAAAATTGTAGTTAAAAAGGTATTCATTAGAACAAATCGTGAGTCTCTAAGAGTCTGTTTGGAAAATCACCGGGTAATTGAAATTGATGTAATTATTAGAGTAATAATTACACAGTCTAATAATTATACAATATAGTAATTACGATGACCAGGTAATATAAGCGTACTATTTGGTTTCACAAATATAATTACACAATTAAATATTTTAAATTTTAAAAATAAAAGTTAATTATAAAAAATTAAATATTAATGTTTGACAAATATATGTTCATATAAGAAATATTACTTAATTTTATCTATCGTTGTGTGTATTCAAGATACATATTAATTTGAAAATATAGAACTAAATAATTATAAAGTTGTAACTAATATTATAAAAAAGTTGATATATATAAATAAATAAATAATACTTTAATTGAATCAATTAATAAGAACTTCTTACGAAACGTATATTTTGTAATAACATCACAGAAAACATGTTTGACGAAAAATTACTTACAACCATGATTTCATAATATTATTTAAATATTAAAAAATAATATATCAATGCTAACATCACTCAATATAAGCTAAGTTTGCATATAACTTCATCCAACAACGAAATTCAACTTTAATGACATCCCTAGCTCGTTATAAGTCAAGTTTGTGGACGACTTATCAATTCTAAGATTAGGAGGTGTAACTTTTCTTTAAAAAATATTTAAAAAGTTAGAATAAAAAATAAATTAAAAAGAAAAAAAGTATAGAAATAAAAAATAAATTTTTTTAAAAAGAACATATTCAGAAAGTATAGAAATAAAAAATAATTACATGATGTAATTACCTGCATTTCTCAATCCCCCCTCGAGAATTCGATAGTGCAATTACAACCTTTCAATTACACCCTTACATGCTGACCAAATAATTATCTGGTCAGACAAACATACTAAAACAGTGTCATTATACCCATATTCAATCAGAGGATGGCTTTCCAAACAAGCCCTAAGGAACGGGTGCTAACCAACAGTCTGGTCACCAACAATACTGGTCTTTGCAAAACACTCCCTCCATTCCATTTTAATTATTGCTTTAGTTTCTTTCACGTTCATTAAAAAAATATAAGGTATAGTTTAACTAAGTTACTCCTATTTAATAAAGGTAGATCAATTTTTCCTCTTAAAGATTGTGTTTATTTTTTTAATATTAAGGATATAATTAAAAATAATTGTCAACTTTAATCTTAAATCATAAAGTAACATTTAGTTTAAGCAAATTTTTTAAACTAAAACGATAGTTAAAATGAAAAGGAGCTAGTAGTAAGTAAATACCGAAGGCTAAATACTACCGTTACAGACTCACAGTGTTTGCTCAATAAATCTCAGTGGCTGCCTCCTAAATGATGGTGCAAGACTTATTGAGGAAACAAATATGAAATGCAATATATAGTACAGTAAGTCAGTAATTAACATTTCACAATCTTATAGCTGACATTTAACTAGAATTTGTATCTGAAAGCAAATCTAATAACTGAGAAATATTTTGAAAATACACGGCAAGAAAGTATCGAATTGACAATAAAACTTTAGCAATAATATATATATTGTTGCTAAAAACGTGGATGAGAACAAAAATTAATATATTGTTGTTAAAAAATATGAATGGCAACAAAAAAAAATTTGTTGCGAAAACTTTTCGCATCGGATGTTATTGCAACGACATGCAATAATTTTTATTATTGCGAAAAGTACTTTTGACAATAATATCCAACATATGACAACAAACATTATTGTTGGCCAATATGTTTCTTTTTGTAGTGAATATGTTTATTTGATAAAAAATATTTTCTGAAATATTATCTTGCATACGTGGAACTATTATTCCATACGGGAAGCGCTGGCCTGTTTTCTCGCTAATTAATTGATATTAAAATTATATTTGTCATTAATTTATATCATATATATGATATGCCTAATTTGATTAAAACTTATACATTAGTCATTCATTTATATCATATTGTTAAATATACCATGTATATCGTGATGTACATCACGGTTTGTAGCAAATGTCCATAATTGTATCACACGGTTTTTGTATCATATTTGTACCATAATTATAATTGTATTCTTACCATAATTATAGGATTCTTGTACAAGTAAAATAGGGTTTTGGGAGTAGAATAGGAATAAGATTTTTCTATTATGAAAATTGTAAATTGTATATATATTTTTTCATTAATAAGAATAATCAACGGATTATTTCTTTCATGGTATCAGAAGTCTAGGTTAAATTTTCCTCTCTCAAAATTCTATTTTTTGTGCACTATTCCCGAGAGCAACCCTCGGTTTCCGTGCCACTTTCTTCCCTAAAATTTCTTCCCAATCTCTTCATCACGTCGTTCGTGGCTATCATGGCTAAAAACACGTTTCATCATGCCCTTGCAGTCTCTAACATCAAGAATCACATCCCTCTTATTCTTGAAATAGAAACTGTCCAATATGCAACGTGGATCGAACTGTTCAAAATTCACGCACGTTCTCATCAAGTCATCCATCACGTAATCTCTGCGACTCTTGAGGATACGGAGGTGCCTAAACGCGAGGATGATCCTAAGTTTTAGACGACTCTTGATGCCACCGTCCTTTAGTGGATTTACTCCACTATTTCTACCGACATGTTGCAGACGATTATTGAGCCTGACGCTACGGCGATGGCTGTTTGGGATAGGTTGCGTGACATATTCTAAGATAATCGAAATTCCAGAGCTGTTACTCTTGAGTAGGAATTTTCCAACGTCGAGACGGAAAATTTCCCTAACGTTTCAGCATATTGCAAAAGGTTGAAAGAATTGGCTGACCAACTCCGCAACGTTGGTGCACCTGTTAGAGACGATCGTCTTGTTCTCCAGATGGTTACTGGCCTCTCCGAGGCCTATAGTGGCGTTGGAACTCTCCTTCGTTAAAGTACCCCCCCCCCAAAGTTTTATCAAGCCCGTTTCATGCTTACTTTGGAAGAAGCCGACTTGGCTAAAAAGACGGCTACGAGTGCTAGTCCCGTTGTCATGATGACGTTGACCACTAATTCTCCGAATTTTAGTGACCATTCGCACCAAAATCGGTATCAAGGGGGCGGCAAAAATAATGGCAAAAATCGTAGGGGCAAACGCGGCAGTTCCGACAGTGGTAACGGTAGACAAAACAGTGGCAGTGGACACCATCCCGGATACAATGGGCCACCGACCCACTGGTCTCAGCCTTAGGCTCCTTAGCCATGGGCTTGGGCCAGTGGGTAGTGGCACAACAGCCCATATTCATCGCCGGTTCCTGCCACTAGCCAGTGGGCTTCCCAGCCATATCGACCCAATGCCAACTGGGCCAGTGGTTCCCGAAACAGCATTGGGTCGGGGCAGCATGCATGTGTTCTTGGGCCCTGACCTCCGCAGGCCTATCACGCAGCGGGCCCTACTGGACCGACGTTAAAGCCGCGATGCACACATTTGGTTTAACTCCACCGGACCCGAATTGGTACATGGACACCGACGCTACTACCCACATGACATCCGATCAAGGTACTCTCTCGTCTTATTCCAATTTGAGCAACAATCGTGGCATAATTGTTGGTAATAGTAATTCAATTCTGATTCGTGGTATGGTCATAAAACTTTGTCTCCCTCCATCCACCTCTTATCTTGAAAAATACCCTTCATGCCCCTAAATTGATTAAAATTTAGTGTATGTCCGTAAATTCACAACTGATAATTCCGTTTCTGTTGAATTTGATCCGTTTGGATTTTCTGTGAAGGATTTCAAGATGGGGATTCCTCTCATGAGGTGTGATAGTAGGGGAGATCTTTATCCTATCACACCAAGTTCCGGTCTTTCGTGTCAAGCCTTGTCGTCAACGTTTGCAGCCCTTGCTCCTTCCTTGTGGCATGCTCGTCTCGGTCATCCGGGGTCGTCTATTTTGTCTTCCTTAGATAAACACAATTTTATTTCTTGTAAAGGTACGCGTAGTACTCCGAATTGTCAATCCTGTTCATTGGGGAAAATGTTAGATTGTCATTTGTAGACTCTAATTCTCATACTTTAATGCCATTTGATATTATTCATAGCGATTTATGGACATCTCATGTTCTCAGTTCTTTGGATCATCGTTATTATGTTCTCTTTTTGGATGATTATTCTATTTTTATAGACTTTTCTGATAGAGAAACAATCTCAAGTTTTTTCCACTTTTTTAAAATTTAGAGCATTCATTAGAACCCAATTCGAACGGAAAATAAAAAATATACATTGTGATAATGGCAAAGAATATGATAATGGGGTGTTTCGGGAGTTTTGTGCTAATAATGAGATCAATTTTCATTTTTCTTGTCCTCATACGTCTTCACAAAATGGGAAAGCCGAACGCAAAATTCGTACCATTAATATTGTCCGAACGTTATTGATTCATGCTTACGTAACCCCTTCGTTTTGGCATCATGCTCTACAAATGACTACATATCTCCTTAACATACTTCCTATAAAAGGATTGACGTATTCTTCCCTTCTTCATATATTATATAATAAGACTTCTTCGTATTCTCATCTTAGGGTCTTTGGGTGCTTGTGTTATCCATTATTTTTGTCTACCACAATTAGTAAACTTTAGGCTAGGTCTACCCCTTGTGTGTTTTTGGGTTATCCATCTAATCATCGTGGTTACAAATGCCTTGATTTATCATCTAATAAAATCATCATTAATCGCCATGTTATTTTTGATGAATCCCAATTCCCGTTTGCTAAAGTGACTAGTCCCGTGCCTAGTTCATATAATTTTTTGGATGACGGTGTCTCCCCGTATATTATCCACCATTTATCGGATGTGTCCCGCACCCAAAATCCACCAGCGGGCCCACTGCCCGCTGGGTCTATAGTAACGCAACCACCCACTGTTCACAACCCAGTAATTAGGCCAGTTTCAGTAATTGGGCCAACTACCCAGCCCAATACCGAAACTGGTCCAGTCTCGGTTTCTATTGTCCCATCCAGTCCCCGTGTTGGGCTAGCAGGCCCACGGCCTGCTGGCCAGTCCGTCACGTGTCCCGAGATGTCCCAAAATCCGCCCAACTCTTCCCCAAGTCACAGACCAGTCACTCGTAGTCAACATGGTATTTTTAAACCAAAAAGATATTTTAATTTAAATTCTAAAGTTCTTAAATCACCCCTACCCCGTAATCCCGTGTCTGCTTTAAATGAACCGAATTGAAAAATTGTTATGGCCGACGAAAATAGTGCTTTTATTGATAATAAGACGTGGGAGTTGGTGCCTCGTCCTTATGTTGTTAATATTATTCGATCTATGTGGATTTTTGCTCATAAGGACAATTCTGACATTTCTTTTGTGAGGCATAAGGCTCATCTTGTAGGTGATGGTAAGACTCACCAGATTGGTGTGAATTGTGGTGAGACATTTAGTCCAGTGGTCAAACCGGCTACCATTCGCACTGTGCTCAGCTTGACTCTTTCGAAAGCATGGCTCATTTATCAGTTACATGTGAAGAATGCTATCTTACATGGTGATCTTAAGGAGACCATCTATATGCATCAACCCTTGGGGTTTAGGAATCTCAAATATCCTCATCATGTCTGCTTACTGAAAAAGTCATTGTATGGGCTTAAGTAGTCCCCACAGGCTTGGTATAAGAGATTCACAGACTATGTTTTGACTATTGGGTTATCTCACAGCAGGTCTGATAATTCATTGTTCATATATTGTCGTGGTTCTTCCCTGGAGTATATACTATTATATGTGGATGATATTATCTTGACTGCCTCTTCTGATGCATTACGCCAGTCTATCATGACAGTGCTTAGTTCTGAGTATGCTATGAAAGACTTGGGGCCCTTGAGTTACTTTTTGGGGATTGCTGTCACTCGTCATGCAAATGGATTGTTCTTATCACAAATGAAGTATGCAACTGAGATCATTGAGAGGGATGTGATGTCATCCTATAAGTCCACTTCCACTCCAGTTGATACTAAACCCAAATTGGGTGTTGCGGCTGGCTCCCTTTACTAGGATCCGACCTGCTATCGCAGTCTTGTAGGGGCACTTCAATATCTTACTTTCACGAGAACAGATGTTACATACGTAGTACATCAGGTGTGTTTGTTTATGCATGATCCCACGATTGGGCACATGAATGCGCTTAAACGCATTATTCGGTACATCCAGGGAACGCTTGACTATGGTTACATTTATATCCGTCTTTGACGACTACACTTGTCTCGTATACAGATGCTGATTTGGGTGGTTGTCCAGACACCAGATGCTCTACGTCTGGCTATTGCATGTTTCTTGATAATAACTTGGTCTCCTGGTCTGCTAAGCGTCAGTCGACGTTGTCCCGCTCTAGTGTAGAGGCTAAGCATCGAGGGATAGCCAATGTGGTCTCTAAATCATGTTGGTTACGTAATCTTTTTTTAGAGCTTCATTTTCCTATTCAGAAAGCTACCTTGGTTTATTGTGATAATGCTAGTGTCATCTACCTTTCTGGTAACCCGGTTCAGCACCAACGCACTAAACATATCGAGATGGACATTCACTTTGTTCATGAAAAGGTAGCTCGTGGACAAGTATGCGTCTGCCATGTCCTTTCCAGGTATCAAATTGCAGACATCTTTACAAAAGGTCTTCCCTCGATCCATTTTGAAGATTTTAGGAACAGTCTCAGCGTACGAAGACCGCCCGCTATGACTGCGGGGGTGTGTTAAATATACCATGTATACCGTGATGTATATCACTGTTTGTAGCAAATGTCCATAATTGTATCACACGGTTTTAGTACCATATTTGTACCATAATTAAAATTGTATTCTTATCATATTATATGATTCTTGTACATGTAGAATAGGATTTTGGGAGTAGAATAAAAATAAAAATTTTCTATTATGAAAATAATAAATTATATATATACTATTTTATTAACGAGAATAATCAAATGATTATTTGTTTCGGATATGATATGTGTCTAGCTGTTAGAGTTTCATTTTGAGCTAATAAAAAAAGAATCCCGGAATGGTTTAAGGCATGAAATAGTCCACGTATGTGCAGGCATTTTCCTCCTATATATTTGGATCTCTTTTGGACTGCTTTTTCGATAAGTCTTCTTTCTCTAACTTTGACAAATTAAAATTATAATATTACGATCAATTCTTAAGTTATATTTTTTTATATTATTATGGTATACCTTTAAAATCAATTCTTATGAGTTCCATTTTTCATTATCGTGTACTTTTTAAGTCTTCTCGAATTTTATATGAACGGGTAATCTTATTTCTTCTAATATATTTTACGAAAGTCTTACTAAACATTATATCGGTTCCAACTTCCAAGTACTGTATAAGTTGATTTAACTATCAGTCATTAGACATCCATGTAAATAAATTTATGAGTTTAAAAAATGTAAATCGATTTAATGATAATGGTTTTAATATAAGCAACTAAATATAGTAGCAATTTGTTAAATGTCTTTATTTATTCTGGACACCTCAACAAATTAGAATTTGTTGAAGATGCACTCTAGGGATTTTTGTAATACTTTAATTATCATACTAAACATAATATAAACTGCACGATAAGGCATTTGACATTAACAAGGATTGCTATATAATTTTAGCCAGCTGGTAGCCTTTTTCTATGCTTGGCTTTGACATTCCATAAATCATCATGGTAAGTGTGTGATCAAAATTAAGTTCCATTATATATATGTCAAGTTGATATATATGCATTGTTTTGTAGATACGAATCGTGCGATGCATAAATATGCGGCGGATATCGTCGATATCCTCGGAGGTTTGATGGTTTTTTTCTTCCGTTTCGTTTGGTATTCAATATTCGTTTTGGGGCTCCAATCAATATTGTAGATTCGTATTGTAAGGCACAGTCATAGTGAGAAACACTCCCTATCAGGTCTTTATTTTTATTTTGGAGTTCAAACTCGAAAAATCTCTGGTGAAGCGTGAAAAGGTACTAGTCATTGATCCCTCAATAGCTCTTGGAGATGGACAGCTATACACCATAAGTTACGAATTCGGTAGTATCTAATAGCTTTGATCCAAATTTTATATTTATATTAAAAAAATTACATTATGTACAATTTATCAATCCCAAATTCGATGTTATTATTTAAAACTCATAAACCTAAAATTCTAAACCCATCTTTGTACCCGCAGGCGGCAGAATTTGACAACTAAGTTTGTTGTTTCCACATATTTCATTCCATTTAATATCTCAATTTTGAACCATATATTATTGTTGAAAACGGTAAAGAATGGATTTTAGATTTAACTCAACTCAAAAGCTACCTTATAAGATAAGGATTGTCCAAGTCCATATAGCGAGTCCATGTTCCCATTCCATATCCGATGTGAGACTCTTAACAAAAACAAAACCCATATATTATTATTATTGCAACAAAACATTTATTGTTATTATTGATTCACCCCATCAATGATCAATCTCCACCTTGTTTGGTTTCAAATCTGGCTTTTGCTTGTTTGTATTAATATAATTTTAGTAATAGACTAATAGGTAAGCGATTAGTATTCCTTTTTTTCCAAAATGTTTCATTATTTGACCATTTTGATAATAAAAAACACTCTTGAATTATTCATATAGTTTTTGAATGTTAAAATTTCAATCTAAAAATGAATAAATTTAGTTAAATTTAAGTTCTTTTTTCCAAATTGTATCAACAAACAAAGTCAAACAAGTTAGGGACAGAATAATAAATTAGGAGAATGAGTAGGAAAGATATGAACCGCAGACAAATTTGATAACCTTAGTGTTAAATATACATAATATACACACGATATACATGTGTATATTATGTCTATTGTTGCTCTCGGATTCCTCCTCTAAACCGTGTATATTGTAATTAATTAGGTAACATTGTAGTCTCATAGTTTAGGTAATTATGGTGTAATTAGTCTTGTACACTTAACATAATATTTGTATTACCATAATTGTATATTTGGTATCCAAGTAGAATAAGGTTTTAGGAATAGAATAGGAATAAGATTCTCCTATTATGGAAATATGTAACTTGTATAAATATTCTTTCAATTAATGAAAATAATGAAGGGATTATTTCTTTCATGGTATCAAAAGTCTAGGTTCAAAATTTCCTCTCCCAAAATTTCTTTCTTCTCAAGCAACAAAACTGAAATCCCTTATGTCGGTTTGCTTGTCCTTCCTTCCGATTTTTCTTCCAAAATTTCCTCTCAAATCCCTCAATCACATATTGTTCTATCAATATGTCTACATCCCGGAACACGTTTCATCCTGCCCTTACAGTTTCTAACATCAAGAATAACATCCCTCTTATTCTTGAAATAGAAAAAGTCCAATATGCGACGTGGGCTGAACTGTTCAAAATTCACGCACGATCGCATCAAGTCATCCATCACATAATCCCCGCGGCTCCTGAGGATACGGAGGTGCCAAAACGCGAGGATGATCCTAAGTTGTGGACGACTCTTGATGCCACGGTCCTCCAGTGGATATATTCCACAATTTCTACCGACCTTTTGCAAACAATTATTGAGCCTGACGCTACGTCACATGCAACTTGGGATAGACTGCATGATATATTCCAAGATAATCAAAATTCTAGAGCCGTTACTATTGAGCAGGATTTCTCTCACGTCAATATGGAATATTTCCCTAACGGTTTGACTTATTGCAAAAGATTAAAGGAATTGGCGGACCAACTTCGCAACGTTGACGCGCCCGTTTCGAATGATCGTTTGGTCCTCCAAATGATTTCCGGCTTCTCCGAGGCCTATAATGGTGTTGGAACACTTCTTCGGCAAAGCAATCCGCTTCCACAATTTTATCAGGCTCGTTCTATGCTTACACTTGAAGAAGCAGGCATGACAAAACGAGCGGTTACCGGTGCTAGTACCGTAGTCATGATGACCGGGTCCACGGTTTATCCTATCGGTTTCAACAACTCGGGCCAAAATCGCAACAACGGTGGCGGCAAAAAGGGTGGAAATAAGAAAAATAATGGCAAAAACCGCGACGGCAGCCGACAGAATGGTGGTGGCGGTGGTGGTCCCCACAGTGGTCAGCAGCAGCAACAGTAGTTCTGAGCCCTACAGTGGGCCCCTATGCCATGGCAGTAGGCCCCACCGCCACAGTTTGGGCCAGGCTAGTTTTTGCCCAACTGGCAGTGGGCGGCCCAACAACAGTCCAGGCCCAATCCTGCCTAGACCACATACAACCAGTCGTCTGAGCTGAGGCAGCAAGCAGGAGTACTTGGGCCTCGGCTCCCGCAGGCCCATCACGCAGCGGCACCTATGTCTATCGACATCGAAGTCACAATGCACACACTTGGTTTAAATCCTCCGGACCCGAATTGGTATATGGACACCGGTGCCACTACCCACATGATATCCGATTCAGATACGCTCTCATTTTATTCCAATTCGAGCAACCCTCGCGGCATAATGGTTGGTAATGGTAATTCTATTCCAATTTGTGGTTATGGTCATAAAACTTTATATCTCCCTCATCCTCCTCTTATCTTGAAAAATACTTTACATGCCCCCATATTGATTAAAAACTTAGTCTCTGTCCGTAAATTCACTATTGACAATTCCGTTTCTATTGAATTTGATCCATTTGGATTCTCTGTGAAGGATTTCAAGACGGGGAGTCCTCTTATGAGGTGCGATAGTAGGGGAGATCTTTATCCTATCACACACAGTTCCGATCCATCGAGTCAAGCCTTGCCATCCGCATTTGCAACCCTTTCTCCTTTCTTGTGGCATGCTCGTCTGGGTCATCTGGGATCATCTATTTTATCGTCATTAGATAAAAATAATTTTATTTCTTGTAAGGATACGAGTAGTACTCCAAATTGTCAGTCTTGTTCTTTAGAAAAAATATTTTGTTGCCATTTGTAGACTCAAATTCTCATACTTTAATGTCATTTGATATTATTCATAACGACTTATGGACGTCTCCTGTTCTTAGTTCTTTGGGTCATCGGTATTATGTTCTCGTTCTGGATGATTATTCTAAGTTTTTATGGACGTTTCCGATAGCGAAAAAATCTCAAGTTTTTTCCTTCTTCTTAAAATTTAGAGCATTCGTTAGAACCCAATTCGAATGAGAAATCAAAAATATTCAGTGTGATAATGGAAAAGAATATGACAATGGGGTGTTTCGGGAATTCTGTGCTAATAATGTGATCAATTTTCATTTTTCTTGTCCTCATACGTCTTCATAAAATGGAAAAGACGAACGCAAAATTCATTCCATAAATAACATTGTCCGAACTCTATTAATTCACGCTTCCATACCACCATATTTTTGGCATCATGCTCTTCAAGTGACTACATATCTCCTTACCATAATTCCTTCCAAAGGTCTGACATATTCTTCTCCTCTTCAAATTTTATATAATAAAACTCTTTCTTATTCTCATCTTCGGGTCTTTGGGTGCATGTGTTATCTGTTATTCCCGTCCACCACAATTAATAAACTTCAGGCCCGGTCTACTCCGTATGTGTTTTTTAGGTTTTCCGTCTAATCATCGTGGTTACAAATGCTTTGATTTATCCTCCAATAAAATCATCATTAATCGCCATGTAATTTTTGATGAAACCCAATTTCCATTTGCTAAAGTTAATACTTCCGTGCCTAATTCGTATTATTTTTTGTATGATAGTATATCCCCGTATATTATTCACCATTTTCCGGAAGTATCCCGCACCCAAAAATCTCCAAAGAGCCCATCGCCGTGGTACTCCCACACAAGATCGTCTTCAAACTGGGTCCAAAGAATCGGGCCATCCTTCGCCACCCGCCTAGTTCCAAGAACTGTTTCTGGGTCAAGTATTGGCCCAGTTCCCTAATTCAGTTCCCGATCTGGGCCATCAGGCCCACTGCCAGCTGGCCAGTCCGTCCCGAGTCCCAAAAATTCCCAACCTCCACCCGCCTCTACCCTGAGTCATGGACCAGTCACCCGTAGTCAACGGGGGATTTTTACATTAAAAAGACATTTTTAATTTACATTCTAATGTTCTTAAATCACCCTTACCCCGAAATCCCGTGTCTGCATTAAATGACCCGAATTGAAAAATTGCTATAACCAATGAATATAATGCTCTTATTGATAATAAGGCGCGGCTTGTGGGCGATGGTAAGACTTAGCAGGTTGGTGTGGATTGTGGTGAGACGTTTAGTTCGATGGTCAAGCCGGCTACCATTCGCATTGTGCTCATCTTAACTCTTTCGAAGGCATGACCTATTCATAAGTTAGATGTAAAGAATGATTTCCTCCACGGGGAACTCAATGAAACAGTCTATATGCATCAGCCTTTGAGATTCAGGGATCCTAAACATCCGCATCATGTCTGTTTGTTGAAGAAGTCCTTATATGGGCTTTAGCAGTCTCCACGGGCCTAGTATACGAGGTTTGCAGACTATATTTCGACTATTGGTTTCAGTCACAGTATGTCGGATAATTCCTTGTTCATCTACCGTCGTGGTTCGTCCTTGGCCTATATTCTGTTATATGTGGATGATATCATTTTGACTGCTTCTTCCGATGCCTTACGCTAGTCTATCATGACCATGCTAAGCTCTGAGTTTGCTATGAAAGACTTTGGGCCCTTGAGTTACTTTTTGGGGATTGTTGTCACTCGTCATTCAGATGGGTTGTTCTTATCTCAAAGAAAGTATGCAGCTGAGATCCTTGAGAAGGCTGGGATGTCATCCTGTAAGTCCACTTCCACTCCAGTTGATACTAAGCCCAAGTTTAGCGCCGCGGCAGACGTACCCTACGAGGATCCGACCCGCTATCGCAGTCTTGTAGGGGCCCTTCAGTATCTTACCTTTACGAGACCGGATATTACGTATGTTGTCTAACAGGTGTGTTTGTTCATGCATGATCCCAGGATTGAGCACATGAATGCACTCAAACGCATTATTCGGTATATTCAGGGTACACTGGACTATGGTTTGCATTTATAGCCTTCCTCGACGTCCACACTTGTCTCGTATACGGATGTTGATTGGGGTGGCTGTCCACACACCAGACGGTCTACGTCTGGCTATTGTATGTTTCTTGGCAATAACATGGTCTCATGGTCTGCAAAACGTCTGTCGACATTGTCCCGATCCAGTGCCGAGGCCGAGTATCGAGGGGTAGCTAATGTGGTCTCGGAATCATGTTGGTTACATAATTTGCTATTGGAGCTTCATTCACCTATTTAGAAAGCAACCTTGGTTTATTGCGATAATATTAGTGCCATCTACCTTTCCGGTAATCCGGTTCAGCACCAGCGTACTAAACATATCGAGATCGACATTCACTTTGTCCGCGAAAAGGTTGCTCGTGGTCAGGTACGCGTCTGCCATGTCCCGTCAGGATATCAAATTGCCGACATCTTTACAAAGGGTCTGCCCTCGGTCCTTTTTGAAGATTTTAGGGACAGTCTCGTTTCAAGACCGCTCGCTATAATCTTGGTGTGTGTTAAATATACATAACATACACACGATATACATGTGTATATTATGTATATTGTTGCTCTCGGATTCCTCCTCTAAACCGTGTATGGTGTAATTAATTAGGTAACATTGTAGTCTCCTAGTTTAGGTAATATTATAGTGTAATTAGTTTTGTACACTTACCATAATATTTGTATTATCATAATTGCATATTTGGTATCCAAATAGAATAATGTTTTAGGAATAGAATAGGAATAAAATTCTCCTATTATGAAAATATGTAACTTGTATAAATACTCTTTCAATTAATAAAAATAATCAAGAAATTATTTCTTTCACTTAGAAACATACAGTGGTCGAAATAGATTCAATAATTTCTAAAAAGGCTGTCATAGTCAAATTGTCTTGAAATACATGAGTTATTAGCCACATACACTACCTGGATACTCTATATCATTCTAGTTATTCCAATTTTTTCATATTTGATTACACTATATAATTAGAAAAATATTGTTGATCTTTTCTACACTCTATTCTTATCTCACTTATTGAACTATATTGAATATATTATTGTTATGGTAAACAAGATAGTTTCTCTCAATTTGTGGAAAATGACTTCCGAGTGACTTTGCCCAATGGAATTCATTTTCCACGTCAAAAACACATACAAAAAAATTCCATGGCCTGTACACTTTTGAGTGGAAATATCTTTGTAATATTGTTAGAAATATATTTTTCTCCTTTCAATCAAACGGAGAAAAATATTTTTACTCAACAACCATACAACAGAAAAGAATTCATTTTTTCTTTACACCAATCAGATATATTAAAATTAAGTAAGAAATCACTTGTGCAAAGAATATTTCTTCATACCAATTAACATAGCCTTAATATTATATTGTTTTCTTTATATTTAGTTCAAAAAAGAATAACTCTTTTTAATATTTGAAAACTCTTTTAGCTTATGGCATGTCTCAAAATTGAAACCACATTCTCTAATTGTCACTTTGTCTAACAACATTTTTTTTGTGATAGGTTGAATGTTGTTTCTAAATGTACTTTCCCCAACAACAAAAAATGTTGCATGCCTTGCAATAACCTTGATGCGAATTTTTTTTATAATAAGAAGTTATTTTTTTATTGTCATTTACATTTTTAGCAACAATATTAAATTTTTGTTGTCATTTACAGTTTTTAGCAATAATATATTTATTATTTCTAAAGTTTTATTGTCAATTCTATACTTTCTTGTAGTAGTACTTTTTGGTGTGTACCAAGAGTCCATATTTATTTATTTCTTAAACCCTGAGTACAATTAGATACTGCCATACAAAATGAATATATTGGTAAAAATAGTAACGAATATGCTATTTCCTAAGAAAGAAATAAAGACTTTTAAAATTTGTGGTCCTTAGCATGCTATAACATTTGTATGACAATAAAATTTTATTCATGGTAAAATGAGAAGTTTAAAGTTAATATGTGACAAAATTGCCATCGAATTGACTTAAATATGCCATCAAACTATTCGAAATTGCCTATACATGGCACTAACAAATAATTGGGCATAAAAATGCCACCGCCGTGACACTTCTCTCCTGCCACTAGCCACTAATGACCCACACACAAATCCGATTTTATAAGCCGAATTCTTGATTTTAAAATACATGTTTTGTCACGTGTCATCCAATTAAACCACCCACGTCACCTAATCAATTCCATCTTGCTAGTTTAACCCATTCTCTTTATTTTTAACACGCCCCACGCTATAATCCGACCCGAATCCCTAATCCCTTTTCCTCATTTCCCTCATTCGAGAGACCCAAATCCGATGGCATATTTGAACTATATCAATAAACTTCAAAGGAAGAAGTACATATCATATATTAAACTATACCAATAATGTGGAAAATTTAACACTATTCGTGTGTACCTAAACTAGATCTATTTCCTAATTGTAGGATTTGGTCATTTTCTTCACGAGAGAACAAATGACATGCATACAAAGAAAAAAAAATCAAGCATACACAAGAAAAGAGACATGAACCACACATTAAGGAGGAAACAAATGCCTTCAAGACAACTCCCTCTGTTCTTTAATTTCTTGTCTCTATCCTCTCTTCCATCTGAAAAAGACTGCCACTGGTACAACCGAGGTAAATTATACCTTCGGTCTTGAGCTGAGAGTCTCTCGAAAACAACCGCTCTACCTATCAAGATAGAGGTAAGGTTTGCGTACACTCTACCCTCCCGACTCCAGATTGTGAAATTTCACTGGGTATGTTGTTGTTATATAATATATAGCTTCTCCACACATGCCAGAGGTGATTAATAAAAAAGAAACCTAAAAAAGAAAATTGTGTGATTATTTGGAGGCTATAATTAATTATCATATATGAACTTAAATAATGGATTAACATAATTAACAGTGAAAATTCATATAATCAAACTTAATAAATTATTTGAGAGTGAAGTATAATTATTATCATAATTATGAAGATTGTTTTCCTTATATATCCCCGTTTGGCCATATATTGTAATCGCAATATTTGCAATAATATTTATAAATTATTTCAAATAAGTATTTTCTTATTAAATTGATCCATTATTCTAACTTCACACTTGAAATATGTGATTTAAATTTTTTTGCAAGGGATTTTCACTCATAAAATGTCAACTTTATTCACACGTCTAAACACAAATTTAACTTCAAATATTCATTTCAACTTTAATTTCAAATTCCCTCCCTTAAATCTCAACCAAAAAATGCCTATCGTGCGGCGAAGTATGGAGTAAGTTATCTTTTTCTAAGTTCGTGTTAAGTTGAGAGCATATTTATTTTGTTTCATTTTCTTTTTTGAGAGGACATACGTCACTTTCCAAACTTGAAGGATAGCACCATATTGTTTCGCACACGATGACAGTATACTCTTGACAATTTAAAAAATAAAGCATTTGTAAGACAAAATGAAACAATTTTTGAAATTCAATCATGTATTTTGTAGCAGTTCATTGAAATCAACAAGCCACTTTATTCACATAATACTTCTTATTCATAAGAGTTATCCCAGCTCCATAAGAGTTCAATAACATAATTCAAGTACCTAATGATCAATTCTACTTCTCATTATTCAAAAATCAACCAAGTCATCAAATATCAAACCATCACTTAGTTCATCAACAAGTAATCAATGCAATAAAGTATGTATCATATGGATGAAATTCATATGTCAGGTACCTTTCCTTTTCCCGTATACATGCATCCAAATTCTATGGACTGCACACCCATAGGAGACCCGCGAGGTCCATATACCCTCCGGAATTTCTCAACAGAGACCAACTCTTGGTGGAATAATCTTGTTGCAGGCGTGCAACCTGTTCCCATGCATATCATCATCATCTCAGTGTTGCCATAATCTCATAAGTGTTCTTACCTTCCCGGTCCCTTGGACCCACAATATATATCATACCACTCCAGTATCAATATCATCAGAACCGTGAGTGTATGAATGCAAATGACCATACAAGGCAAGAAATCATGATGTAATGAGAGATGCAACTAGGGATGGCAGGTGGGTATAATTTTGCGGATTCCGCACCGCACCCGCCCAAGTTGGGGCGGGTATGGGTATAACTTTGGCGGGTAGTAGGCGAGTATGGGTATTGAAAATGTACCCATCACGGATAGGCGGGTAGGTGGTGGATTTGCAGTCATACCCGCCCGCCTACTCGTCTACCCGCCTACCCGCCCACCCGCCCGCCTTATACCCGCCCCAAGCCCAAAATATTAGCAGCCCATAAGTCGTGCCTTCAACCCATAAGTCATGATAAGTCTCTCATTCTCCAACAAAACTCAAAACCCTACGCCTCTTCAGTCTTTCACGCCTCCCTCTCTCTCGTTCCCCTTCACACCGTCTCTCATCACTCTCTCATTCTCGACGTCTCTACCTTTTTCTTTAAAGGAAAAATCACAAACTTTTTTCACGAACCACCTCGACGTCTCGGCCTTTTTCTTTAAAGGAGATGTTGATTGGGAAATATTGTTGTCTTTGCTTTGTGCTTTGGGGTTGTCTTGGTGAGGTCAATTTTTGTGCATTTGTTAAGTTTTACCTATTGGGTTTGTGGAGTTCAATTGAAAAAATTGAAAAACTTTAGCTTATATAGATGAAATAATATATGGGTTTTGTCTACATTTGTAATATATAGTTATTTGGGTAGATAACTTTTGGATTTTCTTGAAAATTTTGTTTTCTTTCTTCTTTGTTGTGCAAGGGGGAGGAGGTGAAAAAAAATGGGAAATTCTAATGGTGAAAAAATCTGGAATTCTCCTCCCTCTCTTCCAAAGAAAATGAGACCGTGACAGTATTGATTCTGGACTCAAAATTTTGGGATAATTTTTAGAATTTGAATTTTTGGGATCATGTTGATCACTAATTGATAAAAAATGAATTGATTACAAAATATGGCAGGCGGGTACAGGCGGGTATTGGCGGGTGACGGATATCCACTTGGGTGGTGGAGGGGGTGTGGATTTAGGAATATACCCGCCTAGGCGGGTATGGATGTTGAAAATTGTATCCGCCACGGGTGGCGGGTATAAAATTTTCTGGCGGGTAAGGGGGAGGGGGTACCCGCACCCGCCCTGCCCAATTGCTATCCCTAGATGCAACCAAGTATAGAGATGATTATCATATGTTTTTAAGAATACAACCACATTTAATCCAAGTACAATCAGGATATCATATCAAGCATGTGTGATGAATAAGCACAATGATAGTATGGCGACAAGTCCACATAATGGCGACGAGTCCACATAATGGCGACAAGCTCAATCAATCAGCAGTCGGAATCAACTTAAGGTTAATTCCCCAAATCACACATCATCACAGTTCAACATCGGTACCCACATAAATGTTCATCACACTCGTATGAGTGGGACCTCCAAACACGGCCAATATCCCTCAATATTTATAACTAATTACACACTTCTATCGGAGTCTAATAAAAATAAACCATAACCTACCTCTAGGCCGAACATGAGTTTCGAACAATCAAATCTCTATGCTGGCCTTGCCCTTCCGGAGCACCTCGTGGTAATCGAAGTCTATCACACACATATTATTCGTTAATATAAAGCTAGCACATAATACAAGTACATAGTCCTTAACCATACCAAGACCTCCAAAATTAACTCCGGGCTCACGGTATCAAGATCCAAACTTTATTACCCAAAAAGCGTAAACACATACTAAGTGATCTTATCCTTAAGTTAATTAGAAACCTAAGCTCATTTGGACCTTTAATTGAATAATTTAAGAAAATCCCCAAATCATAAATCCTAGAATTTCTCTCAAATCAAAAAGTGTTTCTATAATCAAATTAAATGATACAACATGATATCCTATCACATTCCATTACTAATTCACAATATTAAAGTAAACTAATCCATAAAATCCCCTTAAATCAAATGTTTAACCTTTCTTAATCTCATATGAAAACTAAAACTCATCTTTCCCTATTCACATACAACTCATACCACCATTAAAGACTTAAAACATGATATAAAAACCACAAAGAGTGAAGAACCTTACTTCAAATGAAGAATTTAGTCAAAACCCTCAAGAATCCCCTTTTTGATGGCTCAAGATTAGAGGAAAGTTATTTTGAGAAAAGTGATTCGACTTAAGGCATTTATTAGGTTTTCAGATTTAGCGATTCTGCCCTAGCGAAATCGTCTGTTAGCGCAGTATCACTCTGGCGGAAAAAGGACTCAATGAGGCGAGGTCACTTGACACCTCGCCTCTGCAAAGAAGCGGACAAACTCTACAGAGGCGCATACGCCTCTGCGTGAAAAACCTCCACCGAGGCGGAACTTTACCAAACACACGAGTCCCGCTTCTGTGAGCTACCCTCTGCAGACGAGGATACGCAAGAGCGGACAACCCACCCGATGTGGCGGACACCAGACACCAGCAACTATGGATTTCACTCAAACTTCCACCAAACAACCGAAACACTCCCGAGACCCCCCCCCCCCCCGAACACAAACCAGACATGCTCCCCCAAGGTAAAAAGTGCTACAAACTCACTCGCGTCCTCAGATTTCCTATTTAACCGAACTAAGACATACTTTTCTAAAGAATCGCCCAAAATAACCAAATAACCAAATATCTAAATATTACAAATAAGGCTATAAAATACATCCAATTATCTCAGGAAGTGAACCAATGACTCGACTAAGTCATAAGTGACCCTCCAGAGCTACCGGAAGCGACGTAACTCAGAAACAAACTCGTATACTCAAAGTCAACCTAGAATCAAACTATCCAACTCTAAGATTTCTATTTGGGGGTTTTATCCGAAACTCATATAAATGGACCTCAGGATCTGTGCCACATATCCCCGCGCGTTACAAACCCCACACAGAGTTGTCAAATAAGGGTCTTTAGCTAAAAGGGTCATTATACCTACGGATAAAATTTGATGCACTATTCCTTGAGATCTGAGAAAATCAACTTCATGGGTTCTCATCCCTAACTCTAGTGCATTATCAAATCTGATGCACTTAACTTTGGTATTGAATAGACTCTCAACAAATGCCACGAAAACATTCAGAATAGGGAATACATTACTTTTAGTACTCAATAGAAATGTCCAAGTACCTCTACTATAGTCAAGAAATACCTAAACCCATAAGTAGAGGATTTATAAAACCCCAAGTATCTATAGGAATCATTTCAAATATCTTTGTAGAATGAATAGTGCTAATAAGAAAGAGTAGTCTTGTTTGTCTAGCTTTAGGACATACATCACAAAATTATCAGATTTGAAAGCAAATTAAATGAAATGTAATATTTTCATTACAGAATAGGGTAAATGCCCTAACCTTACATGTCAAAGATCCACATTAGGAACTACATTTGCAGACACTGGAAAAGAAACTGAAACAGACTTAGAAATGGAATTACTTCCTTTTAGAATTGAAACTACATTTCCATTTGATACAACCTTAGACTTAAGACTAGTGAGCTGCAACATGTATAATCCATCTTTTACTTCACCAAAAACTTGAGTGGTCCTCATTAAAAGGTCCTGTAAGATACAACCACTAAAAGTAAATTTCACATCACAATTGAATTGATAACATAACTTATGAACAAATAGTAAGCTATATTTGAAAACTGGAACATGAAGGAAATTTTCTAGAGTCAGATTTTATAGAATAGAAACACTACTAGTGTGTGTGACAATGATCTTAAAAGAGTTAGGCAAAGTGAGACTTAAAGGAACATGAAGAGGAGTTGGAGAAATAAAGAACTTATAATCAAAACACATATGTTCTGAAGCACCTGAATTAAGACTAAAAACATGTGTTTGAATACTTTATAATTGTACCAGCAATATCATTGGCATTGAAATCAGCATGTGAAGGTCCTCCTTGTCCCATTTTCATTTCTTTGAATGCCTGCTGAATTAGCTTTGCACACTGTTCCTAATTCATGAATTGACTCAGGTTATTGTTGCTGCTTTCTGCTTGTGAATTGTTGGTAGGATATGTGTCCTCTCCTGTTGTTATACCATATGCTTTAGCTTGAACCTGATTGTTTTTAGTCTTTATGAACTCAAAATCAGTCCTCTTGAGTGTGTCCAGCTTTTCCACAATGAGTGCAAATATCATTTGGGTTATACTTAGTTTTTCTTGCTTTGAATCTTTGAGCAGTTGGTTCCCATTCCTTTGTGGACCATTTCCATACCCATGTGATTGATTTCTCCCTCTTATACCTCGATTTGCAAATCTTTAATTCATACTTTTTTGTATTGCTGCCATAAAAATGCAGAATGAGTGGGAAAGTTTGTTGTATTAACAAACACTTCCATCTGATTTCCATCTTGTAATAAAAGGGAGTAAGCACTATCAATGCTTGGCAAGGAACTCATCATTAAGATGTTTTTCCTTGCTTGAACATACATATCAGTAAGGCTAATTAGGAACTGAATAAGCCTTTGATCTTTTAGAGACTTGACTAATTTAGCTTTTCCTTCACACACACACTATTATGTGCAACATATGATAATATTTTAGGGAGTCCAGCTAATCCCAAAGTCTATTAAGTGTTGTGAAATACCCTGCTACATCATTTGTACCTTGTACTAAATTTGATAGTTCCTTTTGCAGGTGGTACAATTTTACACCATTAGATCTGCCAAATATGTGTTCCAAACTATCCTATGGCTCTTTTGTAGTTTTGGAATAGATCACACTATCTACAATGTCCTTACTCATTGAATTGAGCAACCATGCAGTGACCATGTCATTGTAGCAGCTCCACTGCTAATATACTACAACAGTCAAGTCTGGAGCCTTGCAAGCACCATTGATGAAACCTAGTTTCTTCTTAGCAGATAGTGCTATCAGCACAGACCTTCTTCAACCTGGAAAACCTCAGCCATAAAAAACAGAGTTAAAAATGTTCGTACCAAGTGAATCTGAGTGACAGATGATATGAATGATTAAAGTCGATGGTGGTGACATTTCCATTGTTTCCAGTATTGGTACTTGATTTCCAATTTCTTCACTCATTTTCTGAAGAAGATGAACACTGGATCAATGTGATTGTAAAGCTTTGGATCGAGCTATTTCTCTGATTCCATATTGAAGTATGTGACCGTCTCATCAAAAAACTTAAGCTCTTAGAGAGAGTACACTTTTAATATTTAGTTATATTCTCAACACGCCCCCTCAAGTGCGGGCCTGTTTTTTTTTCATGGACCAAGAACGTGAAATGATAGGGTTGTTCTGTTCTACACCGAAGAGATAGCACGAAAGAAGCCACCACGTCATGTACACTCACTCTCCGAAGCCTGATCTCTTTGACTCTAAAAAGTGGGTGGTTGTGAGATTCGATCTCAGGACCTTTGACCTGTTCTGATACTATGTAAGACTAAAAGGGAAACAATTTGGGAAATTTTCTGCAGATTATTTGTACATGAAAGAAATAATCCCCTTGATTATTTTCATTAATTGTAAGGTATATATACAAGTTACAAAATAGGAGAATCCTATTCCTAAAACCTTATTCTACCATAATTCTAACTATACAATTATGATAAGTGTATATCCTAATTTAGGTAACAAATACACTACAATATACACAAAATATACTTTCCTAATATACAAGTCTAGCCACTGCCCGTGATGGGCTTGACAAACAATACCTGTGATGGGCCTCAGCCTCAGCTACTGTTGATTGGGCCACTGTCCACTGCTTTGCTGGGCCACTGCTTCTATATTCCTGTGATATACACTTCTGTATATTCAGTGTATATCACAGGAATATTTCCTTGTTTAACACACCCCCGCAGTCATAGCGGGCGGTCTTCGAACGCTGAGACTGTCCCTAAAATTTTCAAAGAGAATCGCTGGTAGACCCTTTGTAAAGATGTCTGCAATTTGATAACGCGACGGGACATGGCATACGCGAACGTGACCCTTTGCAACCTTTTCACGGACAAAGTGAATGTCCATTTCGATATGTTTGGCACGTTGGTGTTAAACTGGGTTACCTGAAAGGTAGATGGCACTAATGTTATCGCAATATACCAAGGTTGCCTTCTGAATGGGACAATGAAGCTCCAACAGCAAATTACGTAGCCAACATGATTCGGAGACCACATTCGCTACCCCTCGATATCCTGCCTCTGCACTTGAGCGTGATAGAGTTGCCTGACACTTTGCCGACCAGGAGACCAAGTTGTTGCCAAAGAACATACAGTAGCCAGAAGTCGACCGTCTGGTGTCGGGATAACCACCCAAATCAGCATCCGTGTAAGAGGCAAGTGTGGATGTAGATGAAGGATACAAGTGCAACCCATAGTCCAGTGTCCCCTGAATATATCGAATGATGCGTTTGATTGCATTTATGTGCTCAACTCTGGGATCATGCATGAATAAACACACCTGCTGAACAACATACATAATATTTGGTCTGGTAAAGGTAATATACTGGAGGGCCCATGCAAGATTGTGATAGCGGGTCGGATCCTCGTAAGGGACGCCGGCCGCGGCCCCAAGCTTGGGCTTAACATCAACTGGAGTGGAAGTGGACTTACAGGAGGACATCCCGGTTCTCTCGATGATCTCAACTGCATACTTTCGTTGAGACAAAAACAAACCATCTGAGTGACACTTGACGGTAATCCCCAAAAAGTAACTCAATGGCCCTAAGTCTTTCATATCAAACTCAGAGCTGAGCATGACCATGATAGACTGGCGTAATGCATCGGAAAAGGCAGTCAAAATGATATCATCCACACACAATAGAATGTAGGCCAAGGACGAACCACGACGGTAGATGAACAAGGAATTATCTGACCTGCTGTGAGTGAACCCAATAGTCGAAACAAAATCAGCAAACCTCGTATACCTGGCCCGTGGAGACTGCTTAAGCCCATAGAAGGACTTCTTCAATAAACAGACATGATGAGGACATTTGGGATCCCTGAATCCCAACCGCTGATGCATATAGACTGTTTCCTTGAGATCACCATGTAGGAAAGTATTCTTGACATCCAACTGATGAATAGTCCATGTCTTTGAAAGAGCCAAGCTAAGCACAGTGCGAATAGTAGCCGGCTTGACCACCAGACTAAACGTCTCCCCACAATCTATCCCAACCTGCTGAGTCTAACCATCATTCACAAGCCGCGCCTTATGTCGAGCAAATGACCCATCTGAATTTTTCTTATGAGCAAAAATCCACATAGACCTAATAACATTAATACTAGATGGACGGGGCACCAACTCCCATATCTTATTATCAATAAGAGCATTATATTCATCAGTCATAGCAATTTTCCAATTCGGGTCATTTAAGGCGGACACATGATTACGGGGCAAGGGGGATTTAGAGACATCAGAATGTAAATTAAAATGTTTTTAGGTGTAAAAATACCCCGCCGACTACGAGTGACCGGTCTATGACTCGAGGAAGAATTGAGTGAATTTTGGGAATTTGTTGGGTCGGGATGGGTAGCGGCCGATGGGCTCTGGCCCCAAATCGATGTCTGAAATTTGGCGGAGCAGTTCAGTGGTGGATCGCCCAATCGGCTGAACTGCTCGGCTATTAAACTGCGACGAACAGTGGGTCCGGGCGATGGAGTCCAGTGGCGATGGGTCCAGAGGGCAGTGGGCCCGCTGGAGGATTTTGGGTGCGGGACATGTCCGAAAAATGATGAGTAATATACGGAGATATACCATTATCTAAAAAATTATACGAACTAGGCTCGGGAGTATGGACTTTAGTAAATGGAAATTGAGTTTCATCAAAAATTACATGGCGATTAACGATGATTTTCTTGGAGGATAAATCAAAGCATTTGTAACCACGATGATTAGACAGATAACCCAAAAACACACACGGAGTGGACAGGGCCTGAAGTTTGTTAATTGTGGTGGATTGGAATAACGGATAACACAAGCACCCAAAAACCCGAAGATGAGAATAAGAAGGGTTCTTATTATCTAAGATTTGAAGGGGGGAAGAATATGTCAGACCTTTGGACGGAATTATGTTAAGGAGATATGTTGCCATTTGCAGAGCATGATGCCAAAAATATGGGGGTACGGAAGCATGAAGTAAGAGAGTGCGGACAATGTTATTTATGGAACGGATTTTGCGTTCGGCTTTCCCATTTTGAGAAAATGTATGAGGGCACAAAAAATGAAAATTGATCCCATTATTATCACAGAACTCCCGAAACACCCTATTGTCATACTCTTTCCCATTATCACACTGAATATTTTTTATTTCTCTTTCGAATTGTGTTCTAATGAATGCTCTAAATTTTATGAAGACAAAAAACACTTGTGATTTATTGGCAATTGGAAATGTCCACAAAAATTTAGAATAATCATCCAAAAAAAAAGAACATAATATCGATGACCTAACGAACTTAGAACAGGAGACGTCCATAGGTCGCTATGAATAATATCAAATAGCATTGAAGTATGAGAATTTGATTTCATAAATGGCAACTTAACAATTTTTTCTAACGAACAAGATTGACAAATTTGAGTACGACTCGTACCCTTACAAGAAATAAAGCTATTTTTATCTAAAACTGATAAAATAGAAGATCCCGGATGACCAAGGCGAGCATGCCACAAGGAAGGAGAAATGGCTGCAAAAGTTGATGGCAAGACTTGACTCGATGGACTGAAACCGGGTGTGATAGGATACAGATCTCCCCTACTATCACACCTCATGAGAGGACTCCCCGTCTTGAAATCCTTCACAGAGAAACCAAAAGGATCAAATTCAACAGAAACGGAATTGTCAGTGGTGAACTTGCGGACAAACACTAAGTTTTTAATCAATTTGGGGGCATGTAAAGTATTTTTCAAGATAAGGGGTGGATTGGGGGGAGACAACATTTTATGACAATAACCCTGAATTGGAATAGAGTTACCATTTTCGATAATTATACCACGAGGCTTGCTCAAATTGGAATAAGACGATAGAGTACATTGATCGGAGGTCATGTGTGTCTGCGCCGGTGTCCATGTACCAATTTGGATCTGATTGCGTCAACCTAAGTGTGTGCATTGCGGTCTCAATGTCGATGGGAGTGGGGCCTGCAGCGTGGTGAGCTTGCGGAGGCCGGGGCCTAAGAATCCCAGAACTGGGTTGTGGGCCGTAACTGCTGGAATTGCTGAAACTGCTGGAATTGCTGGGCCAGTGGGCAGTGGGCCGTGACTGCTGGCTGTTGGGCCTAAAGGACTGGCCAGCCCACTCGCTGCTGGAAAATAGGGGTTGTTGGCCCATGACCCATTTCCCCATCCCCACTGCTGGGACCAGTAGGGTGGAGGGCCACTGTTCACTGGATGGGGCCCATTGCCGGCCTGCTGACCACCAGAACCGCCGCGTTTGCCCCCGCGGTTTTTGTTATTATTCTTACGATTATTTTTGCCGCCACCATGAGTACGGTTTTGGCCGAATTATCAACAAAACCTGAAGAATTTGTGGAGGATGCCATCATGACGACGGGGCTTGCTCCGGTAGCCGCCTTTTTAGCCAAACCGGCTTCTTCCAAAGTAAGCATGGAGCGGGCTTGATAAAAGGCGGGAAGAGGGTTGCTTTGATGAAGGAGAGTTCCAACGTCATTATAGGCCTCCGAAAGGTCGGCAACCAATTGTAGAACCAGACGATTATTTGTTACAGGTGCATCAACATTACGGAGTTGATCCGCCAACTCCTTAAGTTTCTTGCAATATGCAGATACGTTTGGAAATTCCCTCATGCGAACTAGGGAGAATTCCTGCTCAAGTGTGACGACACGTGAATGTTTGTTATCTTGGAATATGTCACGCAATCTATTCCAGGTAGCCATAGCCGTGGTATCCGGCTCAATAATCGTCTGTAAAAGGTCAACCGAAATAGTGGAATAGATCCACTGGAGAATGGTAGTATCAAGAGTAATCCATAACTGAGGATCCTCCGCGGGAAGAGGTCTAACGGAAGGAATTATGTGATGGATAACTTGATGGGAGATAGCGTGAATTTTAAATAATTCTGCCCACATCGCATATTGGACGTTTTCCATATCAAGCACAATAGAGATACTGTTCTTGACGTTAGAAACCATGAGGGCAGGATGAAAATTATTCTTAGACATATTGAAAGAACAAAGAAGGAGGGAAAATTTGGGAATAGTAAGAGAGATTTTGAGAGCGGAAGACAAATTTTGGAAGAGAAAAACCCGATAGGGGGGGGGGGGTGTTCGGCCGAAGGGTACAAAATTTTGTAGACCTAGTCTCTTGATACCATGAAAGAAATAATCCCCTTGATTATTTTCATTAATTGTAAGGTATATATACAAGTTACATAATAGGAGAATCCTATTCCTATTCTATTCCTAAAATCTTATTCTACTATAATTCTAACTATACAATTATGGTAAGCGTATATCCTAATTTAGGTAACAAATACACTACAATATACACAAAATATATTTTCCTAATATACAAGTCTACATCGCCGTGATGGGCTTGACAAATAATACCGTGATGGGCTTCACCTCGGCCTCTGTCGATTGGGCCACAGTCCTTTGCTTTCTTTGGGCCACTTTATACAGATACTGTGATATGTACTTCTGTATATTCAGTGTATATCACGTGTTTATTACCTTGTTTAACAGTACATGTATTTTGTGCAAAAACTAAATAGAAAAATAAAATACTATTATACACTTGTCCTATTATTATTGAGCTGTGTATAAAATATCCTAACAACTATTATTCCTCAGTGTGCCAATTACGTGAGGAGAAGCTTCCAATATTCCTTTTATATGTACATCTTTCGAAGGCAATCCAACGACACATCTAATCTTGACATGTCTCCTAGAGACAAAATTGAGTTACACTTAGGTTTCTTCTTCTTCTTCTTCTTCTTGAAGAAGCAACTAACCTCCGCAGGTGCTCTAAGAAGGTTGTCAAGCGTGGAAGACTTAGGCTCCTACCTCCTCTCGTGGCAAGCGTGCCAAGGTTGTTGAATATCAGTGTTCGACTTGGACACAAATTCTTTTACAGGTGCAGAAGCGGATGAAGAGGGTTGCTGAAGATCAGTCTCCAACTTGGACACAAACTCTTTTACAGGAGTAGAAGAGGATGAAGAGGGTTGCTGAAGATCAGTCTCCAACTTGAACACAAACTCTTTTACAGGCGCAGAAGAGGATGAAGATCTGAAAGAAATAATCCCTTGATTATTTTCATTAATTGAAAGACTATATATACAATTTACATATTTCCATAATAGGAGAATCATATTCTTATTCTACTCCTAAAACCTTATTCTACTTGGATACTAACTATACAATTATGGTAATACAAATATTATGATAAGTATACAATACTAATTACACCACAAAACCTTACCTAAACTATCTACTACATACACGGTAATACAAGGAACCCGAGAGCCAAATATACAGCCAAAATATACATAATATACACATGTATATTGTGTGTATATTATGTATATCTAACACACCCCCGCAGTCTGAGCGGACGGTTTTCAAACGCTGAGATTGTCCCTAAAATCTTCAAAAAGGACCGAGGGAAGACCCTTCGTAAAAATGTCGGCAATTTGATACCTTGACGGGACATGGCAGACGCGTACCTGACCACGAGCAACCTTTTCGCGGACAAAGTGAATGTCCATCTCCATATGTTTAGTGCGCTGGTGCTGAACCGGATTACCAGAAAGGTAGATGGCACTAACATTATCGCAATAAACCAAGGTTGCTTTCTGAATAGGACAATGAAGTTCCAATAGCAAATTATGTAACCAACATGATTTTGAGACCACATTAGCTACTCCTCGATACTCGGCCCCGACACTGGATCGGAATAATGTCGACTGACGTTTCGCAAACCATGAGATCAGGTTATTGCCAAGGAACATACAATAGCCAAACGTACACCGTCTAGTGTCCGTACATCCACCCCAATCAACATCCGTATACGAAACAAGTGTGAACGTCGATGAAGGATATAAATGCAACCCATAGTCAAATGTACCATGAATATACCGAATGATGCGTTTGAGCGCATTCATGTGCTCAACTCTGGGATCATGCATAAACAAACACACATGCTGGACATCATACATAATATCTAGTCTCGTGAATGTAAAATACTAAAGGGCCCCTGCAAGACTGCGATAGCGGGTCGGATCCTCGTATGGTATGCCGGCCGCGGCACTAAGCTTGGGCTTAGTATCAACTGGAGTGGAAGTGGACTTACAGGATGACATCCCAGCCCTCTCAATGATCTCAACTGCATACTTCCTTTGAGATAAGAATAACCCACCTGCATGACGAGTTACAACAATCCCTAAAAAATAACTCAAGGACCTCAAGTCTTTCATAGCAAACTCAGAGCTGAGCATTGTCATGATAGACTGGCGTAAGTCATCAGAAGAGGCAGTCAAAATAATATCATCCATATATAATAGAATATAGTCCATGGACGAACCACGATGGTAGATGAACAAAGAATTATCCGACCTGCTGTGAGTGAACCCAATAGTCGAAACATAGTCGGCAAACCGCGTATACCAGGCCCATGGAGACAGTTTAAACCCATATAAGGACTTCTTCAACAAACAGACATGATGATGATGTTTGAGATCCCGAAATCCCAAAGGCTAATGCATATAGACTATTTATTTGAGATCACCATGCAGGAAATCATTCTTTACATCTAACTGATGAATATGCCATACTTTCGAAAGAGCCAAGCTAAGCACAATGCGAATGGTAGTCGGCTTGACCACCGGACTAAACGTCTCACCGCAATCTTCACCAACCTGTTGAGTCTTACCATCACCCACAAGCCGCGCCTTATGTCGGGCAAATGAATCATCTGAATTGTCCTTATGAGAAAAAATTCACATAGACCTAATAATATTAATACTAGATGGACGGGGCACCAACTCCCACATCTTATTATCAATAAGAGCATTATATTCATCTGTCATAACAATTTTCTAATTCGGGTCATTTAATACAGACACAAAATTACGGGGTAAGGGTGATTTAAGAACATTAGAATTTAAATTAAAATGTCTCTTTGGTTTAAACACACTCCGTTGACTACGAGTGACCGGTCTATGACTTGAGGAAGAATTGGGCGGAGTTTGGAAATTTTCTAGACTCGGGACGATGGCCCGACAAGCGATGGGCGTCTGGCCCAACACTGATAGCAGGGACTGGACCGGTTTGGTGGGTGGGATCGCCCTGGAAACCGCCCAATGACTATACTAGGCATCATAGCTCATGGCCAGGCGATGGGCGTTGGAGAATTTTGGGTGCAGGAGACGTCCGAAAAATGGTGAATAATATACGGGGATATACCATCATCCAAAAAATTATACTAACTAGGCACGAGAGTACTAACCTTAGCAAATGGGAATTGTGATTCATAAAAAATTACATGACGATTAATGATGATTTTATTAGAGGATAAATCAAAGCATTTGTAACCACGATGATTAGACGGAAAACCCAAAAACACACACGGAGTAGATCGGGCCTGCAGTTTGTTAATTGTGGTGGACGGGAATAACGGATAACACAAACACCCAAAAATCCAAAAATATGAATACGAATGAGTCTTATTATATAAAATTTGAAGGGGGGGGAGAAGAATATGTCAAACCTTTGGAAGGAATTATGTTAAGATGATATGTAGCCATTTGTAGAGCATGATGCCAAAAAGATGAGAGTACGGAAGCATGAATCAATAAAGTTTACACAATGTTATTTATGGTACGAATTTTGCGTTCGGCTTTCCCATTTTGTGAAGACGTATGATGACAAGAAAAATAAAAATTGATCTCATTATTAGCACAAAACTCCCGAAACACCCCATTGCCATATTCTTTTCCATTTTCACACTGAATATTTTTTATTTCTCGTTCAAATTGGGTTCTAATGAGTGCTCTAAATTTTAAGAAGATGGAAAAAACTTGAGATTTTTTCGCTATCGGAAAAGTCCATAAAAACTTAGAATAATCATCCAAAAAGAGAACATAATACCGATGACCCAAAGAACTAAGAACATGAGACGTCCATAAGTCGCTATGAATAATATCAAATGACATTAAAGTATGAGAATTTGAGTCTACATATGACAACCTAACAATTTTTCCTAAAGAACAAGACTGACAATTTGGAGTACAACGCATACCTTTACATGAAATAAAATTATTTTTATCTAATGACGACAAAATAGATGATCCCGGATGACCAAGACGAGCATGTCACAAGAAAGGAGAAAGGGTTGCAAATGCGGATGGCAAGGCTTGACTCGATGGACCAGAACTGGGTGTGATAGGATAAAGATCTCCCCTACTATCACACCTTATGAGAGGACTTCCCATCTTGAAATCCTTCACAGAGAAACCAAATGGATCAAATTCAATAGAAACGGAAATGTCAGTAATGAATTTACGGACATACACTAAGTTTTTAATCAATTTTGGGGCATGTATGGTGTTTTTCAAGGTAAGAGATGGATGAGGGGGAGATAAAGTTTTATGACCATAACCACAAATTGGAATAGAATTACCATTACCAACAATTATGCCACGAGGGTTGCTCAAATTGGAATAAGACGAGAGCGTACCTGAATCAGATGTCATGTGGGTAGTGGCACTGGTGTCCATATACCAATTTGAGCTCGGAGGATTTAAACCAAGCGTGTGCATAGCGACTTTGATGTCTGTAGACGTGGGTGCCGCTGCGTGATGGGCCTGCGGGTAGAGGCCCAGTACCCTACTTCTTTGCCTCGACCCGGAAGGCGGTAAGTGGACCAGGGCGTGGTGGGCCTGGGCTGTTGTTGGGCAGCCCACTGCTAGTAGGGCAAAACATGGCTTGGCCCAAACTGTGGTTGTGGAGCCCACTGCCACGGCATAGGGGCCCACTGTGGGGCCCAGAACTACTGTTGCTAACCACTGCGGGGGCCACCACCGCCACCACCATTGTGCCGGTTGCCGTCGTTGTTGCCACCGCGGTTCTTGCCATTATTTTTCTTATTTCCACCCTTTTCGCCGCCACCGTTGTTGCGGTTTTGGCCCGAGTTGTTGGAACCGGTAGGATAAACCGTGGACTCGGTGATCATGACTACGGGACTAGCACCGGTAGCCTCCCTTTTTACCATGCCTGCTTCTTCGAGTGTAAGCATAGAACGAGCCTGATAAAATTGTGGAAGCGGATTGCTTTTCCATAGAAGCATTCCAACACCATTATAGGCCTCGGAGAAGCCGGAAACCATTTAGAGGACCAAACGATCATTCGAAATTGGCGCGCCAATGTTGCAAAGTTGGTCTGCCAATTCCTTTAATCTTTTGCAATAAGCCAAAACGTTAGGGAAATCTTCCATTTTGACGTGGGAGAAATCTTGCTCAAGAGTAAAAACTCTAGAATTTTGATTATCTTAGAATATATCACGCAGTCTATCCCAAGTCGCATGTGCCGTAGCGTCAGGCTCAATAATCATTTGCAAAAGGTCGGTAGAAATTGTGGAATATATCCACTGGAGGACAGTGGCATCAAGAGCCGTCCACAACTTAGGATCATCCTCGTGTTTTGGCACATCCGTATCCTCAGGAACCGCGGGGATTATGTGATAGATGACTTGATGCGATTGTGCGTGAATTTTGAACAGTTCGGCCCACGTCGCATAATGGACGTTTTCTATTTCAAGAACAAGAGGGGTGTTATTCTTGATGTTAGAAACTGTAAGGGCAGGATGAAACGTGTTTCGGGATGTAGACATATTGATAGAACAATATGTGATTGAGGGATTTTGAAGAAAAAATTAGGAAGAGGGAGGATCTCGTCGTCGCGAAAAACCGAGGGCAAAGGTCTCGGAAATTCAAGGGAGGTCGACGGAAGTTGGGGGAATTTAGAGAGAGGATTTTAAGACCTAGACTTCTGATACCATGAAAGAAATAATCTCTTGATTATTTTTATTAATTGAAAGACTATATATACAATTTACATATTTCCATATTTCCATAATAGGAGAATTCTATTCCTATTCTACTCCTAAAACCTTATTCTACTTGGATACTAACTATACAATTATGGTAATACAAATATTATGGTAAGTGTACAAAACCACCATAAAACCTTACCTAAACTATCTACTACATACACGGTAATACAAGGAACCCGAGAGCCAATTATACAGCCAAAATATACATAATATACACATGTATATTGTGTGTATATACATGTGTATATTATGTATATCTAACAAGAGGGTTGCTGAAGATCAGTCTCCTACTTGGACACAAACTCTTTTACAGGCGCAGAAGAGGTTGAAGAGGCAGAATAAGCAGGTATGTGTCTTTGAAATTGTGTTGTTTTCTTGCTTAACATGAGGAATCTGCATTCCTTTTCTCCATAATACGTCATTATAAAACATGAAGTGTTTAGTTGAGGAATAGGCTGTCTTGGAAGTGTGTTTAAACATGTTTAAATTCGTCCATGATGAATGCATTTGGTTATAGCCTTGCATTGCAAATAGTTCCTGCCATATGATGTTTTCAGGCATCCCATGTAATTTGTAAACCTGATCCATCCAAGTATGTATCATATTTTGTGTTATAGCTTTGATGCAAAAGTATGTATCATATTTGTATTATATAACTAATAACTTTGGGTAAGTTCTTTCTAGTTAGTAAAATTTTATCCATTTATTGCAATACAATACCTTGTTGTCAAAAATCTTATTGATAGATATGAAGATTTAAATAGTTTAATTAATTCAAAATAATAAAATACTAGACAAAGTGCATGACTCTATAATGAAATATTAGTTTTCCTTATAATATATATCTGCTCAACACATGTGCAAGAGGTGATTAATAAAAAAAACCCAAAAATAAAACATTGTAGGGTTTTTAAGAGCGAGGCTGTAAATTAACATTATACGGTAGTTGTATTGTTTTTGTTGGAATTTTTACTACATATGGACTAATATTAATTGAATTATCGTGATTTATAAAACGGATTAAACAAAAATAGTTGATGCACATAACTTGACCGCTTATCTGTGCATTTCTTGTTGGGCATGAATCACTTCATGTATTGTTGTGGGCTGAGAGTAATAAGCCTTGTTGAAGATCTAATAAAATTTATTACAGAGAGATCCATTATGTCAAGGCTTGATGTCTAAATATGTGACTAGGTCTTCTTTTATCATCTTCTCAACTCAAGCACTACTAGAAAATTGCTAATTCCCGTTGGAATCTATCGGTATTTGAGTCATTAGTATGCCCTCAGTCCCAATTTATACGGGGGTTAACCAGTTTGGGAGTCAGACAGTTCTTTTTTTTACTACGATTTTATCCAACTCTTTTTGTATATTATGAATTATTAATTATGCAGACTTATAATACTTTTATATAGTTTTCAAATATGTAAATTTTATTATAAAATAATTAAAGAATTTATATTTAAAATTAAGTAAAAAAAGAGTTGTTTGACTCCCAAAACTGATCAATCTTAGTAATATTTTTGATAGATTTTCCATTAAATTAATCATTATTGACAAGTCACACTCAGGCGAAACGTTCGTGGAAAATTTACATTTTCTGATAGTGAAAGCAAGTTCCCCATTCAACTGCCAACTATAAGATGAGCAATAAGAGGTAGATGTAGTGAAACACAAGGGTCATAAAATTAGCTCAGAAAATATGATCTGTCCAACCCGCTTAAGTTGTTGGTCATTGACCACCCATTATTAGTTCAACCCATTAAAAAATTGGGTTGATATGTAGTATCAATTTAGGCATGAGGAATCTTGTCAAAATATTTTTAAAAATACATTCTTCTTATTTGGTATATTATATATTGTCAGAATTTTTTTTTATTAGGTACTAAAGAATTATAAAGAACAAAGAAAGAAATTAAAACTTAATAGAAATTAAGTGATTGAGTTATGATCCGACTTTTTAGTCATTTTAGCCCAAGTAACTTTTGAGTGAATTAATAATTTGTTAACTTACTAACTCGGCTCATTTTAACTCACCAAATTCAGTTAAATCTTCCCATTTGACACCCCTAATCAAACGTTACATATTTTTGAAACGCACCCACATAATGAGACTTTTCCATTGACAAATAAGTCCGCTTAACGTGTACACGTCTTATCTTCCTTAGTGTTCTTAATTATCTGTGCAATGTTCTTGGGTTTGTACCAATCAACTTACACATAATAATAATCTCGGACAAGCTATGGAGTGTAGTTATCATTATATATGAATAAAAATAATCGCTTGATTATTTTTATTAATAAAGATGTATATATACCTGATAAATAATATTTAATTATGAAAAATAAATTTATCTTTTCTTAATATAAAATAATATATTTTCCTAATATATTATTACTACCATAATTATATTTGTACAAGAATTCTACAAATATTGTAAATTATATACAAAATCCTTAATTGATATACACGGTCCCAACCGTGTATATTATAAATAAGGTGGCGATTAAGTAGGGCTCAGAATGCAGCGGGGTCGAGGGAGATGCAGCGAGACTTGCTCGATCCGTCGATCCCGATCCCGTCGGAATCGAATTCGGCGGGGTCGAAGCGAATTCCTGGGTTTTCCTTTTTTTTTTTAAATAACATATGTATAAAAAAAACTCAATAAACAAGACATGATAGTGTAATACAAACATCCCAGTGTTGTTTTTGTGCCTCTTATATTATTTAATAGACATAATTTTTTTGTAATACAAATACAATTGTCTAAAATCTAAAAACTTTGTGGTGTTGTCCAAAAGTTGCAAATTACATAATAAAATTACAATTAAAAAAATTACATTCTCAAAAAAATATATTCTAATTGCTTGATGATTTTCTGTGGCTCTTCTGTTGGAATTGATATTTGTTGGTCAAATTGATCCACGTCGCTTCCACCACCTTCGGATAAGATTTCGTTGTAGTTTTCGTCTTCTTCTTCGTTGATCTCCGGTTGACCGCACCTTCTCCGCTCCGCTTGTATCCAATCTCTGAATAATACTGTAATTTCCAAGCTGTCTCCGGCTAATGAGTGTTTGTGGTCTCCTATTTGATATCTGCCGGCAGAAAAAGCATTTTCAGACGCAGTTGATGACGCTTGAATGTTCAAAACATCTCGGGCCATCAATGAAAGTGTCAGAAAGGTCTTCTCATTCCCTCCAAAGATTTTGACAAGTCTTCATGTCCATCTTCATTGATAACTTCTTGATGCAGTCTGAACCACGCAAAACAAAAATATCCAACTCGCTAATTTGGTTAGTAGTAGAGGTACGGCCGCACATTCTATTTCTGAGGCTTTCAATATTAGCCGCAGAAACAACATGTCTTTTGTGAGGTTGTGTTGAAGATGAAGAAGATGGTATGGAAGCCGGTAAGTTACTAGCATTTTCTTGTTGATAAAATCTATATATTTTTTTGCATTGGTGTTCTACGCTAGACAACACTTCTTCTTTAGTTTGTTCAATATGTGGTGGGTGATTTAGATTTTTGGGACTTGGAGGTGGTAGTACTTCTATACAATCGTAAATAGTTTCAATTAGTGATTTAGTACCGTCTATTTTAATAGTCGGATTTAATACAGAACCAATAATATAAATAGTGGGAATAGGAATACAATATTTTTTTATTTTGACAAACATTTTTTTAATAGCTGTCATATAAGCTGGTTTTTTCATATATTCACTAAGTAATAAAAATATTAGAGTTATATAAAACAACATAGTTGAAATAGTAGGATAATATATACCGAAAAATTCTTTTGTTGCTTGAAAAAATTTCTCTAAAAATACAATAAGTTCGGAAATTTTTACCCAATCACTATCTACAATCATATCAGCTGAATTTTGATAAAAAATAAAGTTATAGGTTTTCTATAGTCATAAGCAACAAGTAGTTGCTCGTATAAAGAATTCCACCTATGGATACTTCTTGTGGAATTTTTCTATAAGATAGTCCACAATCGTGACAAGTTTTTTTTATATTCTTTTCTACGTTGTACTTTATTACTTTTAAAAATAAAGTTTATAGCAAATTGTATTTTACTAAGAATGTCTTCAAAAAGTGATAGACCATCCTTTACAATTAAGTTATATATATGACACACGCATTTTATATGAAAATGATCTGGAGTTAAACTATTTTTTAAAATTGTAATTGCGTAATTGTTAGAAGAAGCGTTATCTAATGTAATAGTCATAATTTTATCGGTTATTCCATAATAATGGCACACTTGATAAATATTATCTGCAATAAAAGTATCAGTGTGCCTATCATCTATATATCTATACGCTAAGATACGTTTTTGCATAGACCATTTATAATCTATCCAATGACAAGTTACAGTTAAATAATCATGGTCGTTAGTACTACGACCTATATCAGACGTGATAGATACTTTGCCATTAAAATGATATAATGAATAACGTAAATATTGTTGATATTCATGCACGAATTTAAATTCATCTCTCTTAACAGTTGATCTAGAAAAACTGTTAAAAGCAAGATTATATATATCTCTAATGTAATGAATAAAACCGGGAGATGAAGGAAATGAAAAAGGCAAACCATCCACAACAACTAATTTTGATATTGCTTCCCTATCGCTATGTTTATTGTATTTAGGGCCTACAATTTCCCCCGTCATAGGGTTAATTTGACCATGTACTTGGTCCGGGACAGTATCAGTATGTGAACCTTGTACAGATGGAGCGGGCGTTTGCGCACCCGGTTTTGAAGCCTGGTATTGGGCATACCTAGCTGGATGAGCACTTACTACGTGTCTAATTAAACCCCCCGTCCCACCGTGACCTTTTCCAGTTTTAAATTTTAAAACATTTTTACAAATTTTACATATAGCTACTTGATTCTCTACGTCCCTATCAAAAAATGTCCATGCATCTGATTTTAATGGTCATTTTGCTGGACCTCGTCTCATACTAGGGGGAATATGAGGTATTTCAGTTGAAGGTGCACTAGTGGGTGTGTTGTCATCAACATTAGTGGGTGTATCATCTAGATCATCGTCTAAATTAAAGTCTTCTTGAGTTCCAAAAAATAGCTCCTCGTCTAAATCTAATGGTATTGTAGGAAAATGTTGAGTATCAACAAAATCATCCTGTGTAGGAATAAGATGACTAAAAGAAGTACCCTTGCCGTGGTTGCCCTTAATAGAAGAAGCACCCTTACCCTTACCCTTAAACATACCTCTAAATAAAATAAACAGACAATAATAATTTAATGAAGGAACGAATGTACCAAACGCCGACGTAACGTCGACGTGTAATCGAGAGGTTGAAAATTGAAACTTTGCTCGATGGAAGATCCTCAAGCTAGTTGCCAACTGAATATTTAGCAAACAATTTAGACTTGTAGAGAGATTAGAGAGATTGTAGGAAGATTTGTGAGAAAGATGAAGAGAAAATGAGTTATTTATAGTTGGAAAATTGGATTAAAGTGTAAATATAATAACTTATGGGTTAAAAATAAATATTAAGGGGTAGGAGGGGGTTGGGGGAGGGGGGGAGGCCTAAAATGGCCGTTTTCCAATGACCAAAATCTAAAATGGCCGTTGGTGCAACGATTATATTTGCAAAGGGGAGCTCTCGGGCGGGGTCAGGCTCGGGGTCGGGACGGGCTCGGGGCGGGCGGGCGGGCCTGGGGCGGGCTCGAGTCTGGCGGGACGAGACACTGTCTCGTCCCGAGTTCGAGTCCAGCTACCATTTTTTTTTACGCGGGCTCGGGACTGGGTCGGGTCGGGGTCGGGTCATCCCGGCCCACTGGCCAGCCCTATATTATCGTGTCTTTCACACCACCGCAGTCATAGTGGGCGGTTGTCGTACGCTGAGACTGTCCTTAAAATCTTCAAACAGAACTAAGGGAGACCCTTAGTAAAGATGTCAGCAATTTGGTACCGTGAAGGACATGCAAGACACGAACTTGTCCACAAGCTACCTTTTCGCGAACAAAGTGAATATCCATCTCGATATGTTTAGTGCGCTGATGTTGGACCGGATTCCCAGAGAGATAGAATGCACTAACATTATCACAGTAGACCAATGTAGTTTTCTGAATAGGAAAGTGAAGCTCTAATAGAAGATTACGCGGCCAACATGACTCAGACACCACATTGGTTACCCATCGATACTCAGCCTCCGCACTGGATCGCGATAAAGTAATATATGTTTTTGTCTCATTTTATTTTTGAGTGGACATATGTCAACTTTCTCAACATGAAAAAGAACACCATATTGTTTCAACATGATGACAAATCAGATAAAGAAAAAAGAATTACCTTTTAAACATTAAATATTCCTCCATTGCAAGTAAAAAAATTAATAAGTGGGATCGATGTTTATGAAAATAGGAAAACCACATAAAAGAAACTTTTAAGAAGTGACGTGATTTCTTTTCTTTTATAACACCCAGTCTAAGGGGATCAACGTCGTCCATACATTAGGCCAAAAAGTGTTAGGGAAGGAATAGTAATGTTTTTAATCGCCCCACTGCATCCCTATCACCTTCTCGCTCTCTATCACGACCGTCGCCGACTGCTACCACTACCAGTAGTCGGCCCGTCGACTCTGTATCACAACCAACCATCTTCCTTACTGGTGTGTTGTCACCCAGATCGACATCGATCCACCGTCCCATCACATTCCAGCAACCCAACCGACTACCGAAAACCCAGGCTGCACCACCATTATCACATTACCGGACCACCCCTCCAGTCCCAAACCGCCACCGACATCCTACCCTACAACACCCACCACCACCCTCCTCGTTCTACCCAGACCAATACTACCACCGACCCCACTGTCAACCCCAGATGTTCACCACTACATCGTCTCCCCCTCCTAGAACCCGATTCCACCACCACACCTAGTCTCGGACCCAACCGCGCTATCTGAATCCGACCCACAAACTAGACCCGAAAACTAGACTATCCTGCCCCCTTACACCGTATGAAACCCATTCCCAACACGGGATTTTCAAACCCAAAGTCCAATTTAACCTATCCACACAAACCATCTCCCCAATTCCCAAAAGCCCAAAATTAGACAAACAAGACCCTAATTGGAATATGGCCATGTGTGATGAATTTAATGCTTTAACAAAATAGCATACTTGGGATTTGGTTCCCAGACCAGAGGGGGTGAATGTGATCCGATGCATGTGGCTTTTTCGTGACAAATTCAGAGACAGTGGTGACATAGAGAGATATAGGGTGAGACTTAGGACTAATGGTACAAATCAGCAGGAGGGTATTGATTGTGGTGAGACATTCAGTCCGGTTGTTAAACCGGCTACTATTCGCATCGTTCTGAGTATTGCCATGGGTAAGCATTGGCCCATTTATCAACTAGATGTAAAAAAATACATTTTTACATGGAGACTTAAAAGAAATTATTTACATACACCAACCGCCTGGTTTTGTCCATCTAGCAGCCCCTTAATGTCGCCTCCGTAAGTCACTTTATGGTATCATAGTCAGACCCATTTCAATTCTATGTTCATCGATGTTGGGTCCTCAAATTATATTATCCACGCTCCAGTTAACAAGGTCTGGGCGTGCGGGGGAGTGTTAAGAGTCTCACGTCGGATATGGAATGGGAACATGAACTCTTTATATGGACTTGGACAATCCTCACCCTACAAGCTAGCTTTTGGGGTTTAGTTAGGCCCAAGATTCATTTTTTACAGCTAATTCTAATTGTATAGTTAAATATTTTATGATCATTTCGTACATATCATATCTTTAGGATAAGATTTCAACTTTTCAACGATTGGATCCACCTATCAACAAGGGCGGATCAAAGATTTGGATTTTATTAATTCGAGTTCGACATAATTTGTTTATTTAATTGAGTTTGAAATTAGTTATTTGTGTTAGCATTAAACCTATTTGATAATGTAAAAAATAAAGAATTTTTGTAGGTCTCTTTTCTTCTCTTATATCTTTGTTTTATGTGAAAGAAAACGTCTTCATGGATTAGAAAGACTTATATTTTTTCTTATTTAGAATTATTTTTATTGAGTTTATATAGAGCTAGGAAAAGGGGTGACATATATGTGAGGCCTAATCCCATTTTTTCTTGGAAAAAATTTAAAATATCTTCTTTGAACCTACCAGTGGTGTCCAAATACATGGTTATAACAATATATCTAGATATACTTCATAAGAAATCATTGTAACAACTGACTTTAATCCCATGTAATAACCAATTTGAGTGGTGTAACAACCCTTTGTTTTCTGTAACCCCATTAGTTCTCCTTCTTGTAATAGCTCTAGCAGCTTGCCTATATAAGGAGCTTATCCTACACCATAATATGTATATTTCCCCCTTCTTCTTAAGTCAATTTATGGGCAACTATTTTTGCAATCTCCAAACTTCCAGTCACAACACACGTTTGAAAGTGATTGTAAAATCTTGAGGAGTGGCCAGTCACAACGATTTGCACCCAGTCGGAGTCGCTTTCAGGCCACTGATTTGCCACGATTTATTACATAATTTATTATTGTTTTTGATAGAATACCGTGTATATCCCATGATATACATGGTTTTGACTAGTCTTGTACCATAAATAGAAGTTGTGAATTTTTTGTACAATTATCATAATTGTAGAATCCTTGTATAAGTAGAACTAGAATATTAGAAGTTTAGTAGAAATAGGATTTTCCATATTTGGAGACTGTAATTTGTATATATACATATTCATTCAATAAGAATAATCAAGAGATTCATTCTTTCATGGTATCAGAAGTAGAGGTCTAGACTACATCCCTTCCCAATTTTCTTCCGCTACTCTCGGCTCAAAATCCAAGAACCCTTCTCGGTTTCCGGCCGACTTCTTCCTCCTCCCTTCCCAATTTTTCTTCCTAATCCCTAATTCTCCTATTGTTATTTCGTTATGTCTACGTCAAAGAACATGTTTCATTCAACCCTTAAAATTTCCAACATCGGGAACCACATCCCTATTATTCTTGAGATGGAAAACGTCCAATACGCGACATGGGCAGAATTATTCAAAATTCATGCACGCTCCCATCAAGTCCTCCATCACATAATTCCCTCGACACCTGACACAAAGAAGGTGCCTAACCCCGAGGAGAATCCTACGTTATGGAAGACACTTGATGCTACCGTTCTCCATTGGATTTATTCCACTATTTCTACCGACCTCCAACAAACGATCATTGAACCCGACACTACGGCAATGGAAACTTGGAATAGGGTGCGTGATATATTCCAAGATAACAAGAGTTCCCGTGTTGTCACCCTCAAGCAGGAATTTTTACATGTCTACATGGTAGATTTTCCTAACGTTTCAGCCTATTATAAAAGGCTAAAGGAATTGGCTGACCAACTCCGCAACATTGGTGCGCCAGTTACCAATGATCGTCTTGTTCTCCAAATAGTTGCAGCCCTGTATGAGGCCTATAACGACATTGGTGCACTACTTCGTCACAATAACCCTCTACCACCCTTTTATCAGGCTCGTTCCATGCTCGCGTTAGAAGAAGCCGGCTTAGCTAAAAAGGCGGTTATTGGTGCAAATTCTGTCGCCATGATGACCACGTCAGATGACCCTCACTCATTCTCCGAGAATTCTGGCCAACACCGTAACAACGGTGGTAGCAAAAAGGGTCGACATCGTAAAAATAATGGGAAAAACCGCGGTGGTAATCGCGGTGGTAACGGAGGTGGCCGAAACAATGGTAGCAGTGGCAGTTAGGGCTGGTAATGGATCAGAGGTGGATCGGGTGGAGCTCAATCCGCCTCCACCCACCAACCATCCATCCACCACCCGACCCATCCATCACCCTATTTTTTCTTCATCCACATACGATCCACGGGTGAATTGGGTGGATCGGGTGCTTCGCGGATGAAATTTGTTATAAGTTTAACCATTTGTTCTAATTTAAAATCAGTGATAATGTTAGTAATTAGTATTCTTAAATCTTTTTTTAAAAATTCACAACAAAAATGGAGTGACCAAAACCAATATAAATACTCTTAGTTCCAACGTAGCAGTGTCTCATCTGATTAACACCTTAAATATTTTTATTCATATTCCATTTTTATGTTAGCTCAAACAAATCATACTTTACATTGCAAAATAAATAATAAAATTAATCAGACCTAACAATGAATATTTTTTTATATTTTCATAAATGATCACTAGCTAAGAACATTATAAAACTTTACTGTTATGGAAGTGAACTCTGGGCCAAAATTATGTTATTCTTGATTTGCCAAGTTTCATTATAATTTTTACTTAATAACATATATACAATTTAATGATAAAAAGTATTATCTAACTATTTATAAACGGGTGGATGGATGGGTCGGATGTATGTCCACCCGAATCCGACCCGATCCATCCGTCACCCGATTAAAATCCATGTTTTATCAGATTTTCATCCATATATTAGGGTCGGGTGGATCGGATATCCATTGGGTCAGGGTGAAATTGCCAACCCTAGCGGCAGTGGGCCACATGCCAACTGGTCCGAGTCGTGGGCCCCCTGGTCGTGGAACTGGGCCATTGGCCATTGGCCCTATAGTCCCTATTTTCCTCCCACCCCTTACTCGGGTAACTGGGCCCAGTTCCAGCAACATGCCAGGCCCAGTTTCTCGGGTCCAAATACTGGCAGCAGATTCACTTCTGGGTCGAGGCCGCAGGCAGGTTTGCTTAGGCCTCGGCCTCCGCAGGTGTTCCAAGAAGTGGACCCCACACCAACTCCGACAGATATTGAGGCCACAATGCACACACTTGGATGAAATCCTCCAGACGTGAATTAGTATATGGACACCAGAGCCACTTCTCACATGACGTCTGACCAAGGTACTCTCTCGTCTTATTTCAATTTGAGCAAAAATTGTGGTATTATTGTTGGTAATGGAAATTCAATTTCAATTCGCGGTTATGGACATACAACTTTGTCTTCCCCACATCCACCTCTAGTTTTGAAAAATACCATTCATGCCCCTAACTTAATTAAAAATTTGGTGTGTGTCCGAAAATTCATCACTGATAATTGGATTTCTGTTAATTTTGATCCCTTTGGGTTTTCTGTGAAGGATTTCAAAACGGGGATACCTCTAATGAGATGCAATAGTAGGGGAGAGCTTTATCCTATCACAAATACCACCACTTCCGCGAATCAAGCCATACCGTCTACTTTTACCGCCCTTGCTCCTTCCTTGTGGCATGCCTGTTTGGGTCATTCGGGATCGTCTGTAATTTCTTCTTTGCATTAATATAATTTTATTTCTTGTAAGGGTACGCATAGTACTCCACTTTGTCCTTCTTTTCCGTTAGGGAAACATGTTAAATTACCATTTGTAGCCTCTATTTCTAGTACTTTGATGCCGTTTGACATTATTCATAGTGATTTATGGACATCCTCCGTGTTAAGTTCTGTGGGCCATCATTATTATATCCTATTTTTGGATGATTATTCTAATTTTTTGTGGACCTTTCCTTTATCGAAAAAGTCTCATGTTTTTTTCACATTCTTAAAATTTAGAGCATTCATTTGTACCCAATTCGAACGGGAAATTAAAAGTATTCAATGTGATAATGACAAGGAATATGATAATGGGTTGTTTCGGGAATTTTGTGATGCTAATGGCATAATTTTTATTTTTCTTGTCCTCATACGTCCTCACAAAATGGGAAACCCGAACAAAAAATTCGTACCATTAATAATATTGTCCGAACTTTATTAGCACATGCTTCTGTACCCCCTTCTTTTTGGCTTCATACACTACAAATGACTACTTACCTCCTTAACATACTTCCTACCAAAGGATTAACATCTAAATTTCCCCTTAAAGTTCTCTATAATAAGGATCCTTCGTATTCTCATCTTAGGGTCTTTTGGTGTTTATGCTATCCACTTTTTCCGTGAACTACAATTAACAAACTTCAGGCCCGTTCTACCGTTTGTGTGTTTTTGGGTTATCCGTCTAATCATCGTGGTTACAAATATTTGATTTATCATCTAATAAAATTATAATTAGTCGCCATGTTATTTTCTATGAAACCCAATTTCCTTTTACTAAAGTGAGTAGTCCCGTGCTGAGTTCATATAATTTTTTAGATGACGAGGTCTCACCATATATTATCCACCATTTTTCTGACTTGTCCCGTGACCAAACTACGCTAGTAGGCCCACAGTCTACCGCAACCATTGTTCTTCCCAGTGGGCCGATGACACGGTCCAATACTGATCTCGGTATTGTTCGAGTGTTTCAGCCCAATCCCGAGCCTGTTAGTGTTCTCGTTCCAGTTGTTGGGCCAGCAGGCCCACTGCATGCTGGCCAGTCCGTCCCCGTTCCACACATTGCCCAAAATCCATCCAATTCCTCCTCTAGTCAAGGGCATGTTACTCGTAGTCAAAGGGGTATTTTTAAACCAAAACGACATTTAATCTCAATTCTAATGTCCTTAAATTCGCCCTCCCGCGTAATCATGTGTCCGCATTAAATGACCCGAATTGGAAATTGGCTATGACTGACGAATATAATGCTCTTATTAAAAATAAGACGTGGGAGATGGTGCCCGTCCTTCTGGTGTTAATATTATTCTGTCTATGTGGATTTTTACTCATAAAGAAAATTCTGGCGGTTCTTTTGAGAGGCATAAAGCTCGTCTTGTAGGTTATGGTAAAACTCAACAGGTTGGCGTGGATTATGGTGAAACGTTTAGTCTGGTGGTCAAACCAGCTACTGTTCATACTGTTCTCAATTTGGCTCTCTCAAAAGAATGGCCCATTCATCAGTTGGATGTGAAAAATGTCTTTTTACACGGTGATCTTAAGCAGACAATTTATATGCATCAGCCCTTGAGTTTTCTATATCCCAATCATCTTCATCATGTCTGTTTGCTTAAGAAGTCCTTGTATGGACTTAAGCAGGCCCCACGGACTTGGTATAAAAGGTTTGCAGATTATGTATCTTCTATTAGTTTTTCTCACAACCGGTCTGATCATTTTCTCTTTATCTATCGTCGTGGTACGTCTCTGGCATACATTTTATTGTATGTCAATGATATTATATTGACTACTTCGTCTGATAATCTGCACAAGTCTATCATGACATTTCTCAGTTCCGAATTTGCTATGAAAGACTTGGGGCCCTTGAGTTATTTCTTGAGGATTCCTGTCACTCGTCATTCAGGTGGTCTATTTTTATCACAAATGAAGTATGCCGCTGAGATCATTGAAAGAGTTGGTATGTCATCGTGTAAATCTACTTCTACTCCGGTTGATACTAACCCGAAGCTGAGTGCTACATCTGGCACTAAGTTCGAGGATCTCACCCACTATCGCAGCCTTGCAGGGGCACTTCAGTATCTTACCTTCACAAGGCCTGATATTACTTATGCAGTTCAACATGTGTGTTTGTTTATGCATGACCCACGAATTGAGCATATGAATGCGCTCAAACGTATTATACGATACATCCAGGGTACACTTGATTATGGCTTGCATTTGTATCCACGTCCGTTTCTACACTTGTGTCTTATACATATGCTGATTGGGATTGTCCTGATACCAGACGCTCGACTTCTGGTTATTATATATTTCTTGGGGATAACTTGGTCTCATGGTCTGCAAAACGACAAGCTACATTATCAAGATCCAGTGTAGAGGTCGCGTATCGAGGCGTGGTGAATGTGGTATCAGAATCATGTTGACTGTGTAATCTTTTGTTAGAACTACACTTTCCTATTCAGAAAGCTACCTTGGTCTACTGGATAATGTTAGTGCAGTTTATCTTTCTGGCAATCCGGTCCAACATCAACGCACTAAACATATCGAGATGGATATTCACTTTGTTCGAGAAAAGGTAGCTCGTGGACAAGTACGCGTCTTTCATGTGCCCTCGCGATACCAAATTGCTGACATCTTTACAAAGGGCTTTCCCTCGGTTTTATTTGAAGATTTTAGGGACAGTATCAGTGTACGACAACCGCCCGCTATGACTGCGGGGTGTGATAGAATACCGTGTATATCTCTATGATATACACAGTTTTGACTAGTCTTGTACCATAAATAGAAGTTGTAAATTCTGTTGTATAGTTACTATAATTGTAGAATTCTTGTACAAAGTAAAACTAGGATATTAGAAGTTTAGTAGGAATAAAATTTTCCATATTTGGAGATTGTAACTTGTATATATACCTATTCATTCAATAAGAATAATAAAGGGATTAATTTTTTCAATTTTCATTATGTTAATATCAATATCGCAATACTTTTTCTTAACAATTTCTACTTATTTATTAATTTTTTGTAATACATACTTAGGATTCGGGCTAAAATTATTGGGGTCCGATGAAATCATACGTTGAACTCTATAAGATTATAATCTCCCCTGCATATCAAACAAACAGTGTGATCAGCTATACGAACTAATCTCGTCACCATCATTTTAATTACATAATCAAATACATTAAAAAAAATGTATGCACCATTAAGCATGCACTAACAAAATAAGAAGCCAAAGGAAACTTGCAAGACATCTTTCAGCTGTATACGACTGCTTGTACTTGAACATAATTGTTGGCAGACTAAGCAAGAATAATAAAAACAAAAAACTATTTCTTCGCTTCAATTTATCAGTTTTGATTAGACATGAAGTTTTAAGAAAATATTATAAAAACCCGTGATTTAAAAAGAAGGCCATATCATAACTATACAAGTTCACTAAAGATAAAATTTAAAATTTAAAATTAAATTATATTAAATATAAATATATATTGTTTTTAATAGACTAATTAAGAAAGAAAAATTGAAGTTAAAATGTATTAAATATAACCGTTGGAATAATAAACTCAATCAATTTTCTTGACCTTGCCACTATGAAGGCGAAATTGGGGGTGAGTAATTTGTTTATGAGCTTGCCATGTGTCTTCGTCAAAACTAACAAATTTGTGTCAAAGTATAATGGGAGGGTATATTTGAACCGAAAATATAACTGAAGAGGTATATTTGGACCGAAAATATAACGAAGGATATATTTAAAATATTATTGATAATACAGGTATATTTGACCCCTTTTTGTTAACACGTATATGGCCAATCTTCTTTATTTTCAAAAAAGGAGGAAAAATTTATACTATATATTTTGCATAATTAAGAAACTTAAAATTGATTTGATGGAGCTTCAGCCACGCCAGTTTTAGTTCAACCCTTCAGAGATATGTAATTACAATAAAACTCTCAAGTAGTGACAAGTATACAGATGTTAATGTATGCAAAAAGTGAAGCAACGAATCTTAAATTTTGTACTACAACTAGTTTATGTTATATTTATTAATTTATTATATACATCTTTATCGTTAGTACTAGGAGATTGAGTTATATGAAGGGGCCATTTCCCCCTTTTTCGTACCTTATTTAAATTGGCTCATCAACCAACAAAAGGGTGGATATATTTTGTTATTATTATTTATTATATAAATGACTTAAATATGTTAGAAATTATAGGTTAATTAAGCAGTTACCACGTCCCACACATATGACAAGTTGAGGAAACAAGAAAATAGCAAGTTAACATCAAACATACGAATTCTTCTTATCCATTTATGAGTAAAGTGCAAAAAGTGAAGAGAAACTAGTAATCAAATACTGCTGATTAATGTTGGGCCAAGTGCCAAAAGCCAAGTGGGGAGGTAAGAAACAATAAATAAATTAAATAAATTAACAAAGACTAATTTTTAAGTTTTGAGTCCTTTTATTTGCAAAGTAGGATAATTAGGTATAGAAATGATTGGGCTGTGATCTATCTATTCTCAACGACAAAGCCTATATTGGCAACCTTAGATCTCAACCACTTGGCATAAACGTCTTGCAGATAGTGGCGACCTTTGATGTCAACCACTTGGCACAAACATGTTGCACATAGTGGAAGATCGTCTTGATGTGCGAATAAAGTCTCATAAAAATTAGATATTAGGTGCATAATACTTTTAACGGTGTGAGACCTTTTTGGAAGAAAGAAACAGAGCAATCTAGCCTAAAGGGAACAATATCACACCATTTGTGATGCTTGGCCAAGTCTCCGTACCGATGTATCGATCCCGAACATTTAGACTAGTCTTAGGGGACAGAGTTGTCGTATGCGGGTACTACGAGAGGCACATGATTTTCTTGTCGTCTTATTTTTCAACCATGGGCTATTATGTGGCTAAAGTCTCTCCGATGGAAGCGTATATTATGCTTGAGGTCCCCATCTTCCTTGACTATGTACGACTAATGAACTCTTCGCTTTAGTTTAAGAATGTATGTATAGACTGATTTAACCTAAGAACTGGTATCAAAGTCAATGCTTTGCGGGAGAAAAGTATAAAGATGAAGAAACAATGACGTGGAGCCCAACTGACTGCCTAGATCTGTTTGCGGCAAGTTTACTATCTTTACCCTTGATCTGAAGACACCATACACAAAGAAATTTGTGGTTGTATTCCCAAATACTCGAATGGTGTGGGTGGTAACAATTATATCTCCATATAAGCCGACAAAATACTGGTGAGGGGTCATCACGTGGAACTTAGTTCGAAGGAGAGATTATTGAGTGTGCGAACAAATTAAAGGTTCACATTTGTAGTCGAATAGAAAAACACGGTACATATAAGGCGACAATTATATCTCCATATAAGCCGATAAAATATTGGTGATAGGTCATCATGTGGAACTTAGTTCGAAGCAGAGATTATTAGGTGTGCGAACAAATTAAAAGATCACACTATTAAAAACATATGATTTTTTCACCGACATTCAGTGGAAAATTTGTGCTACAAAATATGATTTTTTTTCACCTAATTCCCACTGAACCAGCTCACTGGGAAAACGCATGGTGGGAAACGGGTTTCCATTGAAATGCTGGGAAACTTCCTAATTTTTTCATGTGAAAACACTACTATTTAGGTTTTTTCCACTGACATTCAATGGGAAATAGTCACTAAATAATTTTCAATGGAAAAATAGAGATTTTTAGTAGTGTCACATTTGTAGATCGAAAAGAAAAAGACATTATATATATAAGGCATATGATACTCTTAATGATATGAGACTTTTTGAGAAAAATTATATGCGCTTGGTCAGAAGTGGACAATATCACACCATATTAAAGAGTGACGTTGGGCTGATTTATACCAAAAGTTCTTAGGTATTTTTGATACTGAGCATAATAATATGTCACTACTAAGAATTTACTATTTTTTTACTGAAATTTTCCAATGTTCAGTGACTATTTTCACATATATTTTCATTGAATTAGTGATAAAAGAAAAAAAATAGTGGTGTATTCACATGAAAAAATTAGAAAGTTTCCCATCATTTCAATAGAAACATGTTTCCCCACCATATTTTTCCAGTGAGCTAATTTGATAAAAATGAGGTGAAAAATTATTTTTATAACACAAATTATTCACCCATTGTCGGTGGAGAAAACCTCTCCTACTAGTGTGTGTGAATTTCTTTTAATTTCAACAAATATTATATTTAAACCTACAATTTTAAAACTATAATAACTTTAATACTAAATTTTTCAAAAGCTAGACCGATCAAATTTAAATTTTCAATTCGCCTATGATCGGAGAAATCTCATAAATCCATTATTAGATCGTACTATGTATTCATGAAGTGCCATTAGCTAACCACTAAAAAGTGAGTAGTTGTTGCCAACTTGCCATGGACCACTTGCACATGTAACTTAATTAAGCTACATTTATATAGAGTAAGGGTATAGTATTAATACCCCGTTTAGTTGCTTAATTCGTTTTGTTGCACGTAGAGATGGCAGTGGATTCTGGACCCGATGGATCCAGATCCGTTTTATAGGATATGAATCTTCAAAATTTGGACCCGACGGATTCGGATCGGACCCGAATTCGTTTCTGACGGATCGAATATGGATCTGGATCTTGTATTTGAGATCCGTATCTGGTCTAGATCCGACCCGTGGATCCATTTTTTATTAAATATATTCATAACATACAATGTAATTTTATAAGTATTTTCTTAAAATTGCTAAGCACATCCTTACAAGTTTAATTCTCAAAACAAGATTAATTTATCCCCAGGTTAACTCAAAAATAAAAAAATAAAGAGGTAACTTCGATAATAAAATCAATGTTATATTAGTGAATGACTAACATCTCCATAGACAAGTAGTTAAAATTATATTCACTTCATTTGTGAAGATTCCAAACACATGCATGTTCTGCATTGTGGAAATACTAGTCAACATTTTTCACAACTATTGTCATTGTCCAACATTTTCAATTAATAGCTCACAATCAAAACGAGACAACAAACAAAATATCTCATATGAACATTTCAAAATTGAAACACAGTAAACTATTAGCTAAGTAAAAATCGTTTGTCAGTTAAAAAAAATTATTAGCAAGGTTACATTCTTAGCAAGACAAAAAAATTTACATGTGGATCCAGTTCCGATCCGTGGACCCGGTGGATCCGATGGATCCGGATTTGGATATAATTTTTATGGACCCGATGGATCTGAATCCAGGTATGAAAAACGGATCTGAATCTGGATCTAGTAGGATCCGGTTCAGATCCAATCCGTTGTCATCCCTAGTTGCACATCAATTTTAAGCAAGCAAGTGGTGTAACTTCTAATAATTCAACATGTAATGAAGAGAATTTTATTGTCCTTGTATATTTTTAATCAGGCACTCGTAATTAACTTCAAATTAGTCATGTATTAATTGTTTATCGTAAATCGATACAATTGAATTTGTATACGTGATTAAGAACACATAAGTCTCAAATGACTAAGTTAGCAAATGGATTAGCAGATAATTATAACAAATAGTGAATAACAAAGTGAGATTAGAATATAGTTAGTCTGAGCCTGAAAGAAACTTCTTAATGAGATCTCCAGATTACGTGTTTTGACAGAATAAAAGCACGAATAATGAGACAAATAGTGTAAAACGAAAAGTGATGTTGTAGTCTATTCAATATGATGCCTTTACAATGAGTTAATCGGTCATATTTATACTTTGACTCATGGGAACAATTCCACGATTTATGCCCCTAATAATACAAATACATGAATGTTGTAATAGTTGGACAATTAGCGTCTTCATAAATGCACCCTTGAAAGTTGTAGTATCAGACAAGTAACGGTCACCCATTGGAATTCGAGTCGACCTTCTGATCTTCTTGCTTTATGGTACATGTGATCTTTTGATACTCCTGGTGCTATTTCTACGCAACCGATAGTATTGAAAGCTGATTTGAATCTGACTCATCACTTCTTGCCACGTGTCATGACATAATTCGTCCACCTATATAATACGAACCCTATACACTAGTAATTAAACTTTTCTCTTTTTTAAAGTTGATTTGAATCTGACTCATCACTTCTTGCCATGTGTCATGACATAATTCGTCCACCTATATAATACGAACCCTATACACTAGTAATTGAACTTTTCTCTTCTTTAAAGTTGATGACTCTTTGGTTGACTAAGACTAATTAGAATCTTACACCTCTAATTACTATCTCTTTTATATCTTCAATTGGATAAGTAGTAATAGTTGGTGGTATTTTTATATAATTTTAAAGCTTTTAATTTGCTTAAAGAAAAAGATATATACATTGATCAAGTCAATCATAAAAAATGAATTACATCAACAATAGAAAATTGGACACAAGTGTTTTTTACTGTTTTAGTGGTTAAATAATATATGTCCTTTTGGATTGCTTAAAGCTTCTGAAAGATTTCTTTTAGCAAGTGGCTAATCAGCGTCAATCACCGATATCATCATCAGAGTTTAATTTCTATATACTTAAAAGTTAAAATGAATTAAATTATTGGATCATGTAAAAAGTATACGGTAACTTTTGTTAATCAACAACAATAACATATTCAGTGAAATTCCACAACGTGGGATCTGAGTAGGGTAGAGTGTACGCAGATCTTACCTCTATCTTGTTAGGTAGAGCGGCTGTTTTCGAGAGACACTCCGTTCAAGAAGTAACTTTTATTAATCGTTCAGAAAAAATAAAATGAGTAATCCAAACAATAAAATAGGTTATTTGTTACTCCCGCGACATATTATGTAATTAAAACACACTACTCCCTTCAGTTCAAAAAGAGTGTATACCTAGTTATTTGAACACTCCTGAAGAAAATATTATTTTTTAAATAAAATAGATAATTTAACTAAAATATCTTTAATTAAATAAGTATTTAATTATCTAATACTTAATAATGATAAATCTAAAAAAATAAAGTTAATTTTTTTTAATTCGATAAATGAACACTTTTTTTATTTAAAAAATAAAGATTAAGTAAATATTTTTTTAATTGGAAGAAAGTAATGTGTATTCTACTGGAGTTAGCAGTCAACACTCCGTCATTTAGGACGAAAAAGTATTAATGCATTCATTTAGGACCCAATTAATAATGAATGCTTTTGTGGAAAAGGACGAAAAAGTATCATTTCTTTCTAGCCTGCACTTTTTCCAGGTTATCATTTGACCCTACTTTTATCCCTTTATTGCTCTAATTTTGCTCTAATTTATCCGTGAATCAATTGTACATTAAGGTCTTTTTTGGTAGATCCCTCAATTGTCAATAGTATATCTTGGGCTATAGGTATCTTCATAATTTAATATAAATCAGTTATTTTGATTGGTTCATATTTATACATACTGTAGCTATTATGTTATTTTTTGCTCGCTTCATTATGTGGGACCCATTTGAGCTTTTTTATTTCACAGGCCAGATCTCAATTGTTATCTTTATAGGAGTAATATTTATACCTACTCCGTTCATTTCTAGATAATTGATGTTTTAGACTTTTCGTTATGTTTCAAAATAAATGATTCTTTAAAATTTAAAGAAAAAATTAATTTTATTCTTCTAAAATTATTCTTATCTATATAGTCAAAATCATTAAGTAACATTTTTAGATATTTAATTAAAAATAAATTAATAAAAATATTCTTAATTTTTTATGAGTGAGCATTTTCTTAAGGATGGTGCATAAACTAAAAAAAATTCTTATTATGAAACGAAGGGGTAACTCTTCATCATTTTATAGCCACGTGTCCCCTTGAGTGTCAATTGGCCACCTCTCAAAACTTCAAATTTAAAAGATAAAAAGTATAACTACAAATAATTATAAAAACACATAACAATATATAATTGAATATAAAGAAAAATTATCCCCAATATTCCAACACTAAAAATTGAAATGTAATGCGGAGTCAAAGATAGATCTTCAAATACATGCTTGAGTGCTAGTAATATCACCCGAATTGGCGTCCGACAGAGTGCTACTAGTCGAACCTTCATGGAACCTCAGAGATAAACCTAAATCCACCGGAAAAGATGAATTAGAAGGAGAATTGGAAAATGAATTGGTTATCCATAAAGAGAAAGAAAATTTTCTTCTAGTCCCGCTTCTTGCTCTTCCAATTCAGAAAGACTTGTTGGAAATCGCGGATTGGGTTGGTCCGACCAAGAAAGGCATGGGGCTTTTGGGCCTTGCTTGGGCCGAGCTAGGCTACCTAGTAATTTACAACCACCCCTCTATCTAGCCTAAGGAATTTGATATATCAATAATCTAGCAGAACTACATTTCCCACATGCTAACACATTATGTACTAGTACTACATTTATTAAAGCTTTGTAATTGGGTTTGTTTCATTTTTTGTAATATGATCTCAAATTTTATTTTTGAATTAAAAAAATTAAAGCAAACTTGTATAAGGATAATACAATACAACAATAGAAAAAGAGAGTTGCCGTAGACACACACATACAGAATGCAAGTATATATGGGAAAACCGAATACCCACAAGTTGGACAGATTTGTGGCAAAAGGGAGCTAAATGAAAATTCTTCAATTACCAATATATAACTCCCATAATTTGTGATTATGTCCGTGTGAAAGATTAAAAATCATAGTGAAAAGCAATGCAAGAGTTCAAAACACTTTAAAAATAAGAATTAGTAGGAATAAGTCTTAGTATGTTTCAAGTCTTCTCGCGATCAATAAAAAAATACACAATAAATATTAGTTTGAAGAAAAGAAACTCGAATAGGTGTTCAATATTTTCATAAAATTTTGTGTCTTCCAACACTTTTGACGCATAAAAGAAATTGATTTTACAAAAATCTTATATATTTCATTTATCGCTTTCTTATGTTATATTTTACATCTCATGTGAAAGAATAATATAACTAAAAAAACAGGGGGTTTACTGCACAAGGCCCCTGCAGAGAAAATGCTTTATCCCAGCGAATAGAAGATACTCAGTTTTGCACAACATAGAGATTAACACACTTTCGGGAAGAACATAGAATAGTAGAAGATCCATCATGCAGAATTTGACGAAAGAATTCGTAGAAAAATTGTTAAACATAGACTAAGATTTATGATCGGCAAGCCATCGGTTGAGCTAGATCTCGAAAATATTTTTTAAGGCTATTTCGGCACAAATTAATTATGTGATTCTTCGATATATTAGTGAAACTTTATGGCTTTATGATTTGTTATTGCTTAATCTGCCAACAATTAGTTGAAATATATACGGACAATGTTAACAAATCCGCCATTTAATTAATTGGTTGTTATTGACTTATTTCTGGTGGGGTTCTCTATTTTCAATCAAATTTTATGAGATATAAGAAGCTTATAATGCTCTTTCTTTTTTCTTCTTTTGGCAGGTTGACAAAATGACAGCCGTCCTCTCAAAAATAAAATAAAACCAATGAATCAATTAAATTGTTGACGAGGAATTAATTTGATAGTTCAGATATTATTGTTCATAATATTGATCCAATGTAAGATTATGGGGAGGTAACATTCATTCATCGAATTTACATGTCAAATATATATTATGTGATATTGCGAAATAAAAATCTATGAGATTATAAAAGTAAAGATAATATTATTTCCGTTATCTTCAAATTATGAATACGTCTCTGAATCATAATGAAGGGAAAAAACATTTTGTCTCATTTTTTACGATTCCAGTCTTTTTTGGACAAAGAAAGAACATGCACAAGGACGTTGTCTGGGAAAGAATTTGTTTCCTCTTTTGGTGTACGTGGTTCATTTCTCTCTACATTTGTATGTTTGATTTTTTCTTTTATGTGTGCGTATTTAATTTGTTTTTCTTGTGAAGAAAAATTGAAGGACACAAATTTAGAAGTTAATTAGCATGAGGATTCAATCTCCACACCAATTGGGAAGTTGGATGTTACTGTTAAATGATTCTAGATCAGTTGCGGATAGAGCCTAACTCATGCATCTTCCAGGAAATTTCCCTATGGTTGCATGTTTTTGTTTTCCCAAATCATTGAATCAATTTTAGCCATTCCGTGCTGATAAGAAAATAGACGTTGGGTATATAAAATATTAAATAATTCGCTTACAACCGATGTGGGACTCACCCTCCTGCGCGTCTAGAACTAGACATGTGAAGCGGAGACAATATATATGCGGGCCGACATTGTAGGAGTTATATCTCACTTCATTTACTCTTTTATCCTAAATAATGCAAAGCCAAAGAAACTTTGTAGGTTCCTTTTTCTTGTTCTCATTCTTGTCTCTTGTAAAATGCACATTGTACCACATTGGTGGTGAAAAGCCTTTTCTTCCTCTTTATATTGAATTGTGCATTATTGGGTTAGTAAATTGGCTAGAACAAGAGAGGGGCCTCGCACACATGAGAATGGGCTTTGTAGGCAAAACAGGTTGATTTGCGCCCCCTCCCCTTGCGTGAGATGTATGTGTGAGGCCTAATTCAATTTTGGTTTTGTAAAATATTATTTTGCTATTTTGAGTTTACCCAAAATTATCTAAATTCATGCTTTCAGATTCAAGTATGAGCGTAGCTCTCATATCTGGACAAAGCTAAAGTAATGAGCTTTGACCGGTACTGGAACTATTACGGTTCTAGAAGAATAAGTCTTGACCGGTCCGGTTTTGTAAAATATTATTTTGCTATTTTGAGCTTACCCAAAATTATCTAAATTCATGCTGTCGGATTCAAGTCTGGGTGTAGCTCTCATATCCGGACGTAGCTCTCCTACCTTCAGAGTCAATTCTTACCAATCAAGACTTATTCTTCTGGAACCGTAATAGTTCCAGTACTGGTCAAAGCTCATTACTTTAGAATTAATTATTGTAAAAGTCATTATCCATAAATACCTTGGCTTAATGCCGATCTTTATTTCTCTGAACGTTTGAGACGTTTCAGATCTCATTCATTATTCTCTTAATGTTAGAGACGTTTCAGATTTCAATATTTACTACCAAGACTTTGACATCTACCTATATATAGAGGTAGAAATCTCTATTGTTGTGACATAGAAAATTATATCTTTTTCTTCAGAGATCTTTTTCCTCCTTCAGTTTCTGGGAAAAATACTTTGTGCAAACTTCAAACTTTCAGCCACTAGTGCAAGTGTCTGAAAGTGTTGTGGAACCTTGGGGAGCGACCGGAATTAACGATTTGCATCGAAGTCGATCTGAAATCGCTTTCAAGACAGTGGCTTACCATGAAACAGTTGTGATTCGATAAGTTGTTCTTGCTGATTTATTTGTTCTTATCAATATTGAGTCGTATTTTAATAATAATTATATACAATATTGATAAGATGAATGTTTCATTGAACAAAACTCTTCTAGAATTATCAAAATTTGAGCCTTTGAACGGAAGCAATTTTAAACGTTGGTCTCAAAATCTTTTAATTTTTTTAAACAATTAGAAGTTGATTATGTTCTGTTTAACGAATCAACTATTATTAATAATATTTCTAATACCACCGGTAGTTCTGCTGCTACCGGTAGTACAACTGCTATCGGCAGTACTACTGCTATTGATAGTTCTACTGCTACAGTGGTTGTTGATGATGCTGTTAAAAGGAAATTTGTAAAGAATAACAAAACTGTTAGAGGTCATTTTCTTAATCATATGACTAACCCTCTGTTTGATTTATTTATTACTAAAAAATCTGCTAAGGAAATTTGGGACATTTTTGGAAAGAAATATGATGTTGATGATGCAGGAAATAAGAAGTTTGTTGTTGGCCAATGAATTAAGTTCCAAATGGTTGACAATAAACCAATCATAGAACAGGTTCACGAATACGAGAACTTGATTGTTGATGTTCTTACCGATGGCATGAAAATGTGTGAAATCTTTCAAACTAATGTCTTGCTTGAAAATTTTCTACCATCTTGAAGTGATTACCGGAACCAACTGAAGCATAAGAAGAAGAACTTGACTCTTCAGGAACTGATCAGTCACATGAGAACTGAGGAGGCAAACTGTCTCAAAGATAAGATGAAATCTCTTTTCCTTAATTCCTCTAAATCTAATCTTGTGGAAACTTCCGGTACTGTTGTGAAAGACAAGTTCAAAGGAAAATAGAAAAAAGTCCCAAAAAAGAGAAATGGAAAGAAGAAGACTCACTTCAACAAGCCGGAGAGCCAAATTCAGAAGTCAAAGGGACCTTGTTTTATTTGTGGCAAACTCGGACACAGGGCTGCCAAGTGCTATCAAAGACAAGGGAAAAACTCAAAGCCGGGAGGACAAGGTACTGCCCAAGCTAGTCTTGCTACCGAAAATGAAGTAATTGATGCGGTGGTCATAGTGGCAAATTTGGTGGCTAACAATGCAGATTGGGTGCTGGACACAGGCGCTTCAAGGAATCTTTGCGCAAATAAGGAGTTGTTCCATACCTTTGAGAAGTCTACTGATGGTGAGTGTGTCTACATGGGTAACTCAACTACTGTTGAAGTTATGGGTATATAAAAAATCCTCCTTAAGCTAACTTCTGGAAAAATTCTATCATTGAACAATGTTCTGTATGTACCCTCCCTTCGTAGAAACTTAGTTTCTAGAGCTCTTCTCAACAAAGTCGGCCTTAAACTTATTTTTAAACTGATAAAATAATTATTTTTCATGGAGGAGACTGTGTTGGGAAGGGATATCTTAGTGGAGGTCTGTTTGTACTGAACATTGTACAAGAGACTATTAATAATAATGTTTTCAGTTCTACTTATATTGTTGAGTCTGTTGATTTATGACATGGTAGACTAGGCCATGTTAATATTTCTTTTATTAAAAGACTTAGAAAAATAAAATTAATTTCTACGATAAAAGTTGATGAATTTTCTAAGTGTCATATGTGTGTAGAAGCAAAGCATGCTAAGAAATCATTTAAATCTGTTACTAATAGAAATATAAAATTGCTTGAACTAGTACATTCAGACTTAACTGATTTCAAGAACCATGTTAGTAAATTTGGAAAGAAGTATTACATTACTTTTGTTGATGATTTTTCTAGATATACTAAGGTATATCTTCTTAGGTCTAAAGATGAGGTTGTAAGCGTGTTTTTGAAATTCAATGCAGAAGTAGAAAATCAATTAGACATGAAAATTAAGAGACTTAGATATGATAGGAATTGTGAATATAGTACTAATACTCTAGAGTCTTTTTGTGAAAAGAATGGTATTATACATGAATTTAGTACTTCGTATACCCCCCAACTAAATGGTGTAGTTGAACGTAAAAATAAAACTCTTAAGAAAATGATGAACTATGTGCTTTTAAGTTCGGGTCTATCTGACAATATCTGGGGAGAAGCTATTTTGGCTGCACGTTATATTCTTAATAGGGTCCTTCATAAAAAGTTAGACAAGACTCCATATGAGTTATGTAAGATTTTTTCCTAACTTGAAATTTTTGTAAGTGTGGGGGTGTTTGGCTAAAGTTGGTCTATCTGATTTCAAATGGGTAAGTGTAGGATCTAAGACTTTTGACACTGTCTTTATTGATTATGCTCAAAATAGTGCTAATTATAGATTTATGTCTCTGAATGATTATTCTATTTGTGAATCTAGAGATGCAGAATTTTTTGAGCATGTTTTTCCTTTGAAAAATGATGTGTATACTAATATACAAAATAATGCTTCTAGATCTATGCATGTTAATTTTTATGTTGTGCCTTCTTTTAATGATGTTAATAATGAGCATGAAACTGAACTTAGAAGGAGTAAAAGACGTAGAATTGAGATTAATTTTGATCCTGATTTTATTACTGCATTTTGACTGAGAATTGTGATATTGATGTTTTAAATGATGAATTAGTGTCTGAGTCGAGTAGCCTAAATCCCCCTCGACTGTTGGATGGTAATCACATCGGCCATAAGGTGGTCTATCACCTCGGTTGGGGAGAAAAGCCCTACCGGTAAGGAAAAGGGGAAAAAGGTGTTGTCATCTATCCCGACCAGTTTCCCGAGGCGTTTAAGGATTTCTATTCGAAGAGTGCATAACCGCATGGATAAGCTCACACTAACCCGTCAATTTGGGATTTATTTAATGGAAGAAGACCCTAAGACTTATGATGAAGCAATGAGGTCAATAGATGCTATATTTTGGAAAGAATTCATTAAAAGTGAATAAGATTCTATAATTTCTAATCATACTTGGGACTTGCTTGATTTACCTAAAGGTTCTAAACCCATAAGTAACAAGTGAATATTTAAGAAGAAATTGAAACCTGATGGAACAATTGATAAATATAAGGCTAGACTTGTGATTAGGGGTTTTAACCAAAAGAAAGGTGTTATTACTTTGATATTTATTCTCCTGTGACTAAAATATCAACTATTAGAACTCTTGTTGCCTTAGCCGCCATTTATAGTTTAGTGGTACACCAAATGAATGTTAAAAAGGCTTTTCTAAATGGTGATTTAGAGAAAGAGATCTATATGAGTCAACCTGAGAGTTTTACGGTCATAGGACAGAAAGATAAAATATATAAGTTGAGAACATCCTTGTATGGTTTAAAACAGGCACCTAAGAAGTGGTAAGAAAAATTTAACAACACATTAGTGGATGATAATTTATTGTTAATGTTTCAGATACCTGTGTTTATTCTAAAATGATAGGATCAAGTTGTCTGATTATATGTTTATATGTGGATGACATGTTAATATTTGGTCCTAATGTGAATGTTGTAAATGAGACTAAGAACTTTTTGTCTTCTAAGTTTAAAATGGAAGACCTTGGAGAAGCAGATGTGATTTTAGGAATTAAAATAAAAAAAAAACTGTTAATAATTTTTCTTTGTGTCAGTCTCATTACATTGAAAAGATGTTGAAAAAGTTTAATTGTTCTTATGTTGCTTAAGTGAGAACTCCTTATGATCCTAGCATACACTTAAGAAAGAGTATATAATTTAGTGTTTCTCAAATTGAATATGCTAAAATAAGTGGGAGTGTAATGTTTCTCATGAACTATACTCGGCCCGATATTGCTTATGTTGTTAGTAGCTTGAGTAGATATACACATAGTCCCAGTAGTGAATATTGAACGTTGGAGACGTTTCAGATCTTATTCATTATTCTCTTAACGATAGAGACATTTCAGATTTCAGTATTTACTACTGAGACCTTGACATCTACCTATCTATATAGGTAGAAATCTCTATTGTTGTGACATTGAAAAATATATCTTCTTCTTCAGTGATCTTTTTCCTCCCTCAGTTTCTGGGCAAAATATTTTGTGCAAATTCCAAACTTTCATCTACTAGTACAAGTGTCCGAAAGTGTTGTGGAGCCTTATGAGCGTCCGAGGTTAACGATTTGCACTGGAGTCGGTTCGAAATCGCTTTCAAGGCAGTGACTTGCCACAACACAGCTGTGATTCAATAAGTTGTTCTTACTGATTTATTTGTTCTTATTAATAATGTCCCGTATTTTACTAACAGACATCGGGTAAATCAAAAACTAAAATGGTCGGTCTCTAATGCATTGATAAGAAATAGATCGTAGGTCTAATTCAAAATCCAAAGTTAACTCACGAGACAAAAATTATTCAAGATCATACAATAAGACGAAATGACCTACTCACAATCGATGTGGAACTCTAACCCATATTGTTAAGGTTACCATTTCATAAACGGATCAACATCCAGTTAAATACCGACTCACACTCGACAATTACACCAATCGACAACAATCTAACTTTGGTAGCTAAAGATTAAGGTGAGAATAAATATCATATCATTCAATTACGGTTAAACGGAAAATATATGTATGAAAAATACACATCTTATATTTGTTATATTGATGTAATATTCCGTGCGGATTAAATTTTGTCCATGCATCTATGCCAGTCTACTTGAGTACGGATGCAGACTCTTATCTAGTCATTTTGTTTACTTCAACATGCATGTATTATTTTCTCCCAACTTTATTTGACTTCGTTTGTGGTTACAACTTTACCAAAAGTTTAAGTGGAGTAAATGTAACCGTAGTTGCTTTAAAAAGTATAATTAATTCTGCTTGAGTTTCAAATCAACCAAGGTAGTTTTTGTTTTCTTTAAAAACTTTTCGCCACAAACGCAAAGAAGCCACATAGATTTTGTAACACTATTTTAGATTAAAAAACAAGGTAAATTCTTAATGAGAATTTTATAAAGTCAAAACTTAGTTCCATCTAGATAATCATTTAGAAGCGTATCAACCTTGTTTGATTCCTGCTCAGTCGATGTTTGTGGTGAGGATTATTCAAGAAAATAAAAAAAGATCAAGTAATCCGCTTACAGTTGATGTGGGACTCTGACACCCTCCCGCATGTGTAGTACTGAATATGTGAAGCGGGGAGAATGTCGGGGTCCAACTTTGGATAAATCAAGAATTGAACTGAGTCGGACAATTTTAAGAAAATGTACCTTCGATTTTGCTAATTGAATCTCAAAAATTAGCTTATGTAGTGAAAATTGTTCAATACCATACCATTAATGAAACAAGAGGATCCATAAGTTTCAAAAGTCTTTTTTTTTTTTTAAAATTTTATGTCTAATAAAATAATATCACATAAATTGTGAATTGTGATGGAGGAAGTAAGAACTACTATAAGTGTTTACCCACGAATGATTTTAAAGTTTTTTAACTGTGTAAATACTTTTTACTTTATCAATAAGTAAGATTTAATTTATATTTTAGATGTTTCTCTAAAAAAAAATCAAAACATTTTTTTGGGATGTTTTCCGGAAAGTAAAAATGTATATAGATAGTCATATATGTCAATATCAGCAAATATTTCCAAAGACATTTTTTCTTCTCATAATCAGTAACGGATCCAGGATTTTTACTCGGTGTGTTCGAAAAAACAATAAAAACTAAACATAAAAAAATAATGTTGTCCTTGAAAATCAAACCTAGGATGCTGGAGACAATTTTGAATACCCTGGACCACTTGAGCTAACCTTTTATATTTGTTTAGAGTGTTCAAAAGATAATATATATATATAAATACAAAAAATCTACCTTATATATACAACGACAACCTAAATCCGCCCCTGCTCATAATCCTGCAAGAATTCGCATACAGGCAAATAAAACCGTCCACGCAAATCATTCTCCAAATAAGTATGAAGACATAAAATTGACTTCAAGGGTAGAAATGCGATAGCAAATAATACTTTTATAAGTATACTATAATTACGCGGAAAAAAGGGCTAGGCTTGGACCAAATGTTAGGCTCGTGATACTCGTGGTTTGAGGCCTTTTGAGACTTTTACATGACTTCCTAGGTTGGATAAAAAGAGAGAAATGTATATTGCACTCATATACTGATATTTTTAATTATACTTGCATGGTCAATATTTTCTTGCATATACACCCTATTATATAATACTTATATACATATCTAAACAATGTATCTAAATTATATAAAAGTGTATATAATGTATAAAGATGTATATACCTTGTATAGCAACGATAACGTATTGTTAGCTACAAATTAAAGATCAACTTATCAATGATTTTCAGTTGCAATTCTTATTCAAAATGAGTCCAAATCTCCATCAAATGACTTTAAATATAGACGATCTCCTTAGACTATTTCGAATAAATTTGATCAACACCAACTCCAAATTTCTCACAGAAATCAGATTTGAGGTTCAAATCCACATCTTCAAGTTCGATTACGTATATAATTTTATTTCACCTCAAAAATCTTACAAAACCAGTACCGTAACTAAGGTTTGAGCTCCAAACAACAACAACAACAAAATCGATTTTATCAACTAACAATCAAGAGACGGCTAGATTGAAGTAGAGAAGTATGAGTAGCGACCTAACATTAAAATTATATATGATATAGGTAAGGCTGAAACACATGGCTCATTTGTTATAAGCTTGAGCCAGGTGAATGCGAGCGTAAAATCGCATAAAAAATTATCCATCTGTACCTACTCATAAAATCCACCCTTAAAAATTTACATAACACGGTTTTGTATGTTGTATACCTTCAATGTATACAATCACATGATTGTATTTCTCAAAGGTATATAACAGTAACAATAGTTGAAGTGTAATATACAATCTTAGTGGATATTTTGTACGAATATTTTTTCTTAAAAATAGGTATGAAGTGTAATATATTTTAAAAGGATAATTTTGAGTAAATACTTTTTACCACATGAACATTCCTATTAATTTTCCTAAGATTTACATATATTCCGATTGTTTTATAGGATAAATCAATGTTTTAGAAGGAAATTTTTTGATACATAAATCAGGTACATGTATAACATATAAACAGTACTTTTAAAAATGTTATAGCTTTTAAATATCATGTTATTTTGATGTATCACTAAACTTAAAATGAAATGTTTCATATTAAAAAAATATTAAATATAACTATCATATCTTTTGGAACATATTAAAAGGAAAAGAATATAGTACGAAATAAAAAAAATAAACTATAGGATTTAATAAAAGGGCTACGTGAAACAATGGTAGAGGAGACATGAAGTTGAAACTGAAACTACCGTCGAGAAATATGGTAAAATACTTAAACCTATAGAATGTACCTACTCTTAACCTAAAATCTACGATAATGGTAAACAATCAAGAAAATATTGTTCTCTTCCTTTTATTTATTTACATGGTGTGAATTTGAATTAATTGAATTAATAAGTTTCGAATACAAATTAGCCAATGGATTGACCAAGGAATAATTGCAAAATTCCTAACAATAAGTAGCAATCATCCACCCCATGCATGTGTGTTGTTTCTTATTTTTCAACCTTCAATTCTAAATGAATAGTATCTCAATTTGATTTTATTATTATTACAGTGTTATTTCCACCCAGTCAGTAAGAGGAAATATGGAGAGAGGGGATAACTTTGTCGCTAATTTCTAAAGAACGGTGCACATGATAGTCGAATCTCATACCTGAGTGAAAGAAGAAAGTGAACTGCTTTATAAATACATTTTATATGATATGTGCGCTTTTTAGCTCAATAATGATATAGCGCGAAATACAAATTTATAACTGTATGTTGGATCAAAGCGAACAATACATGTTATGCGCTTAGGCCGTGACATAATAAGGTTATGATTATCAAATAATGTGGTAATTAGAACAATCAGTCGTCCAACTCCCATACTATTACTATACGCCAAGGTCAATTTATATTCTTAATACATATACTTTCCACTAGGTTTTATATTTTATCTTTAAATTTCTTTTGATTCTATATATATTGGTAGCTTGATTAAAATCAAACTCAACACGCTTCGTAACTCTTGAATTTAGTTATTACATAATTATTTTTTTCCTTTTATTGAGTATGATCACCATTTAATTTGTTACATTTAAATCTTAAACGTTATATTTAAATAGCAAAACTCCTTCTAAAACTACGAGAATAAAATATGTGCATGTCCGAAGTCTATTTGTACAAGATTTGCAATAATAATATCGATATATTTTTCAGAAATTGAAAACAACGAAACTCAAATGTATATGTTCTTCAAAAACAGATTACAGAATTTTTCCTCAAAAACTAATTCAAAACTAATGTCATTGTCATGATTATTTTCTGATAACCTTTTCAAAAAGTTCAAAACTAAAGTCAAAAAGCCACCTAACTATGTTAACTATTGTGCAAGTGGGGTTTCATTTTCATAAAAATTCCTTTCATATTAATATGTGCTTTAAAACTTTTTAGTCACACATGTTAGACGTGATAGTGTAATGATTTATCAAAAGAAGAGTAGTCATTTGTAAAATGATGACATTGTAAATGTTTTTAATATTAAAAGTGGAGGTGGAAAAATTGCCTTTTCTGCTACTGCGTTCATCAATTGGTCAAAAACCCAATAATTGGAAGAGATTATGTTCTAACTTTTTCTTTTTACAAAATTATATAGGCGTTTAACATGAATTGATTGATATTTTAAAAAATAATATTTGAAGTTAAATTGATTTTTATTTAAAGTTAAATTTGTGTTTGGATATGAAAATATAATTAAAATGTATGAGTGAAAACATTAAAAAAACTTGAAAAATTCATCAAACATGTTTTTCAAATTGCAATTTTCATATTTCAAGTTTGAAGTGAAATAATGTGTGAGTCAAAATTATATAGACGTTCAACATGAATTGATTGATATTTTAAAAAATAATATTTGAAGTTAAGTTGATTTTTATTTAAAGTTAAAGTTGTGTTTGGATATGAAAATATAATTGAAATGTGTGAGTGAAAACATAAAAAACTTGAAAAATTTCGTCAAACATGTTTTTCAAATTGAAATTTTTATATTTCAAGTTTGAAGTTGAAATAATGTATACAGTTTGACAAACAAAAATTTACTTCAAAATATTTGAAGATTATTTCAAGTAAGCATTTGTTTATCAAATTGACCATAATTTACCTCTACTCCATATTTGCATCAAATAAGATAAACTAATTTTAATAATTAAAAATTATCTAAAAATATGTATCATTTAACCATGATTAATAAAACATTATGAGTATGAAAGACATTCTTGTGATTATTAACTTGGTAAACACCGATGGTCCGCGGCCCTTTTCGGTGCCGCACCATCTTACACTTTGCACAATCCTTCCTTCATTTACCGACGTGGAACACTTGTTATTTAGCCAATAACTGTCCATTATTCTATGTCTCAAACATTTACTTACGTACCAATATCTCTTTCACTAACGAAATTTACGATACTTGGCACTACGAGTGCACGTGTGTGGAAACGACGTTTCCGACGTGCGGGGCACCACTTGTTCGAGTCATAAATAATGGGATAAACTTAATTCCACATTAGTAAATTTCCAACAATCCCCTCTTAAAAGAGATTTTGTCATACACACAAGGTGCTTACTTTCAGCAATCTTTCAGCGAAAAGATATTGCATCAGGAGAGGTAGCTTCCGCTTTGAACCTTTCCTAGTTGAATACCATCAGATTTACTTATTGCGTGGTGAACGTGATGTCTTGAACCGTCAGTGTTTAATGTAAGTCAAGACAACGGTACCAACACAATACCTCCAATTTATTCATTTCTTCTTATTGTTCTGTCCGTTGTGGTCGTGGACACACTTGAATTCTTAAGTACGTTCATTTTAGGTGGCATGTCCTCGCAGTTAAATAGGTGATCTCATACAAGATATCCTGCTATACCCCGCTTCACAAGCGTTAGGAATCATTAAAAGTTTCCCCAACCTTAACCTCAACCATTTGAGAATCATTAAAGGTTTGGAAGCTTAATCTTTACCCACCATGCAGATAGCACTTTAATGTCTATCGTGGGAACGACTTTGGATTCATGTTTCTTTACAGAAATCATCATCCGAAGTGCTCTTGCTTCCACCGAAGCGCTCAACTGAACCTTTTTACAGCTTAGTTTTTCCATTGAACCAAATTCTTGGGATCTCCAGTCAATATGGTTGGGTTACCACCGCAAAGGTTCGTATTGTTTGGGTTTTAAGCCCATTCCCCTAGGCAGGCAGAACTCTTGATCGTCGGGTAGTCCTTTAGTTAAAGGGTCCGCTATATCCTTTGATTAGTAATCAAGGAAGTGACACCCATAATGATCAATTGCCCAACGGTCTTATGTCTCTGACTAATACGTCCAGACACCGTCATTCGCGTGCTGCAAGAGATGTCGCTGGGGTCTCATTTCCTCGCTTAGTTTGAGACTAGTTTCTTGTTTTAATTCTCTTTCAGAATTTAAAAAAAATTGGTAAACACCGAATAAGTTTTACCTTTGTGGGGGGGGGGGGGGTTAGGCCCTAGAAGGTGAAAACCAAATTTTCATTCCCAATCGACAAATTATTTTAGTTAAGTAATCAAATAAATTAGTCGCAGCAACGATGATACTTCAATTATTTCTAAGATATGAAATCAACGAGGATTAATTTGTGGATACACAGGGAGGCCCAGACAAAGAAAAATAACAAGCCCCATTTTTTTGTTATCTTTCCTTTACTTATATATAAACATCAAACAAAGAAGAGGAAACACAAAACCTGCTGATCTTTTCTTCTCTTTTAATTTTGGTTGGTGGAAAATAATAAAGGGCAAATGTGTAAATATATCCCTTAATTTTGTAATATAGAGCAGATATATCACTCGTTAAAAAAGTGGTACATATATATCTCTGTCGTTACATAAATGGTACAAATATACCTCTATCATTTAACAAATGGGGCAAATATACCCTTTTCGCTAACATATTTAAAAAAAAAGATCATTTAGTTTATTTTTTAATTTAAAATTGTCACGAGGCTTTTAAAAAGTAAGTCTACCTATTTTCTTAGTAGACTTACTTTTTTAAAGGTATGTGGTAATTATTTTTGGTGGGTCGGGTCTAATTCATTTAAAAAAGAATATCTCTTGCTTAAAAAAATAAGTCTACGCATTTTTTAAACGAATCAGACCTAAACCACCAGAAAAAAAATACCACGTTGCTTTAAAAAAATAAGTCTACTCAAAATTGGGTAGACTTTTTTGAAGGCTACGTGATATTTTTATAATTATAAAATAAGTTAAATAATTTTTTTTACAATATTCTATCAATAAAAAAGTATATTTACATCATTTATATAACGACAGAGATATATATGCACTACTTTTTTTAACGGAAAATATATCTACTCTATATACAAAGTTGAATGGTATATTTGCATCTTTTCCCAATAATAAATGGGGAGCCATTTCCAGTTCCTACATTATTAGTGTTTCTTTTTTATTTTCCAACTTTACAATAAAATGAGTACTCCATAACCATGTTAAGTGTCATATCATTAGTTTTTGTGGTAATTTGGGAGGAATGATGCATATGGGATGGGACCCGTCTAGCATTTTGGGTTTACACATCATTGATTAATAATTGATTCATATCTCAATGTTTCGATAAACTTATTGGCACCTCGACTAATTCCACATAATACTTGCTATATTTCTGATTTTTTGAGAAAGAGGTAATTAATCCGTTAAAAGGGGATGATACATTTCTAAATTTGAAGATGATTTAATATTAACTTTTCATTTTATCTTTAATGACAAGTTTTATAGTCATACCATTGTTATAGCATGTGATCTTCTATTGTTATAGCATGTTAAAGATCATGAATTTCAAAAGTCTCGTGGTTACACAAGTCTTATGAAATATTAAAGACCATATACTTCAAAAGTTAGCTTTTCTTTTTCAAACTCGATGTTCAATTAAACTACATCATATAAATTGAAACGGAAGGAGTGTCATACTATTCAAGGAAAAAAATAACAAAACGTAGACTTTTTCTTTAAAAATTATGCTAGGATGTTTGTGAGAGGAAAATCAGATGTACATCCAATCTCTTACCCAAACATTTGTTGGAGAGAATTGAAAATTCAGTTAAACAAATGGGATTTCAAGTCATGGAAGGGTTGTTGGGATACAATTGTTGTAGGGAACGGAAAATAAGTAACTATTACAATAGTAAGAAAGGATAAACTAAATATTACAATAAAACTGGAAATTAAGAACTTAACAAACTGCTTTGTGATTTGCTGAGTCGAGTGATGACACTCTGTCTTTAAGAGAAGATTGCCCCGTATATCTCATTTTATGGTGTTGAGCAATAGTCTCCCAAGATACAACAACAACTTAACAAATGAACAAAGGAAACTCAAGTGTTACTCTTGAAGAACTTTGAGTATAGTAACTTTTCTAGAGAGGAAGAAGATGAATTCAGAAAATCTGAAGTATTTTCTACGTGTTGAGTAGTGTTCTTCAATTGAGCCAAAGACCTTAATTTATAGTGTAAGGAGAAGACCCCTCAACTAGCCAACTAATGGCCTTCAATAGCCATGTAATGACACTTGATTGAGGCGTTACATTCAGCTAAATAATGGCTGAATTCATGTGTCAAGTAATGGAGAATCAATGCTCCAAAACCAGCCCAAAGTTCAGATCTTTTCAACTTTCCGTCGCAGCATTCTGCCTCCGAGCACCGCGACTCTGTGAATTAGCGCCGCAGCTCCAGTGGCTGACCTTCCAATTAGCGTCGCGGCGCCGCGGCTCCGACGGTGTGTCGTCGTGGCAATTTCCGACTCGTTTCATCTTACACTTCTTACTTCGTATACCAACGTGGAATACTTTGTCATTTGGCCAATAACCGTCCATAATTTTGTGTCTCAAACGTATTACATATGTACCAATATCTCTTTCACTAACGAAATTTGCGATACTTGGCACTACGTGTGCACGTGTGTGGCGTTTCCGACGTGCGAGCCCCAATTGTTCGAGTCATAAATTAATAGGATATACTTAATTCCACATTAGCCAACAAGGGTTAGCACCCAAGTTGATACATCTATTTGTATTTCCGTAGTTGCACAAACAAATATGTACATTGGATCAAATTCCATGTACTATAAATTTTTTGACATGCACAACTGATACATCTGTTTTATGTCTTTGGTTTCTATTGTACTTATCATCATAATTTCACCTTCATAACATTGACAACATTCAAAGCAAGTTACTCACATATGATTATGTGATAGTAAATATACAAAGATAGTGAGTAGTATTTGCAGAGATACATGTGCAACAGCAGAGATTTGACCTCCCAGAATCCCTATACCTTCTTGATATTTAGGAATTTTCAAAATCACAATCTTCCATTGTGCCCCTAAAGCATACAAACAAGTTCAATTTGTTTATGGCAATTCTATTGTCTATTCTGAATGCATGAGTTGCAGCATAGGACAAGAAAATATGTACGCAAATGAGCTCTCATTCTTCGAACAATTTCTTGCTTTTGTTCTTGGAATATCGTTTGATCCTGCTCTTATAAGTACCACCATCATTTTAGCTACATATTCCGTAGTACTATCAACAACAACTACTACTACTACGTCTCAATCAAACTGTCCATGTTCGCTCCATTTAAGCCCGTCTCAGACTCTGAAGCCCAATCACTATTATTAATTTTTACCCTTTTTCTCCACCTTCCAAATACCATGCTGGGATAGGGAGCAAATCAAGCGGGAGGAGCTTCCACTGCTTTTATATGGGGTTGGACCAGAAGTCATTCTTGTTTTTTAACTGGCAGAACTATCATATTTGCGTCCACTATACAGCAAAACTTCACCTAGGGCATGAGTCTCCTAAATAATCTAATATAATCACATATACAACTTGACATGGCGATTACTAAATAAAGACTTTCCACAGGGAGGAATAATTGGTTCAATTTTATAGTGCAATACTGTAGACGGGTGGCCTATTATCTACCGAGTTTTGAACCATGCGTTGTTGGTCCTCACCGATTTTTCGGTTATAAAAAAAGTGTAATCCCACAGGCCTTAAGCTTTGAAATAAAGGTGCTCAAGGTCACTTTGGTACATATAATAGCAGATCTTGGTGACAGATTGTTAAGTCTGTTTAAGCACTGTTTTAGAGTGCGTTTTAGAGAGTCTTGTGTTAGTCTTTAAGTTATTTTGTACCGTGTTACGCTTGTTTTTGTTTTATTTTCAGAATAAAGCGATACATAATGGAAGTGAGGCAGATTTAGAGAGAATAAGCGGATATTGAGGATAAATATGCCGGTTTAGTCAAAGAAATAGTTCAGAGAAGTCCTGGGAAGTTCGTGAGGCAGTTGAACGTGTCTCGGATGAAAAAAAAATGACAAATAAGCCACGACGCCTACAACAGAGTCGCGGCACTAAGGTTCCAGAGAGACCACGTTTCTGGAAGCAGATGAGCTTCGTCGCTTGTGTCCGTACAGATTACGAGAACTCATTTTTCACAAGGGCAAAAAGGGTCTTTTCAGAGGGAAAAATGGGGGTTGCTTTAAAGAGGAGGGTAGGCAACGAGGGAAAGAAGTTTTTGAACCTTGGAGGAGCCATTGGAGATCAATTCCTCAAGTTCTTTTTCTTTGTCTTGAATTATCTTTATGTTAATTTTCAGTTTATGTGTTAATTTTGAAATGACTATGAACTAATTCTTCTATTAGGGTTTTCAATTAAATCACTTGAACCTCTATCATGAACTAATGCAAAATTATCTTGTCTTCTTCATCTATTAAGATCTTTTCAATGTGTGGTTATTGAATGAGAATTGTTTGACCATTGGTTTTCGTTTATCTGAATGAGTTTAAATCAAAATCTGAAAAGTGAGATTTGAATATGCTATAGTTGAATTGACATAGGATTAATCTTGAACGAGAGTATCATGATTGCTTGTGTAGCTTTTAGGTTGTCGATCGTAATGCTTCCTAATTGATGAAATTTATCATAGAAATATAGAAAATTCTCATTTAAGTTGAGTTTTATATGTCGTAACTTGAATATAAAACGTTTTTGTTAACTTGTTATCTTAATAAGAAGAAAAAATGTTAATCTTGCATTAGTAAATGGTAGAGTGGATAGTTGATGAGACTGGAATCCCTAATTGCTCTCATTCTCGAATTTAATTCGTTTGTTTTTGCTGCTAGTTTATTTTTGCATTTTACATTCGTTTATGCTTTTTTTATTTTAACCTTTACAAATCAAGATTCGTTAGCCAAATAGAAACTAGAGATTAATTATTTGGTAATTGATAATTCAGTCTCCGTGGGACGATATTCGATCTTACAAAAATTATTACAAACGACGATATGAATACTTGCGTAGCTCTAAAAATCCGCAATACGTTTTTGGCGCCGTTGCCGGGGACTGAAAAATTATCAATATCAAAGTAATTAATTTTATTTCTAATTTGGTTGTTCCTAGAACAAGTTTCTAACTTGATTTTCATGCATCTTTTGATCATTTTCAGGTAGTTTTGTTAAATGCGAAGAAGAAGACGAGCAGACAACCTTGTTCCTATTAATAATGATATTGAGAAAGCATGCAAGCAGAATCGAAGAAATAAAAGAGCTGGTAGTTCAACTGTGGTTAAGGCAAATCCTCAAAACAATGATGGATTGAATAGATGGGTGCTAGAATTGGTTCAAGAACAAGCTCAGAATCCCGATGTGAGAAGCTTACGGGATTATATACTTCCAACTGTAACAGGAGTGCAGACATGTATAAGACCACCAGCTGTGGAGGAAAACAACTTTGAGATTAAGCCGACGATCCTGCAAATGGTCCAAGGCATAATTCAGTTTGGTGGGTTACCCTATGAAGATATCCCCATATGCACTTGGCCAATTTCTTGGAGCTATGTGCAACATTCAAATACAATGGTGTAACTGATGACGTCATTAGATTGAGGCTCTTCCCATTTTCACTAAGGGACCGAGCCAAAAACTGGTTGAACTCTCTTCAGGCAAACTCTATTACTATTTGGCAAGATTTGGCTCAAAATTTTTTTGTCAAGTTCTTTCCTCCATCAAAGGCCGCTAAGCTAAGGGGAGAACTGGACAATTTTTATCAGCTTGATGGAGAATCTTTGTATGATGCTTGGGAGAGGTTTAAGGAGTTCCAAAGGAGATGTCCCCACCATGGAATTGAACAGTGGATGTTGGTCTACAATTTCTACAATGGGTTGTGTGGTACTACTCATACCATAATTGATGCGGCGGTTGGAGGGGCATTTATGAGTAAAAGTGTCAATGAGGCGTATGAATTGTTAGAAGATATGGCCACAAACAACCATCAATGGTCTGAAGAGAGATCAACGAGCAGTAGAAAAGTGACTGGGGTTCATGAACTAGATGCCATCTTTGCTTTAACTGCTCAAGTTGCTTCTTTGACAAAATAATTGCAGCAGAATACTGTGTCCGCCAATGTTGTTCAGATGCAAGTAGGTTGTGAAATTTGCGGGGGTCCACATACTTTTGATCGATGCAAAACAATTGATCCAAACAATATTCCTATGGACCAAGCTCAGGTTCAAGCAGTTGGGAATTTTCAGAGGCACTACAACAATTCATTCTCCAACACTTATAATCCTGGATGGAGGAATCACCCTAACTTCTCATAGAGAAACAACCAAGGCCAATAGTCACAGTTTCAAGGGCAATATCAGCACAACAGTCCACAACAGCCAATGCATCAAGCTTCATCTTCTCAACAGTCTAGGCCACAAGTCCCACAAGAGAATCATAATGAATTGCAAACAGCTTTGCTAACCCTCACTAATACCAGACTCAGTTCATGACAGAGATGAGATCCTTCATTCAGAATTTGGAGACACAAGTGGGGCAGTTAGCAAGCATGTTGAATAACAGACCGCAAGGGAATCTGCCTAGCAATACTGTTGTGAACCCTAAGGAGCAGTGTCAGGCCATCACTTTGAGAAGTGGTAAGCAAGTTGAGCAGTCTATACCTCACCCACATATTGAAAAAATGACGACTTGGGAGAGATATCTGGTTTATAGAAAGAGTGGGTTATTGAAGACCACCCTATTATAGAAAAAACACCACCAGCAGTTATTGTTGATCCTCAAATCAGAAATCCATACCCTCAAAGACTTCGGAAAAATTCTCTTGATAAACAATTTTTCAAGTTTTTAGAGTTGTTCAAAAAGTTGCACATCAACATTCCCTTTGCTGAGGCCCTAGAGCAAATGGTCAGTTACGTGAAATTTATGAAGGAAATTCTCTCTAAAAAGAGAAAGATAGGAGATTATGAAACTGTGGCTTTAACTGAAGAGTGTAGTGCCATTTTGCAAAAGAAGTTTCCCCAGAATTTGAGAGATCCATGGAGCTTCACTATTCTCTGCACTATCAGGAATTTTGAATGCAAGCATGCCTTATGTGATTTGGGGGAAAGTATAAATTTGATGCATTTTTCTGTGTTTCGTAGACTTGGTGTGGGTGAAGCTAAGCCTACAACAGTGACTTTATAGTTGGCAGACCGTTCAGTGAAGCATCCACGTGATATTATTGAAAATGTGTTAGTTAAAGTGGACAAGTTCATTTTTTATGCTGACTTTATTATTCTTAACATGGAAGAGGATGCTGATGTGCCTATCATCCTTGGGAGATCATTTTTAGCCACGGGGCAAGTACTTATTGATGTTCAAAAGGGTGAGTTGAGACACTGAGTTTAGGGCGAAGAGGTGGTTTTCAATGTGTTCAAGGCGATATCTTATCCTAAAGCAAATGCCAATTGTTTTTCAATTGATGTGATCGATGGGGTTGTTTCTGAGAAGAGCATGAGTACTGACGCTCTTGAGGTGGCGCTAACACAGTGTGAGGAAGTTGACAGTGATGATATTGAGCGTATGGAGTATGTCAGGTGGGTGAACTCTTTGAGCCATTTTATAGAAAAAAATACGAGGAGTTGGGGAAAGTTCCAGAAATACCATTACATTCCATAGAGAAACCTCCAGTGTTAGAGTTGAAGACTTTGCCAGATCATCTTCACTACATTTATCTGGGTGAGAATGAAACTTTACCGGTGATTGTATCTGCATTTCTGTCTAATGTGGAAGTGGAAAAATTGTTGAGAGTCTTAAGGGCTCACAAGCTTGCCATTAGGTAGACATTGGCAGATATTGGAGGGATAAGCCCTTCTATAGTAATGTATAAAATCTGTTTAGAAGATGAGAGCAAGCCTTCAATTGAAGCTCAAACACGGTTGAACCCAACTATGAAGGAAGTAGTGAGGAAAGAAATTTTGAAATGGCTAGATGCTGGTGTGATTTACCCTATTTCTGATAGTGCATGGGTGAGCCCAGTGCAAGTAGTGCCTAAGAAGGGTGGTACGACTGTGGTGAATAATGAGAAGAATTAGCTTATTCCATCTAGAACTGTGACGGGATGGAGAATTTGCATTGATTACCGCAAGTTGAACAAGGCAACAAGGAAATACCATTTTCCCTTGCCTTTTCTGGACCAAATGCTTGACAGACTAGCGGGCCATAACTACTATTGTTTCTTGGATGATTATTCTGGGTATCATCAAATTGCCATTGCACCAGAATATCAAGAGAAGACTACATTTACTTGTCCCTATGGTATGTTTGCTTACCGAAGGATGCCATTTGGGCTTTGCAATGCTCATGCTACTTTCCAACGATGTATGATGCCCATCTTTTCTAACATGGTGGAGAAAACTATTGAGATTTTCATGGATGATTTTTTTGTTTTTTGGGTCGTCTTTTGATGAGTGTTTGAAGCATTTTGAAGTAGTGTTGCAGCGGTGTGAAGAGTCCAATCTTGTTCTAAACTGGGAGAAGTGTCATTTTATGGTGAATGAGGATATTGTTCTTGGCCACAAAATTTTGAGTAGAGGCATTGAAGTGGACCGAGCTAAAATTTCCACTATTGAGAATCTACCACCTCCAGTGTCAGTGAAAGGGGTTAGAAGTTTTCTTGGGCATGCTGGGTTCTACAGAAGATTTATTAAAGATTTCTCAAGAATTTTGAAGCCTCTTTCCACCTTGTTGATGAACGGTGTTGTCTTTGATTTTAATGAAGAGTGCCTAAATGCTTTTAAGGCACTTAAGGAGAATTTAATTTCGGCACCAATTGTTGTTGCACCGAACTGGGATCTTCCATTTGAACAGATGTGCGATGCTAGTGATTATGTAGTGGGGGCGATTTTGGGGCAATGAATTGACAAGGTATTTCGGTCTATTTATTATGATAGTAGAACTCTCAATGATGCACAATTGAATTATGCCACAACAGAGAAAGAGCTGCTAGTCATAGTGTATGTATTTGACAAGTTCAGACTATATCTCATTGATAATAAGGTAATTATGTACACTGACCATTTTGCTATCAAATACTTGATGACTAAGAAGGATGCAAAACCCCATCTCATTCGATGGGTATTACTGTTGCAAGAGTTTGACATGGAGATTCGTGATAAGAATGGAATAGAAAATCTGGTAGTAGATCATTTGTCGAGACTTGAGGTAGAAGAGAGCCAGAATGCCAAGGAGGTGCACATAAATGACCACTTCCCCAATGAGCAACTTTTTGGGGTGAGTGATAATTCGATGGTGCCTTGGTATGCTGATTATGTAAATTTTATGGTAGCAAACATTGTGCCTCCTGAGATGTCAAGGCAACAATTGAAAAAATTCTATTCTGATGTGAAGTACTACTATTGGGAAGAGCATATTCTTTATAGGCATTGTGTTGATCAAGTCATTCGACATTGTGTGCCAGAGGATGAAATACACTCAATTCTCAGTCATTGTCACACTTTACAATGTGGTGAGCATTTTGGGGCTTCAAGGACAATTGCTAAGGTGTTGCAAATCAGCTTTTATTGGCCAAGTTTGTTCAAAGATGTTAATGCTTTTGTAAAGGCTTGTGATCGTTGTCAAAGCACTAGGAACATATCAAGAAGGAATGAAATTCCACTTAATGTGATCCTAGAGGTTGAGCTCTTTGATGTTTGGGGCATTGACTTCATGGGACCTTTTCCATCATCTTTCAATAATCAATTCATTTTGTTAGCAGTGAACTATATGTCTAAATGGGTTGAAGCATTAGCAACAAAGGAGAATGATGGTAAAACGGTCTTGAACTTTCTGCACAAGTACATATTGACACTGTTTGGTACTCCCCGAGCTCTCATTAGCGATAAAGGGAGTCATTTTTGTACCAAGCAACTTGATGCTTTACTTGCTCGATATGGAGTCTACCACCGAACTGCTTTGCCATATCACTCTCAATCAAATGGTCGAGCTGAAATTTCAAACAGAGAAGTGAAGAGTATCCTTGAGAAGACGGTGGATAGTTCTAGGAAAAATTGGTCTAAGAAACTTGATGATACGCTTTGGGCCTATAAGACGACACTCAAAACTCCTATTGGAATGTCTCCTTATAGGTTGGTTTTTGGAAAGGCATGTCACTTACCAGTTGAGCTAGAGCATCGAGCGTATTGGGCCACGAGGAAGATGAATTTGGATGAGAGTGATGCGGGATAGAATAGGCTACTGCAATTGAACGAGCTAGATAGTTCCGGAATGAATCTTATGAGAATGCCAAGATTTACAAGGAGCGCACTAAGGCATGGCATGACAAGAACTTGATCTGAAAAGAGTTTCAACCCGGACAATATGTATTTTTATTCAATTCAAGGTTGAAATTATTTCCAGGCAAGTTGAAGTCCAGGTGGTCGGGTCCTTTTACTGTGGTGAAGGTTTTTCCATATGGCTCCGTTGAAGTGCAAGGAAAGAATGGCACGACATTCAAAGTGAACGGTCAGCGATTGAAGCCATACTTGGGTGGTCCTATTGATCAAGCCAAGTCTCTTATCCTCTTGAAGCCCATCTGAAGAGGAGTTCAGCGTCCGACTAAATGACGTTAACGACAGCGCCATTGGGAGGCATCCCAACATTTTATTTGTTTTGTTTTGTTTCAATTTATCATTCAAAAAAAAAAAGAATAAGCCGCGGCGCATAGAGTAGAGTCGCGGCTCATTTGAAATCGTGAAAAACATTGGTGCTCCCAGGTGCCGCGACGCTTCCATCTGAGCCGCGGCCCCATGGAGACAGAAAGGGTCTAAAACATAATTTTTTGAAGAGCCGCGGCGCATTGGTCAAAATTGTTCGAGTTACGACTCTACTTCAGAATTTCATTTAAAACCTACCTTTTCTCCTTGTCCCCAAATCACCAAAACACATACCCCACCAGCCCCCCTCCTTCTCCGACCCCACCCATTCCAAGACCCCCATTTTTTTATCGATTTCAATCTTCTCTCCCCACAAAACCTCTTCTCTCTTCTCATTTCTTCTATTGATTCTTTTTTTCCCTCATTCCCACTCCGCATTTTCCCTAAATCCCCTTTTCTAAACCCTAAAATCCCAATCCTTCAAACAAATTCTTCCATAGGTTCTTCAAATCTTCAATACTTTGGACAATGAAGCATCACATGAGGTCTATCACCATAATGTAAGTATTGCATTCAATCTTTGAGAAGTTTTGTGATTTCTTTTATGACATTGTAGGAGATCTAAGTTTGGGAGAGTTGATTGTGTTCTTGTGGTGAATATTGATATTGTGGAGTGTTTGTATTATGGTTATTGATTGTGTGGATTGATTGAGTTGTATTTTTGTTGAGTTGGGTTTTTGGGAAGTGAAGAAATTAAAGGGAGGTCCTGCCGGATTTTTTGTAGAAAACTTTAAAGTTTTGACGGGTCTTAATGGGTCCACGACGATCTACTTTGAAGGAATCCTCCTCTCGGGGCCCCGTGAATCCACCACCAATGGCCGATTATGACAAGAAAAGATTTGCTAACAAAACGGCCCAAGATTGGTACAACAGACTATGCGATCATTCTCTAGTTTTAGAAAGGGGCATGTACTTCCACAATGAGCCATATAAAGATCAGGTATATGAGCCAATCCGAGCGATGATTGCCGATAGAGGTTGGGGAGCATTTGTAAATCATCACTTGACAAAACCTAATCTCTCAATAGTTTATGAGTTCTATGCCAATTAACCAGAACATGAAGACAATAAATGTTTTGTACGTGGAAAAAAGTTGCCGGTTGGGACAGATGTTATTAACGATGTGTGTGGGGTCCCCAATTTTGAAGAAGAGGAAGATGAATATATTATTTGGAGTCGCTCAAAGATTGACTGGGTTGAGCTTGCTGTAATAGTGGGATATCCAGGGGCCCGGTGCGTATACACATATGACGAGCCCAAGTGTATGTATCGGTGTCAATTTAACAAAGTTGCTCGGGCGTGGCTGTACTTTGTAAGTGCCAATTTTATCCCTTCGACGCACTTGTCAGATATACCAACGGACCGTATTAAGTTGGTTTACGCAATAATGAAGGGGTTCAAGGTGGATGTTGGTCGGACTATCAGAGATAGTATATCTTTCACATGCAGATTGACCACTACAATTGGTTTGGGGCATGGGTCGCTAATCACTGCGTTATGTGCTACACATGGGGTACCTGAAAGCAGCAGTGATATGAAAGCAAAAGTATAACAGCCTCTCACACGATTGATAATCAATGGATATCCAGACCCTGCACCAGTGCCTCCTCCCAGAGAGAGGTGTCAACGCCAGCCAAAACGTCACCAACGGGGGAATGATGATGGCAATGCAAATGGTAAAGTTGGTGATCCAGGACAGAGTAGTAGTGCACCTCTTTAGGCTCTTGGTGGTCCGATTGATTCTCACACCCAACGGACTCATGATCGATTGGATTATATTATCCAACAAAATCAATATATGATTCAATCGCATCATGCTCAAAATCAGAATTTGAACCACTATATGCAGCAGAGATATAATTATGAGACTCACCATGTCGACTAACTCAATTTTTTGGTGCACCGTTGGTCCATGAGTGACGACCAAGAGCACTACTTTGGTTATCCTCCACAATACCCACCGTACCAACTGCCACTGCCACCACCACCATTTTGAGATCGCTTGTCGGGATTTTGGTAAGTCTTCCTTCCCTTTCTTTCTTTTTCACATTAGGGACAATGTGTTAAATAAATTTGGGGGAGGAATCTGTGTCTTTGTGTTATTAGTGTTTAGTTATTTTTTTGTTGTAAGTGTCTTAGTTTGGAAATTAAATTTAGTGTCATGTGCCAGTGAATCAAGTTGATAATGATAGCCGATGAGATTAAGTGAATGCGGTGTGATATAATTTGATGGAATTGACAGCTATGAAATGAAAAAACAAATTGTATGCTTAAGTTGGATATTTCTTGTGTTTGCTTTTGGTTATTAATAAAGATGAAAATTTGATCATGATTGTTGAATTTCTTGTATTCAAATGTTCAGTTTGTGCATTGTTGAATGTCGGATTGAGGAAAGATGGTGGAAAATTCTAGAACTTGCTGGCTTGGTACTTGAGCCGAAATTCTAGATGATGCATGCTTAGGAAAATGATTTAGGCAATTTTTTTGGAACGATTGAGCCTTTCAAGCCAATCTTCACTAAGTTAATCCTAGTTACCCTTTTTGAACCTAAAGTTAATTCTTTGTTGATTGATGCCTATTTTGAGCATACTTGAAACCTATTACTATATTTTTTTCTTCCCTTGAATTTTACCATGAACATATAAGTATATGATTGGGGATTGACTTTTTGTAATTGGTATTTAGATTGGGTGCTATCAATAGAAGAGTAAAAGATTGAGAAAAATTCAAAAAAATAAAAATAAAAAATGTAAGTGTGAATTTTCTCAATCTAGAAAAGAAAAGAAAAATTGGGGATTGATGTTGGTTTGTAACGTGGATATCGAGTTTGGTTGGTTGGTTTCTATGCTTATGGTAACTTTGAGCCTAAATGACATTTCATCTACCTGTGCCTAAGCCTGTCGTTATAACCTAAAAAAGTTCTATTGATTCTTGAGCATGTGTTGTCTAAATTAGTGGAGAGTAGCAAGTTAGCAAGCTTACGGGATTATGGACTTGATGGACTGTTGGTGAGAATTTGGTTTGTATAAACTGAGTTGAGTACTTGTTTATTCAGTGATCATGGCTGGGTTGCCATATGTATTGATGATTTTAAGTGAATTTGAGGAATATCTTAGTTGAAATTCTAGATTGCAAAAATGATGGCTATAATGTTCTAAGGATTATATTGCATGGTATTCATGATTTTTTGGGCTTGATCTTTTGTTATTGGCTTGATTCATTTTAGAGTTCGTTTTTTTTAGAGTGTTTAGAGTTCTTTACTCGAGGGCGAGTAAAGATTAAGTTTGGGGGTGTTTGTTAAGTCTGTTTAAGTACTGTTTTAGAGTGTGTTTTAGGGAGTCTTGTGTTAGTCTTTAAGTTGTTTTGTACCGTGTTACGCTTATTTTTGTTTTGTTTTCAGGATAAAGCGATACAGAATGGAAGTGAGGCGGATTTAGAGAGAATAAGTGGATATTGAGGATAAATATGTCGGTTTAGTCAAAGAAACGGTTCAGAAAAATCATGAGAAGATCGTGAGGCAGTTGAACGTGTCTCGAATGAAAAAAATGACAAATGAGTCGCGGCACTGAGGTTCCAGAGAGACCACGTTTCTGGAAGCAGATGAGCCGCGCCGCTTGTGTCCGTATAGATTACGAGAACTCATTTTTCACAAGGGCAAAAAGGGTCTTTTCAGAGGGAAAAGAGGGGTTGCTTTAAAGAGGATGGGAGGCAACGAGGGAAAGAAGTTTTTGAACCTTGGAGGAGCCATTGGAGATCAATTCCTCAAGTTCTTTTTCTTTGTCTTGAATTATCTTTATGTTAATTTTCAGTTTATGTGTTAATTTTGGAATGACTATGAACTAATTCTTCTATTAGGGTTTTCAATTAAATCACTTGAACCTCTATCATGAACTAATGCAAAGTTATCTTGTCTTCTTCATCTATTAAGATCTTTTCAATGTGTGGTTATTTAATGAGAATTGATTGACCATTGGTTTTCGTTTATCTGAATGAGTTTAAATCAAAATATGAAAAGTGAGATTTGAATATGCTATAGTTGAATTGACATATGCTTAATCTTGAACGAGAGTATCACGATTGCTTGTGTAGCTTTTAGGTTGTCGATCTTAATGCTTCCTAATTGATGAAATTTATCATAGAAATATAGAAAATTCTCATTTAGGTTGAGTTTTATATGTCGTAACTTGAATATAAAACGTTTTTGTTCACCTGCTATCTTAATAAGAAGAAGAACTGCTAATCTTGTATTAGTAGATGATAGTGTTAAACAAAGGGAATATACCTGTGATATACACTGAATATACAGCAGTATATATCACATGTATACAAAGCGATGGCCCAAAGAAGAAAGCAGCAAGGCAGCCCAAAGAAAGCAAGCAAGCAAGGCCCAAATCACTGAGGCCCATCATGGCTTTGGGCAGCAAAGCAGTGGGAAAATTTTGTATATTGAGGAAAGTATATTTTTTGTATATTGTAGTGTATTTGTTACCTAGATTATGATATACACTTACCATAATTAGGATATACACTTACCATAATTGTATAGTTAGAATTATGGTAGAATAAGGTTTTATAAATAGAATAGGAATAGGATTCTCCTATTATGGAAATATGTAACTTGTATATATAGCCTTTCAATTAATGAAAATAATCAAGGGGGTTATTTCTTTCATGGTATCAAGAGACTAGGTCTAAACAAAAGTTTTTCTCTCAACTTTTGACCTCTCTTTGATTTCGGCCGAGATACCCCCCCCCCATCGGGTTTCTCTTCCAAAATTCATCTTCCGCTCTCAAAAACACATCTCTTAAATTTCCCTTCCTTCTTTGTTCTTTCAATATGTCTAAGAACAATTATCACCCTGCCTCATGGTTTCCATTATCAAGAGTTGTATCCCTAGTGACATTGAGATGGAAAACGTCCAATATGCGACGTGGGCGGAGTTGTTTAAAATTCACGCTATCTCTTATCAAGTTCTTCATCACATCATTCCTTCCGCTAGACCCCTTCCTGCGGAGGATCCTGGGTTATGGATTACTCTTGAGGCTACCGTTCTCCGGTGGATCTACGCCACTATTTCGGTGGACCTTCTACAGACGATTATTGAGCCGGATACCACGGCCATGGCTGCATGGAATAGATTGCGTGACATATTTCAAGACAACCAACATTCACGTGTCGTCACACTCGAGCAGGAATTCTCTCTAGTTCGAATGGACGAATTTCCAAATGTTTCTGCATATTGCAAGAAACTCAAGGAGTTGGCAGATCAACTCTGTAATGTTGGCGCACGATAACTAATAATCGTCTTGTTCTACAATTGGTTGCCGGTCTTTCGGAGGCCTATAATGGTGTTGGAACTCTCCTTAGCCAAAGCAACCCTCTTCCCGACTTCTATCAAGCCCGCTCCATGCTTACTTTGGAAGAAGCCGGTTTGGCTAAAAAGGCGGCTACCTGAGCAAGCCACGTCGTCATGGTGGCGTCCTCTCCGAGTTCTTCGGGTTTTGTTAATAATTCGGGCCAAAACCATAATCATGGTGGCGGCAAGAATAATAACAAAAACCGCGGGAGCAAACGCGGCGGTTCCGGTGGCAGTTCCGGTAGTCAGCAAGCAGGCGGTGATCCCCATCCAGAGAGCAGTGGACCACCACCACCCTGGTCCCAGCAGTGGGGCTGGGGCTGTGGGCCGTGGGCCAGCAGCCCGTCTACTCAGGTAGCAAATTCCAGCGGCCAGTGGGCTGGCCAACAGTTCAGGCCCAACACCCAGCAGTGGCGGCCCACTGGCCAATGGCCCAACAACAGCAACTCCAGCAGCTACGGCCCAGCTCCATCACGAACAGGAGTTCTTGGGCCCCGACCTCCGCAAACCCATCACACAGCAGGCCCCACTCAGACCGATATCGAGGTCGCGATGCACACGTTGGGGTTGACTCAACCGGACCCAAATTGGTATATGGACACCGGGGCCACTACTCACATGACTTCCGAATCAGGTACTCTCTCCTCTTATTCCAATTTGAGCACCCCTCGGGGTATAATTGTTGGTAATGGCAACTCTATTCCAATTCAGGGTTATGGTCAGAAAACGTTGTCTCCCCCCCAATCCACCCCTTCTCTTGAAAAATACTTTACATGCTCCTAAATTGATTAAAAATTTAGTGTCTGTCCGAAAATTCACTACTAACAATTTCGTTTCCATTGAATTTGATCCTTTTGGTTTCTCTGTAAAGGATTTCAAGACGGGGAGTCATCTCATGAGGTGTGATAGTAGGGGGGATCTGTATCCTATCATGCCTGGTTTCAGTCCATCGAGTCAAGCCTTGCCATCAGCTTTTGCAGCCATCTCTCCCTCCATGTGGCATGCTCGTCTGGGTCATCCGGAATCTTCTATTTTATCAGTTTTAGATAAAAATAGCTTTATTTCCTGTAAAGGTACGAGTCGTACTCCACTTTGTCAACCTTGTTCATTAGGAAAAATTGTTAAGTTGCCATTTGTAGACTCCAATTCTCATACTTCAAAGTCATTTGATATTATTCATAGCGACTTATGGACGTCTCCTATTCTTAGTTCATTGGGTCATCGATATTATGTTCTCTTTTTAGATGATTATTCTAGATTTTTGTGGACGTTTCCAATTGCGAATAAATCACAAGTTTTTTCCGTCTTCATCAAATTTAGAGCGTTCATTCGTACTCAATTCGAAAGAGATATAAAAAATATTCAATGTGATAATGGGAATGAGTATGACAATAGGGAGTTTCGGGAATTCTGTGCTACTAATGGGATAAATTATCGTTTTTCGTATCCTCATACATCTTCACAAAATGGGAAAGCCGAACGCAAAATTTGTTCCATAAATAACATTGTCCGAACTCTCTTAATTCATGCCTCCATACCTCCATATTTTTGGCATCATGCTCTACAAATGACCACATATCTTCTTAACATAATTCCTTCTAAAGGTCTGACATATTCTTCCCCCCTCAAAATTCTATATAATAAGAACCCTTCTTATTCTCATCTTCGGATTTTTGGGTGCTTGTGTTATCCATTATTCCCATCCACCACAATTAACAAACTTCAGGTTCGGTCTACCCCGTGTGTATTTTTGGGTTATCCGTCGAATCATCGTGGTTATAAGTGTTTTGATTTATCCTCCAAGAAAATCATAATTAATCGCCATGTCATTTTTGATGAAACCCAATTCTCTTTTACAAAAGTTCATACTCCCGAGCCTAAGTCGTATAATTTTTTGGATGACCAAATATCCCCGTATATTATTCGGAATTTTTCGGACATCTCCCTCACCCAAAATCCTCCAGCGGGCCCATCGCCTACCTGGACTCCACAAGATCGCCAGCTAGCTCCGTGATCGGATCAGCCCCAAGACTGGGCCGGCCCACCACCTGAACTGGTCCAGTTGATGAGTCATTTTTCCGATTTCCCGAGCCCAGAAAATTCCCAAAATTCCCTCGATTCTTCCTTGAATCATAGATCGGTCACTCGTAGTCAGCGGTGTATTTTTACACCTAAAATACATTTTAATTTACATTCTGATGTCTCTAAATCCCCCTTATCCCGCAATCTTGTGTCCGCATTAAATGATCCTAATTGAAAAATTGCTATGACTGATGAATATAATGCTCTTATTGATAATAAGACGTGGGAGTTGGTGCCCCGTCCATATGATTTTAATGTTATCAGGTCTATGTGGATTTTTGCTCATAAGGAGAATTCATATGGGTCATTTTCTCGACATAAGGCGCGACTTGTTGGTGATGGTAAGACTCAGCAGGTTGGGATAGATTGTGGTGAGACGTTTAGCCCGGTGGTCAAACCGGCTACCATTCGCATTGTGCTTAGCTTGGCTCTTTCCAATACTTGGCCAATTCATCAGTTGGATGTCAAGAATGCTTTTCTACATGGTGATCTCAAGAAAACAGTCTTTATGCATCAGCCGTTGGGTTTCATGGATCCAAACCATCCTCATCATGTATGTTTGTTGAAGAAGTCCTTATATGGGCTTAAGCAGTCTCCAAGGGCCTGGTACACGAGGTTTGCTGACTTTGTTTCAACTATTGGGTTCACTCACAGCAGGTCAGACAATTCCTTGTTCATCTACCGCCGTGGTTCGTCATTGGCCTACATTCTGTTGTATGTGGATGATATCATCTTGACTGCCTCTTCCGATGCCTTGCACCAGTCTATCATGACCATGCTCAGTTCTGAGTTTGCTATGAAAGACTTAGGGTCTTTGAGTTATTTTTTGGGGATTGCCGTCAAGCGTCATTCAGGTGGCTTGTTTTTGTCTCAACGAAAGTATGCTGCTGAGATCATAGAGAGGGCTGGGATGTCATCTTGTAAGTCCACTTCCACGCCAGTTGATGCAAACCCCAAGCTGAGTGCCGCAGCAGGTGCACCATACGAGGACCCGACCCGCTATCGCAGTCTTGCAGGGGCCCTCCAATATCTTACATTTATCAGATCGGATATTACGTATGCGGTTCAGCAGGTGTGTTTATTATGCATGATCCCAGAGTTGAGCACATGAATGAAATCAAACGCATCATTCGGTATATTCAGGGGACACTAGACTATGGGTTGCACTTGTATCCTTCATCTACATCCAGACTTGTCTCTTACACAGATGCTGATTGGGGTGTGGTTGTCCCGATACCAGACGGTCGACTTCTGGCTACTGTATGTTCCTTGGCAACAACTTGGTATCCTGGTCGGCAAAGCGTCAGGCAACGCTATCACGCTCAAGTGCGGAGGCAGAATATCGAGGGGTAGCGAATGTGGTCTCCGAATCATGTTGGCTACGTAATTTGCTTTTAGAGCTTCATTGTCCCATTCAGAAGGCAACATTGGTATATTGCGATAACATTAGTGCCATCTACCTTTCAGGTAACCCAGTTCAACACCAACGCACTAAGCATATCGAAATGGACATTCACTTTGTCCGTGAAAAGGTTGCAAAGGGTCACGTTCGCATATGCCATGTCCCGTCTCGTTATCAAATTGCAGACATCTTTACAAAGGGTCTACCAGCGGTTCTCTTTGAAGATTTTAGGGACAGTCTCAGCGTTCGAAGACCGCCCGCTATGACTGCGGGGGTGTGTTAAACAAAGGTAATATACATGTGATATACACTTAATATACAGTAGTATATATCATAGGTATACAAAGCAGTGGCCCAGCAGCAAAGCAGTGGGCAGTGGCCCAAATCACTGAGGCCCATCACGGCTTTGGGCAGCAAAGCAGTGGGAAAATTTTGTATGTTAAGGAAAGTATATTTTGTTTATATTGTAGTGTATTTGTTACCTAGATTAGGATATATACTTACCATAATTAGGATATACACTTACCATAGTTGTATAGTTAGAATTATGGTAGAATAAGGTTTTAGAAATAGAATAGGAATAGGATTCTCCTTTTATGGAAATATGTAACTTGTATATATAGCCTTTCAATTAATGAAAATAATCAAGGGGATTATTTCTTTCAGGTAGAGTGGATAGTTGATGAGATTGGAATCCCTAATACTCTCATTCTCGAATTTAATTCGTGTGTTTTTTCTGCTAGTTTATTTTTTTATTTTACATTCGTTTATACTTTATTTTAATCTTTTCAAATCAAGATTCGTTAGCCAAATAGAAATTAGAAATTAATTATTTGATAATTGATAATTCAGTCTCTGTGGAACGATATTCGGTCTTACCGAAAATTATTACAAATTGCGATACGTATACTTGCGTAGCTCTAAAAATCCGCAACACACATGTGAACGGTCTTTTGCCTTCCTTATTAGGTAATCAATGTTCAAAGTCTCTGTTTATAAGCTCTCATGATTTCTCTTTCCCTTGCAGGAAAAATGGCAAGGTTGATTCTCATAATGAAATCTGGTAGCAAAACTTCTGAATATAAAATTGTCACTGCAAAAACTAATTAAATGGCATTTCCATTTAGATATAAAAATCTACCTGAAATATACCCCATCAGCTCCTGTCCCAAAGAGAATCTAAGACTAGTATATAGACTTCACAAAAGACTTTCTTATATACATAGGAGAAGAAGAGATACCAAATATCATGCAATGACTTCAGGTTCTTCAGCTACCACCAGGCCAGTAAGAAGTAGAGGATCAGATCCATCAATCTTATTTGCCTTCCTGCTTCCAAAAAAAAAAATAACACTGGTTCATAGACTGCCATATATGTATACGATGGAAGATATTTATCATGGTAGCAAGTTAATATACAATCAAAGCTGAACAAAAGTATATTAGCATATACTTACACTTCTGCCACTTTCAATCACACCACAATATCTCTACTTTAGCATCAAAAGTGTAATGATACAAGAAACAGATGACTTCCTGAAAAATAACACCGATAGAATGTTGCAATTCATTTACTATTCAAAGCTGTTCAGAAATATCAGAAGTTTGGTCAGCACTTTCATCTCCGACAGACAAAAGAACTGTGCTTGTTTCAAATAATCAGCCCGAGAGAGAGAGTAGAGAGCCGGAAAAAAGTGGATCGAACTTGCATTCTTTCTTCATGTTAGTGGCTTAGATTCAGAAATACTATTTGTTTTTTTAACCATGGTGGTGTTCGGGCAAATTTGTGGCACCTCGACTAACCTCCCACCAGCGCAGGAACCGTGTAACTTTGACTCAGAGAGTTCACTTACTGTCACCTCTGTTGGGATTCAAGCCCTGGTTCCTAAGATTGTTACTCCAACTCTTCAACCACTAGGCCACCCCCTTAGGAGCAGAACAGAAATATTACTTCTTTCACCAAATGTTTTAAATCTCAAAAGAAATTAGGTTGTTTAACTGTCTAACAAAAATAGCTTTTCTTTTGTGAACGATATTGTTGTAAATGATCAGGAATACTGTGGTCTGACTAGATCATTTCATTCATTTAAGAAAAGACAGACCTCTGAGGTTGAAATCATCTCTTTTTTTTAATCAAACAAAAATAACAACAACGGCCCAGTGTAATCCCACAAGTGTGTGGGGTCTGAGAAGGGAGGGTTGTACGCAAACCTTATCCCTACCTTTGTGGGGTAGAGAGATTGTTTTCGATAGACCCTCGGCTCAATAAACATAACAAGGTTGAAATCACCTCACTAGACAAGGCTGAACTTCTCAACCAGCATATATCTTTCTAAAGAAAACACAAGTAGAGAAACTTTTAATCAAGGCTGATTATACTTGTCCAAAACATAACAAGTCGAGCTAACCAACAAGAAAAATGGAGAAAAAAAATCATAACACGCAGATATGATCTAACACTATAGTATTCCTAGGAGAAAAGCAGCATCAATATATTATGTTACATGCAACAATTGATTCTGAGTATGTCAAATGATAGCTCTCAGTTGTGAAGTATCTTGAGCAATAATCATATGGGCTCCTTCCCAGACATTTGAAAATAGCAATAGCGTGGCAGCAAGGCAACCCACTGAGCTACCACGTTTTGCAGCTGCAGTCCCAATTATCAATATCAACAGCTTCTCCACGGACCTCAAATGTGTTCCCATGTGAGTGTAATACTTGAAGTGATATTGCCTTTGACGTCTCATTTTGAAGCTTTTCTTCCATAGAAGGCGTCAATCTTGTAACCACTGACTAGAATCAACACGCCTTGTGTAATTCAGTTCCATCATCAACCATCTGAGTAATTGGAAGCTCACTCACATCAGATACCCAATCACGAAAAAGTTGTCCAAAGTTAGAAGTCATGTGTATTAGCGAATAATTATGATAGATGTATATTTACCTTGCCCCACCAAAAAAGGCATTTGCCCAATGATCAGGCTCACTTCGTATACCCAACTGTAAGCATCAGGTGAGATGGCCTTTATGTTCTCAACACAGCGCTCAAAATCCTCCAGTTTTGGAGCATAAGCAGCAGCATATAAATCTTGGATCATAAGACGCCTTGCTTCATGTGAAAACCTCCCATGCAGATCCTTATTTAATTTCTCACCAAGGTACCGGAGACAATAACCATGGTGCGTTGTGTACTTCAAATCTATTAGTACTAAAAAAGTAATTATATTTATGTCTCAAATCCCTGTTGAAGCGACGACGACATTTGATATTTCAAAGTAAAGTTAACAGAGTTGAACTTTCGTATTAATAACAGCTTCAGTTCACCAAAAGCACCTCTAATTCAGCAAAAAAAAAAACGGCTTCAGTTCGCCAAAAACAACATCGATTTAGGAACAAAAAAAAAAACAGCATCAGTTCAGCAAAAGCAATAGCAGTTCAGCAAAAGCAATAGCAGTTCAGCAAAAAACAGCAGCGATTCAGCAAAAACAGATTAGGATCAGCAAAAAACAGCGGCGATTCAGCAAAAACAGCTTCGGAACAACAAAAAACAGCAGCGATTCAGCAAAAAGTAACTTCGGATCAGCAGAAACAGCAACGGTTCAGCAAGAAGCAGCTTCAAATCAGCAAAAACAGCATTGATAAAGTAAAAACAGCTTAAATTCAAGAAAAAATAACTTCAGTTCAACAAAAATAGCTTCAGTTCTACCATCTAAACTGCACGAAAATAGCCTGATACATCAACTTGTTGTCCCACCTCTCCTCTTCTAACCTACAAAAACAGAGAAATATGATTTAAACTTTATAATGCGAAATGGAACTTCAATTCAAATATTATACATAATGCTATTACCGGTAGTTTTTCAGGAGCTGATGATGTAGCTGATTCCCAAAAACTTGACCCGTTAACATTAGATTCTCTCTCCACATAGTTCTTAAACTTGCAAGTTCGCATGTTATGACTAACTGAAAGATAGAATAATTTCCCTTAGAAATTTCTTTCATTATTCACAATATATATAGTTGTACAAGGTTGATTCCTAATATGGTACGAATCCTAACTTACCTTACAAAGGTTGATTCCTAATACAATTAGAATCCTAAGTTACATTAAATATACATTTATCATAATTACAAAATATACGGCGAATATTCTGAGAATATTCGCTAATACTCCCCCTCAGACGGAGCGGGAGGAGGCCGAATGCTAAGGCTGGATCGGAAGTCGGTGAAGAGCTGTCGCGGTAGTCCCTTTGTGAAAATATCTGCATACTGATACGAGGAAGGCACGTGTAAAATTTTGACCTGACCACGAGCAACCTTCTCTCGCACAAAGTGGATATCCATCTCAATATGCTTAGTCCGCTGATGTTGGGTGGATTATGAGACATATAGATAGCGTATATGTTGTCACAATAGACTATAGACGCCTTTGCGTAATGGACACTGGAGCTCCAAAAGAAGATTTGAGCCAACAGATCTCGGCGGCGACATTAGCAACTCCGCGATATTCGCTTCAAAGACTCGAGCGGGACAGCGTGGCCTGCCGCTTGGCGGACCATGAGATAAGATTATCCCCAAGAAATACACAGTACCCGGAGATGGAGCGACGTGTGTCGGGGCATCCTGCCCAATCTGCATCCGTGTAGGCTAGCAATTTGGTTGGGGCAGAGAGGTATAGATGTAAGCCAAAGTCAAGTGTGCCCTTAACATATCTGATAATACGTTTGAGGGCGGCAAAATGGGACTCTCGGGGGTCGTGCATGAACAGACACACCTGCTGAACGGCATATGCAATATCAGGCCTAGTGAATGTAAGATACTGAAGAGCACCTGCTAGACTCCGATATAGAGTGGGATCAGAAACGGGCGCACCGTCATTGGCACTAAGCTTGGATTTTGAGTCCACCGGAGTTGGTATAATTTTACAATTTGCCATCTTGGCCCTGTACACTATCTCTTCTGCATACTTTCGCTGACACAAGAACATATTGGCAGCAGATCTAGTCACCGATATACCCAAAAAATAACTTAGCTTCCCCAAGTCAGTCATAGCAAATTCAGTTTTGAGTAGAGCAATGATTTCATTCTTCAACCCGTCAGATGAGGCATCACACCTGCTACATACAAAACTAATTTGCAGAAGATACCTGGCGAACCGATCATACCAAGCGCGGGGGGCCTGTTTCAATCCATACAATGACTTCCTGAGACAACACACAAACTGTGGAGCTACCGGATGAACAAAACCAAGAGGCTGATGCATGTACACAGTCTCTTTCAAATCCACATGAAGAAACGCATTCTTGACATCAAGCTGATGAATCGACCAATGCAAGCCCATATCAATACTGAGAACAGTCCGAATAGTGGCCGGTTTAACAACCGGACTGAATGTCTCACCACAATCAATACCCTCCTGCTGATTAGTGCTATTTGCAACTAGTCTTTCCTTATACCTCTCTAAGTCACCACTGTCTATGAACTTGTGACGAAATATCCACATACACCGGATAACATTCACACCAGCTGGTCTAGGTACCAAATCCCAAGTGTTCTGCTTGATTAAAGAGTTAAACTCTTCGCACATGGCCGCATTCCAATTGGGGTCCAGTTTAGCTAGTTTTGGATTCTTTGGAATGGGTGATAAGGTTTGTGTGGAGAGATTAAAGTGAACCTTGGGTTTGAAGATCCTGTGTTGTGCACGAGTCTCCATGCGGTGAAGGGGCTGCAGTGGGAGGTCGGGACGGGTAGGCAGCTGGGCTGCTGGACTGGTTGGCAGCAGTGTTGCTGCAGAAGCAGGAGACTCGATAGGTTGTTGGATTTGCTGGACTGGAGGCAGTGTGGGTGGTGCATTAGACTCAACAGGGTGAGCATGGGTGGTGTGGGAGCTGGACTGGGTAGCAGCATTACTGCGGGAGGGTCAGATGACACTCTTTGGAGGCGGCGGATGGCGTCGAGCAGTGAGCTCTTTGCTGAAGTCTGATTTTGGATGACCGGAGACAAACTCGGTTCATCGAGAAAGATGTAATTGGTGGTCTAAAATTTCCGGAGATTTGAAAAAGGAAAGGTTGTCTCGTTAAAGGTAACGTGACGGAAGACGATGATTTTGCGAGTAACAATGTCATAGCACAAGTAGCCCCGATGATTAGGAGATAGACCAAGGAAGACACATGGAAGAGTGCGAGGGGCAAGTTTGTGGGGTGCAGTGGAGGCTATGTTGGGGTAGCATAAGCATCCAAAAATACGTAGGTGATCATATGATGGATGCCTACAGTATAAGATTTCTGTAGGGGTTTTGTTTTGGAGTGTGGTAGTTGATAAAATATTTAGAAGGGATTCTACCATTTTGACAGCATAGACCCAAAAAGGCGGTGGTAGGCAGGCATGAAACAGAAGTGTGCGGACCATGTTATTGATGGTACGTATAATTCTTTCAGCCTTTCCGTTTTAGGAAGAAGTATAGGGACAAGAAAAATGGAAAATCATGCCTTGTTTAGAAAGTAATTGTGAAATGTCGAGTTATTAAATTCACGTCCATTATCACATTGGAATGATTTAATAGGTTTTTCAAATTGTGTCTTAATGAATTTTTGAAACTCGAGGAATTTTGCAAAAACTTCAGATTTGAACTTCAGTGGGTAAATCCAGACAAAATGTGAAAAATCATCCAAGAATAATAGATAGAATTTATGACCCAAAGAGCTAGCAATCGGAGATGTCCACAAATCAGCATGAATAATATCAAAGGGAGAAAACGTAACATTGTTTGATGACATAAAGGGAAGACGAGTATGTTTGCCTAGTGGACAAGAAAAACAGTGTTGGGCAATTTTTCCATTATTACATTGAATACGCTTAGAAGTCCTAAGAAAAGTAAAAACTGGGTCTCCGGGGTGTCCGAGTCGGTTGTGCCAAGTTGAGGGAGAGATCGTCGCAAGGGATAGAGGTTTTTGCGGTCTGACAGCGGAAGATTGAGTGAATGGGTAGAGGTCTCCCACACTATTGCAGCGTGTAAGAATTTTCCCCGTATTGAGTTCCTTCACAAAAAAACCAAAAGGGTCAAATTCGACAGACACAGAATTATCGCTAATGAATTTTCAAACAGAGATTAAGTTTTTAATGATGTTAGGTGTGTATAGGACGTGGTTTAGGGAGAAAGGTGGGTGTGGATGTTTGGTTTGTGTGTTACCGTAACCTTCAATTGGAATGCGATTACCATTGCCGACAGTAATAAATTGAGGACACTTTAGCCGACATAGTTGAGATAGGTTACCTGCCGACCGGGTGAGGTGAGATGTGGCTCCGGTGTCAATGTGCCAATTGTCGTCGGGCTGTTGAAGGTTCACGGTGGTGTATGCCTGGCCCAAATCAGTCGGGGACAGGCTGCTGCAGTCTTCTTCTTCTTTGGCCGCAATGCAACTGCGATTCTTCTTCTTCTTTGGGCCTGTCAGTAGGCTCGCTGCCGCCTTGGTGGGCTGCACAGTGGTGAGGCGAGCCCAACAGGCCCGATCGACCAAGGCTGCTGGGCCCAGGCCCTGCAGTCGAAATCTGGGCATGCGGCGAGGCCCGATTCTTTGGTTGGGCCACTTCGCTGCAGTTGGACCATCTTCTTTGTTGTCCGATGGTTGGTCGTTGTCCGATCCATCGTTGCGTTGGACCTTTCCGCAGCCCTTGCCTTTGTTGTTGCGACCTCTGCCGCCACGACCTCCGCCGCTCTCTTCTTCTTCTTTCTTTGCTAGAAGCTATTTGTCTTCTTTGCCGCAGGTGTTGCCATCCCGTCAACGGCTAACGCCTTTTGATTATGTTCCTCTTATTTAGCACGTCTAGTTTCTTCCAACAATAGTTGTGAACGTGCCTTGTTAAAACTTGGGAGAGGGTCGGCTTGTTGAATCATTGTTGCGAGTGTGTCATATTCACCTTTCGGTAAACCCGCAACAAGTTGAAGCACCATCTTGGTTTCTGAAACAGAAGTCCCGACGTTGGATAGTTGATCGGTTATGAGTTTCAGTTGCTTACAATATTCAGACATGTTAAAATTCTCGAGGCGGGTATTGTTGAATTGCTCTTCCAAATACACAGCCCGAGTATTTTTATTGTCTTGAAAGATTTCTTCTAGCCGGACCCAAAGTTCACGTACCGTAGCACCTGTTTTTATGATAGTGCATAACAGATCTTTGGAGATGGTGCCGTAGATCCATTATTTGACGATGGCGTCAAGACGACGCCAGATTGAGTATGTAACATCGGTGGGACGAGGAACAGATTCGTCAATGTGATCGAGCACGTTGTATGCACATGCATGAATGTAGAATAGTTCCATCCACATGGAATATTGACAGTCTTCTTGGACAAGAATTATAGGGATAAAATTCTTGATGTTGTTAACGGCGAATGCCGGATGAAAAGAAGATATTGAACGTTGAGAGGGGTTTTCAAGTGTGCCAGTGGATGAAACGAAATTTGTGGGGGAAGACATGGTTGCCGCCTGTCGAGGGAAGGGAATTTTATGGTTTGGCCGAAATATGGAGGAAGAAACCAGAAATTTTTTTTTTCTGTGAAAGCAAAAAAAAATTCTGATTTCGGCCGGGAATGAGGATTTAGGTTTTAGGCTCTGATACCATGAAAGATAGAATAATTTCCCTTAGAAATTTCTTTCATTATTCACAATATATATAGATGTACAAGGTTGATTCCTAATATGGTACGAATCCTAATTTACCTTACAAAAGTTGATTTCTGATACAATTAGAATCCTAAGTTACCTTAAATATATATTTATCATAATTACAAAATATACGGCGAATATTCTGAGAATATTCGCTAATACTAACGCTACAGTTAACGGATGTTTGTTTCCTTCTCATTTTTGTTTTACTTGCTCCAACTTCACAAAATTCCTTTTTTCTCAAGTTTTGCTTTCTTCCTCTTTTTGTTTCACAATCAACGCAGGCAAAGGAGGAATTTTATCGGATTTAGGCCACAATTGCGATCCATTAATTGGAAGAATAGCACGTTCATAAATTCTCCTATATGTTTCCACCTTATAGCAATCATCGACATAGTTAATAACATCATCATTTTTAGCTCGAATTGCTAAAAAGGCATGCTTGCAACGGTATCCAGTTATAGTCAACTTCCTACAACTACATTATCGATTGTAGAGGTCTACTACCCAATTATTACCTTTGGTTGCTCCAAGGATTTCATAATTTCATTGATTTGATTTTCGAGGAATAAGTGCAGCAGCAGCTTCCTCATTATCGTGCAAAAGATTCTTGATCCTAGGGCAAACTGTAGGGTTTTGTTGTGTTCAAAACATAAGGCACAACGGAAGTTTAAAATTTTGTTCTTACTTACCCCAACAATTACTTATGGTATGGTTATATGACAATCAAAGACCTGTAACATAAAAGATGAACACTTACAGGTTGTATTATCAGGAATCTTTATCAACTGTGCGTTCGCACGCGAAATCCCTTTCGATTGCAAGCTCCAAGCTTCCATGTATTTCTCCTTCAGAAAGCTAGGAAATCCGGCAGAGGTTCGAGAGAGTGTTTAGATTCTAAGTCTTAGAGACTTAGAATGATAATCTGAAATTAAGTGTATTGAATAATGAAATGAATGTCTGTATTTATAGGTGAAAATTATGTCAAACCGTATTAGGGTTTGACCTTGGGCCTGGCCTATAAATCGAGATAGATTAGTCGCGACCCTATGGTATGGGCGCCGCAGCGCTTGACGTGGCCCTATCCCGTCTCGATTTATTTTTCGCACATTCTTAATTAAATCCAAAATCCAATTTTGACTTAATTAAAACAATCATTATTCATTTAAATATCTCGATTCTAAATCGAATATTTAATACTCTCTCAATACATCCTTAGATTGAAAAGACAATCGACATAGTGTGACCTTATATGCCTTCACATATTGACATTAATCAAATTAAGGTCTATGCGGAATTCCTAGACGGCGCCGTAAGACGAACTCAATATGTGAAGTACGTTTGCACGAATCCAGTAAACTTAACCTCTATGTGGTAAGATAAAATCATTTCATTCACGACACACCCGATCAAGCTTAGGATTTGTCAAGTGTCTATCCAAATGGCTTAATCATTGTATCTCATCTATATCAGTTGACAACTAGACCATATTCTAAATATGTCTATTGCGTTGGCCAACGACTTAGTCAACCTAATATCACTAAGAATCTGAGTGTTCTCTCGAATATACATTCGAGGAATGAATCCTAATTTTGGCTCAACTATCACCTTTAATCTGCATCGTAATGTACCCAATACAAGCCGTATATCAACCTATAAGGCATTTGAGCTTAGGATAGGATCAAAGTACATTACTTTGTAGACAAGGTGCGTATTGACCTCAAGTCTACGGATTTCTATCTCCCACACGCTGATCATATTTTAGACAAGTATAACAAACAGTATATCAGCAGGGTATACCAATACTTTCAAAGTATCCATGTGTCCATCATGAGTAGCCATTACTCGTAGCATGTGAGACATACTACATCCTCTAAGGATGTGATGCAGACCACATGTCGACTTATCACATATCATCGATATCCCATTCTCGATGATCATTAGTCGAGGCTATTTTAAGAGTTACGTTATAATATTAATAACTCACATTATTAATAACAGCGTAACCTCCAGGGATGTATATTATAGAATATTATAAACAATCAATTAATAATTCAATAATTGCAAATGCTAAAATATTAATCTCCATTAATAATAATACGAATGTGTGTAAAGTACATTTGTCCTAATATAGATTGTCTCTAGAACATAAATATAATTTCAATCTCCCACTTGGCCTAGAGCCAATCTCCAACATATCTAATGCCCATATTCTCAAAATGACCATTATGCTTGACTAAGCTTAATGGTTTAGTGAGTGGGTCGGCTAGATTATCGCTTGTAGGAAGATAGTCTAATATAATCTTTTCAGTCTCCACCATCTCCCTGAGTATGTGGTACTTCCTTGGTACATGCTTGTTTCTGTTGGTTGATTTTGGTTCCTTAGCTTGCACAATCGCACTAGTATTGTCATAATAAATCGTTATTGGACAAGTGACACTTGGAACAACCCCTAGTTTCTTCAAGAACTCAGAAATCGCGACAACTTCTTTACCAGCTTCCGATCCCGCAATGTACTCAACTTTTATTGTCGAATCAGCAGTTGTAGCTTGTTTGGAACTTTTCCATCTTACTGCTCCACCATTGAAAATGAACGTGTATCCAGACTGAGATTTGTAGTCATCAAGATCCGTTTGGAATCTAGCATCAGTGTACCCAGTAGCAGCTAGTTTTTCTTCCCCACCATAGACTAAGAAGTAATTTTTAGTTCGTCTAAGATACTTAAGAATACTCTTGACTGCTTTCCAGTGTTCTTCCCCAGGATTCTGCTGGAATTTGCAACTCATACTAAGTGCAAAGGCCACATCTGGCCTAGTACAGGTCATGGCATACATGATCGATCCTATAGCCGAAACATATGGAATCCTTTTCATGCGTTCAAGTTCTATAGTATTATAATGACTATCCTTCTTAGATAACTTGATGCCTTGTCCCATAGGTATACCATCTTTCTTGGAATTTTCCATAGAAAAACATCTAAGCACTTTGTCTATGTAGACTGACTGTGACAGCTCCAACAATCTATTAGGTCTGTCTCTGTAGATCCTAATTCCCAGAATGTAGCAGGCTTCACCTAAATCCTTCATCATTAAGGTATTGGACAACCACTCCTTGACTGACAGGAGAGCAATATGTCATTTACATCTAGCTACTTGATTCTCTACGTCCCTATCAAAAAATGTCCATGCATTTGATTTTAATGGTCGTTTTGCTGGACCTCATCTCATACTAGGGGGAATATGAGGCATTTTAGTTGAAGGTGCACTAGTGGGTGTGTTGTCATCTACATTAGTGGGTGTATCATCTAGATCATCGTCTAAATTAAAGTCTTCTTGAGTTTCAGAAAATAGCTCCTCGTCTAAATCTAATGGTATTGCGGGAAAATGTTCAGTATCAACAAAATCATCCTGTGTAGGAATAAGATTCTGTCTGGAAATAGGATGACTAGAAGAAGTACCCTTGCCCTTGTTGCCCCTACTAGAAGAAGCCTGGCCCTTACCCTTACCCTTACCCTTACCCGTAAGCATACGTTTAAATCATTACATTATAATTATACTAATAAATAATTAAAGTAAATGAAATTAAGTGTGCTAAATAAAATAAACAGACAATAATAATTTAATGAAGGAACAAATGTACCAAACGCCGACGAACGTCGACGTGTAATCGAGAGGTTGAAAATTGAAACTTTGCTCGATGGAAGATCCTCAAGCTAGTTGTCAACTTCACCCCCAAATGAATAAATAAAATTCAATATTTAGTAGACAATGTAGACTTGTATAGAGAGATATTGATAGATTAGAGAGATTGTAGGAAGATTTGTGAGAAAGATGAAGAAAAAATGAGGTATTTATAGTTGAAAAATTGGGTTAAAGTATAAATATAATAACTTATGAGTTAAAAATAAATATTAAGGGGGGTAGGGGGAGGCCAAAAATTACCGTTGCACAATGACCAAAATGTAAAATAATCGTTGGTGCAACAGTTATTTGTGCAAAGGAGGGTTTCGGGCGGGACCGGGGTCGTCGGCCCCACTGGCCAGCCTTAGTATAGAGTTTCATTTATAAGCAAAGACTAAATCTGTCCACAGGGATGTTTTATGTTCCATCCTATATATAAGGACTATATATAAGGGATAAAAATATTCCTTCAGCTATAGTTAAGGGACCATTTAAGTTTTTCCTCATAAGTTTTCAATTTTGGAGGGTAAAAATTAAATAACATTCTCTGTATGTGCTATATATTCTGTTGTCACTCTGCTTTACTATACTTTTTTTTGTGTGTGTGTGTGTTCCTTATTAGTTGTGAAGTACCAACAGAATTGGAGTGGAAAGGATGAAGATCCAAATTAGGGTAAACCGGTGCAACTGTCATTGACAGCTTATAAATGGCGCTTAGTCATTGCCAACTTTCATTTTTCTCATTCTTGCTTTAAAATTTACACTGAATTCCTTTTTATTATATCTCTGTAATTTTTCGTTTTATTAATTCCTTTATGTTATGCTGTTACTTGAGATAGAAAATTGAGGATTGAAATCTCTGATATTTTGTGTTGTACTCTAAATATGATCGGGAGGTCACGGGTTCAAGCCGTGAAAACAACCTCTTGTAAAAATTCATGTTAAGACTAAGTACAATAGACCCTTGTGATCCGGCCTTTCTCCAGATCCAGGGGCGGATTACATGGAGGTGAGGGATAGGTTAGATTTATGTGTTTATGTACATATATTAACTTTTGAATACCTGAACAAATAAAAAAGGTTAGCTCAAGTGGTTCAGAGTCTTCAAAATTATCTCCAACATTCCTAGGTTCGATTTTTAGGGACATCATTATTTTTATATTTAGTTTTTGTTGTTTTTTTCGACCACCCTGAGTGAAAATTCTGAATCCGTCACTGCCCGGACCCCGCACATAGTTCGCCATGGTCTTTTCTGTATAGCCAATTTAACACTTCATGTTATGCTGTTACTTCAGATAGAAAATTGAGGGTTGACATCGCTGATGTTTTGTGTTATACTCTAATTCGCCGTGGTTTTTTCTATATAGCCAATTGGTTTCCATACATTCATTTTCTTTGATTTTCACAAGTTGGTTAAGTTACTGCTCTCGTGTTACTCTAAACAGGTAATTTGTGTGTACATTCACAAGTCACCACAGTATATCATCCTCGCCTACTTTGGTAAGATACTATAGATAATCAACATCATTTTTAGAAATTAATTGAGGTTTAGAGTTAGTTTAGTGCTCTGGGGTATGCGAGATAAGGTGGATAGATAAATTTATACCGTCAACCAAACTCAGTATAAATTTACGCGGGATAAAGTTGGATAGATAAATTTATACCGTCAACCAAACTCAGTATAAATTTAATCCCAGACTTTTAATCTTGGATACCCTACCTTATCCCATCAAACTTGGGATTATTTTATCCCAGCTCTCAGTTGGGATACATTAATCAAAGGATTGTGTCCCAGGATTATAATCCCGGAATATTTAGTCCGCGAACCAAACGACCCCTTAGAGTTCTCATCTAGATTCTGGATTGCTAAGATTATACTCCATTCATCCCATTTTGATCTAATTAGTATGCAAAGAGTCAATAACGTTCTTTGTTTGTGACCTTTATAATTATCTTTTCAATCAATTTGAAGTTTAAAGCTTGGGAGTTAGTATTGTTTTTGATGTAGTATCAATATATACTTGTATATTTGAAAAATAAAATAATGATAAAAAACACATCTGAAGTATCATTTTTTTGTGAGTTTTCTATCTGAACTATCATCAACTAGTTATCAAAACACACCCCAAAATTAATGAGTCAGCTGACATGTGGATGAAATTTTATGGGTAAATTAAGTTGTCACGCGCCTTTTGGTGATTGTATTCAAACACTTGGTCTAGTTAGCTTTGAGGTGTGTTTTGATAAGTAATTGGTGATAGTTTAGGTAGGAAACGCAAATACCTGATAGTTCAGATAGGAAATTCGCAAAAAATTGATATTTCAAATGTGTTTTTTACCATTATTTCTTGAAAAATAGACAAATCAATGTCCAATGTTGGACAGAAAATAAATCAAGTCAACCCTAATGAAGTAAACTAAGACGAGTCAGACAGGGGTAGTAAGATTTTGAGGGTTCGTTTCGTAGGAAGGATAAGTTATCTCATGTAGATGAGATAGGATGAGATAACTTATCCCACCATCTATATGAAATAACTTATTCCACCTTTTATCCCATATAGATGAGATTGAGTGGGATACTAAAGGAGTTATCCCACCAACCAAACATGGGATAATTTCAATCCCATTTGACTAATAATCTCATCATATCGGTCGTCCTGCCAAACGACCCCTGAGGTACTAGTAATTGGAAATTTGACACCTTACCCTTTGTTGTCCGTTTCTTGATTTCCTCCTAGCATGTGTATGTAGGTAATTTGAGTATGTTTTTCTCTAAGGTCGTCCTTTCTCTTTTTTTAGTAGGTTTTTCTCTAAGGGCGTCCTTTTTCTTTTTTTTTAGTTCTTTATCAGGCAATAATTGCTAAGATAATAAGATGTTGAAATTACCTGCTAAATGTTTACCTCTTTTATCCCCTATATTTGGGGAGTATATGTCGGATGCCGTTGTTTTATTTCTATAATCCTGAATAGTGAATACCCTGCAGGTTGGCAGTATCAGTAGACAACACCAACTGTACAGTGCATTCTGGAAGAAGCTCTGACTACAACAACAAAAATAAACCGCGAAGAACTTTGTTTAGTTGGTGCAAGTCGGACAGATGCAGGAGTTCATGCATGGGGTCGGGTCTGCTTTTCCTGCCAATGGATTCCCACTAACCAAAGGAAATGATCAAAACAAATAAACTTAGAACCAACTTTGGCTTTCAGGTGGCACATTTCATTACACCTTTCAACTATGAAACGCTAGAAGGCGTTCAGAAAGCTGTAAATGGTCTTCTTCCTTCTGACATCAGAGTTAGAGAAATTAGCCCTGTTGTGCCCGAGTTTCATGCTCGTTTCTCGTTCACAAGCAAGATATATTGCTACCAAGTATATAATTCCACTATCATGGATCCATTCTTGAGGCACTATGCTTACCATAGTGCGTATAACCTTGACGTTGCTGTCATGAGAGAGGCTGCAGCGCATTTCGTGGGGAAACATGACTTTTCTACCTTCACCAATACATCACGAAAACGATATTTCGCTTTGATGTTGTTGAAAAGGTACTATGTTCATCCCTTTACTAAATATAAAACTATCAATTAGCTTGAGATCACCATGTAAGAAAACATTCTTTACATCTAACTAATGAATAGACCATACTTTCGAAAGAGCCAAACTGAGCACAATACGAATGGTAGTCGGCTTGACCATCGGACTAAACGTCTCCCCACAATCCACATCCAAATGTGTTACTTGTCCAATTACTATAGGTCTCTCTCCCTGTGTTGCGTGCGTGTGTGGGGCCATTTTAAAGTAGTTGATATTCCTTTTACTTTCCGGAATGAAATTAAAAAATTCATGTGGTCCTTTCAAATCTTTATAAATCGTATGATAAATTATTTTAAATTCAAACATAAAAAGTCTTGATTGTAAATTTTTTTAAAAAAAATCATTTAAGTCATTACATTCCTAAATAGTCTTTTAAAATCAACTGGACTTATTTATATATAAACAGTCTTTTAAAATCTCAATTGAATGCACCCCTAAGATAGTCTGATTTTATAAGTAGAAGATTTGCATTTAGGATGAACATAGTACCTTTTCAACAACATCTATATGGACTTAAGCAGTCCCCCTAGGCCTGGTATAAGAGGTTTGCTGACTATGTTTCGACTATTGGATTCACTCACAGTAGATTGGATAATTCCTTGTTCATCTATCGTCGTGGTTCGTCCTTGGCTTATATACTCTTATATGTGGATGATTTTATCTTGACTGCCTCTTCCGATGCCTTACGCCAGTCTATCATGACAATGCTCAATTTTGAGTTTGCCATGAAAGACTTGGGGCCCTTGAGTTATTTTTTGGGGATTGCTGTCACTCGTCATGCAGGTGGATTGTTCTTGTCACAGAGGAAGTATGCAGTCGGGATCATTGAGAGGGCTGGGATGTCATCATGTAAGTCCACTTCCACTCCGATTGATACTAAATCCAAATTGGGTGTTGCGGTCGGCACGCCATACGAGGACCCGACTCACTATCGCAGTCTTACAGGGGCCCTTCAGTATCTCACATTCACGAGACTAGATATTACGTTTGTCGTACAACAAGTGTGTGTTTTTATGCATGATTCCAGGGTTAAGCACATGAATGCGCTTAAACGCATCATTCAGTATATTCAGGGTACAATTGACTATGGCTTGCATTTATATCCTTCATCAACGTTCACACTTGTCTCGTATACAGATGTTGATTGGGGTGGCTGTCCGAACACCAGACGGTCTACATCCGGCTATTGTATGTTTCTTGGTAATAATTTGGTCTCATGGTCTGCGAAACGTCAGTCGACTTTCTCCCGATCCAGTGCCGAGGCCGACTATCGAGGGGTAGCTAATGTGGTCTCGGAATCATGTTGGTTACGTAATTTGCTGTTAGAGCTTCATTGTCCTATTCAGAAGGCGACCTTGGTTTATTGTGATAATGTTAGTGTCATCTACCTTTCAACATAGTACATTTTCAACAACATCTACATGGACTTAAGCAGTCCCCCCGTGCCTGGTATAAGAGGTTTGCCGACTATGTTTCGACTATTGGATTCACTCATAGCAGGTCAGATAATTTCTTGTTCATCTATCGTCGTGGTTCGTGCGTGTTGCATGCGTGTGTGGGGCCATTTTAAAGTAGTTAATATTCCTTTTACTTTCTGGAATGAAATTAAAAAATTCATGTGGTCCTTTCAAATCTTTATAAATGGTATGATAAATTTTTTTAAATTCAAACATAAAAAATCTTGATTGTAATTTTTTTTTTTTAAATCATTTAAGTCATTACATTCCTAAATAGTCTTTTAAAATCAACTGGACTTATTTATCTATAAATAGTCTTTTAAAATCTCAATTGAATGCACCCCTAAGATAGTCTGATTTTTTAAGTGGAAGATTTGCATTTAAGATGAACATAGTACCTTTTCAACATCTATATGGACTTAAGCAGTCCCCCCGGACATGGTATAAGAGGTTTGCCGACTATATTTCGACTATTGGATTCACTCACAGCAGGTCGGGTAATTCCTTGTTCATTTATCGTCGTGGTTCGTCATTGGCTTATATACTCTTATATGTGGATGATATTATCTTGACTGCCTCTTCCAATACCTTACGCCAGTCTATCATGACAATGCTCAGTTCTGAGTTTGCTATGAAAGACTTGGGGCCTTGAGTTATTTTTTGGGGATTGATGTCACTCGTCATGCAGGTGGATTGTTCTTGTCACAGAGGAAGTATGCAGCCGAGATCATTGAGAGGGCTGGGATGTCATCATGTAAGTCCACTTCCACTCCGATTGATACTAAATCCAAATTGGGTGTTGCGGCATGCGCGCCATACGAGGACCAGACCCACTATCGCAGTCTTACAGGTGTCCTTCAGTAACTCACATTCACGAGACTAAATATTACGTATGTCGTACAACATGTGTGTGTTTTTATGCATGATCCCAGGGTTGAGCACATGAATGCGCTCAAACGCATCATTCGGTATATTCAGGGTACAATTGACTATGGCTTGCATTTATATCCTTCATCAACGTTCACACTTGTCTCTTATACAGATGCTGATTAAGGTGATTGTCCGAACACCAGACGGTCTACGTCTGGCTATTGTATGTTTCTTGGCAATAATTTGGTCTCATGATCTGCGAAACGTCAGTCGACTTTGTCCCGATCCAGTGCCGAGGCTGACTATCGATGGGTAGCTAATGTGGTCTCGGAATCATGTTGGTTACGTAATTTGTTGTTAGAGCTTCATTGTCCTATTCAGAAGGCGACCTTGGTTTATTGTGATAATGTTAGTACCGTCTACCTTTCTGGTAATCCGGTTCAGCACCAGCGCACTAAACATATCGAAATGGACATTCACTTTATTCGCGAAAAGGTTGCTCGTGGTCAAGTAACGCGTCTGCCATGTCCCGTCCAGGTATCAAATTGTCGACACATTTACCAAGGGTCTTCCCTCAGTCCTTTTTGAAGATTTTAGGGAAAGTTTTAGCGTGCGAAGACCGCCCGCTATGACTGCATGGGTGTGTTAAATATGTTAATTATACCCGTGATATACACGGACTATACGCCGTGTATATCACGATTTAGTATCCTAGTTTAGGTAAAGTTTGGTTGTAATTATTATTGTACATTTATCATAATTGTATTACCTTAATTATATAGTTAGTGTCCAAGTAAAATAAGGTTTTAGGAGTAGAATAGAAATAAGATTCTCCTATTATAAAAATATGTAAATTGTATATATATTCTTTTAATTAATAAAAATAATCAAAAAATTATTTATTTTACGTAGTTATACTGACTCACTTTAGAAAAGAACATGAAGGCAAAGCAATCAATCAATAAGTAAAGGGTTTTTGAAATGGGTTTTTTCAAGACCAATGGTGAAACAGAATGGTATTTGGGGATTTGGTTTGCTTCAATTCCAACACTTACTTATGTTTGGGTTGCTAATCGTGAAAGACCCATCAAGAATCCATCTTTAGCTACTTTGGAGATTACTGAGGATGGGAAATTAGTCTTAAAGGAAGATTCAAGAACCATTGTATGGGAAACAAACAACTTGGAGAAAGCTAGTGATGTTAAGCTATTGGAGCAAGGAAATTTGGTGTATTTGAGGTAGATGTATTTCCTATAATGAATTTGAAGGTGTTTTCATATAAAGAGAGCTTAGTGCTGCAACAAAGGGATTCTCAGAGAAGCTGGGTCATGGTGGTTTTGGAACTGTGTTCCTAGTTGAACTATCGGATTCTTCACTCGTGGATGTAAAGAGACTTGAAAAAAAATCGTATCTACAAGGGTGAGATTTTTTTATAGGATTTGGTATTTATATACTTCCCACTAAAAGTCACACAAAATATATTGAGAAAAAAATCTTTCAAAATTAGCAAATTTTTGAATACTAAAAGACTTTTTGTTACTTGTTTAAAATGCTGATTGAATACCGTTAAATTTGAATACCCTCTTTAAAAAATCCTAATAATCTTGATTGAATACACTTCCATCAGACTTAGCACCCCCCTTGAGAAGTCTTTTTTCCTGCAACTTTTCAAAATGGTACGAACACTCACCCTGGTCCACCATCCAAACCATGGGATGACGGAAGATGCCCAACCTTGTATAACTTGGATTATATGCCAGCATCAATAAAGAACTTTTGTTAAGGTGGCATTTCTATACTACGAGAAGGATAGAAAGTATGGCGCTTGATAGAAAAAGCATTTGAAGATATAGTTCAGTTCCTCACATGTAGGTCTGTTCTTTGCTGACTTGTTACAGAAGTTGATGATTGTATATATCCCTCTCTGAGATTCATAACCTTTTATTTGATGTACATATTCTCTGAACCAGATTGTTATCAATATAACTCTTGTACTAATTAACAAAATTGTCTCAGGCAGCACTTTGCAAGTTCCTATGACAGTTTACTCAGGACTAGAGTAACAAAATATAAAAGTGAAAATGAAAGAAAAAACATACTGTTACCAATTACCATTGCTTCTGACTTCAAAATCACCCATCCACCGACTCTCCAAGCTGACACTTTTCGTCCCAACAAAACTGATTTTATTATTTCAATTTTCCGTAGCTCGATTTTGATGCTCATCTTATGCAGTGCCTGAGAAGTCTGATAGGGATAAAGCCTGAATTAGTTGGTATTAATAGCTTAATGAAGAAGCCAGTGCTCAGAACATATGAAACTGCAGCCATTGAGGCATCACTTGTCATACGTCCGTCAATGAAATTTTAAGTTGATTCTTGTCGTGCTTTTCTTTAGGGACCTCTTTTGCGGCTTGAAGTTGAAGGATCTGGTTTCCTATATAGACAAGTTCGGAACATGGTATGTTGCTTGTTCTTACATTTGGAATTGAGATAAAGGGATAGTCTTTTTCAGATGTAGTCAATATAACTTTGGTGAGGAGGTTCTTAAAACTTCCTCAGCTTTGTAAATTCTTTTTAAGTAATAGGCAAATCATATTCATAAAACTTCCAATTATTTAGTATTTACCCATTCATCATGATTTCAGGACTGAATCTCAGTTGCTCTTGAACGACAGCACTGACGATAACACGTGGTGTTTTTTCTCAAAATATTTTGCAGGTTGCTTTGTTGCTTCAAGTTGGATGACAAGCAGTTCCACCAGATATTGTTGCTTGGATTTTGGAAACTCGTGATAGGAGGGAACTTGCAAAGTATACCTTGTTACTTCCACCTCATGGACTCTCTCTCGAGACTATCAAGTATAAAGAAGAACATCTCATACTTCCAACAGATTCCACTGCTTGTAGTTTTGGTAGGCACCATAGTGTAAGCAAATGTAAGGTGTTATTCCTTTGACTAGTTGATAATTGTAAAAAAAGCAGGCATGCAAATGGATTCTGCCCTTTTTAATAGACATTCATTCGTAAGAAGAATTTGCGTCAGTTATATGCATCTGTTTTTTCTTAATGGTACTTGTTATGATTGCTGAAAAAATGGAGGTATGTAATGCTGCAAGTATTGGCGAAAACCAAGTCATGATTTAGTCCTTGCAGTATCTTTCTTTCACAGCTATTGTTGAACTCTGAAAGTAGCAAGCAGTTTGCAGCATTTTCTGTCTTAGTAACCATTGCTTGAATGCATGGCAAGAGTGACAACCACTCATACTATCTAGCTCTGCATACTTGTCTATCAATGCTTAGGGTCCTGTTGTCTGTGGTAGCTTTTATTCCGTAAACATATCTGAACGAGCGCCATGTTCTGGATTAGGTGTGATTTCATGTTTTTGGGTTCAAATTGCTTTTATCTCTGACCATTTTTTTTAGGTACAGTAGTGCACTTTCCTCCAGAGGAAAGTATTTACACAGGCGAAGGGAACAGATAAAACATAAAAGGATATAGTTTTGCAGAGAAGAGTATTATCATTTGGTGTGAAGTGTGATCATGATTCTCTTGGCTGTTGTCTTTGTATTTGATTTGCCAAAAAGGATGTTGTCTCGAAAATTGCTATTTAGATACCTGTTGTCTCATTGCAATTGCGGTACACAGTTTGAAAGGCTGGATTTGTGTACCTAATGTTGATGATTTGAGGCAATTGATACTTGACGAGGCTCAAAATTTGCTGTATTTTATTCATCCCGGGGCTACAAAGATGTATCATGACTTAAAACAACACTATTGGTTCCGTAGGATGAAGGACATTGTTGTTTTATTACTTGAATAACTTAATAAAGCTCATCTTAACAAGCTTCTATGCCAGGATTTGGCATATTTAAAGCTAGAACTTAAAGCTTAGTCCTGTCTAAAGAGAGGGATCACTATGGTAAGCATTTGACAGGAAGAAACTCAGGAACTAAACTTTCAACAAATACTAAATTCTGAATACTAAATTCTGAACTCACAATTTCTAAATTGTAATGAGTTCATTGTAAAAATTTAAAGCTTAAACTCATCAAGTTTTAATGGTAGACTCGCCTATGGGGTAATTTTTTGCATTATTCAAATATCGCTTTGGCGTAGTGGCCTCTAATTGAATTTAGAGACGCTTGACCATGGTAACAAAGGGGGTGTTTGGTATGATAGAAAACGTTTTACTATTTTCTCTTGTTTGCACTAAATATCTTGGAAAATGTCGTCCTAAAAAATTTGAAAGAAAATATTTTTCGGATCAATAAAAACACACCAACACATTCCCAATACCTTGCCTATCCACCCACCCCCTACCTGCCTACCCCCTCTCCCCCACCACCAGAAGTTGCATTCCGAATTCAAAAACTTTCGGAAGTGAATCCTCTCTTTCAGATCCTGTCCTTGGTAGAACTTGTCTTTGATTGGGATTTCGATTGAAAAGATGTTAGGCCGGTTCCTCATGTGCCTAAGAAGCCTCAAAGAGAGAGAGGATAAATCCCGCCACCAGTCGTCTAACCGGTAATACCAGTGGAAAGAGTGCAACTCCCATTGAGGCGCTACTTAGCCCGTAGGTTGTGCCATTGGTGACTAACTATACAAATAAATTCTCATAGTTTTTTATTTTGAATATATACAAATACTCTTAAAATGACAATTTTCAACTTGCATACCAAATACAAGAAAATGAGTAGGAAAAATATTTTCTTGGAAAACATTTTCCGTCATACCAACACACCTAAGTTCGGTTTAAAAACTACCCGCACTCAATAAATGCATATTGGATAACATATCCATCTAGATAAAATGAAATGAATATTTCATTACTCAATCTAGAATTAAATGCAAATCAAATATAGTGAATCTTTCCATGATTTTCACTGATCATGGGGATTAGCCAAAAAAGCGAAAAAAAGGAGTTATGTGCTTTCTTTTCTTCATCCCCCCCCCCCTCTTTTTGGTTGGATAGCGGGGGGTGGGGGTACAGACTATGTATAGAACAGGATCAAAAATTTCAAAATCTTGTTTTTTGGGCGTCAGTTTAGCCACTACATGAACAAGATAATGAGAAAATATGTACAATATGTGCTTGATTTAGCTCCAAACAGAACAAAGATTGATCAGGTTCTGATGGCCTTGGACTTGTCCAATATGGACCACATCACCTGAACGTCTTCATATCCACAAGCCATTACTTCACCTTGCAAATCTACTACATGCTTATCTTGCTCTGCAACACAAAATAACACGTGTTAAGATCAAACAAGAAGGGCAAGCATATGCGGATCCAGAATTTAAATTTTATAAATTTTGAATTCTACCCCTTCGGAGTTACTAAGTTCTAAATTAGTAATTTATACATATTAAATGAATTTTTAAAATCAAATACAGAGTTTGAATTAGAGCTATTAAGTTCTGTCAAACCGTACCTTCTAAAGGCCAAAGGATAATAACAGGAGGCGAATTCGGAATTAAATCAACAAGTTCAGTATAAATGTGATCTCTTATATATTTATACTTTTAAGACTTTTTTTTGGCAAATGTTTAAGTGATTCGAGCTAAAAGTAGTGGATTCATTTAAAAATGCAGAACTCGTTCTAGATATACCCTATATGAACAAACTATATATGGACTGCATTATTATACGCAAATTGTACATACCTTCTTCTTTTTGTGACTTCTTTTCCCTTGGTGAATCTCTTGGTGATTGGTGATTATTTTTTATAAAAGTTCGAGCTTTTCTGAATGGAGTGGTGATTGTTTTTACCCACGAAGTCATTTTTCTGTTTTTATGATAAAGAGTTGTTGCATTTAACTCTCCATTTTGTAAGAACACAAAAGGGTTTATATAGAATGTACATCTCACCTAGACTATACACTATAGTAGCATTTAATTAAAAGGATATTGTGGGAGCCATAATAGGGCAGGCAAGATCCGTGAGATAAGTTTCATGTAACCTCGCATCTCTTTCTTATTTTACTCCCTCCCTCTCATGTTCATACTTCTTCGAATAACAAGATTCAGCTTCTAAGGAATGATTAAAACTATTTATCTTTCAAAATTTATTCGAAATTACGTGTCTACATTACTAAAAATATTTATCTTATACTATTACTTGTCAATTTACAAACCCAAGATAGAATTAATTAAATCTTTCCTATTTTATCCTTAATATTAAATGTTCTTTACAATAATCAATATTAATTAGAGTGTATTTATTAGAGAGAGATAAGTGTAATATAGAAATAAAAATAGACCCTTTATTTATGATTTGTTAAGGGGTGTATAAAGAGGAAAGTGGACAAGTAGTATAAGGAGGAAGTATGATTTAATCATTTGATATTCAAAATTTATTAATTTGATTATTACGAGTTCACATAGTGGAAATTCAATATGAGATAAAGCGCTTAATATCAAAAAAATTCTTCATTTCATGAGCTCTAAAATCCAATTTTTTAACCATTTAATATTCAAAATTAATTAATCCGACTAATATAAATTCACACAATGACTATGAAAATATAGCATTAATTACCGATTAGTTCTTCACTCTCAAAATTCGAATCTAATTTAATCATTTTATATTCTAAGCTCATTAATCAGGCTAATATATATTCACACTGCCTATAGAGATAAAGCTCACAATATCAAGATGTTTTTCACTCCCAAGGTTCAAACTCAATTTTCTTTAATCATGTGGTATTCGAAGCTCATTAATCTAACTAATACGTATTCATACCGTGTAAGTCTAATATGGAAATAGAGCATTCAGTGCCAAAACATTTTTTAATCTCAGATCAAACTTGAGACATCTAATTAAGGACGGAGAAATAGAATCTACTATACCTAGTGGCTAGTGGGTGGTCTTTCTCTCTCTTGTTTAATTATATTTTCTTATTTCTGCAGTTACAAGTTTTACTGCCGACTGCCTCATAGTCACATGGCTACGGAACCCTTGCACGTGAAGACCTTTTATCTTCTTGAATGTGACGTATAATAAAGATTTATAATTATCGAGAGCCAAAAACCGAAGCTGATAGCAAGTAACGCCTAGCGTACAACTTGTGTATTTTGTTATTTTGACTTTTTCTATGAAATCATTCACATGGTGGTACCCTTGGTAAGGAATCAAGTTGACTTTACTTGGTTTACAGCCAAAGTTGATGGCTGTGAGCTCTAAAAAAGAGTACACCTCTATGATAACGGTTTATTTTGAGAAGGCATGGGATTAATGTCAACTCTACTAATTTTATCAGAGAAAAAAAGTATTAGTCATTATCATATATATTATCAGCACAAGACGCTGGTCAAAGACATTTACATTTTGTATCAATTAAGTGTAGGTAGATGTGGATTCAGGCAGAATGACTTGTAGGCTATATATATATATATATATATATATGGGCAACCCGGTGCACTAAGTTTCCGTTATGCAGGAGTCCGGAAAAGGATCGGACCACAAGGATCTATTGTACACAGTCTTACATTATATTTTTACAAGAGGCTGTTTTCACGGCTTGAACTCATTACCTCCTGATCACATGACAACAATTTTACCAGTTATTTCAAGGCTCTCCTTCAAATATATATGTAAAGAATGGATCTTGGGCCTAACTCAACCCCAAAAGCTAGCTTGTATGGTGAGGATTGTCCAAGTCCATATAAGGAGTCCATGTTCCCATCCATATCCGATGTGGGACTCTTAACACTCCTCCGCACGCCCAGACCTTGTTAACTGGAACATGGATAATATAATTTGGGGGCCCAACATAGGTGAACAAAGAATTGGAATGAGTCTGGCTCTGATACCACGTAAAGAACGGATCTTGGGTCTAACTCAACTTCAGCTTATATGGTGAGGATCGTCTAAGTCCATATAATGAGTCTATGTTCTCATTCCATATCCGATGTGGGACTCTTAACAATATATATATATATATATATATATATATATATATATATATATATATATATATATATATATATATATATATATATATATATATACACATTTGAAATTTATTTTTTAGCGTTTTGAGACGTAAAATTACTACTAATTTTTTATAATCAATACCTTCTAATAATTCTTTTTCAATTGACAAAGATAGAAAGATAGAATCTGATTCAAGAGATGGATAACTTGATTTTAAAATAATTTTAGCTTTTCCAAAATTCAATCCTTGAAAAATTGAAAAAGAAATTCAAAGTATTTCTTCTTCTCTTTTTACCCTTAAAATAGTGTCTGATAAATTGATTGTGAGCCTATGGAGGTTAAAAAAATTGAAGAGTTGAGTTAGAGATTGAACAATAAAAAATCAAAAAGAACTTTTATGTTTGATAAATAATGAGTATTGAGGAAAATTTAAAAAGTATCGAGGAAAAGTTAAAAAGTTAAATATAAAGTACAATGAGCTATATTCTTGACATGAAATCAAGTGTTCCCTAAAATGTTGTCTTTATAAGTGATACTTTCCATCTTTCTCGTACCAATCTATTCTTATGTGCTCTCAATACCAAACGGTCACCTCTCTTCCCTTTTTAAGGTTTTTTTTTTTTGTTGAAATTCCCTTTTTTGGCTAACAAACTAGTACCAATATTTTTTTCTAAATTACTAACTTTTTAAATAAAAATAGTATATATATATATGTAACTGATAAAGTTGCTGTCATGTGACCTTGAGGTCACGGGTTCAAGCCATGAAAATAATCTCTTGCAGAAATGCAAGATAAGGCTGCGTACAATAGACTCTTGTGGTCCGGCCCTTCCCCGGACCTCATACATAGCAGAGCTTAGTGCACCGGGCTGGCCTAAAGGACCAGCCGACCCTAGTGAGCTCCTAAAGGATTACACTTCTAAGATTATATGATTTATTTCAAGAAGGTGTGACATTGACGCTAACTCTATACTTTTTTATCAAAAGATAAAAAGTATTGGCCGTTCTCATATTATTAGCACAAGATGCTCGTTAAGACGTTTATGCTTTGTATCATCAAGTGTAGGCAGATGCGGATTTAAGAAGAATGAGTTGTAACAACATTTTTGAATACCTTATTTAACAATAGCAATATATCCAGTGTGATCTTATAAGTGGAATCGAAGAAAGGTGGGATGTGTGGTACTCCTATTTTTATGGGAATTCTTGAATATCTTATTGTGGTCTTAAATATATCATAACATCTATGTGGTCATAGGAGCTTCTCATTAAGAAATTATTTGATTTATGAATAAGTTATACTAATATTATAATATAAGAACTATAAAATGGGAATTAAATACATGACTTTTACATGGCGTGGCTACTCATAAATAGTACAATAAGATATTGACCCAAATAATTACCCGACATTTTAAGTTTCATACAACAACAATAACAACATACCCAGTATAATTCCACGAAGTGGGATCTGAGGAAGGTAGGATGTACGCAGATCTTATCTCTATCTTTGTGGGGCAGAGAGGATGTTTTCGATAGACCCTCGGCTAAAAAGATGTAGTCAATGCAAGATCGCAAGAAAATAAGACAGTAGAAAATATCAAAATATAGAACAAATAAAGTAATACCCACATAGAAATAATGATATACATGATGCCTAAATACTATACTAAGAAAAGGAGGAGATGGAAAGCTAGCCCCCACACCTCCCTCACAGACAAAACTCAACTACCTACTAACCTTCTATCCAAATCCTCGACCTCCATAACTTCCTATCTACGGTCATTTCCTCAGTTAGCTGGAGTTGCGCTATATCCTGTCTAATCACCTTCCCCTAATTCTTCGTCGGCCTACCTCTACCTCTCATAGCCCATGCGACCGTCAATCTCTCTCACACCTCCTAACTAGTGCATTCACACCCATTCTCTTCACATGCCCGAGCCATCTCAGTCGCGATTCTCTTATCTTGTCCGCCACGGAGGCAACTACAACCTTATCTCGTATAACTTCATTTCTAATCATATCTCTCATAATATGACCACACATCCATCTAAGCATCCTCATCTCCGCTACCTTCATCTTTTGAAGGTGTGCGTTCTTAACTGGCCAATCCTTTCATGATCTTTTCTTCTTCTACCATGATTTTTCAATATCATGTCAGTTGTCCCTTTTGCAACTAAGTGTATTAGTTAATAATAATAAGAATGAAACGGTGCCTTTGGTGATGATAAATTAATCATTTGCTCTTTGAAATTCATCTGAATAGTATTCCAAAGATTAATTTGAACAACAAATAATTTTTTCCTTTAAACTTTGGCGGAACAACACCCACGCATCCTTTTTACGTTATCCAATACAAGAAGGAATAAACTCAATATCATCTTATGAGTCCAAAAAAAACATCTGCGTTTCTGAAACAGTCAGAGCGAAGGAGAACACAAAATAAAATCAAATATATTAAATTCCTTAAGATTGTTAGTAAATTTGTGTTCAAAATCAGTAAATCAGAAACATGAGTTAATCTTGAAAAACGTAAAATGCATAAAATTGAAAATATCCGAGTCCACAGAATTCATTATGTGTCCTTAAGGAATTTAATCATCTCATTGTACCCGAGGTTATGGATTACTTTCTCCCAGAATAAAATGGATATATCTGGGGATGGCGTAGCGGTACCTCAAACCCCACCAACTTCGTTGAACGCAAATTCGGCAACAAATCACACGACTCTACTATAATTTTGTTTTGAAAACAGATGAAGATAACAATTTAGAGGAAAAGAATTCATATTTCTGTTATCTAAAATCTGAGGCAACGCCTTTGATTTATAGACAATAAAGGATAGATGAAGAGGTGCAATCTAAAAGGAGTCTTTTGGGTGCCCTCCAAAAAGTACATTTTCTCATTTCCTATTCACCCCTTAAAATTTCAACAAATTTACCAAGCATGTAGGTAATTTATCTAGCTTTTCAATATATTGTTAGTAATGTTTACTATTTCACCCTTAGACAATACTATTATTTAAAAACTATTAGAAGTTGTATTCACTAATATGTAAAAGAATTTTCACATCACCAGTAATTAATCTTAACCCACAATGATATATGTGTTATTATTCTAGTTTTAAGCTTACAATATAAAGTTTATTATGAAAAGTTAACTTTTAATTGTATGTAGGTTAATTTTATCCGATGATATAAACAATTTCAAATTGTTAGCACGTGTACCTATGTAGCATTTTTTATTAATACAAAATATATATAAGTGTACAATGTTGAATTCTTCTATAATAAGGATCACAATTCTACCATAATTATACAATACAAAATATAGTAAATATACATAGGTACACGTGCTAACACACCCCCTCAGTCTGAACGGGAGGAGGCCGGATGCTAAGACTGGATCTGAAGTCAAGGAATAGGTGTCTAGGAAGGCCCTTTGTGAATATATTTGCATACTGATAAGAGGAAGACACATGTAATACTCTGACATGACCGAGAGCAATCTTCTCACAAACAAAGTGGATGTACATCTCAATATGTTTGGTTCGCTAATGTTGAACCAAATTATGAGATAGATAGATAGATAGCGGATATGTTATCACAATAAACCAAAGACGTCTTACGCAACGGACACTGAAGCTCCAAAAGAAGGTTTCGGAGCCAACAAATCTCAGCAACAACATTAGTAACGCCTCTATACTCTGCTTTTGCACTCGAACGGGATAAAGTGATTTGCCTCTTGGCAGACCAAGAAATTAGATTATCCCCTAAAAACACACAGTAGCCGGATGTGGAGCGTCGCGTGTCAGGAAATCTGCCCAATCAGCATCCGTATATGATAACAACTTGGTCGGTGCTGAGAGGTATAAATGCAATCCATAATCAAGCGTACCCTTAACATATCGAATGATACGTTTAAGGGCAGTAAAATGAGGCTCTCTGGGGCATGCATGAATAAACATACATGCTGAACAACATAAGCAATGTCAGGCCTGGTGAAAGTAAGGTAATGTAGTGCACCTGCAAGACTCATGTAGAGTGTGGGATCGGACACTGGATTACCATCCACAACACTAAGCTTTGATTTAGAATCAACCGGTGTGGACATGATCTTGCAGTTTGCTATTTTGGCCATGTACATTATCTCATATACATACTTGCTGGCACAAAAACATAGAATCTGCAGAACAAGTCACTGATATCCCCAAAAATAGCTCAACTTCCCCAAGTCAGTCATAACAAATTCAGTCTTTAGTAATGCAATAATCTTATTTTTCAACAAATCAGAGGAGGCAGTAAGAACAATGTCATCCACATATAACAACAAATAAGCAATGTTACTACCTCGGTGGAAAATAAATAGAAAAGTATCACATTTACTGTATATAAACCCAATCTGCAAGATATACCGTGCAAAATGATCATACCACGCTCTCGGAGTTGTTTCAAATCATACAGTGACTTATGCAGACGGCATACATACTGAGGGGTTGCTGGATGGACAAAGTCAGGCGGCTGGTGCATGTAAATAGTTTCTTTCAAATCCCCATGTAGAAATATATTTTTCACATCAAGCTGATGAATCGGCTAATGCTTACCCATAGCAATACTCAGAACCGTACGAATAGTGGTCGATTTGATAACCAGACTGAATGTCTCACCACAGTCAATACCCTCCTGCTGATTAGTTCCATTAGCCACAAGTCTCACTTTATATCTCTCTAGCTTACCACTGTCTCTGTATTTGTGACGAAAAATCCACATAAAATGGATCACATTCACCCCCTCCGATCTAGGAACCAAATCCCAAGTGTGTTGCTTTATTAATACATTAAATTCCTCATGCATAGCCGCATTCTAATGTAGGTCTAGTTTGACTAATTTAGGGTTTTTGGGAATTGGGAATATGGTTTGGGTTGATAGGTTAAAATGGACTTTGGGTTTGAAATTCCGTGTTGGGCACGGGTTTCCATGTGGTGTGTGGGGGCAGTGGTGGGGTGGGCAGTGGTGGGGTGGGCAGTTGGGGTTAGTGGTGGGTCTGGGTAACAGGTGGTAGTGTGGGTGCGGGGTGTAGGAACATGTACAGAGGTAGTAGGTGCAAAAGTGGATGTCGGTATAGTACAGCCGCCGATCTGGGTAAGTCGACGGGGATGGGTTGACCTGGTGACAATACCGGTGATGGAAAGTGTGAGGGGGTTGGTTGCGATATCGGTGGTGGGGTTGCGGTGGACTGGTTCGGGGAACTGGGTTAGGTGATTGTTTGAGATGCGGGATTTGAGGCAACTGTATGGTGATGGGTTCTGGGTGGAGTTGCGACGGTGTCGATTGGGCTGACTGGATGAGCAGCGGTTAGTGTCACAACAGGTGGTAGTTGAAGGTTTCGGTTGGTGATATGGATGTTTGCCGGTGGCGAAATAGAGATGGTGCACCAATTACCGGTGGTGGTGGCAATTGACGATGTTGGTGACTGAGATAGAAGTGGTAACACGGGCGCAGAGATGCTGTCAGGGGCAACAACGGTAGGTGGCAGCGAGGCAGCCGATCGGTTGCCATCGATGGGAGAGACACTCATCGGTGGATGTGACCTATCAGAGGTATTGTCGGTTGTGGAAGTGACACGTGGCGGTGCCGGAACAGTGACAGCACGGACGAGAGCTAGGCGGAGAAGCGATGATGTGTCGGACTCGTCCAAAAATGTATTCTGGAATTTTTAGATATTTGCGAATGGGAAGATTGTTTCGTCAAATGTGACGTGACGTGAGACGATGATTTTGCGGGAAGACATGTCGTAGCACAGATATCCCCTATGATTGGGAGGAAAACCTAATAACACACAAGGGGTGGTGCGGGGTGCAAGTTTATGCGGAGCCGTGGAGGCAAGATTCGGGTAGCACAGGCAACCGAATATTCGTAAGTGCTCATAGGTTGGGATCCTACAAAATAGAATTTCGGTAGGTGTTCTATTTTGGAGAGTCTGAGTGGGCAAAATATTTAGAATATATTCGGCCATTTTCACAACATATACCCAAAAGGGAGGGGGAAGGGAGGCATGAAATATGATCGTACGAACCATATATTGAGAGTGCGAATGATTCGTTCAGCCTTGTCATTTTGGGAGGAGGTGTGAGGACACGAGAACCGGGAAACCATTCCATTAGTAGAGCAAAAAATTGTGAAACGCGGAATTATTGAACTCACGACCGTTATCACATTGAAGCGATTTTATGTCTTTTTCAAATTGTGTTTTGACATAGGCACGAAATGCAAGAAACTTGAAACACTTCAGACTTGAATTTAAGCGGATAGACCCAGACAAAGTGAGAAAAGTCATCTAATAAGACGAGATAAAATTTATGACCCAGTGAGCTAGTAATGAGAGATGTCCATAAATCTGCATGAACAATGTCAAAGGGAGAATACGTAACACTTGAAGAAGACTAAAAGGGAAGGCGGACATGTTTCTCCAAAGGGCAAGATAGACACTGTTGGGCAAATTTTTCATTATCACAAATAATTAAATGGTTGTTTCTAAGACAATTAAAAACAGGGGCTCCTGGGTGTCCAAGTCTATTGTTCCATGTTGACGGAGAAATTGTTGCAAAAGCGGTGTGAGGAGTGGCATGAGCAGTTAGAGATGTGGGAGGGTTGACACTAGCAGCGGACGTGGATAGGAAATGATAGAGATCACCCTCACTATTGCATCTCGTAAGGAGTTTTCCGGTACGGAGGTCCGTTACGGAAAATCCAAACGGGCCAAAATTAATTGATACGGAATTATCGGTGACAAATTTTCTAACATAGATTAGGTTTTTGATAATGTTATGAGCATTTATGACGTTATTCAAGGAGAATTGAGGATGCGATGGTGGGGTTAGTGTGTGGCCAAACCCTTGGATTGGAATACGATGACCATTGCTGATCATAATAGATTGTGGAGTATTTAAATTCCGCAGTGGAGAAAGATTAACTGAATTATTGGTGAGGTGAGACGTGACGCCCATATCCATATACCACGCATTATCAAGCTGCCGAGGAGTGAAAGTGCCGGAAGCCTGACCCAAACTGGATTGGGAATGGCCAGGAACGGATGGAGTGGCTCCCGGAAAGTGGGCCTGATTAATGAGGTTTGTCGGCTGTGCTCCCAGACTGCCGGTAGAAGTCAAGAATGCCATTTATTTTGTTCTAGGATAAAGGACAAAAGGGGCGGGAACAAAGAACAGAGAAAGTGAAAAAAAGGCTGACACTTTCTGGCAGTGGAGGCCGAAAGTGGATTGGTGACTGACAGAAAGCAAAAATAAGACAGGATGGCAGAGGGTCTCACTTTGCTTGGTTCTCGGGTAAACAAACAAAGATTGTGGCTTTTATTTTATCTTGGTAAATGGATCGGGAAGACACAAAAGAACATACAAAAGGAAGACAAAAAGCATAAGAAAGTTGGTGCTTGTAATGTTTCTCGGTAATGGAGAAGACGCAGTACCGAGGGGGAGGCTGCGGCGGAAGCAACTTAGGGTTTAGGTTTTGGCTCTGATACCATGTAAGATTGTATTAATCTCCCTTGGGGAGTCTTTCTCATTAATACAAAATATATATAGGTGTACAATGTTGAATCCTTCTATAATAAGGATCACAATTCTACCATAATTATACAATACAAAATATGGTAAATATACATAGGTACACGTGCTAACACAAATACCTTCAGGCATAAAAATTAAACTATTAAGAGAAGCTTCGGGATTGACAGTAGAAACGGATCTAAAATTTCTATGACATTAGTACGCCAATAAAAAGTGGAAAAGTACTATTAAATGAAATTGATCTCTTTTGGTAAACAACTGAACTTTCAAATCAAGTGCACCATATATTTAGCTAGCTTTTTAAAGCATGAATGCCAACAAATAAAATAATATTAGATCAATTTAAATATATATATATATATATATATATATATAATTTAGTGAAAAGACCATGAATTCACGTACATCATAAAATAGGCTATAAATATGTCCCTGGTGGGCAGTAGGAAGTTGGATTGCTATACAACTTTCTCTAGCACAACTTGGAATAATATACTATAGTCACTTGGAATAATCTTATCAAGTTTCTCTACAAAATTAATGTTTTGTTAGGTATCGGTTATGTCTGATTTACTGAGATACAACGTATGAATTCATTAATTAAATAATTTGAATTCGACAAGGTATTAATTGGTCAGTTCCCTATGTTTTTTATAGCATAACTACTTCAACTAATTTTTACACTTGGAATATTTTACAATGTGCCTCTGAAAACATAATAGTTGCAAACCATTTAGCTTTTTCATCTTTCTGATGGTAAAACATATGACGATTAGAGGCAAGTTTAGAATTTGAATTTTAAGCGATGGCTTCAAGTGTTACTAATGTTAAGTTGTTTGAACTCTTCACTTTTGATGCCGCATTCGTGTTCACACGATATGAGTGTGAGTATGGAATTCGTATCAGATTTGGACAATCAATTTTGGGTACTTTGATCAAAATTGGCCAAGAATTTTGAAACAAATACAATGATTTTTGTAATCAAAACAAAAGCTAAGGTGAAATTGAAGAAAATGAAACCCCTTATATATAGAAATTTCTATGTCAGTCTTTTTTCTTTTATCTCTTTTTGAGATTCTCCTTGGAATACGTCCTGGTATGTTTTCCACATAATGTCTCATAATTTAGACATATAACTCTATTTTTAAATATTTAAATTATTTTTAGTTGAATCTCTATACTCGTATCCTTACCTGGATTCGTATCCCGGATCTTAAAATTTAGATCACGAAGGATCTGACCTCTAGAACCGCACATGTATCGGGCACCCTCACTCGAGTCCAAGCAACTTAATTATTAACTGAGTTCTAAATTTAATTTTTACAACTATTTAAGAAAATTCTTAAAACATATATATAATTAGGGTTAGGCACACTTACTGGTTTAAACTATTGTAGACAAAAATCTGATACAGAAATACAGAAAGTAGAGAGTGGACCATTAATCCTCAGAATTTTCTTGACTATTAAAAAAAAGAATTGGGGTCCTCTGGCTGCGGTTCCGCCGGCGCCGGATGATGATTTTTTGTGTGTTCAAACGCATTGTTAATTACTAGAATCTTTAAGCTAATTAATGCTTAAACTCTGATACTAATTATATCTCCATAAACTGAATATCCCTCCAGTTTGCAAGAGCAATATAACGAATTGATCTATGGCTTTCCATTAATTTTGGATAAACACATGTGCCACTAAGCTCATTCAAGCTAACTAAACTTTTAAATTAGACTGAATGCGTCAATAACTTTTAAATTTATGAGTAAATTTTATTTAGATACTTGAATTATGACATATTTCAATTGAGCATTTGAATATATGATAAAATATTTCTTTTAAACACTTTGACTCATAAAAAAAATTATGCATGTGTTCTCACACCCACTATTTACGTCGATAGGTTAATTAATTACATAAAATATATCAACTCCTTCAAATATACACATTGGCACCAATTAGAACACATATGAGGTTTTACGGCTCATTGAGCTAATGCATATAATTCAATGATGTGAGATATTTTAAATGGTTAACTTCACCATATAATGAGCGCTTGAAAACGTGCGTAGAAGTTTTTCCAAAAATTTTGATCAGAAGTGTGTAATAGGAACACTTTATCATGTGTTCAGGTGTTCAATCAAAATAAGTCATAGTTCAAATTTCTAAATAAAAATTATTGATAAATTTAAGAGGTTGTTGATGTATTCCACCTTTATTCATTAAAAAATTATAATAGACTTCTTCAACTGAAGTAAACTATATTGGCTTTAATCAAGATAAATGTATTACCCTAATATTTAATCACGAATCAAGAGATCTAATACTGACGTTAATTTTATAATGTCATAAATAATATGTCTGGAGATAGTGAACATTTATTTTATTTAATACATGTAGAGGGAAACCCAAAAATTGAAAATAAGCATCACAGAAGGGCAGGCCCAATTAAAAGGACCACCAAAAAAAAGACAGAAAAGCCCAGTATTGAGCATGTTAAATGGGCACACTACGAAGCACAACTGTCTCAATCGTAAGCCCAGGCCCAAATGATAAAAGGACTCCCAAATCCAGCCCATCTCCTGAAGTCTTCAGCCCTTCTCTACCAGATTTCTTTCTAATCTCATCCAATATGAATAACACACATGCACTTGACAAATTGCCATATTCTCGAAGGATATTTCTTGTTGCCCGTAACTTATTGGGCTCTAGGCCCAATGTACTCTCGACTTGGTCCACAATTGCATTACCTCCTGGATGAAGAATCCAAAAGATCGAGTTCCAATCTGAAATTCCCAAAGGTTCAAACGCCTTTATTAAGCAACTCTCAACATTTTTCGCAATAGTTGGTGGTACATCCTTGGTACAATGAAATGTAAGGCCCATTTCACGTAGGTGTAACGCGAGGTGACAGTCCCCGTTAGGGACAAATGTTTGGGACGCCGTGACTATCTCGAAAATGGGCCTTTCTAGGCCCGGTTTAAGGTCCGATCCAATTATAAGAGCGGCCGCTCCATCTCCAAACAATGCTTGCGCGATTAGGTTATCCGGATGAGGTTCACTAGGCCCGCGAAACCCTATGGCTGAGCTCTCAGCACACACGACAAGTATCCTAGCACCCTTGTTATTCTCAGCTAAGTCCTTGGCCAATCTAAGCATCGTGCCACCAGCAAAGCAACCTTGTTGGTACATCATTAAACGTTGAACTGATGGGCTTAGGCCCAATAGCTTAATTAATTGGTAATCTGCACCGGGCATGTCAACACCACTTCTTGTGCAAAAGACTAAATGGGTAATTTTGGATTTGGGCTGAGCCCATTCATCAATTGCCATAAGGGCAGCCTCTTTTCCAAGTTTTGGTATTTCTGAAACCAAAATGTCCTGCCTGACATCAAAGGATGGCTCATTGTGAGAGCACAAATTCGGATTTTTCTTTAATATTTCCTCTGTCAAAAACATGTGCCTTTTGCTAATCATTGTTCTGTTACCTGAAATTATTTGTGAAAAAGGAACAATAAATCAGTTTTAAAAAAAAAAAACTACTCCCTCCCTCTTATAAGAGAAAAATATTACTATATTTCTTTTTAAATCGTATTACTCGTTACACATTTTCATAATACGTTTAACTACAAAAGCTTGTAATTTGTACTATTTTTGATGTAGTTTATCGGTATAAATTTTATTACAGAAATTGATGTCTGACTATCATATAAATATCTTTCTTATTTTTTTCCCCTTAACGAGGAGATTGAGACAATATCCTTCATAAACCCTAAAATGAAGTAGACAATTCATCTGAATTATTGGAGCAAAAAATAAGTGACCGACATAATTGATCTAGAACAAAGACAAAAATATCATTGATTAAACAACATTAATATTTAAAACATGTATGTCACAAGTTTTCTATGTTTTATAAGGGAAACATCAATTACATTGTGTCCAAACAAATTCTGATAAATTCTTTAACAACTTCAAAATAACGGAATAAGACAAATTACAAAGTTATAAACACAAAAAGAGACAAAAAAGTTGGTGTATGAACGAACTATCTTAAGTTGAATGTTTAAAAGGAAAAAGATTATGGTCCTTTCTCTACTTAGGGATCATGTGAGTTATTCCGATATAAATTTTGCGAATAAATCCTTTTCACTTTTGATTAGAGATATTAGCTAAAATTAATATTATATATATATATATATATATATATATATATCAAAAATTGGTCCCATACAACAACAACAACAACATATATAAAAGTAAAATAAATTATTTTTTTAAGGCCGATAAATTATAGAGATTATAATCTTGATTCTAATCTCAAAATTATAAGTATGAAATATCCTGATTTCAAACCAGAGAACCCCTAGTTGTAAGGAGTGAAAAAGAAAAGGGTACATGCAAAAGGGTTAGGATATAGACGAGTTAATTCAAACATAGTTTCATTCAATCTATTTATGTATGTTCGGTGGTAGAGATATTTTTAATTAACTAATTAAATGATTTTATCCGATATTGTTTCACAAAAAAAATTGAATTGGTTATCTGTATCTGACTGTTTTTGTGTTTTCTCTTGAGTCAAGGGTCTTTCAGAAACAACCTCCCTACCTTCCAAGGTAGGGGTAAGGTATGCGTAAACTTTACCCTCCCCAAATTCCATACTATGAGATTTTGAAAAGAATGAATTTTGGGCCTAACTCAACCTAAAAGTTAGCTTATGAGGGAAGGATTGCCCAAATTCATATAAGGAGACCACCCATTATCTCATTAACTACCGATGTGGGACTTTTTTTCATTCTTCAACACCCCACCTCACGTCCAGGGCTGGAAAGCTAGTGCGTGCACAATTTAATTTGGGAGCCCAACATCGGGTGAGATGAGTCATGCTCTGATACCATGTAAAAATGGATCTTGGCTCTAACTTAACCCCAAAAGCTAGCTTACGATGGAGTATTGCTCAAGTCCATATAAGGAGACCACCCATCTCATTAACCACCGATGTGATACTTTTTTTCATTCTTCAATAGATTTCACTGAATATATTATTGTTGTTATTTTTGTTGTTGTATTGTTTCACAAAAAGAAAATGAAGAGAGAGAGTGGCCTGTCTCTATATATACATTTGAAACTTTCTTGAAAATTATATGTCTATGTACAAACTGAATCGTGATAATATATCGACCATGTTATGTGCGCAACTACATATATTTGTCCTTAGCAATCTAAGCATGTCTCAATCGCAAGAATTAAGATACCATAGTTTTATTATGTTGCTCAACTTGGTCTAATATATCATAGGAGCACATAGACCAAGATACTTTTTTCTAAATAAAACTTTATTTTACGTGCATGAGTTTTGCTCTAAGGGCTATGGATCGGACGGGCTAGGCTTGAAGGTTCTAGCACAGAAAGTTCGTTAGACAATAAATTTTGAAGTATTATAGTATACTTGAACAAATCAAATTTATATATACTATTGACGAAGAATATTAAATTGTTTTAACATTCAATCACATCCTATTTGGTTTTATCAAACATGACGTATTGTCCCTCTCGTTCTTGTAAGGAAGTGGTTTAGATTATGCAACGGCAGGTAACGTCTTAATAATATTTTATAGTATGATTTGCTTTGCAAATTGATCATATACAGTAACTCCAAGATAATTTGAGCAGAGATATATTAATATTTCACTCATGCATGGATATGGTGATTGCTGATCCTGTTACAGGAAGCAATTGATTGGGATTATATCTTTTCTATTTTATATGTGTTTTCATACAATAACCAGACTTGACCGAATAATATATACTGCTAAAAAATTATACCTCAATTCTATCTAAGTTAGTCAATTATATATGTTTTCACTATTTATATTGCTTCAATGGAGCTCATTTTAATCAATACTATATACAAAAAAAAAAAAAAAGAACATGAAAAGTTCTCTATATAGCATATAGTTCTCTGACAGGATTAACGAACTTCTAGAAAATATTGAATCTAAAATTGACATATACTAACATGAGTAAAAGTTCATGATGATTAAAACTAATTAGTATCGTATCACACATAGTTTTTTTACTCTGTTTTTCACTAGGTTTGGGTGAATTCCAAGATTATAGGTCTTTTGAGATAATCTTCTTCTTTATGATTTTAGGTTTACCTTGTGTTTTAACATCTCTACTCAGCGTGGTCTCGCACCTACATATTAATATATCTTAAGGTCGATGTAACCATTTCATCTTAGAATTTAAATTATTAAAAAAATACTTTTTTTTAATTATGTCTTCAACACATTCCTTTGCAACCGAGTCTGATTTTTTCATAAGTCAAACACATAATTTTCTTTAATATAAAATAAGTGATAGTGAGATTCAAATCAAAAACCTCTACCTGCTTTATTATCATATTAAAGCATGTGACAATCATAAACTTTTGAAAGTGAGATAATCACATAATTGTGCGATATGATTAATTAAGATATCTTAAACGACGAGGACTTTCTCTTATTTTATCCTATATAGATGCTACTCAAAGAAGACAAAAGACTACCATGCAGGAGGTAGAGTTAAAAGCAGGCCAACACGAGAATAGATCTAGAGCAACGTTTATGTATTTAGGTCTGTGGAGTTCTTAAGTACGAAATATTTAACATATAGTTTATCTTTACATATTAAAAAAATTATTTATTTAAATATAATCATGTCATTTAAAAGATATTCACAAATAACTATTCATATTAATTTGAATTAATAACCTGATATATAGAGCAAGTTCCCTTCTATAGCAGGTTAATATATATACACACCAATAATGTACATTTACTGATTGTGTAATACTTTTTTTACATTATCAGTGTAATTGGATATGTTAATAACAATTTACTTGTCCTTTATTCTAAGTTACTTATCAGTGCTACTCCATTAAATATAGTTACTGAGTAAAGTTACATACGGCGTTGTGTAAAGAATCTTTTACACTATCAGGCCATTAGAATATCTACATGTAAGCCTTCTGGAATGTAAATTTGTAATTTTGAAAGTAAAATATTATCTGTTATAGTAGGTAAATGCGATTTGATAGTATATAAATTAAATTAAGGAAATAATAAGAATATTAAAAGCGTAATAAAGGGGAAATAACTCACAGATACGTCTAAATTTTTCTTTGAGGTCCACCAAATGGTCACTATTTGTAACCCTGAAATAATAATCAGGATAGGAGCTTTGATCAACCCAATGGAAAGGTGTTGCTGTTCCAATGGCTAAAATTTTTGCAGGACCCTCAGCTCTCTCATGAACCCTCCCAAATTTTTGACCATTTTCCAACTTCATTTTTCCTTTCTTTGTTTGGTTTAAAAGCTAAAACAAACCAAGAAATGGCAAGGGCCAAAGCCAAAGGAAGATGTTTGGTTTGAGTAGTGTAGAGGAATTGCTTGATTTCATTGCCTTTATATAGAATATAAAAATGAATGAAGTGATGTAATTCACCTCAATAATTTCAATGAGTCTGTTTTTTATTTATAATTATGTAACATGATATTCGGAACTTATAAATCTGATTAATTCAAATTCACGCGATATATATTTTATAAAGAGGAAAGTGATTTTTATCAAAAATTTCTTCATTCCCAAAATATGAACTCGAAATCTCTGATTAAGGGTGAAAAATCATTTCTATCCTACTACCAAGAGATGATATCAATTATTCATTGTGGTCCTAACTGGAGTTTTAGAATAGCGTTAAAGTTTTGTACTCTATATCAATTATTCTTAACCTCTGGTCTAAGTGAGAGATGTGTAAATCATCAGTAAGTGCAGTTGGACATTTGAAACCCCAAGAGTTAGAAGGAGATATGAAGAAATCCAGTTCAGTAACGTGAGCAAAATGATATAGTCGCCATAAGGAGGAAAGAAATGTGAAGTGAGTAGGATGATCGTCTATCGACTTGCGTCAAGATCATCAGTTATCAGTTATCAGTTTCAGTTTTAGATTCAGTACAATATATGTTTATTGATTTGGGTTGCCCTTTTTCCGAGCACCCCACAACTATTTATTATTTCAATTGTTTTACATACAGTACAATTCAAATATACTAACGTCCCTTTGCATGGAGCCTACACTTCACGGTGTAGGTGTCGAGTTTCAGGATGACAGATCTACTCAGTAGGATTGTTTAGTATCAACTGTTTGGTGAGCCTCATCTCATTCGGGGTGTTAGTGTATTATTTCATTTTAATATTTTATGATAAAGGTATGACAGGGCCTTGTCCTGATAGACAGTTTTCAGTCAGACTCATGTCAGAGGTTTCATAGACTAGACCAGTTATCATGTCATGTCAGTTTTTCAGTTATTCACACTTATTATATTTTCATACTATTTTCGCAATATACTTTCAGATTATAAATTCAGCAGTTTGAATTGCATGTTTTAAATCAGTACTATAGTATGTTTTGATGTCCATATTGATTCAGCAGTCATATGGTTCGCTCGGTCACATGCAACCAGGCACCGAGTGTCGTGTTTCGCCCAGATCATGGTTCGAAGCGTGACGGTATTGTCACGGGGGGGGGGGGGCGAAATTGCACTATGTAGGATGGAAGTATGTTGCAAGGGCAATGTCTAGCAATGCCTTTAAGACAATTTGTGAAATTATATGAAAGACACATATGACAATGGACAAGGGCTTAAGAGTTGCCTACTCGGACAAAGCACAGGCTGGGCAAGCACAAGACAAGTGTCAAATTTGAGGATCGAACTGTATGCGCTAGAACAAAGTCAGTGCCATGCGAGGGATTGACATGTCTATAAGACTATAACCAACCCCAAGTGTTCGCATAGACAAGACCCACCATATGTAATGCGCCATAAGAGTATGATAGTGAGTCAATGCTAAGACCATGACATCAAACAGGCAGTATAACTTAAGCTAAGTCTTTGAGGCAAGCTTCTTCATAGTCTCAGGGTCGTGCCATGAATCTTGGAATTATACGCACTAATTATAAGTCTTTGAGGCAAGCCCGGTGCACTAAACTCTCGCTATGCGCTAGATTCAGAGAAGGGCCGGACCACAAGAGTCTATTATACGCAACCTTACCTTGCGTTTCTGCAAGTGACTGTTTCCACGGAGGTTGTTCCCATCTTAGAAACTGTTAATAAATTATGTATTAGTGCTTCTAACAAAAGAATTATTTTCCAATAAAAAATTTCATTATCACATGATATATGAGATCAGATTTATTCCAATAAACTATATATAGTCTTTCTTGTCTTATGCTTAGAAGTATTTAAATGTTTTTGTCTACTACTTAAAAGGGTTGGTAAAGGCTGATTTTGATGGGTTTTTTAAAAAACTGTTTTCCTTTCCAAATGGGGGTTCACAATTTCTCATGTGACATGTCATTCTACTAATAATATTTTATAGAGTCTAAGTACTATTTACTGAAAGTTTAAATAAATTTTACATCATTATGTCATTTTAACTTATTATAACAGATAACATATTTTATTTTTTATTTTAAATCCCATATTTTTAAAAAGTTACATATATATTATTTGGATGACTCGACAGAAAAAATTATGTACACTAACGGAAGACAAAACTTGAACTCTATTTTATTTTCTTACGCCACTAATTAAACAAGGAAAGAAAAAGCCAATAATGCATGGATGATCGGGTTTGGGCCCAGGCGTAAATCACGTATAAGGGTTATTATCATATATCAGTAACAATGATTAAGAGGAAATATCCAAATTTATCTATGTGCTCCATATAAAATATTCAAAATTGAATTTGCCCTCTGATGTCTAGTTCTTTCGTATTTTTGTCATTAGCAAATTGTTTCGTATTTTCTTTTATTAGTAACGGAGTCTCTGCGCGAAAAAACACTACTAGAAACATAAATTTTTCCATCGACATTCAATAAAAAAAATTGATGCTACAAAACATGATTTTTCCATCTTATTCCACCGAACTAGCTCACTGAGAGACGCATGGTGGTAAACAGGTTCCCATTGAAATACTGATAAACTTCTTAATTTTTTCGTGTGAAAACACTAATATTAGGTTTTTCCCACCAACATTCATAACAAAAACTTGGGTACTATAAGAGGATTAAATTCCTTAAAGACACAGTATTTTTTCGTTTTTCCCGCTTTCTGGTTTTTTAACACAGATTAATAACAAAAACTTCCTCAACCACCCACTTTAGACTCTAGCTACATACATTTTCTTATTGTTTGATGAATTAAACAATACCAATTGTCTGTGTATGTAGGCAAGTATATAAATATGTTGTACCTAATTGGCATTACATTAGATCTGGTTTTCAAACGAAGTTGCCCTAGTAGAAATTTGTTTTTATATGTTAGCGGGAATGCTAATTGGTGAAAATATGGGGTTCATGTCACGCGTAGTCACTGAACTTTTTTATGTCAATAAAATTATATTTTCTTTTTGTATTATTAAAGATACTATACTTTACCCATTATATCAGAAAAATAATAGAACTATATTTTGTATCACTAAAACCTTGTTATATTAGTAAAATTATAAAATGACGCGACTATTACGCCCCATAACTTTTATTGCTAAATTTTACATTCATTTTAAGACCCTAATGTGTTAGAAGTTAGAACAAGTGTATGACATGCTGACCTAATTTTCATGTCTTTTCTTCTTTTATTCTTTTTTCTTCAATAATCTTTTTCTGCAACAAGGAAAAAAAGTTAAAATATGCGGGACTTGAACGTGATATTTATAAATTTATTTAAAATCTTATCATTTGAATTATAAAATACATGAATTTTTTATATTCATTATGCCTCCCATGCCTCATTATTGACATTTGACTAGACTTAACAATCATTGTGCCCTAGCTCCTGTGGGATATCACTTTTATATTATCTAATTATGCACATTTGTCCGAAAAAAACTAAAACATATTCAGTAAGGTACAAATGTCTCCCATCCCACCCCTACCCCCCACACACAACCCTCATAGAGAAAAAATTCTGTTAGGAAAAATCTGATAATATCGACCAAGAATATATATTGTTCGTAGCCAAACAATCACTCAACTTTGCCTAGTATCACATACAATGTCTTATTTGTTTCATTCCAATGACTTTATGCTATACTTAAATAAAGTTAGGTGATTTTTTTGTTACAAAAATAGTTTAGTGACTTTTGTGACATTTAGATAAAGTTGAGTGACTTTATCGTTACAAATAATAATTTGGTTTTTTTTCGGTACAAATAAAATTAGTTATAAATGGCCATCCATGAAATAACCCCAAAGCTAATATTTTGATCTTAATTGGAGACCGGATTTAATCCCCATAGCAAACAATTATGTAACATATCGCATTCTAATTATTTTCAAAAAAGTATAATTATAAGTTGTACTATACGTTATTGGATCTTGGAATATCATGTATAGTTCAAACTTCATTTAATTTTATAAAGAAAGCACGATAATTGTTCTTGTATTGTTACACAGAGTACATTTCAAGAAGATTCTTTCATTATCCTCTTCATATTTATTTAATTTACAGGACCTTTCCCTCCTCTAGATTAGAATTTTTAAATACAAAATAATGTCTGTCTTGAAAAGATTTTTTTTATTTGAGGAATTAAATTCTCAAAACTTTGAAAGCCATGCAAGTGTAGGACACATATATCATGTGGAATAATTATATTTTATATCAATAGCTATTTAGAAATTTTATTTAAAGCACTAAAACGTTCGTCTTATTACACGTTGTCTTATTACAACGTGTATTTTTGTCCAAATTACCATTGACAAGACGACAATCATAGAGAGATTAATTTTTTTTATGCATACAAAATGAAATCCACCTAAAGTATTAGTGAATATTATACATTACTAATAATTACAACAACGCGAAATTCTATTTCTGTCATAATTATATATCACTAATAATTATAATATGAATTATAATATTCACTAATATAAAGTAATAGAAAACTCACAAAAAATTCTCACAAAATCATAAGAGATACAATATTTCACTTACACACTTTAATTAAAGCCCTTTCCACATGAACACTTTAACACGACTCCTACTATGCCATTTATACGTTAATCACAAACTTAAAAGAATGTTATTACACATTGGCAATATTGTGTATAATAAACTATGCAATAGAAAATTTGCCATATTTTTATAATGCCAAATTCAAAATTCAGATTTGAGGTCTGAAATTAAGTTCTAGCAGTTCAAATTTTAAATCCGACGGTTTACAATTTGAAAAGCAGCTAAATTATAAATGTTTCTTAAATTTTGATTACATTTTAAATAGAAGTCCTAAAAACGGTTATTTGTGCACTTTGTCCAAGCCCTCACCAATAATCAGTCACCACTCACCAGTAGTGTTGCCCATTTCTAATGGGCTTCTTCCTAGAAACACCCATATGAATCTCACGGATACACTAGATTTGTTTTAACTTTTAGGGAAAACTACACTAACGTCCCTAAAGTCCAAACTATTTACGCGTTTATGCCCCCTCCCAAACTATTTTCACTTAATGGCCCTTTCATAAACTATTTACCCGAGATGGCCACGTGTGTCTCCTTTTGTGCATTAATTACATTGTTCTTTTATGACTAGTTTCTCTTCTTTTTTTATTTTTATTTTTGTGTGCATTAATTACATTGTCATTTTATGAGTAGTTTCTCTTTTTTAATTTTTTTTTATTTGTGTGTTTGCACGTGGGTTTGTGTGACATTTTTTCATTTTGATTTTTGTTCTTTTTCTATTTCCTTATCCTTTTTATTGTTTCTTGTCTTTTTATTTTCCTTTTGAATAATAAAATAAAATATTAGTTAAGTATTTTTATATTAATGATATTAATATAATTTATATTTAAAATATGATTCTACTTTTTGTATATATTTTTTATATATAATTTTTAACTTGTTAATAATGATATTAAATATTAAAATGAAGCCTAAACTCTATTTGTTTTACTTTCTTATAATTTTTTTTAAGGAATTAATCGGCTCTGTATGATACCTTGTCAGTTTTATGATATATATCATATGAGTATCATAAAGGACTGAGAATTTTTTTTAAGGAATTAATGAACCATTTATGATATCATGTCAGTATATGATATACCATATGGGTATCATATATGACTGATGAGTTTTTCTTGAAGGAATGAATCAGTCATTTGTGATACCTTGTCAGTATATGATATATATCAGGTTGGTATCATAGAGGACTGAAAGTATTTTCTAAGGAATGAACTAATCTGAATGATACCATGTCAGTTTACAATATATACCATGTGAGTATCATATATGTTAGTATATGATATATCACGTGGGCCAGTCATCCATGACATCATGTCAGTATATGATATATATACCATGTGGGTGTCAAAAGGGATTGAGCTATGTTTTTTTGTCAACATATGATAAATACTATGTGAGTATCATAGAGGAATGGGGATTGTTTTCTTTTTAAAGAATGAACTAGTCCTTTATGATACCATGTGAGTATATAATATAAATCGTATGAGCATCATATTGTAATGAATATGTCATCTATGATACCCTATTATTATATAATATATACCAGGATGGTATCATAGAGGACTGAGTGTTTTTTTCTTGAATGAATGAATTGTCAGTGCTCTATGATATCCTGTCAGTATATGATATATCGTATAGGTATCATAGAGGATTGAGTAGTATTTTTGAAGGAATAAATCAACCTTCTGTGATACCCTGTAAGTATATGATATATCATGTGGGTCAGTCATTCATGATACTATGTCAGTATATGATATATATATATATATATATATATATATATATATATATATATATATCATGTGGGTATCACAGAGGATTGATCTATGTTTTTAAAGGAATGAATTAGTCCTCTATGATACCATGTCAACATATGATATATACTATGTGAGTATCGTAGAGGACTGATGATTGTTTTTTTTTTAAAGAATGAACTGGTCTTTTATGATACCATGTGAATATATTATATATACCGTATGAACATCATATTGTAATGAATATGTCATCTATGATACCCTATCAGTATATGATATATATCACGATAGTATCATAGAAGACTAAGTGTTTTTTTCTTGAAGGAATGAACTGTCAGTACTCTATGATACCCTGTCAGTATGTGATATACCATGTAGGTATCATGGAAGATTAAGTAGTATTTTTTGAAGGAATAAATCAACATTCTATGATACCCTGTAAGTATATCATATATACTATGCGAGTATCATAGAAGATTGAATTGTGTTTTTTCTTAAATGAATAAATCAGTCTTTTATGATACTATGTCAGTATATGATATATACCAGGTTGATATCATTTAGGAGTGAGTGTTTTCCTTGAAAGACTGAATTGTCAGTCTTGTGTGATACCATGTGGGTATTATAGTATCCTGCAACGATATACTTCAACAACTATTGAAAAAGAATTAAGATGTACTTATCCAGGCTCGATATGCGCTCCCTAACAAAAGGAATTTAATATACAAGCTCGAACACGAGATCTATAGTTAAGAATTAAGATGTACTTATCATTCCACCCTAGCCCTGGTATGTTTGGTATTTCTTTTTATTACTCATTGGTGGTCAACTTAAGCTGTATTGGGCGAATATGATTTTCTATTGGATAATTTCACTTATTTATTCACTAATTTCTCTGATCATACTTTATCCTATTTAGCTTCTTGTTAAAAATCACTACTACTAAACAAGGAATGGAAAGCGCCAAAAATCAATAAGTTAAATAACATAAATGAGAAATTACAAAAGTAAATCAACTAATTTCCACCATTTTTCTAAGTACATATATTCGAAAATATTTGTAGTTTATATGATCCAAAAGTACTCTTAGCAAAATGAATCCGGATAGTTTTCTAAAATTTGTTTCCCCTTTGGACTTGACCCGTTAATGTAATTAGAATTAGAATTTACATTTTAACATTATCAAATTAAATTATCTAATAATAAACAACTATAACAAACATGATAATAATTTAGAATATAGAATAAGTAACATGCTCAACAGTTTCAGTTGAGTGTATACTAATTAAAGTAGGGATAGTAACATTTTTTGTTCTCCAATTTTTGGTAATTAACTTTAATTTTATCCTTTGTAATTCTGCAATTGTGCACATTTAACCTTTAATTCATTAAAAAATATTTTTAATCTATTTGTATATGAAATATGTTATATTTGTACCTTCAAATATGAAGTCATAATACAAACGTAACTTAATCCATTTTCTTGTTTTTTTTTCCATTTAAAATCTATTTTATTAACTAATGAAATTGGAACAGAGGGGCAAAAATTAAAGACCCGACAGACAAAATAAATGAGCTGAAATTATTTGGATTAAAAACTCCATATATTGTTTGATAAATATTCGTTTCTTTTTTAACAAGCAAAACACTAACACTACTTGGAATCATTGCTTCTTCATCGGTGTTTACTGAGAGAGCTTTATCTTCAACCATGGCGGCACTACAGTACTTGGAATCGTTTTGCAATGCTGATTCACAGCTCTCCGATTGGTACACTACGCTTGCAGATCTGTACCAGAAAAAACTATGGCATCAACTTACTCTCAAGCTCGAACAGTTTGTTGTTCTTCCCGTTTTTCAGGTATTTATTTGAATTATATTTAATATATTCGAATTTCATTTGTTTTTGTTGTATTTGGAACTTAATTTGGGGGTTTAAGTGTGTATAAGTTAGGGTTTTGGTGGTAGAGATTTACTTCTAGGGATTTGGTAAGAATTAGGGGTTGTTAGGGCTTAGAATTATTCTAGTGCTTTCGAAGGGGTTAGGAAAACAGCCTCTGTGTAACGGATAAAGTTGCCTCTATGTGACCAGAGGTCACGGGTTCAAGCCGTGTAAACAACCTCTTGCAGAAATGCAGAGTAAGGCTGCTTACAATTGACCTTGTGGTCCGGCCCTTCCCGGGACCCTGCACATAGCGGGAGCTTAGTGAACCGGGCTGCCATGGTTGCTATGTTTTTGTTGATTGATGGTTCAACTGTGCTATAGCAGGTTTTAGGAGAGGTCGAGGTAGGCCGATTAGACAAGACATGAGATATTTTCAGTTTATCGAGGACATGACGCTAGATAGGAAGTTATGGTGGTCAAGGATTAGGGTAGACGGTTAGTAGGTAACCGATTGTCGTCGTACTTTTATGTGGGAGAGGAAGGGGCTAGTCGCCTCTTCTCATCTTCTCCTTATTTAGTTGTAGTATTTAGTATTCGCATAGTATCTTATTCTTCAATCTTTACTACTACTTGTTGCTTCATTTGCTTAGATTGCTATTTCGTTGTCGCTATTTTTTTTTCAATCCTGCTTTGATTACACTTCTTTTGAGCCGAGGGTCTATTGAAAACAGCCTCGCTTAAGGTCTGTGTACATCTTACCCTCCCAAGACCCACTTGTTTGATTACATTAGGTATGTTATTGTTATTGTTGTTGTTGGATAGTTCAACTGAAGAGGAAGGTTTTGAATTTGCTTACGGGAGAAATAATAACCGAACTATTAACATTCAGTGTGAGCCAATCTGTTCGAGTATTTGTGGACAGGTTTACCCTGCGCCTTCTCTTGTTGGCTGTAGCAGACTGCTAAGTGGATTAGTGCGAGCAAGCTATTAAAAATGTAGTACTAATCAACTAACTTTGGGTGTTCCAACAAGCCTTACAAGGAGCTGTAGGAACTCTGAAATAGTTTTTTAAAAAACGAGTTACATTTATGTGTTAGTGCCAGTGTTGGCATGTTGGGAACAACATGTTTTTAATTACTAATCGAACTACAGTAGCATGGTGGATGGATACTGAAAAAAATGCATAGCTGATAGTAACTTGAGTGGTGCTTCATTAGTAGTTGATGATTATTCAAGTTTGGGGGTGGGGGGAGGGGAGGGAGCAGTTGAATGTACTTTTCACCTATAGGACCTCTCTGTAGCTGAAGTTTGCATATTGGCAACATGCAAATGATACAGTACAATACACATGGAGAAGACCCTCCCACACACTGTGGACAAACCCATTTTAAACTATGTTTGGTATTTGGAAGCCCTGAGATGGATTTTGAGAATCTATTCTTCTAAATGTTGATTGGGAAAAAGTGACAATTCACTAATATCTCTTGATAGGGAAAAAGTGCTGTAAAATGAATTTGTGAAATTGACTGTTATTATATGAAGTTGTCTTCAAGGAAATTTTCTTTGCAGATAATGAATTGTCTTTTCTTTAGAGAATTTTCTTGAAGATGACCTTAGCTGATGAAAGGGTGAAATTTCAACATATTCACTTTTACAGCACCATATTGGTGCTAATGGAAGGGAAATATCAGCTTATCCTTTTTGTCTCTATAATCCAAATACATTTTGAGTAAATTCAACTTGATGCAAATTCATTCAAAGCATCATCTGAACATTCCATTGTATTGTCGAAAAAGCGAAAAAGCGAAAAAGCGAAAAAGCGAAAATGCGAAAATGCGAAAATGCGAAAATGCGAAAATGCGAAAATGCGAAAATGCGAAATTGATTCAATAGAATTCAAAGTGTTAGGGATTGATCGCCTTTTGTATCAAATAGACCCACTATACGGCAGGACTTCTCGTTCTATCATGCTCAATGACACATATATAAAATATGATCCCCTTAATTTTTGAAAAGCAAAAAATACTTACTTTTTATACAGTGCTAATTCCTCTGTTTATGACTATTCAGAGAAGTGTACACTACTATACAATACATATTTTTTTTAAAATGAAAATCTTACTCTTATTTGCATCTATTTGTAGGTTTATACGGTATGTTTATACTATGCCTAATCATGCAATGTAATGCATCTGGATTGGCATATGGATACTTATTAGGGCCCTGATTTGGAACCTAGTGCAAAATACGCAGACAAATTATCAAGTGATGCTCACGTTTTAAAAATTATTATCTTAAATCATCTCAATTACATATCCCCCCAAAGAAATTCTTAATAATCTAAATGTGTGATTGTTGTTTATCCTTGTCCTGTACTCACCATTTAAATTGAAGTGGAGCTGATATAACTAAAATTATTTAGTATTAAATCTTGTTTCAAGGGGTCATCCTCCACGGGTGGTGATGTTTTTGGAGCATAGCATGTATCACCGTTTGTGTCCGTTGTTGCATATAAGTTTGTACCTTTTGCTTCTCACAATCTATTTGTACCATGCTACATTTGTGTGCACTTGATTCTGAAGAGCATTACTTAAATGAGTGGTTGTTTTATTATGTTGTGTTCGCATATAACACCTCTCTTCTCTTTAATTAGGCAGGTGATGCACTAATACAGTTGTATCACAACTTCATCACTGATTTTGAGACAAAGATCAATCTTCTCAAGCTTGCACATTTCGCGGTCATTGTTTCTCGGCAGTACCCCGAGAAAGAAGCCGCTATAGGTTTCCTTGAAGGAGTGACCGAGAAACTTCATAATACTAAAGAGACACGGATAGAGGAGCCGATTCTTTATATTAAGATGCAGATTTCCCTATTTAAGCTTGAGCAAGGGGATCCAAAAGAGTGCCAGAAACTTTTAGATGAGGGGAAAACTACACTTGACAGCATGACCGACATTGACCCATCTGTCTATGCGAGCTATTTTTGGGTTTCATCTCAGTACCATAAAGCTCGCCAGGAGTTTGCCGAGTTCTACAAAAGTGCTCTTCTTTATCTCGCGTACACTGCAGTGGAATCTCTTTCTGAATCATTTAAGCTGGTATGTGTTATTTCTTATTTTGCCTTTTTTTCTATAGGACTAATCTAAGAGTTTTTCCATCCTAACTAGTTGGATTTATGCCTCTGTACATCGATCTGCCTTGCTGCAATTACTTGTTTGTATTACTCAACTAGTTACTTATCAACTGTCAATATGTTATTATTTTAGTAAAATATGGCTAACCATTGGGTTAATCGAGAAGATGATGAGACTGGGAATGTTGGTAGTAGATATCTAAGGCTGAACTATATCGGTAGAGACCCCAACTGTTTTAGGCATTTAAGAGGGCCTCTTGCTTAACCTTGGTTCTTGACAAAAAATGAGTTCAAGTGGTACTTCATAGTATTATGACGTGTGTTACAGTATGCTACTTGATATTCGAGAGTATATGATGGAAATTAGAATCCCTGTTAAATTGTAGTCACTATCCTCACCTTTTAATCAGCTCTAGTGAGAGAAGGAAAGCAATGTGAAAATGATATTGTTCTTTCTGTATATTCCTCTCTCCCGCTCTCTTTATGATTTTAGTACTTTGGCAGTTGCTAAGCACTATACAACAACATACCCAGTGAAATCCCACGACGTGGGTCTGAGAAGGGTAGAGTGTACGCAGACTTTACCTTTACCTTGGTAGGTAGAGCGACTGTTTCTGGGAGATCCTCGACTCAAGACAAAGCATAATCACAAGCAAAGCAAAGCAAGAGAAACGGTCAGACTCAGACAAGAAATTAAAGCAGTATGAACATGTTGATAACAAAATCGAATACGCCATGGTAGCGCATTCTAACAAAAGGAAGCAGTAGCTATAGCTAACACAACTAATTAAGATAAACAAAGTATACTAAAAAACACATAGCAGCAGAAATAAAAAAACTACAGGGGACTGTAAAGCAATAAATCGCCTATAGGTTAATCGGGCCTACAGTAATAACACTACAACTATCATTTTGTAAGTGTAAGTAGGACTACGCTCGACTACCTACTACTCTTCTACCCTAATCCGTGTCCTCCACAACCCCATATCTAAGGTCATGTTCTCAGTAAGTTGCACATGCGCCATATCCCGTCTAATCACCTCTCCCCAATACTTCTTCGGCCTACCTCTACCCCTCATGAACCCGTCCATAGCAACCTCTCACACCTCCGCACTGGGCCATCTGTGTTTCTTCTCTGCACATGCCCGACCAATCCCAACCTTGCTTCCCGCATCTTATCCTCCACCGAGGCCACTCCCACTTTGTCCAGGATATCATCATTTCTAATCCTATCTCTCCTTGTATGCCCACACATCCATCTTAACATCCTCATCTCTGCAACTTTCATCTTTTGTATGTGCGAAGTCTTGACTAGCCAACACTCCGCCCCATACAACATAGTCGGTCTAACCACCTCCTATAGGTCTTTAAGTTTTTGTGGCACCTTTTTGTTGCACAAAACTCTAGATGCAAGCCTCCATTTCATCCACCCTGCCCCAATACGATGTGTGACATCGTCATCAATCTCTCCATTCCCTTGGATAATAGACCCTAGGTACTTGAAGCTTCCTTTCTTTGGAATGACCTGAGTACTAAGCCTCACCTCCACGCCTGTCTCAGGGTTACTAAGCACTATAACTCTGGAAAAGGAAAATTCCTAATGTTCAATTGCTTATTGGATTATTACTGAGTGCTCTTTTTTCTAACAGCTACTTTTCAGCCTTTGAGTAGATATACTTGTTAGTTGTATACGTGATTAGCAATATTTCTGCAACTTCAGTCTTTTAATTATTGTGCATCTGAAAGTGGTTGAGTGGTCATGTTTTTTGGTTTTGCTGTCGACCTAATTGTTCCTTCTATTTTGCTTAGGATTTGGCTTTTGATTTGTCCCTGTCAGCATTGTTGGGAGACAAAATATACAACTTTGGAGAATTGCTTGCTCATCCGATTGTAAGCTTATATGACAAATTTCCTTGTTTTCTGTTCCATGCATTAATCTTCTTTCTTGTGGAATGGCCACGTGGAGTGCACATTCAAGGAATATACTGTTGGTGTCCTTACCAGGAGATGTCAGAACATGTCTTGAGGTCATTTCGTGTTGTCTCTGTGCTAGAGTGAGAGCTTGTTAAGAGTTCATCCTTTTTTTATTTCTCATGTTTATCAAGGAACTAATGCCAATGATATCATGTTGATCAGCTGGCTGAACTAGTTATCCCAGGAATTGGCCTTGTATGTAGTATGGTTAAGTATCAAGCTTTAAAACTGTATAAAAATAGGGAACCACTGTATGTAGGGTAGTCTCTTATTTTTTGCTTCTCTTTCTGCTTTTTCACTCTTGCTCCAAGTGTTTCAACTAAATGCTGAAAACTCCTAAACAAGATTGTTGGACCTTGAATATGTGACTGCTTCCACTTTTTCTCAACTCACTGCTGAGAACTAATCAAGATGGTTGGACCTCCACTTTGAGTCCGAAAATCTTCTCCACCTACCTCCTAAAACCTTCTTGAGCAAAAACAAGAAGAGTTACCCCAATTTGGGACAATTTTGGTTCTGGGATACGTATAATGTTGATCCAGTACATATGGGATGCCAAGTTTTGCCTAGTCATCCTGGTTATCCCTCACGTTGCTTCTCTCTTTTGTAGAAACACAGTTATTCTCGTTAGACTATCAAAATTCTGCTAGTGGTCCCAAATAGCCATCTTTTCTGCTATGATTTCCTGAGTTTCAGTACATAGTTTTACACGGATGGATGGAGTGAAATTTCCTTTTCACAAAAGCATTTAGTTAATATAAAATGGGGTGTATACAAAGGATCAAGAGATGTCAAAATCAAACCGAGAATAAAAATCTACTAAGGCACTCTATCGGAGAAATTACTGAAAATCTCAATAAACTCCTTTTTCTCCACCTTTTTGGCTTCAGTTGTACGGGGTGGACTAGAATTATGTCACAGTAACTGTATAGTTGTTTCATCTTTGTATCATTTGTGCTGACAAGATCATGTTGGTTCAATCTGTGTTGACTTAATCTAATTCGTTGCAGATAAAGAGCCTAATAGGGACTAAGGTTGAGTGGCTCTATTATATTCTTGAAGCATTTAACACCGGTGATTTGGTTCACTATAAAAAATTGTGCAATGCCCATCAAGCTGCTTTAACTGCTCAACCAGCGTTGGTGCAGAACGAGAAAAAGCTGCTCGAGAAGATCAACATTCTCTGCTTGATGGAAATTATCTTCAGGTACTGTGGCAGTTTTGCAGATAACAGAAGTTTTCATTACTTATGTTGTTAGGATTGTTACTCAAGCTTTGGACAATTCATTTGCATGCAGTCGCCCAGCAGACGATAGAACTATCCCCCTAAGTGTGATTGCAGAGCGCACAAAGTTGAGCGTGGAGGATGTAGAATATCTACTCATGAAGAGTCTTTCTGTAAGTTCTTGTTAGTTAAATTAGAATTTAACTTCTGTTATTCTCACCAGCTTCCATCAGCCTTGGCAGGCATAATAAATGTGCATCTTTATTGTATTATTAGTTGATATCAGCATCTAGCTACAGGTTGAGAAACATATGTTTTTGTTTGTATGCAAATTGTTTTGCCAACAATCAGTCTGTTCAATCATATATTCAAATCCAAATGATCACATGGTCCGCAATCTCATTTATAGCAATGAGTGCAAGCACCTCCAAATGGGTAGTTCTCCACTACTATTTCCTTGTATTAATGCATTCATATATGATGAGGGAAAAAGGCTTGTTGATCCTTTTGGATAGAATGTGAGATTGTATATGTCCTTTTGGGGGGGGGGGGGGTGTTCGTTCAGATAGATAAGTTATATATGTACATTAGTAAGTGTTTGGTTATGCTATTTATTCAAAGAAAGGAATAATGAGGTTTTTGCATGTTTCTTGTTCAGTGTAGCATTCATACCCTTCATTTCCCTTCTCTCTATTTTTATCTTATATAGCTTTGTTACAGCACTTTCCTTTTATGAGAATAGTGACCTAGGATCTTCATTAGTTAACTCTACTTTTTGTGTTGGGTAATGCAGACCCTAATACCAACAGTAGAATGCTAGTAAGGAACAATAGTAAACACTTACACAGAAATGTTTATAATCCCTTGGGCAGTTTTTATACTGCATGTCTTCCTCTTGATGAGGTTCATGTCTTTATCACGGTTGGTTTAATGTTGTCCTCCTGTAGGTGCATCTGATTGAGGGAATAATTGACCAAGTCGAAGGAACAGTTCATGTGTCCTGGGTGCAACCAAGAGTTTTGGGAATCCCTCAAATCAAGTCATTGAAGGATCGGTTAGACAATTGGGTGGATAAAGTACACACAGCTTTGTTATCTGTGGAGGCTGAAACTCCTGATCTAGTTGCAGCATAATCTTTTAGTTTTTCCAGTGCCCTTTCTCCGTAATAGCCGCACCTCTCTATTTTAATATTATTTCTTGCAGAGAGCTGAGAAGCTAGGGACTGATCTAGTTTTCATAGGCCTTTATTTGTATGTCCTGGTTTATGTTGCGAAATTATTGATGTCATTGAATTTTTTTCAGATAGTTGCTTGTTCTTGTATTTGATTACTTTTAATTCATAGGCAATGACATTCCAATGGGAAACATGGAGCCAAGTTGTGAAATGACTTATGCAGTGTCGACGAATTATATCTGTGTTATATTACTAAAGGTGAAAACTTAACTCTTTTCCCTTAGTGACATTTTTCTTGCAAGCAGACTGTTACAGGAAGAGAAAAATTTGTTACCATTTAATTGATATGAGAAAAATATGTAAAATGACTTGAACCAAACACAAGCGTGTAAGCTGACTATCTTATGAGGACTTTTATATGTTCTCAAGGATGTTTCTGAAAATATTTTGATTCCTCCATGCCCACATCACCATAGCTGTCAACGTTTTCTTCTTTTGAATTGAACATTAGTGAAAATTTCTTGGGTTTGAGCTTTGGTAATGGATATGCCTTTGGTAGAGAGCACTTTACCTCTCAAAGTGGGATTTCTTAATGCTAATCCACTTTAATTGGATCCAAAGCAGGTACCAAATAACAAGGAAGTGACTATTATCATCTTCTCTCTAAGATCAAACACTCCCAAAAAGCTTGTCCTCCATTTTAAGCTGCCATCATGCATTTGAGAATCCCAGTAAGGCAATAATCATCAGTGAAGTAAATCGGATTCCCACTGCATTTTCCCCGAGTCCTTTGCTAACAGAGATTTTAAATGTTGCCACCCAAGAATAACACACGAATCACCCAAAGTTTCCACGTTAACCAATGATTTTTACTCAAAGTCAAATCTAGCTTATAAACACAAAAATACATTATTCTATAATTTACTCCCCGGGTCTCAATTTATGTGGCACCATTTGACTAGACACGAAGTTTAAAAATAAAATAAAAACTTCTAAAATTTATGTGGTTCTAAATCATCTCATAAAGTTAAATTATTTTTAAATATAGAAACGTGAAATTCTTTTTGGGACAAATTAAGAAGCAAAATATGACACAAATTGGTACAGTTACAACTTAGCCAGGCCTTTCATATACACTAGACCAATAAGACATCGTTGTACTGTTACAACTAAGTTACCATCAGCATCTTGGAGAGTAATTAAAGTAAATAAAAGAAAACAATGAAATCAGATATTTAAAAGTTCATTCTACACAAATAGCGAACCACTAAATTTGACAGCAATCGCAGTTACAGCTTTTGAAGATCATTTTTTCATTTAATTGCAAAACTCATCATGCAATGAGCAGCTGAAATTAAACCAGACTAGAAAGGAGTCTGTTCAAACACTCGAATTCAACAAAAGATGACTGAAATTAACCTCTATAAAGCGTTCAATTAAACACCCAGATAACGTCTCAATTTCAAAGCAAAAAGAAAAAAAGAAGAAAAAAGAGTGAATTTTCTTTTACAAAATGTAACAGAAAAAAAATTCATAGAAATCACTACTGCACTTCAAGAGTACGAAGATGACCCGTAGAAACACTTGCGTGTGACGACCTTTTTCTTTCTTTTTTCCTTCTGAACGAAAATTCAATAAATCGAAATCCAGCTACTATAGTACATTTGAAGTCATCTGCCGGGAAATTGTAGAAACAGTCCCTCGGTCCCCCCACCAGCAGTTCCTTCCCTCAGGCTAGTATTCCAGGGCGCTCCTGCAGCCACGTGGGTAGTAGTTCAAGCAAGACGCTCTGCAAATATTTCGGTCCCTGATAGTGCCATGTAATCTGTAGTGGGCAGGTTAGACAATCTCAAGTATAAACCTCTTTCATATTCCGCTGTACTGCATCAAGATGTCAAGGTTTCATTGTCACCAGCAAAAGCACTCATCTTTGCAGCTGCTAGCCATAGCCGGATTAGTATATTGTTACGAGACCCTGGATAGTAATACTCGTCAGCGAAATCTTCAAGTACTAACAAATAAGTTGAGGAACTCTAAAGAGCTTTAAAATTGAAAAAGAACAACAAAAAAAGGCACTAGGCACTATCTTGATGATGCAATTCAACAGCAGTTTGGAATAAAGTGAAATAAATGCAGAATCAAGATGCATCTTCGTGGCATTTCGATTAACTTAGCCATGTGATTTGGAAAGAGATGATACGTTAACTTCAAACATTGTGAAAGTGATTCATAGCAAGCCTGACCTTCTAGTGATTCTCAGGAAACGCTATAATTGCTTGTTTATTTAATATTCACTCTATCAAGCTCACACACACCACCAAATTGAAGATCCTTTAACAAGGAGAAAACAGAGTATATGAGAGATATGGAGTGTCATTATTATGAAAAAAAACCAAACAAAGACAGATAGATAAAGAGACCTATTCACCATCAACCCTTGCCCACAAGGATATATGGAGACACGAGGCCTTTCTCCCATTTTCCACAAAAAGCAGCTTTAACCCAAGGAGCAACCTTTCATGCCATGCTGAAGTTGTTAGTACACGCCATTACACTAAATGTTCCACTAGCAAAGTCTAGTTCAGTCCTTAAAGATCTCTTGTTCGGGCATGTGAAGGGGAGATGCACATAGGAGATGCAAGAGGTTGACTATGGTGAGTATGAGGAGAGGTACAAGTAGGGCGAAGAAGTATTTGAGAGAGGTGATTAGACAGGACATGACACACCTGCAGCTTACCGAGGACATGACACACCTGCAGGAAGATATGGCAGTTGAGAAATAGGGTAGATGATTAGTAGGTAGTCGAGTGTTTTCTAGTTTCCCTTATCAGTATTGTTATTATTACCCTCCTACTATCTTATTCTTCCATTTTAGCATTACCAGTTGTTTCCTTCGCTTCTGTTATCGTATTATTTGTTGTTGCTACTGTTCCCAGCATGGCTTCTGCACTACTGTATTTCCTTTACATACTTGATTTTTTATATGCGTTACTTGAGCCGAGGGTCTAGCGGAGACAGTCTCTCTACCTTCACAAGGTAGGGGTAAGGTTGCGGACACACCACCCTCCTCAGACCCCACTTGTGGGATTACACTGGATATGTTGTTGTTCATCATCAATAGAGATTCAGATTCATCTTCATGCATACTCATTAACCCTCCAACCCTCCAATCCCACGCAATGGCAGCACGAAAGAACATAGCAAAAGCACCATTCAACAGTACTCTAAAAGATAATAATGATGCAGACTGCAAACACTTTCACTTCAAACAGAAACCGGTAACCAAGTTTGGCTTAAAACACCTACTGAATTTTTCCAATCACAAAAGAAATAGGACTTGCATGAAAAAAGCGAGTGCCAATATCCCAACATTCACCAACAAACAAATTTAGGAAACAAAAAATTTTTGCCAAATGAAATATACCTATCGCATTTTCCTTTCACCAAAAGTTACTAGCCTTCTAAGCATACGTCGGGACCTGCATTCATTTTACAAGATACTGATGTGAGTAACAGATATAAGTTCTCTCAGACTAAAATACTCACTTCAAATTCATTGTCAACTTAGTCAAAGCCATTTGCATACGACAAGATCAATGTCAAGGCTCGCAGGGGAAGGTGATCTGGTGGAGTCGACTTCTATTGCTCGAGAACCACCAATGAGGGACTATGCCTTCTTATTACTCCCTCTGTCCCAATTTATGTGGCAGTGTCAAGGAGTTTAAGGACAAAAAGAGACTTTTGAAACCCGTGTCTAAAACATGCCATAAACATTTTTGAGTCTACAAAATCATGTCATTGGAAAATAGAAAGTTTAAATTAAATTGTTTCTAAATATAGAAAAGTGTCATTTGTTTTGGGACAAACTAAAAAGGAAAGTATGTCACATATAACGGGACACAGGCAGTAGTAAATTGGCAATTAAATCTTATTCTAGACAATCTAAAAACAAAGCTTGATACATCAAATGACCATCCTGCCTAAAAAGCCAATTGCTAATAAAAAAGTCGCAACTCCTAAAATCATGCCTAATAGCTGAACTAGAAGAAGTAATTACAAATTCAATTCAGCCCTTATTAACCTCGAGCATGTTTTCGACAGGAGAACTGGATATTGTGCGACCCAAGCTATTTGAATTATCATATTGGAGAATCCTTAATTTCCCTTCCTGCAAAATTTGAGGAAAATAAACCATGATGAGCTTTTTGAGACGAGAATATATTTATCTTTAGAACCAAGAAACGTAAAAACTCATAAAAAGTCTATATTGTTTACCTTGGTTCCATAGACAAGGCCACCACCAACTGAAGGATGGAAACAAGCAACATTGACCTCATCCTCCGCACTGGGAAGAACTCTCACAAGTTCCATATCAGAAACTCTATAGACCTGATTCCGAAACGCACAGCTTAGAAACTAGAGAAAACAGAATATGCAAAAACAGATAGGAAGATTTTCCCCTACAGCTTCCAGCAGAGACATCCAATTTCAAGAGATAAACTTAACATGTACATTGGTTGCCCCAATTTAACCATAGTTTCACTGGGTTCCTTCCTCTTCTAGGGTTTTTCTTCATTTCTCAGGCCTCAGCTTTCACCTATAAGGGCTTATTTTGTTTGCATGATGTAAGCCGTATTTGACTTAGCTCTTTGAAGCAGATGTCTAATGAAGTTCCAGAAAATGTTTACTCAAAAGAGTAAAGGAAGAAGGACTGATTCGCATTATACAAGTTCGCGGTTACCTTGATAGTGGTTACTCAATCAATCAACCAGCATCAATGCCGAACTTATTGGGGCACATTAGATCAATAAATCAATCAACTAGTCGGACACACTTTATACCAGAACGAATTAGTTTATCTTTATACAGCTAGTTGGTATCACATGAATGGATCATTTGCTTCCACTGTGTTATGTTCTTAATCAAAATAGTAGTTAATTTAGAGAAATTATAAGCCTACAGACAACTTTCCTCCAAGTAATTTTAGGTCTACATTCATCTTGTTTTTTTTTTTAAAGTCGTCATATTGCCGCGCCCATGCTAGTGCATATGGAGTGTATACTTGAGAGATTGCCAAACCATCACAGGTAACCTTTTCTCATGTTACTCCTTTATATTTGTTACTTGCACTTTCTGTCAAATGTGGTCATTTTTAATCTTACCAATCTTGCATCACACACATCCATTTAAATACAATATCCTTTGTTTCATTCATGTGTAAGACCTCCATCTATCATGCCATTTTAGAAGACTAAATCTAGATATCTAAATTATTGGCATTTAGATATCACAATATCATCTAACCTCACTTCCCCTTCGTTCTTCGTATGGGGATAAAGTTGCAGCAAATACATTCTAACTTTGACTTTTCCTAAAACCCTTTCACTTCATAGTGCTTCTCTACAGTTCCAAGTTTTAGTTAATTCTCTCGCTAGCTTCATCAATTAACACAACATCATCTGTCAATAGCATGCACCAGGGAACCTTATCCTGAATACTACTAGTTAACAATGTCCAAGCTTATCTCTGAGACTTCATTCAACAAACTAGAGACTTGATGATCCAGTGTGAGTAAAGTTGTTCACTGCTTTAGAGAAGCAAATTTCATGGCAGACACAATGGCTATTGGAGTTGCTAAAAAGAGTGAAAAATTCTTCACACAAGCTTTGACTCTACCTATGAAGGCCAAAGCTTCTTTGAAGAATGATCAAAGGGGATATATCCATTTCAGAAACAAGGTCAAAAAGGGACACTTCTACTTTGATGATGCCATTCTGGAGTCTAAATGTTATTTCCTTCAATTACTCAATCAATTGTAATGTAGAAGAGTCCCCTTCTCCCACAAGCTACTTTTCTGCACATAGTCCCTCTAGGGTGAGGACTCTTTACATGTCATTTTAGAGGCTAAGGTATATGTCCTCCTCCGTGTATATTTCTGGGTAAATATATATACAGGGTAGGGGTCCGGCCGAATCCCACATCATGACAAGGTCAGTATAGCCTGGATGATGGATCAAATTTTTTTAAAAAAAGAATACTATTAGTTAGTTCATCAATAACTAGGATAAACAAGTAGGGCTAAGGTTAGATCATCGGGTACAAACTCGCAATTGTGGAAACTTCTCTTAATCTCATAAAATTGTTCCCACTTATGATGGCTTCCAGTCTCTCTCTCTCTCTCTCTCTCTCTCTCTCTCTCTATATATATATATATATATATATATATATATATATATATATATATATAGATAGATAGATAGATACCTACAACATTCATGTTGTAGGCAGCAATGTACCCATTTTGTGATTTCCTTAAATACTCTTAAAGTTACATTATCATCTCATTAATAGTGAGGACTTTTGTGTCTTTCTATCAAAATTTAATACCAAACAAATTCTTCTTCATCTCATCTGCAAACTATCTAATTGTTCCTCCTTCTCCAGCGAACTTTTCTTCCTCTCCGTTCATTTTCCGGCTATTTTCTCCTTTGCCCTTTCCTTTTCCTTCTCCCCTGAGTATACATATTGAAAACTCTACTGAAAATCACAATGTGTAGAGGGAAAGAATCGAATAGAGATGAATAGGTCTGAATTATATTTATCTGCAAATAGATAAATAAGTGCAAAAAACTATTTTTTTGAAGGGTTTTGGATAGTCAAAAAGCTATTTTTTTTCATTATAAATATTTTACAAATTTTCTTACAATATACATAGATGTAATTTAGAAAATCCCCAAATTTTCTCCAAAAATTGTCTATTACAGTAGGATTTAACTTTTTTAATTGATTCAGATAAGTAGATTTTCTGAGTTTGGCTAGATGGAGATTTCAACTCACTCTAAAATATAGGACTAAATAGTTTCCCTTGATAAAGCCATGGCTGAAACTTTATCGGAGGAGAGGGAGTAATGGGTAGCCGAAGCCGGGAATTGCGAATGGAAAGAGAAAGAGGCGGGGAAGATGAGAAAGGAGCTGGTTACTTTTAAAATTTTAGATGAAAAGACACAAAAGCCCTCACTATTAATGAGATGATAATGTAACTTTAAGGGTATTTAAGGAAATCACAAAATGGGTACATTGCTATCCTACAACCTTCATGTGGTAGGTTAGCAAAACCAATATATTTGTAAAATATATATATATATATATATACACACACACCATAATATCTGGCCAGCTTGCGCACCTCGACTAATTCTACGGGATACCTGCTATCTCCCACCAGCACCTATACCAGGTAACATTGTCCATATATATATATCCTTTATGGTATTTATAAATTTGAATCTGATGTAAACTCTTTTTCCCCCTCAAGGACCCACCAAGTTTTTTTTTTGGCACTTTATCCGATGTTTCTTCTATATCAATTAAACTATCATGGCAAAGATCCTTCATCCTTTCTATATAAATTTTCATCATTCTTCTTCTCAAAAATACCGCCTCCATTATGAATCTACACGGTATAAATCCAAATTAGGTCTCCGTCACTCTTATTGTATCCCTAAATCTATGCACTATCCTTCTTTTCAAAAAGATTATCTACAATCCAGAAATTTAATACCAGGATAGTTCGCACAACTTTGAACACCTTTCCTCATTCATATCGCTCTTTCTCCACTCATCTGACATCTTTCTACTCCTTAAATAAAATTTAAAAGCTTAGTTAGCCAATACAACTCTAAACTCTTCAAGGTACTTCCAACACCTTAAAGGGTTAAGACATACAAGCCACAAGCAACATGCATTTCCTGCTTTACTATATCATCCATTTAACATGAATCTAAAACCTGTATAGAGCATGCCAAGCCAACAGGCAAGTTCAAACCCTTCATTGTAATTGTACTAGTGCACCAAATATTCCAGTATGTTGACACAAAATCGGATAAACGATTTTGCTCTATAGATTCTTGTCCTTTGATTTCTGCTACTATCTGTTATTTCTTGTACTTCAAGTATCTTATTTTATCTGTGGTAGCTACTACATTTTCACACTGCTTTATCATGACTTAGTCGCTTTCGTTATTTGCATTTTCATACTGCTTTGAATTTCTTGTCCTTATCTGACCTTTCTTTTATGCTTTCTCTTGAGCCGGGTCTTTCGAAAACAACAGGTAAGGTCTGCGTACACTCTACCTTCCCCAGACCCCACGTTGTGGAATTCCACTGGGTATGTTGTTGTTGACACAAAATCGGATAAACAAAGCAGCATTGTTTAACAGTTGTATTATGTACTCACTCCAGCTCATTTTTCATTATATCAGGCTTGTAGATCAAACACATATGTCAATTAATTTCATTAAACTAGCTATGTGTTGTGTTTTCCAATGAATTGCACTTAAGGAAAGATGACAACTTGAGCAGTTACATATCCATGACCCTTGAAACAAATAGATGCGTCAGAAGTTCCATATAGATTACTTCTCAATACAACTTTCGAACTCTTAATATTCATGTACTGATTCTTGACTGCCTGTTAAGAGTAAAATATTCATATGGGGCCATCTTAGATTTTACACGTGTTGTACACATTCCTTCGGTTTAAAATATAAGAACGTGCTTGGTAAAAAAATGTTGGTTAGAGAACACCATGGCAGGGTTTAAAGTTAACTTCTTGAAATGTCTATAGGCGATTGAAAATATTTCAATAAGTACATTAAGCATATTAGATGCCCAAAACAAAAAATGTACATCATAAATCGAAACAAGTATTAGTAAATGTTTACATAACATAGCTATAAAGACCCATGAAAATAGTAATACTCTTAATAAATTTTTAAGCCCGAACATAAGATGCTTCTCACCTCAAGAATCGTGTAAATGGGTATAGTTGTGTCTCCATCAATCACAACACTTTTCAGTAGTGAACTATGGCGACGCCCATAAGCAAGTAACAGATGCTCTGAACTTGGAGAAAACTGCAATTACAATAGATAAGAAGCCCCAATCAATGTCTCAGATCGGTAAGCAACAAAGCATAGTCTAAGAAATACAAATTTTTACTATTATGAGTCAATATTTGACTCCCTGTTTCCTTTTGGATAAGTTAAGTGCCAATGATTGAATAACTTTACAAAAATAAGAATTAAGCAATTTATGAAATCCATCTCGCCATCATGCCATTCAATTTTAGCATATTGTTTGTTGACTACTATTAGTAATGTCTCCCCAGGCACTGGTATAGACAGATTAGAACTTCCATTCTTTTGATGGGTAATGTAGAGTGTTGCGCAAGTTTGATTTTATGAGTCAGAATACTATCTGCAGATGTAAGGAAATCTACGATATAACAATGACATGGAACTCAATAAAGAGAAGAATGAAGAGACAGGTACAGCTAATCCACTTATAGATGATTGGGTGTTGTTCGTAGAAAGCCATGTCTTGTTGTAAGGCTTTCTAGTATTTTGGTATACTTCTTGTATACGGGCACATTTTTGCCCCTTCATTTAATGAAACTTTTTATATAAAAAAAAGTAGATTGCATTTCTCAACAAACGATCTACATCCTGTGCCATCTCTAGACCAACACATCTTATCACAATCATGCGCTAAGTCTCATGATTTTCATTCACTGAACAAAACAGACGTCAACTGAACCCTTTCCGCTACTTCTCTCTTTCATATAGATCTAATAAATATTTCTTTTGATAAGTTTTTTTAGTCATTAAGATATTGAGATTGTTTTTTTTGAAAAGTTATAGATCTAATATATTTTCCATTTCTTATAAGTTTTAAAACAAAAACTATTAGATCTAGTGTTTTATTCCTTCGTAAAAATAAGCAAAAAGAAAGAAAAAGACCAAGAGTTTAATTCCATGTAGAACTGCTCTTTCTACCAGAAAACAAGTTTAATAAAACAAAGCCATGAATGTAAATAACCTAGTAAAAAAAGGCAAAAAGAAAGAAAAAGATCAAGAGTTTAATTCCATGTAGAACTGCCTTTCTCTAACCGGAAACAAGTTTAATAAAACGAAGCCATGAATGTAAATAACCTAAATGAAGATTTACCTGAATTGAAGTTAAACAATGAGCAGCTCTAATTGCCCGAGCTGCAAGCACGGAACCGAACCTGCACACAACAAAGAGTATCAAGTAACCAACAACCATAGCAGAAATAAAAATAAAGAAAGAGGGGAGAAGGGGAATAAGCAGAAAAGAAAGAAAACGATAAGCTATTGTGATTCGGTAATTACGTTGCCTCCTCCAGGGAATATATCCGTAGCTCATACAAAACCTGATTGGCAGCAATTGGATGTCTGGTTGGAGAAGTTGCAGCTGCCATAGTATCATGATGAAGATGACCATGAAAACCAGGATCAGAGTCCACGTTTGGCAGAATACATGCAACACAAGCTACTAAAAATCTCCCACATGGTGAAAAATGGGCTCCCATTTCACTGAAAATTATACCTCAATGTAAGCATTCAGAAGATTAAATCTAACAACATATCTATTCTCATTCTCACATTCAAGTATAGGGCTGAGAGGCTAATCATCAACTACTCTAATAGAAATATTAGGTCCAAGATGATTCTTCATGACAGCTTAATATCCCAGTGTCTTTAAAAGCTTATCCATATAGGCTACCAAGCCAAAGATTTGAAACAGTATAGGGCTAAGAGGCTAATCATCAACTACTATAATAGAAATATTAGGTCCAAGATGATTCTTCATGACAGCTTAATATTGCGGTGTCTTTAAAAGCGTATCCATATAGGCTACCAGTTACCAAGCCAAATATTTGAAACAGTATATATCATTCCCACCTGCAAAGTACAGCATGAGGTATTGTTAACCGACATCTTTCAGCATCAAGGGGTGCACATGGAACCTTAATATCATAAGGCCATATTCTGAGTTTCACAGTGCAAGGTAATTCAGCAGCCGCTGCTGCAGCCAACGAAGTAGCTATCTCTGACTGGATGCGACCAATAGAAGTTTGGGAATCACTCTCATCATGCGCAACATTAAGGGGAGCAGCATCATCACCAGCTCCAGTAACAGGGATCGCTCGAGAGCGTGAAGAACGGTGCCGAGAACCAGATCTTCCGGATCTTGGATGAATATTGCTTGAAATTACCAAGGGAGCGGCAGAAGAATTTTCCAGTTCACCATAAGTTGATGGGTTGATGGTAGCACCACTAAGCTCTGAACGAGTTGCTTGTTGAGCTTGGCTTTGGCCAATCAGCCATCCTTGCAAGAAAGGCAATTCCCAGTATGCCGGGTCACTAAAAGGGAAAAACTGATTGTTTCTCTCTTCTGGCTGCCCATCAGTCTCCATGGGATCAACCAAAGGTTGGGTACCTGTCTCGTTTTCCCTGACAGAAGAATCAGTATGAGCTTCTTGTGCAGGAGATGCACTTTGCTCAATAGGCGATAATAAAAGTTCATACTGGCCGGAAGGAGTTGAATATGTAAGAAGGCGGACAGATGACGAAGTGTCTGCTCTGTGTTGTATACTGTCAGACCCTACATCTGTATCACTCTGCTGCACGGGCGTTCTAGGATCACCTCTGGCAATTGATGGCCAGATCAGGAATGGTAGAGACATGATAGGCAGTTCATTTGCTGAAGCAGATTGATAAGTGGAATGAGCATCAGTCAAATACACAGTAGGAGGATACCGCAAGTTACCCGGAGAAGTCGCACGTGTCATTGAGGAATCTGATGAGTCCAGATCATTGACCTACAAATTAAAGGGTTGATGGCATCTAAAACAATCACAATTCACACCTCGAGTCACCAACAAACACAGCGTACCTCAGCTGTTAAAAGAAACGGGGCAGCATGTGGGTGGAAATGGACGGCACGAAGAGAACGCCGCGTCTTCAGTATAATTGCTGGTGAAGAAGCCTCTCCTCTTCTGTTGTAGTGCCATATGTAAAGCTGTCATAGATTGAAAAATCAGCACCCACTACCAGAACATGAGATGCAAATCACCCAAGAGAGTGTTTTGAGTCCAGAATTTTTACCTTGTGGCCTGAAGCAACAGCCAGAACTTCTCCCTGGGCATGGAATGCAATGGATGCGATGGGACGATCTGTAGGAGATGAATATTTCACCAGTTACAGTCAAAAGAAAAGAGTAAGCACACACGGTTTTTTCTTTTAACTACTAAGATGTTACAGGTCATTACAAAAATCACGTGATCCTATACACTCGGCAGTTTTTGCATCCCACAACCGAACTTCGTGGTCCAAACTTCCACTTGCAAGCATTTCAGGGTACAATGGATGGAAACGAACCTACAGATGTTAACTAGAATGTAAGATATCCAGAAAGAAAGGGCTATCCCAAATATTCAGCAACAAAAGACGGTCATACCACCCAAGGCGTCCTGCGGTGTCCACTCAAAACCTTTAAGCATTTCCCAGTTTGGCAGTCAATTATTTTCACTGTGTGATCTCCACTGCCACCAGAAATATATGTTAGTAAACTTAGCCAAGAAAAATTGCTGAGTTTAGTCCCACCCAATACAAGTACAATTCTTGCCTGACTATCTTACTTAATCAAATAAGGAGGGAGAATTCACAAATAGCTACATCACAATTTTGTATATATACATATGGACTATGGTCAGTGAATTGGTAGTTTGTAAGATGAGAGGGCTAGACAATTAAGATAACTACGATCAAATCGACAGATGGATACAAAATTAGCATAATATAGCACAGATTGTACATGTCTATCTAATTGAAGAGAGACTGACTGCGTAGAAGCAAGTGTCCGCCCATCAGGACTGAATGCTGCTGCAATGGTAGACCTTGGAGGAGGCAACAGTGAGCAATACTTGGCTGATAAATGTTGCATCGACTCTGCCTCTACCCTGCAATAATTAAATGAAACAGACGGAGAAAAAAGGTGGAGCAGATTCTATCAAAACTTTTACAGGAAAAAAAAGGGGATAATGAAGTTACCATGATATTAGTCCCCGTCTAGCATCACTTGCCACTTCGCGTTTTAACCCATAGGAGTCGAGCGTACATTTAGTGTTTTCACCCCAAAACTTTCTGGAAGCACGTTTAGTTCGAGGAGTTACCTCCCTCCTTGTTAACAGCTGAAAGACATTACTGTAGCAGGTAGAAAAATAAACTATATCAGCAATCAAAACAAAAGCAGATAAAAGGCAAGCTAGTTTAATTCATCATTTCATATGCCACAAAATTTACTTGGCTAAATATTTAATTATTTATGCAAAAGTGGCATGCTCAACGCATGTTTTAGCTAGTTGAGAGTTTTCGGAGCATTCTCAACGCATGATAATTTGTGCAAAAGAGGTATTGCATTGTGCAATAGATGTTATTTATGTGCGGAAGAGAACGAGCGTATAGTATAAAACATTTGTTTCTGCACTGTTCATGAGTGGAGAGAATTGGGACTCTTTCTGGCATATATTGAGTGATGCTTCAATAGCACAATATTGGTCTGATTTGGGCTGAAATATTGCTGACTGGAGATGGACCGCCTCTTCTCCTTGTTGTCCCAACTTCAGAGTCGCCCCCCCCCCCCCTGTAAAGATGACTCTTTACGATGGAAAGGCGAGGTCAAAGGATGTTTTCTGTCGGATCTTGTTACAAGAAGCTTATTCTCTCACGGGAGGAAATTGGCCTTGGAAATGCATTACACAAAACAAAGCTCCTGTAAGGTGGAATGTTTTGCTTGCTTGGTGGCAAGAGGAGTTTGTCTTGCACATGAAAATCGTCCGATTAAGCAAATTAATATATGCAGTAGGTGTTTGCTTTGTGAAAACCAGGTTGAAGACATCAATCACCTCTTTCTCCAAAAGTCATTTAACTTCACACATATAAAAGTTTCCTATTTTAGCATCCTGGGGGTTTACTTGGGTTCTAATGTACACTAGGAGTTCTAATATCTTTTTAGAGATTTGTATGTCAGTAGAAAATGTAGATAACTTCTGGAAAGAATATAAATTACTCCTCCGTCCATTTTTACTTGTTCATGTTTGACTTGGCACACCCCCTAAAGAGCAATAAATAAAATGACAAGTTTACTATATCACCGCTATTATTATAAATCATCTAAATAATTGAAATCAATCAAACATACTTTAAAAGTTGTGGAGCCACTAATAATTCCTTGAAGTTCCCAATAATTAATAATAAGGGTAAAATAGGTACGAAATGGTAAATTATCTCTTGGTTTTCCAAACTAGACAAGTAAAAATGGACATCTATTTTTAGTATGACGGACAAGTAAAAATGGACGGAGGGAGTATTGAGTATTGGACTAAGACGGGTATCAATGGAGTAACATGATTCACATAGCCAACCCCTGCAAGCTAGGGATGAAGTGTTAATTGTTGTTATAAGTTACTCTCTCCGTCCCAGAATAAGTGTCACTTTAGCAAAAAAAATTGTCCCAAAATAAGTGTCCCTTTAGGAACTCAACACAAAAATAGTAGTAATTATTTCCAACTATACCCTTACATTAAAGAACTACTTAATAATGCTCAATCCTCAAGAAGCATCCCGTCCCTCCATTCCGATATAAATGAATTTCTGACGCTTCTTTTATGGTCCAAAATGAATGAATTTTTCAAAGTCCAAAGATGTATTAATTAATTTTTTAAAATTACCCATATATTTAATGACTATCTCTAGTTTTAAGACAAATATTTTTAGTAAGTATTTTGAGCCGGAGGGAGTAAATTATATGTTACATTTATTGTGTTTTCTTAATGCGAGTGAAATGAGCTAAATCAACACTTACTCCTATTTTGGAACGGAGGTAATAAATAGGGTAAGTTAGTAAATTACTATATGCTACATTTATTGTGTTTTCTTAATGGGCGTGAAATGACACTTATTTTGGGACGGAGGGAGTATAACTACAAGATACAAACTTACGATCAATCAACAAATCTCAGTTGAATTGAACAAAACCTAAATTTCAGATCTGTCAATTAAAAAAAGTAGTAACTAAATATACAAAATTCAGATGTAAAATTAGGGTTTAAATATAAACCTGTGTTTACAATTAGGGTTGCGTGACGTTGACGGAGCACTACTTGAATTTTCCGGCGAGATAGACGATGATCTCATGACTTAAACGCAAAATCTCATGTCCCGATATTTTTCAATGAATTTAAACAACTTTTCTCGGAAAACTCAGATTGGTACAGAACGAAAACTGAATTTTCAAATAGGCCCCTCGAATTTTGATGAAAATTGGCGATGAGGGAGGGTGTTGAGATCTTGCGGAGGGGCAAAATGGGAAATGGACAAGAGATTTTCCGGCGTCGGAAAGTAATATAATTGTGGATATGTCCTTCTCGTTTTGGAAGAGAAGGAATACCTACAAATATCACGAGTCTGTGAACGTTAATATCATATTTTAGGGTTATTAATTATCCTGGACAAGTTTAATACTAATAAAACAAAAAATAACATGAATACAAATGGAAAACGCCAAACTAGTGTAAACCGTAAAATAAGTGTTCACTGTGATTAAAAGGAACAAATAAATAAGGCAGCCAAAATGAAAATTTTAATCGCTATTTAACAATGAATTTAACGATAAGATACAATAAAATTAAAGTAACATTCAAAATAAATATTTAAACTAATAACAGAATTGTTCTCGGCCCTAATTCCGTTATCTGCCGTTGTATCGACTGATGAAATCGGAAGACAAATTGATTCCTTAACTTAAGCGATTTGGGCTGAAAACGGAACTCTAATCTCCAACAATGGGTTCCCCAACTACTCCAGAAAGCGTTAGGACGGTGGTTGTGAGTAAACTAAGAGGTAAGAAACATGAATACAGTCGAGTAAGTAAAGGAAAGTAAAGGTTAAAAGATAAAGATAAAGATAGATAAATTTTGATTTGTTTGATTGATTGTGTGTGTTGTATATATAAAGAATCATCCTATTTATAGTACAAAAAAGGGGATGTACAAACGTGCCCCCCATGTCAGCCATCAAGTAACCCACTAGTTTAATGGCCGACTACGGGGGAGGTGGTGACGATTTTCTCGCCCTCTACTCCTCTTGTTCGTTATCGCTTATAGGGGTCTGGCAACCCTTTTGACTTGGTCGTTGAGACGTCTGCATCTGAGTGGGTCCCAGTCGTACATCTAACTGACAACTTCGGCTAAGATGTCTTAGTAGCCGATGGAGTTCTTGTAGTCGAAGGCTATGAGTAAATTCGGCTCTAGAACAATCGGCGGGATGATTTTCTAAACTAAGTCTCCTTCGGCAAACCACTTTAGACCCTATATGTTTGTCACATGCTTTGGCCCATTTACGTTTACCGTCTTTGACTCTCTCTATTATTGTTAGTCGATTTTCATCCAACTGACCCGATTCCATTGGCATGGCCTGCTGATATTCTTCCAAATTTAGAAAGTTTGGTTTGGCCATCCGTAATGATATTAACTTCTGAGGACAACACTGCATCTTGGCCATAGATTTAGCCGGTAGGATATCATCCCCGTAACTGTAGATTTGGAGTTTCTGATTGCCTATTTCATTTAAGACTTGTCTTTGTAAAACGAGTTTATTCAAACTTTGCACAAAACATACATAACATTGGGTATTGAATAATACTCGAGTTTTGTACAAGCGTAAGACAAATAAAGCTAGGCATAAAATTCCTATCGGCAGCTCAAATGTTGTTGGCTGCCAGATCTGGTTTTCTGTCGTGGTTCCCCATCTGCGATACCTCGGCTATCCTTGCCTCAAAACATATGCCGGTCAGCCGATACCACAGGTCACGACTGAGTTACGTTTCCTCAACCATTTAGATCCTCCAAGGTAAGCCGTGGTTTGGCTAATTATTTTATCTCAAACCTTCACGAGGTAAGATTACATGATTCTCAAGATCCTTCTTCATATTGCTCCGTGACGGCTATAGGAGCCACATAAGGTGAATAGAGGACAACCTCTATGTTCTGAACCTCTGGTTGGAACGGGTTATCGTCTGCTGGGACAATTTCTATATTGTCTTCTTCTCAAAAGATGAGTTTTTGATGCATGGTAGAAGAAAATCATCGGTTGGTGTGAATTCAGTCTCTGCCCAGCAAAATAGTGTAGGACGGCTTGCCATCTATTACAAAGAAGGCAGATGTGACCGACTTAGGACCCACAATGATTTCTGCTACTAAAATCCCCAAAGCTTAAGAAGCCTCTCCCATAAAGCTAGCCATTTTCATGTTAGTTGGGATGAGATCTTCTCTGGTTTTGTTGAGGCTTTTCAAAGTAAGCAGTGGCATCACATTCAGCACAACCCCATTGTCGACGAACATTCGGCTAATGATTTTGCCGTTGATGTAAGCGTTCACATAGAGGGGCTTGAAGTGTTTAACCATCTCTTATGTAGGTGAACCAAATGTGGTGCTCAAAGTGTCCCTAGCAGTGGTATCGACTATTGTTGCCCATTCTGCGTCTTCTACGCAAACATCACCTTCTAGGATATCCAGCACAGAGCGGCTGACCCAGAACTCACATGGGATTAGGCTGGCCATTTCAATGTCTGGCCACATCTCATCAACCAGGTCTTGGCTAAATGAATCGAGGATGAAGTCTCCTCCTTTATTCAATTAGGCTGACCAGGAGCTCATATCTTCCATTTCTTAGAGACAAACGGGGATCAGCTGGGGATCATCTGACTGAATCCTCTGCACGATCTGTGGGATTACCTCAGTTAGAGGACTATCCGGGGCCATGTTCTCTTACCGGGGTTCCTCAGTCCGGTTATCGGTAAGCTACTCATCTAGCTCTGGTTGACCCGACGTCTCTTCTTCAGGCGATATTGCCCCTGAAACAACTGAGTCGAATGCCCGCTCGATAGCCTCGGCTACGGTAGACTCATAAATCTCTTGATTTTAGCTACCTTGCTGTTAGAATCTAGATGCAATATCTGTTGCATCTTACGTAAGGCATTGGCACGTTGCATCCTTCTTTTCTGAGTCCTGGATGCGACTCTTGGTGGTGCCTCATTCTTTTCGAGAGTCTGATTGATAGACCACTTCCCCTCTTTTGTGTTGGCGGCAGGTTTAATCATTCTCCGGGATCTCGTCTGGTCCTTATTTCTCGCCATGATACGCAAGGATGAAATACCCTCGTTGATGTTAAACTCGACCACCCTCCGTTTGATTCTAGGGAGTGGTTTTTCATCTATTTGAGGCATGCTCGGCTGTCGATTAGTTGGCATCCGTACTTGTCTCCAGGCCTATGTCTGGCATCGATAGGGACCCTTCTGAACCTCATGGTTTGTTCCTGAAGTTCTCATTCAATGTCCCTCGAGTATTTAGGGCGGTCATAAAAACTGCTCCTAGCCAGCTGCTTGCCATCATGAATGTCACGTAGGCTGCCTAATTGGTTGAACACAGAAGTCTTTGTGACCTTCTCCCCTTCGGTAGGTTTTTTTGGGACCCACACTCTTTTCATCGGTTGTTTTCCTTTGGTGTCCCTTGACTCATCGGGCTTAGCAAAAGATACCATAGATATTTGTACCGCGAGAAAGGGGTCGGTATCAATGGACATTTCAGCCATACTCTTATTGGCTAGTTTGAACCTCCCCTCCTTGATGCCCTTTTGGATCGCCCTTCTGAAGATCGCGCAATTAGAAGTAGAGTGACTGTATGAATTATGCTACTTACAATACTTCTTATCTTTGAGTTCCTCGGCAGGCGGAATCCTATGACCATCAAGCAGCTGAATCTGCTTATCTTTGAGCAGATGATCAAAGATCTGATATGCCTTTGTGATGTCAAATGAGTAACCGACCCTATCATCGGATGAACTCACCTCATTTCCTTTGACGACTTTCAAAGCTGGGCAAGAGTAAACCTTACCCTTAACGATCTCGGCCACCATTGCGTCTGTCATGCAGTCGGTTGACTCTGAGTCGACTCATCCGCTTCAATGATGGATACCAAGTGGGAGCCTCGATTTCGGCTGGCTCTTCTTCGTTCCTTCTCCTGGACATATTACTCTATTTGGCTAGCTTTTTCGGCTAACTGGCTCAGGTCAGAGTAAGATTGTCCCACCAACTTCTCCTTTAACTGATGGTGCATATTGTTGATTATCATGTAGGCACACTCAGATTTGGGGAAGTGTACGGTGAATTTTTCAACCTTCTTTCTGAACCTCTCAATAAAATCGGTAGCCGATTCATCGACCTGCTGCTTGAGGTTCGTTAGATCAGTCACGGTAACCTGAGGTTGGGGCCAATAAAACCTATCGTGAAAGCAACCTTCCATGTCAGCCAAGCTCTGCACGGAATTAGGAGCCAAAGAGGAGTACCATGCAAAGGTTGTTCCCGTTAAAGAAAGAGGGAATAACTGCAACTTGTGATACTCATTCTGGCCAGCTTCGCCGCATTGGGCAGTAAATCTATCGATGTGCTCGATAGTGGATTTGCCGTCATCGCCAGAGAAAATGGCAAACTCTGGTGTTTTGAAGCCCTTCGGCAAAGGTGCTATCCGATCTACCCAATCGGTGTAGGGCTTCTTATAAACAGGAATGTCCAAAGGTTTCAGTTGGATGCTGAAGTACATCCGCATGGTATTAACAATAATCTTTAGGTTTATCAGTTGTGACGTCCCCTGCCGATTCCCGACTGGATTCGGCTGGTAGGCGTTCTGCACTGGCGGCCTCCATTCTGTACGGGTTTTGAAGGTTATAGGTGGTCTGCTGGTCATTACCAATAGGTGGGGTAATGCCTCATGGCTGCTGTTAGGTATGGACACCAAAGCCTGTAACCTGAGCTCCTAGAACGGCTAACGGAGTCTGAGGATAAGGTGGAACGGTGTTCCATGGCTGCTCTCCTCGGACGTTGGCCGTTCTTAGAAAGTTTACACTTCCTGAAAGGTATGGATTGGGTACTTGTAATGACTGTTGAAATGGTATTCTGCTAATAATAGTGTCACCAGATAGCCGAGCTAAGTCATAGCCAAGGGCCATCTGTTGCCTATTCGGCTGGCTAACATTGTTTGCCTGCATCGTAGGGATATTCGTAGAAAAGTACGACATAACGGGTGGCAATCCAAAATGTCATGGAGCCTAAACTGGTCTTCGAGCAATGTTGATCTGCCCATACTGCAGACTCGTTTGGTCAAGTAGCACATTTTGCCCCCCAAGGTTCGGCGGCGACCATGATGCGTGCTTGTTGCCAGACAATTGGGCTTGTGTTCCTAGGTGTGCTATCAGCTGCGCCTAAGTGGGCACTGGCTGATGCACATGCGACTGATGAATAACACCGGGAGTCACAGTCTCATGCTGAACAACACCGCTCGTCAGAGGGATGTCAGAACTAGACGAACATTCTCCTGGGTGCATTCGGTTGGTTTCCATCTCCCTCGCTCGCTGAACCTCATTATGTACCATTGGCTTCACAATGTCAGCCAACTGTTTAGAAACTTAGTACATAATGTCGTGGATGCCTAAGTCGATCTGTTGTCTAATAAAAGACGTGGTCATTATGGTAGGACCTTCAGATTGGCTAGATTCTTCCACGGCTTGGGTTAATGGAGGAAGTGGAGGGGTATCCACTGATGTAGGCATACCCGAGGAGGATGTTGGTTCGTTGTTCCTTCTGGGAGGATTTTATTTAGGATGTACACTGGACTCGAGGTTCATTTTCTTACCGGACCTTAGGTGCATACGCCAATAATGATCCTCACCTGGAGAATCAAACTTTGCAATTAATTCACATATTGTCCTACTGGGCGTGCCAAATTTGTTCTCGGCCCCAATTCCGCTATCTGCTGTTGTATCGACTTATGAAATCAGGAGACAAATTGATTCCTTAACTTAAGCAATTTGGACTGAAAACAGAACTCTAATCTCCAACAATGGGATCCCCAACTACTCTAGAAAGCGTTAGGACGGTGGTTGTGAGTAAACTAAGAGGTAAGAAACATGAATACAGTCGAGTAAGTAAAGGAAAGTAATGGATAAAAGATAAAGATAAAGATAGATAAATTTTGATTTGTTTGATTGATTGTGTGTGTTGTATATACAAAGAACCATCCTATTTATAGTACAAAAAAGGAAAAAACTGTACAAGCGTGCCCCCCCATGTCAGCCATCAAGTAACCCACTAAGTTCAATGGCCGACTATTGGGGAGGTGGTGCCGATTTTCTTGCCCTCTACTCCTCTTGTTCGGATAATGGCCCTTTCTTTTAGCGATTGTTGGCCGTTATCGCTTATAGGGGTCTGGCAACCCTTTTGACTTGGTCGTTGAGACGTCTGTATCTGAGTGGATCCCAGTCGTACCTCGAACTGACAACTTTGGCTAAGATGCCTTAGTAGCCGATGAAGTTCTTGTAGTCGAATGCTGTGTGTAAATTCGGCTGTCACTGAATTCGGTTGTCACTGAATTCGGCTAAACACTTAAATTATTTTTGAGTGTTTTTAAGTGTTAACAAGAATACAATATAATAGGTCATAACTATCCAAACAAGTTGTAAAACAAAAAATAACATGAATACAATGGAAAACGCCAAACTAATGTAATACTTCATCCGATTCAAAATAAGTGTCTACTTAACCCTTTTCACACCTAAAATAATAACTACAATAAGTCTAACTTTAACCTACCTTTCCAACTTTACTTAACCCTTTTCACACCTAAAATACTAACTATAATAAGTCTAACTTTAACCTACCTTCCCAACTTTACTTACCTTAAGGCTTCTTAGAGTCTGTTTGGATTGGATAATTTTATATGTTTTTAAATCAAAATAATTTTTAAATACTTTTGTAGTCTTATTTTTAAGTCAAATATAGAAAAAATAAGTCAAAAGAAAACAAGTCTGTCACACCCCGAATTATGACCTAAATAGAATATGACACTCGGTGTTTGACTGCATGTGGCCGAGCAAACCACATGGCTGCTGAATCAACATGGGCATCAAAACATACTATAGTAATAATTTCAAAAACATGTAATTCAAACTGTTAAATTTATAATTGAAAGTATATTGCGGAAGTAATCTGAATTTATCATAAGTATGAAAATAGTAATACTGACATGTCTAACATACTGAACTAGTTTAGTCTATGAAACTCTGACATGGGTCTGACTGAAAACTGTTTACCAGGACAAGGCCCTGGGATATCTCTATCATAAAATATAATAATGAAATAATAGACTGACACCCCGAATGAGATGAAGCTCACCAATCAGCTGATACTGAAGCAATCCTACTGAGCAAATCCGTCGTCATGAAATTCGGCACCTGCACCGTGAAGTGCAGGCCTATGCAAAGGGGCGTTAGTACATATGAATTGTACTGTATAGAAAGCAGCTGAAAAAATAAATAGTTGTAGGGTGCTTGGAAAAAGGGCAACCCAACTCAATAAACAGATAATATATTGAAATTGAAACTGATAACTGAATAAGGAAGCAAATAATAAGAATACCCCATGTACTGAAATGGAGAGCCACCTGTTTAACTGAATAATAAACTATGGCCTTAGGTAATATATATATATATATATATATATATATATATATATATATATATATATATATATATATATATATGGCATTGGGCCCATAATATATGTATAATTATGGCCTTGGGCCCATAATAATATATATAACTTTGGCGCCCCAAAATTATAGGTGTTCTACATGATACTGAAATACTAAAATATACTAATATAAAATAATGAACATAAATTCATAAGCTGATATATAAAATAAGGAACTGAGACTCATACTGCAATACATGATACTGAAATACTGAATCATACTGAAGTAAATGATACTGGAAATACCGATTAGAATTAGACTAAGACATGTATTCATAAACTGATTATGAAGTTTGAAACATTAATTGTTCATAGTAATCTGAATTGTCAAAATTGAGACTCATGAGATACTGAACATGAGTCTATACTGATTACGTAGTGAATTCATAATATTCAAAGTGATAATTATGAACATCTGCGAAGTTATATTCTCAAAAGATAGAAGTTCTAGACTTTTCATGAACTAGGGCACAATCTCTATATCTTAAGAAATTCATAGTAATCTTGATGAACGAGGCATGGTGATGATTAATAAGGTTCCCACACGTAGAGAGTTAACCTCACATACCTTAATCTCTCCAAAAACTTGAGAAAAGTCTGAATCTTTGAAGAAGAATTCCAAAAGTTTGAATCTTGAACCTTAATATGGGTTTTCTTGAAAACCTAGGGTAGGAACAACGGAATGTCACTTAGAATTCATGTGTTGATGTTAAAAACACTTGGAAGAGGCTTATCTTGGCGTAGGAGGATGATGGAAAGAGGGAATGATCGTTCGAGGGCTTGAGGATGTGAAGAATGAAGTGAAAAAAGTTAAAAAATGAAGTTTTAAAGCTGCCGTCGGACCCATTTTACGCTCATTTTTGGCCTATTTTATGGCTCGTAAATCATACCGTAAAACCGTGATAGTGTGCTGGATATTTTGGGAATTTTTACGTCCTGTTTTTCACGGAGCGACAGAATACTATTTAGTAAATCGCACATAACTTTTTGTACATATGTTTGTTTGACCTCCGTAATATATCTTTGGAAAGGTATTTCAAAGATATACAACTTTCATGAAGGACGTTTTCCTAATTTCCTTATATATTTTTCTATATACTCGCTTGAAGTGAGGCCTTGTGTAATCTCACTTGAAAACATGACCCATAGTAGCTTCCGACTATACCTTGCCCAAAGACTCTTCTTATAACTTGATTAGCTTTCAAAACACTTCCTACACTCTTCATCTTGGTTTTATTATATTTTTATTGTACGGGTCAAATCTTAGCCCGAAGGTACGAGGTGTTACAAAGCCTATCCAAACATGCTCTTATTTTTTCTTTCAGAACCGTGTTACTAACCTACTACTTACTCGATACCTCTTCCTTTTCTTTTTATTTTCCCATCTGGTGTCTGATACCCGCATTGGGGCCCGACTAATTTGGATTTGTGCCGGGTAATCCCACATTAGGGGGGGGGGCAAAGTACTCCCTAACAATGGTAACTCCGTACTCAAGGAGGCTCGAACTCGAGACATCTTTATTAAGAATGGAGAAGTAGCAACCACTACATCACAACCATGGTTGGTTACTCGATACCTCTTCCGCTTTGAGGCAAATTGGGGTTTCGTTTGTCTTGTTGTTGCTAATCAACTGTTTTCTTTTTATTGGATGTAGTTAATTGTCAAGGAAGATTATTGATTTGAGGGAAGTCCACAAGATGGAGCTGGCATTCGTTCTATAGTACAAAATATGTCTCACAACTTAATATTATAAAGATTTTATTTCCCTGGCATTTATTCGAATTCTTTTTTTTTAGAAGTTTGTGGATGGATAGGAAAGGTCTTATCTTAGATACATGTCAACTATATATGTATCGATCTTGAGTGCATGCATGCAACAAGGTCCAATTTTATGATGATAAAAATGCCAAAGACACATGAGTCTAGTACTAATTACTTAAAATTGAGATCCAAAAACCGCCACTTTTCTTTTTGCTCACTTTGCAAGTCATTGTTTGAAGCACACACCTATCTTAAGCACACTACTTCACCCATGAAGAGATAATTACTGACTTGGCATCACCTCATTACTTTAAGCAATGAAGCGATGGCTTTTTACTGCATTACTTTATCATTACAAAAATTGAGACTATGTCGCTGTAAATCTGCCCTTGGTATGATTTTGTAAAAGAATGTCAAATCGTTCATCAGTTGTTAATTGCTTGTTTCCCATTTATTGCAAATTTAAGAGCTTTTCACTATGATGGTCATGTTTCTTGATTTTTTCCCCCTATTTGTCATTTGATGTGAAGGGTTAAAAAAAAGGTCGCTGCAATCCAGAAAATTGTATAACGTGGTGCTTAATCTGAATTTGCTCATTCTAACTGAAGATGCTTGAAAAAAAGTCCAGTTGCAATTATTTCATGTTATCTTAGTCCCCTTGGTAAGAAGGTTAAAAACAAAATTGTAACAACTAACAAATGCTCTCATGAAATATGAAGGGTGTCAAAGACTACGAAAAGTAGAAAAAAGAAATGAAATAAATCGAATGTCAGCGGTAATGTCGTCGACACAAGTGACAACACTTCGATAAAACAGAAAACCTTTAAGAGTAAAATGCAACGGAAAAGAAAAAGAACACAAATGTTTATATTTTCATAACTTAAATGTTGATATAACTTATGATGGTCAATGACCAAAAGTATTGTATATATTTTATATACAAAATTACAAATTTTTTTTTACAGATTTACAAGATAAAATGGAAAGCAATTAAAAGTTGAAGTCGTAGATGACTTCTGCCTGAAAAACCTAACTACGTAGACATAGACAACCTCTCATTACAATCGCTCCATACAAAACTAATCTAGAATCTAAACAACAATTGTAACGTTGGATAGAATGTTGTCAACACATTCAGGCAACATTTGTGATCCAGATTTCTGAGATGAAATTTCGAGAGCTCTCTTGGTATTTTTACATTTTGATTATGGATTATCGATTCACTGTTGTGGCCTCTCTATTTATAGTAGAGAGTCTTCCTTGAAAAGCTCATCGATCAGTTGAGGAGGTTGAGAGAAAGGTGGGTAGCTAGTGTGTTTGTTGGAGAAGATCATGGAGTCGAAATCTCAACAACTTTGACTTGTTCTTCACTCGAGTTCTTTTCCAAGCTTTGATTCTTTCTCCCACGTTTTACACAGCTCCTAATTCACATGTCTAAGTCATTTTTACCTTTCAGTAAAAATATTACTGCTTATCGTGAAGTAAGGCAAAACTGTTTTTTGAAAATGTTGGTCCGAATGTTATTACATTTGTCCCAACATTTTTGTGCATTCAAATCAGTACTTTAGAGGATATGTTTGGTCAAATGTTACAACACCAAACCCAACATTAACAATCTCCCCCTTTTTGCCTTTTTTCACAAAACACATTACAAACTATTCAAACGACTTAGTGCATTGTCACATATGTTGTCCAACACTTGTGATTACAGACATGCTCCCCCTTAACCTGTGATGGAATACAAGCAAACCATGTGTATACTAATTTATAGGATTAGAAAAAAATAGGCATATATATGCACACATCATCCAGTATATACAAAACCGAAATAGAAATAAACCATTGTCAATAAATATCCACATCAAAACATCAAAACATTTAACCACCATTTATAGATAAGTTTTAGCAACATCTTTCAGCTTCCTCCTTGCTCATCACACAGCAGCAGCAGCTTCCAGCAGCTTTCTACTTCTGCATAACAGTTTCAACTCTCAGCCTCAGCCTCTTCAGCAACACATTTCTCCCAACTGCTTATTCCCTTTGTACAACAACATCAACAACTTTTTCAGCAGCAGCAGCAGCTTCAGTTTCTTCCCCGTGCTCCTCCTGCACAGAAGCATCTCCCCCTTTTTGTGAAGAAAGAAAAAGTAGAAAATGGTCTATGGCTTGAACCAAGGCATCTCTGGCAGCATCAACCTCTGTAATTTGTTGGTTGATTTTTGCAATTTTATTCCACAAGACAATTTATAGACAGTGTAGACTATCTGGGACCAGTGTTGCCCAGAATATTGGTGGCATTTCTGGCAACATTTTTACTTCCAGCTTCCTTCTTCCAAGGTAAGTCGATGACTCTTTCCTTGCTCTTCAAAATTGCTTTGTTTACAGTGTAACTCAAGAGCCTTCCCTAAAGTGTCTTCTCTCTTGGGCTCAAAGCCTTGGCTAGTTAATACTTTATAGATCAGAGAGGAAAAATGAAGGATTAAAGTTGAATTTTTTTCAGCCAAATTGGCAACTTGATAAAAGATCATTTTTCCTAAATTAACTTTGAATCCTTTCCCAATTTTAAACAGCAGAGATGTTTGTTCAGATGTCACAACTGACTAATTCAAGGAAGAGAGCCAATTGTGAATAGCAATTTTGTGGAGGGTGGAAAATAGAGCTATTAGTTTGGAGGCTGGACATCTAGGGATCTATTTCTTCATTACACCTCCAGTGAGGTATTCAATCATTGTATCCCTACATTCTGTCACTCGTTCTGCATCTCTCATTCTCTCTTCAATATCAAGTCACATACATTGATTTATAATTGAGGGTGTAAATTGATACATCTTATTATAGAGATATACCTTCCCCAATTTCTTTAAAGAGGTATCCTCTATAGCAGAGTTTAAGTTAGCATAAAACAACCTTATTATCTCATCAACATATAGTTCTTTTTCAGTAACAGAGCCAAGAAGTTGTCTGTCCTTTAAGAATTCTACCAATCCATATTCAGCACATTAATCAATATCTAACACTCTCTCAGGCCTAATTACTCTATTCTTATAAAAGTCTCACTTATCATGTTTAGCTTTAGAATAGAATTTATCGGAGAAAGCAGATACCTCTGTGTCTGAATCGGACATGGCTTCACTCTATGATTCTGTACTGATGGAGGATGAAGATATTTGTGTCTCTTTTGATGTTGGCTGAAATGTTGCCTGAGATGTTGTGGCATTTGGGGCAACATTTGGAACAACACTAGACTTTGTAGATCTGGGAACTCCCTTCGGAAGGAATTGTTTCAATGGGGTTTCATCAGAGATTTCCTCTTCTTGAGACACACTTGGCTGTACTGAAGCATATGGTTCTTCATCAGTTGAGAAAACCGAGTCCGTACTTTCACTATCACTGCTTGAGCAGGAGGGTTTAGATGTTTCACATTTAGTCCTTTTGCTACTCGAATCTTCTTGGACTATTTTCTCGAACACTCTACTTGAACGGCGAGTAGGAAATGCATATGATCTGGGCCTCTTACCTAAAGATGTAAAATCTGCAGTCTCATTAACATCTATTGGGTAGTTATTATCTCCGGGATAGCTGATATCTAAAGGTTCATCAAACCCTTTAAACACTATTGCTTTAGAAAGATCCCCAGGGAGATTTGAGGCAGAAGACTAGCCCGGTTGTTGAGGTGTATTCGATGGAGGGCTAGTGCTCATAGGAGTGTTAGATGAAATGTTGGCTGACATAGGTTCTGACACTGGAGAAGTTTCCATTGGTGAGAATTAAGAAGAGGGTTTTGAGGAATTGGGGTTTGTGATTGAGGAAGGAGTTTGGAATGGTGATGATTCCATCAGGTAGGTAGGGTTATACCCGAGGTGTGATGTGATTTTCCCTCTTTTTATTTTTTATTTTTTAAGGAAAATCGGATATGATAAAAAAATGCAAATGAGAGGAATTTATATACATGGCAAATCCTTCAAAGTAAAAAAGAATCCTTTAGTTTTAGGTATTTCAATTTTACTCAATAACTTACACCTAAGATTTTGGCATAAAAGATAAACATCACAGTAGAAATTCAATTTAATCTTATCATTTTAAAGTTTGAAATTCCTATTAAAGCAAGGCATAAAAATAGGGAGAAAAAATATGATTTTTCTGAAATCAGTTAAGAACAACATCTCAACAAATATCACAATCTGAAAATGTCAACAACAATATTGGGAACATTTTGGGCGACACAAGTATTTTGATCCCATAAGAATTTTTTATTTTGGCAACAAACCAAGATACATTTTATAAGTATTTTATGAGTTTAACCACTGGACTAATGTAATATTTTTCCCATTGTGTCCTTGATCTAATCATAAAACACATACAAAAGATTTTTTTTTGTGTAAAAAATAAGAATACTTATTTAGTATTCTCAAAATTCCTTTTTAAGCATTTGATACTCCTATAGAATAGGAACGATATCTTTTCAAGGGCTTTGCCCATTTTTCACAATTGTCAAATATTTTTATAGGCTTTGCCTATTTTGATACTCTATTTTTATGATATATATATAATCACAGAGAACGGTATCACATTAAAGACACATTCTTATTGAAGGATCATGCTTGAGTGACCAAAAGTTATGCACCATACAACAACAATAATCAGTCAATGATATTACATATGTAAATGTCACCCAAAATGTTAGATAACGTTTCAGCCGACATTTACCAAAAATGCCTTCTTTTTAGAGATTACAAAGACCAAGAGATTTCTTCAAACTAGAAAATCTCTCATGGTCCAACGCTTTTGTAAAAATATCAGCTAGTTGATGAAGAGTGTCAACATGTTCAATTTGAACTAGCTGTTTTTCGACTAAATCTCTTAAAAAGTGATGTCTAATATCTATATGTTTTGTACGTGAGTGTTGAACTGGATTTTTGGAAATATTTATAGCACTCAAATTATCACAGTACAAAATTAAAATGTTGCTAGAAAATTCATAGTCATCTAACATGTGTCTTAGCCATATTAATTGAGAGCAACAACTTCCAGCTGCTACATATTCAAATCCAGCAGTTGAAAGTGAGACACATTTTTGTTTACGACTATACTATGAAACAAAATTATTGTCAAGATAAAAACGTCCTCAACTTGTACTCTTTCTATAATCCATACCTCCAGCCCAATCCGAGTCACTAAATCCTATTAAGTTATGATTGGTGTCTTTGTAATACCAAATTCCCAACTCATATGTGCCAGCGTCATATCGAATAATACGTTTCACAGTATTTAAGTGGGATATTTTGGGACAGGCTTGAAAACGGGCACAAATACAAACACTAAACATAATATCTTAGCGACTAGCAGTAAGGTAAATGAGGCTACCTACCATAGATCGATATAATGTTGGGTCGACATTTTTACCAACATCATCCTTACATACCTTCTGCGATGAACCCGTTGGCGTTTTCATCTGTTTAACATTCTCTAAGCCAAATCTCTTAACTAAATTCTTAGCATATTTACTTTGTGAGATGAAAATTTCATCTTGACTTTGCTTAATATGCAAACCTAAGAAAAAAGTTAGTTCCCCAACCATGCTCATTTCAAATATTGATGACATAGATTCAACAAATGACTTTAGATAAGACTATGAGGTCGAACAAAGACTATGTCATCTACGTAGATTTGAGCAATAATAATATCTACACCGTGACATTTAATGAATAAAGTACGATCAGCTTCACCACGGTTAAAACCAAATTTAAGAAGGAAGTTAGTTAGACGATCATACCATGCATGAGGGGCTTGTTTCAATCTACACAGAGCCTTCTTGAGCTTGTACACATAGTGTGGATGGTAAGGATCTTCAAATCCTTTTAGTTGTTCGACATAGACTTCCTTATCTAGGTAACCATGTAATAATGCACATTTTACATCCATTTGGTGTAAAGTAATTTTTAGAAAATATGCAATAGCAAGTAAAAGTCTAATTGACTCAATTCTAGCCACAAGTGCAAAAGTTTCGTCATAATCGATTTTTTCAACCTGAGTATAGCCTTGTGCAACTAGACAAGCTTTGTTTCTCACAACTGTTCCTGATTCGTCTGATTTATTTTTAAAAATTCACTTAGTTTCAGTTACATTTGTATTATATGGACGTGGAACTAAGTCCCAGTCTTCATTTAGAGAGAATTGTTCAAGCTCTTCTTGCATTGCTTGAATCCAAAAATTATCTTTAAGTGCTTCTAAAACATTTTTTGGTTCTAAAGTAGATATAAAACAAGAAAGACTAACCTCTTGGTACATGATAGACATACACACATACCTTACAATTTCTCTGTAGTTGAGTGGTTTTTTCCCTCTTGTTTTAATTCCTTCAAAAACTCCCCCTATCACCTGGCCTGTGGGATGGTTCTTCCTAGTCCTTGATGAGGTGTCCCTTCGAACTTGATCTAGCAATTCAGCATTTGACTCCTCATCCATAACCTCTGTGGTCTCTATTATGTTGCTTCGGATGTGACAACATTTGGAGCACCATCTGATTCTTTACCAGTCTGCACATTTTCCACTTTCATACAATCTTCAAAGACAGTTTTACCTTTATGGCTAAGTTTAGGTAAGCCTTTAACCGCTTCATATGAGACCAATTTCTCTAAATTACAGTAGTTGACATGCCCTAACTTTTGATGCCATATTGTTGTGTTATCGACCTTTGCATTATTGCATGTTTCTTGTCTTACAACAAGATAACAATTGTCACATGTTCTAGTACCTATCATGACACATACATTGGCTTCATTTGTAACCACACAAGCACTCTTATTAAATTTTACCTCAAGATTTTCATCACACAATAGGATGATACTAAGCAAATTAGCCATTAATCCCTCAACGTGCAATACATTTCTTAAGGCTGGAATATTAGGGACATTCAAGATCCCTTTTCCAATTATCTTGCTTTTAATGCCACCTCCAAAAGTCAAGTTTCCTCCATTGAATAACTCATAGTTCCTTAGAAATCCTTTTGTACCTGTCATGTGGCGAGAACACCCACTATCAAAGTACCAAGAACCTGAAATGTTAGTTCTTAATGCAGTTATGACAACATTACAAGTTAAATTCATTTGAGGAGCCCAAACTCTCTTGAAACATTTTTTACCTCTTGGCTCAGAAATGTTGCTCCGATTGTTATTCGAAATGTTGGACGACAATTTAGGCAACATTTTGCTCATAGAATTTTGAAGTTTGAAAAAGCATGGTTTTAAGTGTCTAGGGGAGTTACAGTGATGACATACAAACTTCATATTATTTGACATATACGAGAACCTACAATTCATCCCATTTTCTTTTACAAAGCGCATTTTATCATTTGTGTCAAAGAGATTAGAGCATATAGTTTTAAGAGAGTTTTCGTACCCAATACCTACATGTGAAGGTTTACTAAAGTTGAGTATCTCATTCAATTTTGAAGTCCCCATGTTGAGCTTGTTGAAGGTTGCTTCGGCTAAATCCAGTTTTGCACAAATCTTACCAAATTTAGTATCCTCTTTGGTAAGTGCAACCTCTAGTCGGGTTGTTGTGCCTTTTAAATCTTTATTCTCATGAGTTAAAGATTTTACATTTTTGTCAAGTTTGCTTGGATTCTATGATTAAGGCTTTACAAATACTTTGTAATTCATTAATCATATCATCTTTGCATTCAACTTGATCCATACACTCAACATCACTAACAGAAATAGAACCACTAAAGCAATTAACATCATAATAGTTAAGAAATTCATACCTTTCGGATGTCATTGAGAATGTTGATATTGTTGCTGATGTTGGAGCAAATGTCGTGATATCTGAGACAACATTAAAGATGACATCTTCATTATTCGATAGAGACTGTTCGTAAACAGTGGCCAGCATTACTTGTGTTTCAATTTCACAATCTTCTTCCTCTTCTTCTTCATCATCACTAAGTGAAATCCATAGGTTCTTACCAAAATTTCTAAGAGTGTTTGCACATTCGTTGGCATAATGACCCCAACCCGAGCATGCATGACATTGCATGAACTCAAGTGGGATCAAATTTGGTACGATCTGAGTTGGTTCTTCTTAGTTGATTTCCTTTTTGTACATTTGGAAGGAATCTAGTAGGCTTTTGATTGAAGACTTGGTTTTGGTGCTCTTTAGATTTAGATTGATTTCTTTCATTGTTGAGCTTCCTCATCATCGAATTGTATTTTCGAGTGAGTAAGGCAATATTTGCACCTTCACCAATTTCTTCAAGATTCTCATACTCTTCTTCGATTTGACTCTCCGAGGATTGAACTTGAAGTGCCACATTCTTGCTGTTATATAATTTATTTTGATTCTCAATGTTCATCTCATAAGTTTTGAATATGCTCATCAAGGTATGAAGGTCCATTGTGGCAAGATTGTGAGCTTCTTCAATGGCACAAATCTTTAAATTGAAATTTTCAGGAAGAAAATAGAGAGCCTTTTCAACAAGTTGAGTGTTGGTTAATGGTTCACCAGGCACTTGACATTCATTTGAGATGTCAATCAACTTTTCACAATAAGATTTAATATCATCCATTTCTTCCATCCTTAAACATTTATATTTACTCATAAGCATACATAGCTTTGTTCGACGAACACTTGAGCTACCTTCACAATGAATTTGTAAAGTATCTCATGCGTCCTTAGTCGTGGGGCAGTTCTGAATGAGTTTGAACATGTAGAGATCAACCCATCCAAAAATTAAATTTAAGGCCTTTTCGTTAAAGCTATCATTATTGGTTTCTTCTGCAGTCCATTCGAATTCAGGTTTAACAAAAATGTCACATTCCTCATCCGGTGGCAACATTTGAACAACATACCCATTGGTTATAGATCTCCATGCCCTAACATCAATTGATTTGATATGAGAACGTAGGCGAATCTTCCAATAGGCATAGTTTGAACCATCTAAAATAGGAAGTCTACCAATAGTCGAATTTTCCGGATCCATAGCTTATGACAATAGGACCAAACACTTATTGTGTCAATTGTTGGCTCTCATACCACTTGAAGGGTGTCAAAGGCTACAGAAAGTAAAAGCAAGAGATGAAATAAATCGAATGCCAATTCTGTTTCCGAATGTCAGCGGTAATGTCATCTGACACAAGTGACAACACTTCGATAAAACAGAAAACCTTTAAGACTAAAATGCAACGGAAAAGAAAAAGAACATAAATGTTTATATTTTCATATGTTATATGTTGATATAATTTATGATGGTCAATGACCAGAAGTATTGTATATATTTTATATACAAAATTATAAATTTCTTTCTTTACAGATTTACAAGATAAAATGGAAAGGAATTAAAAGTTTAAGTCGTAGATGACTTCTGCCTAAAAAATCTAACTATGTAGACATAGACAACCTCTCATTACAATCGCTCCATACAAAACTAATCTAGAATCTAAACATCAATTGTAATGTTGGACAGAATGTTGTCAACACACTCAGACAACATTTGTGATCCAGATTTCTGAGATGAAATCCCGAGAACTCTCTTGGTATTTTTACATTTTGATTATGGATCATCGATTCACTGTTGTGGCCTATCTATTTATAATAGAGAGTCTTCCTTGAAAAACTCATCGATCAGTTGAGGAGGTTGAGAGAAAGGTGGGCAACTGGTGTGTTTGTTGGAGAAGATCATGGAGTCGAAATCTCAACAACTTTGACTTGTTCTTCACTCAACTTCTTCCCCAAGCTTTGACTCTTTCTCCCACATTTTACACAGCTCCTAATTCACACGCCTAAGTCATTTTTATCTCTCAGTAAAAATATTACTGCTTATCGTGAAGTAAGACAAAACTGTTTTTCGAAAATGTGTCCCAACATTTTTGTGCATTCAAATCAGTACTTTAGAAGATATGTTGGGTCAAATGTCACAACACCAAACTCAACATTAACATAATCAATACCTATGGCTATTAGAGAAACAAAAGGTGCTCTCATGGAACCAATAATTCATGCATACTATGCGAGTTCTATTATTCTAGAAGCATAATTTATTTTCCAAGTACAACAGTTTCCTGAATGTTGTTATGGCTAGGCAGTTTCCAAGTACCACATTTTTCTCGAATTATATATTTTTTTCCCAGTATCTACCTCTAAGATTATGTTGGGTTTCTGTTAGAGCACCATTGTGGGAGCATAAGAGTATATGTCTTCAAGACAAGTGCCTCAAACTGTACCTTGTGAAAAAAAAACAAGTGCCTCAAAACTGAATGTCACAATCAATTTCGTACACTTTATGCTAGCCATGCGGGGATTATAATATATGGATTATTTATATAGTAAGTATTAATGAAGGGATTGTTTATTGTTAAATGGTAAATAGTAATGTGAGATGTTATGCAGTGCATAAAGATACAAGGAATGTTAGGTAGGTATTACCTACTTTAAGGGCATTTTCATTTTTAGAATCTTTTACTTATATATTACTAATGCTTATAATCTTATGACACATTCTATCCCACATAAAATAATGCATAAACTCTTGAATAGTTGAATTCGCATATTTAGTTGCACCAACCAAGCGTTGCATTCGTTATGGGAGAATTTGTTTTTCTTATACGGCCAACCAGACGCACGGCTACATTCCGTATGCCTCCAACCAAACACTGTATTATTTCATACAGAACTTTATGTTGAGATTATTTTTTCTAATCATTCTAACCAATGACCCCTAAAAGAATTGGTACCCCCATTGAACACTGTACTTTGTTATGTTGTGATCACGATAGATTCTGAGGAATACAACAGTACCAATTTTTTTTAAAAAAAACTCGGAGAGAGAACAAATGAATCAGATTCTTCTGAAAGCAGCTTTTCTTAATTTATTTTTTGCTGAAGTTGTTGTCAGTGTTATTAATATATCAATAACAACATAACCAGTATAATTCCACAAGTGGGGTCTGAAGAGAGTATACTGTACACAAACCTTACCCCTACCTTGGGAAGTCGAGAGACTGTTTCTGATACTTGCATTACACTGGACACTGCTGTCACAAATATCAATTCTGTCATGACTGTCCCTTGTACACAATTAACATTTTAATTCTTTCACAATGAAAAAGAAAAAACAAGACACTGCAAAATTTGTCACGTTGACAGGGGTAGGTCTGTTGATAATTTGTCTTATACTATATGCTTGTAGGACACAAATTATCGAACAGATTGATCGGGATGTACAGTGCACCCATCCAGACCTGCACTTCTTCTGAGGGGACACACCATTTGCAAAATCTAACCAGGCAAGAGCTAGTCTTTTTGGCTTGATAATACAAACCACAGTGGATATACCAAGTCTATCTTTTGTTTTCTGGATGCTTTGAGGATTATACTCATTATATTTGCCAAACTGAATCCTGGTATTAGATATGTGTAAGGGATGAATGAGACTTTTCTACGTATTCAGGAATGATCCCAATGAGGAGGATGCAGTAAGTGATACTTTGTTCCCTTAGTCATGTTATGTTGGTAGTTACTCCCAGAACATGATAGCAGGTACGAAGTTCCCCTAAAGAATTTGGGGCCTTCACCTAAAGGATTGTTAGTCTTATAAAATGCTGCAATTTGTAGAACCATAAAACATTGGAAACATGAACAATTAAAAGGGAAAAAGATAGATAAAAATCTCCTGAGTATTTGCTTTACTTGTTGATCCTGTATTAGCAAATGGGACCTTTACATTAGATACAACTTGCAAGACCCCCACCCCCACCCCCACCCCCACCCACCCAATCCCTCTCTCATCTTTGGTGTCTCCCTTGACTCCTCAATTGAATCTTACAACAGGTACAGATTAACAAATAGAACCACATTCAGTCAAGGAAATAAGGTCCTCTTAAATAAAGTGGTAGGATAATTATGGGTCTCAAATCATAATCAAATCACATTTATTGTAATCACATGATTATGATATGATTGTAAATTAGTATCAATTCATTTAGGATGATTAGATAGGTCTTCCATAATATTAGCATTGTATACTTGTATATATATTTTCAATATGAGTATGAAATAAACCAAGGAATCAATTACCTACATGATATCAAGAGCCATAAATTTTTTGCCCTAAACCCTATCTCCCCTTCGGCCTCCTCTTAGCCGAAAATTTCTTTATTTTCTCTTTCTTTCATCTTTTCTCTTCTCTCTCTCGGTTGAAGTAGGGTTTTCTCACAAAACCCTAAACCTAAAAACCACTACTCTAACCCTAAACCACTACCCCCTCAGCTACCAACTTTTCTCATCTCTCTGAAAGCCCTAGCCGACACTTAGGGTTATCTACTACACTTCCACCAAACACAAAACAATTTTCTCTCCTTCCGTTTGTTTTGATTTTTCGTGGAAAACTATGACCGAAAAACAAAAATTTCATCCAGCTCTTGCCGTAAACAACGTCAAGAACTTTATTTCCATAACACTTGAGATGGAAAAAGGGAAACACATCTTGGGCGGAATTGTTCAAAATTCATTGTCGCGCATATGAGGTAATAGGCTATATCATACCTTTCGAGTCATCATCGGACACCACTGAGGTGGACAAAAAGTTATGGTCTCATTTAGATGCTATAATCCTTCAATGGATTTATGACACTATCTCCAACGATCTTTTGCATACCATATTAGAGCCGAACTCTACAGCTCAACAGGCGTGGGAACGTTTACAAAATATTTTTCAAGATAACAAACTTTCTAGGGTTGTATATCTTGAACACTAATTTACCAGCGTTAAATTGGATGACTTCTCAAACGTGTCCGCCTATTGTCAAGAATTGAAGGTGCTCACAGACCAACTATCCAACGTTGGTTCGCCTGTAACAAATCAAATGTTGGTTCTTCAATTAAATTCAGGATTGAATGAATAGTATGATGGAGTCACTACATTCATTCAGCAGAGTAATCCATTGCCTCCATTTTACGAGGCTCGTTCGAGGTTGATTCTCGAGGAAACACAAAAAGCAAAGCAGGCAGCCTCCAGGGCAGCCACTGCCGGAACTGCCCTCGTCTCCACCAACTTATTTTCTGCAGATTTTCAGCCACAAAATTCTGGTTCGGGTGGAACTGGAAACCACAACAATAATGGTCAGAAACCGGGGTCAAACCGTAACAATAAAGGAAAAAATAATGAAGGGAAAGAAACGTGGAAGGGGTGGAGGACAGCCCGCTGGCCCAGCAGCAACCACCACCAGCAGGGGCAGTGGCATCCCAACCAGTAGCAGCCGCTTGCCTAGCCCGACAGAAACCAGTGGGGGCAGTACCCGTAGTGGGCCTATGCTCCACAATGGACTGCCCCTCTGTGCCCATACCCTACCATGTCGTGGGCCAGACCCTCATCTTCAAACTGACAATCCGAAATTCCAGGTTCTCATCCGCAACATGCTTTTGCAGCACAAACACCATCTCTTGTAGGCTATGCTCCCACCGATATCGAACAAGCCATGAACAATATGAATCTGAATGTTCTAGATGAGTCATGGTACATGTACACATGGGCTACGTCTCACATGACGGCATCTCAAGGTAATCTCTCATCTTATTTTAATATGAACAGTAATAATAATATTATTGTCGGTAGTGGGCAGAAAATTCCAATTCATGGTATTGGTCAAGTAAAACTTCCCTCACCTCACCCACCGTTATATTTGAAAAACGTCTTACATACACCAAATCTGATTAAAAACTTGATATATGTACGACATTTTACTATTTACAACAATGTTTCTATGAATTTTAATCATTTTGGGTTTTCTGTGAAGGATTTTCAGACGGAGATGTCACTAATGAGATGTAATAGCACGGGGGGACTTGTATCCCGTCACTACTATTTCCAACAACCAAGTGACCAAACCAACGAACTTTGCAGCTATTTCCCTTACCGTATGGTATGATCGGTTGGGACACCCGGGAGCACCTGTCACGACCCGACCCGACGGGCCGCGACTAACCGCCCTAATGACGTCATTATACTAACCTGTCATACATAATCCAACTAACACTTAATGAGTCTGAAATCCGGCAGCATAACTCCGCAATAGCAACATATGTCAGGGTAGGCAAGCCGACGAGGCTGCCTTTACCCAAGATTGTACATGTCTCATGAGGAGTCACAACTAGCCAATATAACATAACAAGCAAGCCGACAAGGCTGCCACCAGATGGTAACGTATATACATGGGAACACCCCAGCACAGAATACAATAACATGACCGACCAAAACAGAGTCATAACCCTTACATACGTACAACCCACCACTGTCTACAGACCTCTATAAGAAGAATAACGACATATGACGGGACAGGGCCCCGTCGTGCCCCTAAATACGAACATAATTCTAAAAGGGATTCGGTACCGAAATGACAAAGCCCTGGATCAAAGGAGCTTTCCAACCTGCTGAGTAGAACCTAGGCCTGAGGTTCACCAAACTGAAAACATGTACCTGCGGGCATGAAACGCAGCCCCCCGAGGAAAGGGGGGTCAGTACGAAATAATGTACTGAGTATGTAAAACATGAAGCTGTAAAAGAGATCATAATTAGCCAACAGAAACAGAAGATCAGTATAAAAATAAGGATTCAAATCCAACTGTGCCATAAACCATAAAAGTCAGTTGTGCCTTATAAAAATGAGAGTCAAGGCAAGAAAACATGAATGCCTGTCCATATACATATATATACCTGTAACGTAACCCGGCCCACTAGTGCGGGACTCGGTGGAATCATATCATAACCCGGCCCATGCTGGGACTCGGTAAATCATCTCTCATCTATGGATCCATCCTACGTAACCCGGCCCTCTAGTGAGGGTCTCGGTGAACAATGCAAGGATGTGCACGAGTCGTAACCCGGCCCGGGACTCGGTGAGGTGAAGTAGTAACACTTAGCATGAGTAGATATCGTGAGTAACCATATGCAAGTAAAAATTATCATCTGACTCTCAATAAAATCATTGTAATAATGTCATAATAAACTCTTTGCTGAAAAATCATAGGCACTTTTCATAACAATCCTCATTAGGAATTAAACTGTATAAGAATTAAGTACGTCCGCCGTACTTTCATTAAATCATGCCAAAAAGAAAGAAGTAAGAGTTTCACATACCTCTTAGACGAACTAATCAACTCTATATTAGAGTACGTCTCGATTTAGAACTTCAACCTATAATAATGGTAATACGTTCGTCAATTCTATGATCGCTAGCATACTTTATATCGAATAACGACTTCTTATTTTATAAAAATTCGGGCAGCACTTCCCCTGTTTATACATGTTTCCACAACTTCCAAACGAGGCTAATAACATCAATAAACAAGCACCAATTAAGGGCACAACCAAGACAACAATAAAGGGAATTACACACCCACTTCTCATGTAAATTTAGCCTCTTAATCCACCTTAAAACAGCCCACAAAACAGCCCATGTTCCAACAACAACGAGGGTAGAATGTGAAGCATTTCTATGCCTTTCCACACCCTTATTCCTTTAGGACTTACCTTAGAAATTACCACACTTAAACATGCATAATGGTGACTAAATTTTCAGAATTATAACACCACAAAACAGCCCCTAAAACAGTCCATATACATCACAACATGTCCAACAATTTCATGCAAGTTCTTGGCCACAACATGTCACAATTCCATAACTCTTATCTTAATTCCTATAATCCAATTTCGAATTTTAATACTTCCATATAACTAATTCCAACTAAATCTCCAAGTTTCCTTTCAATTCCATCATGCAATTAGTGATAATAACACAACAATAACCAACGAATCCAACAACACCAAAATCTGTCCCAAATTGGCAACTAGCCCAAAATGGTCACATGCAATGCTTAAATTCCAATTCTTCCTTAACACAAATTCATTACCTTAATTCTAACAACATGCATTCCAATTATATCATAGAAAGAAGAATTTTTATACCTCAAATTCGTCAAAACAGTCCGCAATTTTCTGCCACTGTTTTCCGAAATCCCCAACTGTTTTGTAATTTTTCTCCTCCTTTTTCCCTACTTCTTCAACTCCAATTTACATGCAAGTGTTCTACAATGTTAAGCCATCATCCCTACACGTTTTCTTCCAAAATTTCATCCCAAAATTTCGAAAATTCCGGCAGATTTCGCCCAAGCAAAGGGCTGTTTTGCCACTGTTTTTACTGCTTGTTTTTGGTGTTGTTTTGCTTCTAATTTTTGGTGAAAAATGTAGTCTAGGAAGAGAAGATAACAACCTTAATTTTGGTTATGGGTGGAGGGTGATTTTCGGATTTGTTTGGAGGAGAGAATGAGAGGAGAGTTTGGTTTTTGTTTAAGTGTAGGAAGAAGATGAAGAGGTAATGTAGGTTTATTAAAAAAATCTGATTTCCTTTTTACACTTTGGCCCCCAAGTTCTTCAATTAATAAATCTCAAACCCACTTCTTTTAATTCCCGAGAATTTCATAAGCCTCGTATCCTCAATGTCATAATTTTATAATACAATACTATTCCATAACGGGAATATACAATTATTGCTATAAGTATCCAACGTCACCCTTATTGTGACCAACATCTTTCCGGAATCACATCCTCTTGTATACTAATTTCCGGATTAGCATATATAAATATACTCTATATCCAAGATTCGAATCTTACCTCCTTAATTACGTCCTCTAATTATAGTCTTAAAATTACGAGGTGTAACAGCACCGATGTTCAACACTCTTAGGAACAATAGTTTTGTTGCTTGTAACAAACTTTTGGACTTTTCTGTTTGCCAGACTTGTGTGTTTGGGAAGCATGTTAAACTTCTTTTTTCATTATCTGCTTCAGATACGCTTATGCATTTTGATGTTGTGTATTGTGATTTGTGGACATCACCGGTTTTGAGTTCGGTATGTCATAAATATTATATGTTTCTTCTAGATGATTATTCGAATTTTTTTTGGACATTTCCCTTAGGGCATAAATCGCAAGTCTTCACCATTTTAAATAATTTAGTGTGTTTATCAAAACTCAATTTGGCAAATCCATTAAATGTTTTCAATGTGAGAGAATTCATAAATACCAAATTTATGTTTTTGTCAATAAAATGGGATGTATTTGCGTCTTTCATGTCCACATACATCACCACAAAATGGGAAAATCGAAAGAAAAATTCAAACAATTAACAATATCATTAGGTCTCTTCTTGTGCATTCGTCCACCCAACCGAGTTTTTGGCATCATTGTCAGGACCCAAACCGGAGGGCCATGACGGGTACCCGGACCTCACCTGCCGAGTTAACATCTAACCATAATTAATCACGGGCCCCAAGGGCCATCACAAAGTACCCTACTGACACATATAGATGATAAACAAGAAAGAAGCTATGTAAAATCTTACAAACAGAAGGGCTCAACCCATGCATACACACACACTAAGACCGACAAGGCCATACCTGACTGATATACACAAGACATTGTCTACAAGCCTCTAAAGAGTACGCATTATCATAAGGTCGGGACAGGGCCCCGCCATACCCATATGTACATGAAAAAATACCGTACCGAGATTAGACCGATACTCCGAAACAAGGGGAGTGCTCTAATATCCGCTGAGTCAGCAACCTACTAATGCGGATCATCGCCTTGCCTACGTGAACCCGCGGACATGAAATGCAGCGTCCCCCGACAAAAGGGATGTCAGTACTACTGATGTACCGAGTATGTCAGGCATGAAGAATAACATAACAAAGACATAAAAGTAAACTGTGACAAGAAACAACCAACCAGTAGTGAATGCCTCGGAGGGCCATAATATGCATAAGTATCATGTCTGTGCAGGATGCCTCTGAGGGCTATAATATGCCTAAGTGTCATGCACAATGCGGTCATACATATATATATGCGTATACAACACCGTCTCCTATCATATCATTTCGGCCTCTGTGGGCATAATCATCATCATATACCAGTTGATCGGGTGGTGTGCGTATATAACGCCGTATCCCTTTTCCCCTCTCATACCATATAGTAGTGTATATAACACATGTGGGTCAAGGGTAATACATGAATATAATGCATGAATGATAATAAAACACTATGAACTTATCGGACTGACATAATATCGCTTCACCTCCGATTAATATTGTGAATCTTAACATATTTCCCATATACCTCAATAGGGATTTAGGAACATATTTAGACATGCTTTGAAAATAGAAATGAATAACATGAACATCCTTAATTACAAAGAGTAGAATCATTTATGGAACAATAGTACGTGTACGTTTTGTTACATGGAACATTCCAAAAGAAGGATTTTCCTTAACATACCTTTTAAGAGACCCTTCGAACAATTTCTGTGAATCAATCGCCCCCTTAAAATATTAATCTTAAATAATACGGAACCAGTCCGTTCATCCCCGAACTCTTCAAGGAATAAGTGCCTACCTAACAACAAGCCCAACATTGATGCCTACTACTCTCGTTGATGCCACAATTCTCTTAGGAGAGAAAGTTTGATTCAGGATTAACATTTCTTAGATGAAATGTTGTTGTACATTTTTCCCATTCAAGGTAGTTTATGAATAGTAAAAAAAATAAATGATGCAGCAAAGTGTTGGTTCTTCCCTTAATTATCCCAAATTTAAATTGATTGGAAATGCCAACTATTTGATCAAGTTACCATGAGAAGACACGTGGCCCCATCTAACTTTATTACTAACCTTGTGGATTTATTAGTAAGCTTGTATAAGTGAATGTGGGAATTCCACGTTTCATCCCTTTGCACCAAATATTGGTTTCTATCCAAAATTATATATAATGGTGAACATTCCCTTGTGAGATTTACATGGACATACTGTCCGCTAAACATTACCTAATTATTTCAACTAATCCTTTTGTCTTCCCCTTCAACCTAACATCTAGCTAATTACCAATATAAATAATTCTTTGATCTCAATTCACTTAAATTATAATCACCTTTAACACACTTCATATACTCATTGTCACAATCATGCGATATAACACTAGTCCATAACCTCTTTTGATACAAGAATTTATTTTCCACCGCCATCATCACACTTTTAAGTCCTAAATTATTTCGAAATCGCATCTTTTTATATATTAAGCTCTTCATTTGCGTACGTGAATATGAAATAAAAAATTTCCAACGCTCGGGTCTATTTACATACGTCTAGCGATTCAAACCATGGCCCGAAAGTACGGGATGTTACATTCTTCCCCCCTTAGAAACATTCATCCTCGAATGTTGGAGTGACATATCTAATCCCCGTCACGTAGCCAGAAAATACAACCACCTTTTCATGGGGCCATATAATATAATGTACATCATTACATCAGACATCACACGGTCCTTAAGCATTAATTATAATAATATGAAATTGAACTCACCTTATGCTTCTCTCGGAACCTCGGCGTTGGTCTGTAATAGGTAGGGATATTTGTGTTTCATCTCCTCTTCTGCCTCCCATGTCATTTCTTCTACATTCTTATTCTGCCAAAGAACTTTCACGGAGGCTACTTTTTTAGTCCTCAACTTGCGGACTTGTCGATCTAAGATAGCAATATGAACCTCTTCATATGATAGATCCTCTGTAACCTTCACATCATCAATTGATATAATTCGGGAAGGATCTCCAACACACGCTCTCAACATAGATACATGGAAAACCAGATGGACAAACTCTAACTCTGAAGGCAAGTCCAATTCGTAATCTACTTGGCCGATTCATCGAATTATGCGATATGGCCCAATATACTTTGGGCTAAGCTTTCCCTTTATCCCAAATCTCATTACCCCCTTCATAGAGAAATCTTCAAAAAGACCCAATCATCTACCTGAAACTCTAAGTCTTTCCGTCGCATATCTGAATACGACTTCTGACGACTCTGAGCGGTTAACAACCGTTCTTGGATAACCTTCACCTTCTATATGGATTGGTGTACCAAGTCAGGCCCAAATGACTATGATTCGCCTACCTCGAACCATCCGATAGGAGATCTACACCTCCGTCCATACAAAGCCTCGTATGGAGCCATTTTAATGGTAGCATGATTGTTGCGATATTTCTAGATGCTACGCAAGTGTACATATCGTAATTTGTAATAAATTTCTGTAACACCGAGTATCGTTCACATAGACTAATTTATCAAGTACCAATTAATTAATCTTTAGTTTCTATTTGGCCAACGAATATAAGTGGTGATTTCTAAACTAACGAATTAACAACTAAAATAGATTGTAGGAATAAAATAGTAGTGAAAACACACAAAGTTTAATTTAGTAATGAAAGAAATTAGGGTTTCCAATCTCATCAACAATCCACTCTATCATTTATTAATGCAAGACTAGCGATTCTTCTTCTTGTTAAGATAGCAGGTTAACTGAGATGTTCTATATTCCGATTAGGACATATAAAAACTCAACCTAAATGAAATTTTTTTATATTTCTATGATAAATTCGATCACATAGGAGGATAAAGATCAACAACCTAAAAATCTACACAGGCAATCGTGGTACTCTCGTTCAAGATTAAACCTACATCTAATCAACTATAGCATATTCAAATCTCCCTTTTCAGATCTCGATTTGAAATCATATAGGTAATGAAAACTAATGGCCAATTAATTCTCATTCAATAAACACAAGTTGAATAGATCTTAATAGATGAAGAAGAACATTAGCAATGCATTAAATCATAATAGAGTTTCAAGTGATTCAACGGAAAACCCTAATAGAAGTAATTAGCTCATAGTCATGCTAAGAACTAATTAACTAAATATCCAATATGAACTGAATTCAAGTAAAGAAAAGGAAAAAAACTTGAACAATAAATGTCTCTAATGGCTTTTTGTTCTCTTGTTCCTTGCCTCCAAAGTGTCCTCCTTTCAAAATGCGCCTCTCCCAGCATATATCACAAAAAAATCCCCTAGAATGGACCTTTTTGCCCTTGTTAAATTTAGGTTTTTCGCAGTCCTGATGTCGTCGGCGCTGCATCTCATCTATTAGAGCCCCACAACGCTAATTCGCTTCTGAAAGTCGCTCACTTTCTGCCAGTGAGGTGTCGCGGCGCTAATGTTGGGCGCCGCGGCCTTCAGCGTCGCGTCTCTTCAGCGTTCTTCGTCCGAAATTTATTTAGACTGCTTTTTAAGCTTCTCATGGCTTCTTTGACTCATTTCTTGTGACCAACTATGCATTTTTGTCCTTAATAACCGCATATTTCCTTTGGCTTCACCTTATTCCTTTTTGAATCGCTTAAAGTCTGAAAACACAAAATAACACGTATAATACTGCACAAGACAAATAAAAGACAAACAAAAGACTCCCTAAAATACACTCTAAAACAATACTAAAATCTACCTAACAATGATAATTGTTATTGTAAGCAAACTCAATAAGGGGTAAATGATCATCCCAACTTCCCTTAAAGTCCAATACACAAGCTCGTAGCATGTCCTTGAGCGTCTGAATCGTACGCTCGTCCTGCCCGTCTGTCTGAGGGTGGAAAGTTGTGTTATGATTAACTTGGGTGCCCAAACCTTTTTGAAATGATTTTCAGAAGTTAGCTGTAAACTGTGCACCTCGGTCGGATATAATAGAAATAAGCACACCATGAAGGCGAACAATCTCCTTAACATATAACTTCGTGTAGTCCTCGGCTGTGTAGGTAGTTTTGACCGCAAGGAAATGAACTAATTTGGTCAATCTATCAATAATTAATCAAATAGAATCAAACTTATGATAAGAGCGAGGTAAACCCGTAACAAAGTCCATATTAATCATTTCTCATTTCCACATCGGAATCTCAATGTTCTGAGCCAAGCCATCGGGCTTTTGGTGCTCTATTTTTACTTGCGGACAATTAGGACACTGAGCTACAAACTCCGTAATGCTCTTTGTCATGTCGTTCCACCAATAGATACCCTTGAGATCATGATACATCTTAGTAGATCCAGGGTGAATGGAATATCATGAGCAATGGACCTCCGTCATAATTTTGTCTCGTAACCCCCATATATTTGGAACACATAAACGACCCTGGTGCCTGAGGACTCCATGTTCGTCAATCTCAAAGGTTGTAGTCTTCTTTTGTTGAATGTCCTCTCTAATTTTTTCCAAACTGGGGTCTTCTCACTGACGTTCCTTAACTTCTGATATGAGGGACGACTCTGACATATTCTGAATCACAAAGCCACCATCCTCCGAATCCATTAGTCGGACTCCCATACTAGCTAACTGATGGAGCTCTCTTACTAACTCCTTCCTCTCGACTTGCACCGACATCGAGCTGACCATCGACTTACGACTGAGTGTGTCTGCTACAACATTAGCTTTATCAGGATGGTATAAAATGTCCATATCATAATCCTTTAATAATTCAAGCCACCTCCTTTGTCTCAAGTTCAACTCTTTTTGTTTAAATATGTATTGCGGACTTTTATGATCCGTGAAAATGTCTACATGAACACCATACAAGTAGTGCTGCCAAAGTTTTAGTGCATAGACCACCGTGGCCAACTCCAAATCGTGCGTCAGATAGTTTTTCTCATATTTCCTCAATTTCCTTGAAGCATAGACAATAACTTTACCATGTTGCATTAGCACACATCCTAAACCTGCTCCAGAGGCATCACAATACATCACGTAGCCTTCTGGACCCTCTGGGAGAGTAAGGACTGGTGCCGATGTTAGTTTGTCTTTTAACTCTTAGAAGCTCTGCTCACATGTATCGGACCACTGGAACTTTATGTCCTTTTGTGTAAATTTTGTTAATGGTGCTGATATGGTAGAAAACCCTTCTACAAACCTCATATAATAGTCGGCTAAGCCCAGAAAGCTGCGAACCTCTGATGGAGTCGTGGGCCTCGGCCAATTCTTCACCGCTTCAATCTTCTGAGTGTCAACTCTTATACCTTCATCTGACACTATATGACCAATAAAATCCACTGAATTCAACCAAAACTCACACTTGGAGAGCTTAGCATACAACTTATGATCTCGGAGCGTCTGCAATACTATTCGCAAATGATCCACATGCTCTGCCTCCGAGTGAGAGTAAACCAAAATATCATCTATAAATACTATCACAAATACATCTAAAAATGGGCGAAACACGATGTTCATTAGATCCAAAAATGCTGCCGGCGCATTTGTGAGTCTTAATGACATCACTAAGAACTCGAAGTGCCCATACCTTATTTTGAAAGTCATTTTCGGAATGTCCTTCTCTTTGACCCTTAGATGATGATACCCCAACCTTAGGTCGATATTTGAGAAACATTTTGCACCCTTGTAACTGGTTAAACAGGTCGTCAATTCGGGGAAGAGGGTCTTGTTTTTAATAGTGACTTTGTTCAACTGTCGATAGTCAATACACATCCGTAATGAGCCATCTTTCTTTCATACAAACAATATCGGCGCACCCCAAGGGGATATGCTGGGCCTAATAAAGCCTTTCTTAAGCAGATCTTTTAATTATTCCTTTATTCTTTCAATTCAGATGGAGCCATTCTATAAATAGGAATATATATCGGTTAAGTGTCTAGCAATACGTCTATACCGAACTCAATCTCCCTTTCGGGAGGAAGGCTTGGAAGTTCGTCTAGAAATACATCAAGAAACTCATTAACCACCGGAATTGATTGAGAAGTAGGTGGTTCGGCATCGACATCTCTAGCCCGAACAAGATGGTATATATAACCTTTGGAGATCATCTTTCTTGCTTTAAGGTATGAAATAAACCTATTTTTGGCATCGCCGTATTACCCTTCCATTCAAGGACTAGCTAGCCTGGAAACTAAAATCTAACAATCTTTGATCGGCAATCAACATTAGCGTAGCACGATGCCAGCCAATCCATGCCCATAATAACATTGAAATCAAAAATTTATAATTCTACCAAATCTGCTAAGGTCTGATGGCTACAAACTATTATTGCACAATTTTGATATACCCGTCTAGCAATTACTGACTCACCAACTGGTGTAGATACCACAAATAGATCTCTTATCAACTCAGGCTCCATACCAAATTTACAAGTAATGAAAGGGGTGACATATGATAGATTGGAGCCAGGATCTAACAACGCATATACATTAAGTGAAAAGACTAATAATATACCTGTAATAATATCAGGTGACGACTCCTGATCTTGTCGACCCATCAATGCGTAAATGCAGTTCTGGCCACCACCGAAGCTAGTTGTTCCACCCCTACCTCTGCCTCGACCGCTAACGTCTGATGACCTTGCCCTGATGGGCGTACTGAAGATGATGAGGCTGCTACAGATCTGGCCAACTGGGCCCTAACACTTTCGCCTCCCATCGGACACGCTCGCATAATATGACCGGGATTACAACAAGAATAACACACATATTATCCTCGTCGACACGGCCCCGAATGGGCCTTACCACACTGCTTACATCGAGCCAACGGCGGCCTCATCTGAATAGAATCCCCTCTATAATAAGACCTTGATTCTCGTGAACTCTGACTTGGTCTCCATTGAACAAGCCGATCAACCCTCGACCTAAAAAACGTTAATGATATGCTAGCTTCCGGGTAGGATGTGCGTCTATAAAGCTATGGCCTAGGCCCACCTCTGAACTCTCCTATGTATCGAGCCCTCTTATGCTGGCCCCTATCACTCTCTCGATCTACCCGTTGTTGTCTCTTACGATCCTCCAGATTCTGTGCATAAGCCTGAATGTGAGCAATATCCATATTCGGATTCAGAGAAGCCGTAGTACACTCATTGACTAAGTACGGCCCCAAGCCAGTAACAGACATATGTACATGGTCACTCATCTTAGCTATAATCGTATGAGCATATCTGGCCAATAAATTAAACAACAAGCTATATTCTCGAACACTCATATTGCTCTGCTCAAGACATGAAAATGTTGTAAGAGGCCTCTGAAAACTCTCTCCATCCTGCTGGTGGAGCACGAGGTCCCCTAGAATGCTCACATATCTCATACTAGGTCGCCATGACATCCCGTAGTCTATAAGAAGCAAACTTTACCGACTCGATATCGGTGGCATCCATTACCTGCAAGGTACGCTGTATCTGATCCAGAAAATTTTGTGGGTTCGCGTTCAAGTCTGATCCCGTGAATACCGGAGGGTCCAGGTTGATAAAATCATGAGCTCTCGCACTAGCAGCTCTATCAGAAGGACTGGAATCTGACGTTGGGCCTGAGCGGCCACTAATCGAGTCAATAACTATACATCACTTCGCATAACAAGATCCTCATCTGGAGTATCAGGTGGAAGAATTGGGGGTACTGCAGCCCCACTACGCTCCTCTATAGGTGGTGGACTAGGAAAGTCATACGAAGGAGTCGCACTGTGGGTCTCACTCTGGCCCTCGCTAGCGGGTGGCACTCGGCTATTACCTCGCCTGCAGTCATATCCAACGCCATCAATACTCTTGAACTTCCTCCTTGCTGTAGGCATTGCTAGAATCATAAACACGAGACGGATTAAGAGTGGAATGCTTATAACTCAGTTCTATAGCACGATTCTAGATCAAGAAGGAATGTAACCATCATCCTAAATGCCCTGTAGCCTCCTGTCTATAAGTGTGGTGAAACAACACACCCATAAATAAAACTCTACTAGACACGGCTTGTAGTCTTCCTAGGACAGACCTGCTCTGATACCAAGTTTATAAGGACCCAAACCGGAGGGCCATGATGGGCACCCATACCTCACCTACCGAGTACCACTAATCATATGGTTAACATCTAACCATAATTAATCATGGGCCCCAAGGGCCGTCACAAAGTACACTACTAATGATAAATTGGAAAAAAGCTACATAAAATCTTACAAACAGAAGGACTCAACCTATGCATATATATACACTAAGGCCGACAAAGCCATACCAGACTGCTATACACAAGACACTGTCTACTAGCCTCTAAAGAGTATGCAATATCATAAGGTCGGGATAGGGCCCCGCCGTACCCATATGTACATGCAAAAATATTGCACCGAGATTAGACCGACACTCCGACATAAGGGGAGTGCTCCAATATCCGCTGAGTCGGCAACTTACTAATATGGATCGTCGCCTTGCTTACTTGAGCCTGCGGGCATGAAACGCAGCGTCCCCCGACAAAAGGGACGTCATTACGACTGATGTACCGAGTATGTCAGGCATGAAGAATAGCATAACAGAGACATAAAAGTAAACTAATACAAGAAACAACCAACCAGTAGTGAATGCCTCTGAGGGCTATAATATGCCTAAGTTTCATGCATAATGTGGTCATACGTATATATATGCGTATATAACGTCATCTCCCATCGTATCATTTTGGCCTCTATGGGCATAATCATCATCATATACCAGTTGATCATGTGGTGTGCATATATAACGTCGTATCCCTTTCCTCCCCTACATATATATAATGCATATCATATAGTAGTGTATATAACACATGTGGGTCAAGGGTAATACATGAATATAATGCATGATAATAAAATATTCTGAACTTATCGGTGTGACATAATATCGCTTCACCTCCGATTAATATTGTGAATCTTAACATCTTTCCCATATACCTCAATAGGGATTTAGGAACATATTTAGACATGCTTTGAAAAGAGGAATGAATAACACGAACATCCTTAACTACTAAGAGTAGAATCATTTATGGAACAATATTACGTGTACATTTCGTTACATGGAACATGCCAAAAGAAGGAAGGATTTGCCTTAACATACCTTTTAAGAGACCATTCGAACAATTTCCGTGAATCAATCGCCCCCTTAAAAGATTAATCTTAGACAATATGGAACCAGTCCGTTTATCCCCGAGCTCTTCAAGGAACAAGTGACTGCCTAAAAACAAGCCCAATGTTGATGCCTACTACTCTCGTTGATGCCACAATTCTCTTAGGAGAGAAATTTTGATTCAAGATTAACATTTCTTAGATGAAATGTTGTTGTACGTTTTTCCCATTCAAGGTAGTTTATGAATAGTAAAAAAAAGAAAGAAATGATGCCGCAAAGTGTTGGTTCTTCCCTTAATTATCCCAAATTTAAATTGTTTGGAAATGCCAACTATTTGATCAAGTTACCATGAGAAGACACGTGTCCCCATCTAACTTTATTACTAACCTTGTGGATTCATTAGTAAGCTTGTATAAGTGCATGTGGGAATTCCACGTTTCATCCATTTGCACCAAATATTGGTTTCTATCCAAAATTATATATAATGGTGAGCATTCCCTTGTGGGATTTACATGGACATACTGTCCGCTAAACATTACCCAATTATTTCAACTAATCCTTTTGTCTTCCCCTTCAACCTAACATCTAGCTAATTACCAATATAAATAATTCCTTGATCTCAATTCACTTAAATTATAATCACCTTTAACACACTTCATAAACTCATTGTCACAATCATGCGATATAGCACTAGTCCATAACTTTTTTTGATACACATAAGAAATTATTTTCCACCGCCATCATTACACTTTTAAGTCCTAAATTATTTCGGAACCGCATCTTTTTATATATTAAGCTCTTCATTTACGCACGTGAATATGACATAAAAATATTCCAATGCTTGGGTCTATTTACATACATCTAGCGATTCAAACCATGACCCGAAAGTATGAGATGTTACAATCATGCACTTCAAATGGCCACATATCATTTAAACATTCTCCCTAGCATACTACTCTCCAACATATCACCTACACAAATGTTATACCATCGTCTCCCATCTTTTACACATTTGAGGGTGTTTGTATTATCCCTTGTTTCCGTCTGTAACCATTGACAAACTTCAGGCCCGGTCAACTCCTTGTGTGTTTTTAGGATACCCACAAAATCATAGGGGATATAAATATTTTGATATGTCGAATGGAAAATCATTATCTCTCGTCGCGTAATTTTTTATGAGTCTACATTTTCGTTTGTTAATTCTCAGGTGGCATCCTCGCCTTCATATGATTTTTTGAACACCGGAATACATCTAATTTTACAACATCATCTCCATACCTAAAATTAGATGGGATCGACCCAAAATGATCCTCCCACCTTATCGGCCCAACCACAAAATAGGACTGGGCCACACCACGGTGTGGAGGTCATTGCCTTTTTACCGTCGGTCTTGACCCAATCCTCTTCTCGTGGTTGGACCGTATCCCCGACTCGACTTCCAGTACAGGCCCACACTCCTGTCTCCCCTCGGCCCAATAACCCAGTTGTAAGTCAACATATCCATCCAAAGGTCTTGGCCTAAAACCCGACTACTCCTCGGCCCACTACTATACCCGAGAGTCATTATCCCTAGTCTTCGATTTTAGCCCACCCACAGACCATTGAAACCCGTGTCATGCATGAAATTTTTCATCCCAAATGTCATTTTAACATGACATCTTCAGTCCAACCATCACCTCTTCCCAAAAATCCAAAAGCAGCCCTATCAGACCCGAATTGGAAAGCTGCCATGTTAGACAAAATTGTTGCTCTTATTAAAAATAAGACGTTGGAATTGGTGCCCCATCCATCTAATGTTAACATAATCAGGTCTATGTGGGTTTTCTATTATAAAAAAAATTCTGATGGCTCTTTTGCGAGATACAAAGCTAGTCTTGTTGGTGATGACATGTCTCAGCAGGTTGGCGTTGATTGTGGTGAAATATTCAGTCCAGCGGTTAAGCCAGCAACTATCAGGATTGTTCTTAGCCTGACACTTTCAAAATCCTGGTCCATTCATCAGTTAGATGTCAAAAATGTATTCCTACATGGCCACTTACAGGAGACGGTGTACATGCACCAACCTTTGGGTTTCCAAGATTCTACTCATCCAGATTATGTTTGCATGTTGAAAAAATCTTTATATAGTTTGAAACACTCTCCCCGAGCATGGTATAACAGGTTTGCAGGGTTTGTATCCAAATTGAGTTTCTCACACAGCAAGTCAAATCAGTCCTTATTCATTTATGGGAAGGGAAATGACATGGCATATATCCTTCTATATGTAGATGACATTATTCTTACAACATCATCTATATCACTTCGCCAGTCTATTATGTCTCTTCTTGCAGCAGAATTTGCAATGAAGGACTTGAGTCCTTTAAATTATTTTATAGGCATTGTTGTGACTCAATATGCAGGTGGTCTATTCCCCAGTCAAAAGAAATATGCCGAGGAAATAATTGAAAAGGTTAGAATGTCCTTCTGCAAACCATCACATACACCGGTCGATACAAAGGCAAAATTGAGTAACTTTATAGGTACTCCATACAACGATCCAACACATTACCGCAGCCTAGCAGGGGCCTTACAATATCTGACTTTCACGAGACCCGAAATTTTCTATGCGGTCCAGCAAGTTTGTTTACACATGCATGATCCGAAGGAAGAGCATATGGGGGCCCTCAAGAGAATTCTGCGGTATGTTACGAGTACTCTTCATTTTGGTTGGCATCTATATAAGTCATATGTTTTGAGTCTCTCATCCTATACAGATGCGGATTGGGGTGGCTGCCCAGACACACGGCGTTCCACCTCTAATTATTGCGTGTTCTTGGGGGACAATCTCATTTCATGGTCGTCAAAATGACAACCAACGCTGTCTCGGTCGAGTGCTGAGGCAGAATACCGAGGGGTAGCCAATGTGGTTGCTGAATCATGTTGGCTCCGTAATCTTCTATTAGAGCTACATTGTCCGATTGAAAAGGCAACATTGGTTTATTATGTTAATGTGATTGCGATATACTTATCTGGTAATCATGTCCAACATCAACACACAAAATACATAGAAATGGATATATAATAGTCCGAGAAAAGGTTGTACATGGCCAAGTTCGAGTTCTCCATGTACCATCCTGTTATCAGATTGCTTGATAATTTCACCAAAGATCTTCCACGCGTACTATTTGATAATTTCATGGACAATATCACCATTTGAGAACCTCCCGCTAAGACTGCGGGGACTGTTAGGATAATTAAGGGGTCATCCCATAATTATCTCAAATCATAATCAAATCACATCAATTGTAATTATATGATTAGGATATGATTGTAAATTAGTATCAATCCATTTAGGATGATTAGATAGGTCTTCCATAATATTAGCATTGTATACTTGTATATATATTTTCAATATGGGAATGAAATAAACCAAAGAATCAATTACCTATATGAAGCTCATCCCAAAAACAAAATTATCCTATATGCGCTCGTTCCTTCGTACTCCCACCCACACTCATGATCTGAATTCTCCAAAAACTTGCAACTGCTGATCTTCTAAACATAGTTCTTTATTTTTTTCTTGCTCTTTGTCTTACTGGTTTTCCTTTGTGGGCTCTAGTTCTCTACGGTAATTGTAGTTGTGGTTTTGTATCTTGATCGTTTGATCAAGAGTACTAGTCAGTTTGTCAAAACCTTTATACGCTATATCCTTTTTCTAGATCGAGTTATTCTTTCAGATGTTTCTAGAATGAAGCTTCAAAAGTCCACGTCAATCAGTCTATTTATCATTTCCATCTGCGAAATTATACAGGCAATCGCAGAAGCAGATACTTTCTTCTGCTTTGCGGAGTTGTTGAGTGGATTTCGTGATCATTTTTGTAACAACCCGTATTTTCGGGCGATGGTTTGAGAAGCTAGACGTGTGAAAGTAGACCCGAGTGTTGGAGGAGTTTTTTGTCATAATTACGTATGCAAATAAAGAGCTCATTGTACAAGAAGATGAAGTCCCAAAATGAGTTCATACTTAAAAGTGTGACGACGATGGTTGAAAATAATAATTCTTGTGTACCAAAGAGGCTATAAATTAGTACTATATATAATATGATCATAATAATGAATATATGAAGTGTGTTAAAAGATAGTGATTATTATTTAAGTAAAGTGGGAGCAAAGGATTTATTATCAATTTGTTTAGTGGGGGACAATGTGTATAAAAGGGAGGGATTAGTGTATGGATTGTCCTTCTACGTGGGACCATGACAAATGAACTAGCATCTGATTATTAGTAACTAATGTAATATTTGATGACTACTAAGGCATAGGGGCCGGTAGGTTGACACGTTTTGGGATAATAAGCTTAGTAAGCAATAAGTGTAGAAGTGGGGTTCACCAAGAAGATATATTTGGAATACTTTGTATTTGCTAACTTCTTATGGAAGAACAATGGATATATATGTCTATAGCAAATGCGACATACAACAAACAAATGTCAACAAATATTCTACAAAAGGAAGTATATCAAGTTCGGTTGCGTGATCTTTAACGTCAATTTCCTCCGGATGATAGCAAATTGGAGGTTTTTTCGAAGTGAGGTAAGATAGAAGAAGAGGGTTTCTTAGAAAATAAGATTGGGGTGCATTACGGGCTGCTTTAGTTGTATTATGGACATAAAATGGCTAAGGTATGTTAAGGCAAATATTTTCTTCTTTTGGCATGTTCTAAGTTACGAAACGTAAACGTAATATTGTGTCATAAATGATTCTACTTTTAGTGGTTAAGAATGTCCATATTATTCATTCCTATTGTCAAGTCATGTCTAAATATGTTCCTAAATCCCTACTGAGGTATATGAGAAAGATTGGATGCCCACAGAGGCCGATATGATATGATTGGATGCCCATAGAGGCTTGATGACGTTATATACTCATATAATGTGCATGATTGCATTGTGCATGGCATTTATGCATATTATGGCCCTCAGATGCATTATACACAGACATGATACTTATGCATATTATGGCCCTCAGAGACATTCTACACAGACATGATACTTATGCATATTATGGCCCTCAGAGGCACTCTCTACTGGTTGGTTGTTTCTTGTCTCATGTTACTTTCAGGTTTCTATTATGTTATTCTTCATGTCTGACATACTCGGTACATCAGTCGTACTGACGTCTCTTTTGTAGGGGAATGCTGTGTTTCATGCCCGCAGGCTCAGGTAGACAGGGCGATGGTCCGCACTAGTAGGATGCTGGTCCAACTGATATTGAATCACTCTATTTGTTTCAGAGTTGCAGTCTAGTCATAGTATGATATTTTGGTTATGCGTTGGGGTATGAGGGGCCCTGTCCCGACCCTATGATGTCACGTACTCTTTAGAGGCTTGTTGACATATGTTATGTGTATAGTAGTCATGTATGGCCTTGTCGACCTAGGTATGTATATGTATATATGTTGGGTCCTTCTGATTACAGGACCGTCATGATCCTCCGATTTGGGTCATGACAATTTTTGTCAGCAACTTGATAATAGTGTTGTTGGTATTCATTCCACAATTACAAGGCTATCTCAACTTTTGAAAGAACATGATGAAGAGCTTGTTGGATCATAAACTTGATCCATTATGGGAGCCCAAACCCAAACCCAATCAAATTGGAGTCCAAGTCCATAATCAAGGTCTAAAACTATAAGCCTTCTATCTAGAATCTTCTAGGGTGTGGTAATTATGCATGTGAATCATTTGGTAATTTAAAATATTATTAGAAGGATGGAGAAGAGTGATGTGTATAGTTATTATAATTTTTTATTAGTTTATTTGTGTGGTGTAGGATTGTTCTTAAGTAGTATAAATATCTCTCCCCATTTTAGTTTAGGTATCAAGAAAAATTAAGAGCTTCTAAGTGAGTGAAGAAGCAAAGTCTTATAAGAGTGAGTTGTAGTATCTTGTTGTTGAGTGAGAGTGCTCTTGTAATATTTGTTTGAGTTTGAATAAAAGTTTTTTGTGAGAGTGTTTTATTTCCAACGTAGTGGTATCAGAGCCAGGTGAAAAATATACATTATTGCATATCAAATCGAAGGTCCCGACGATTGGAATCCGACGCCGCCAGAATCTCCACGATCGAAGTTCAGACGTGCCGCCACGCGCAATCGAAAGAGTGCTGCCAGAAAATCGAGTTGACTCACCGAGTTGAGCCGAGTCAGCTGAGTTGGAGCCGAGTTGACTAAGCCGCGTCATCGAGCCGTCCAAGTCGAGTTGACTTAGCCATCAAAGTCGTTGACCGTTGACCAGGTTAGGGTTGACTTTGACTGAAAACTAAAAATTTGACCAGGTCCCTCCCAAGGTCTTTCGGTGTTCCGGATTCATCCACGCAATCGAATTTGCAAATTCTCATTATATTGAGAGATATGACAACAAGTCCCGACACTCAACAACAACAACTACGACAATTAGAGTATCAAAATGAAGGCACTTCTTGGATCACAAGATGTGTGGGATATCATAGAGAAAGGCTATAATGAGCCTGCAGATGATGCTGCTTTCACTGCTCTTACACCAGATCAAAAGACAACTTTGAAGGATTTAAGAAAGAGAGATAAGAATGATCTCTACCTCATTTACCAAGCATTAGATGATGATGATTTTGAAAAGAGTGCAAGCTTTGTCAAGAAAGCGTGGGAGAAGCTACAAACCTCTTACAAAGGATCCGAGCAAGTGAAGAAGGTCTGTCTCCAAACATTAAGAGGTGAATTCGAATCCTTACACATGAAAGTATTTGAGTCTATTTCGGATTATTTCTCAAGAGTAGTAGTTGTTTCTAATCAATTAAAAAGAAATGGTGAAAAGTTAGAAGATGTGAGGATAATAGAGAAGATACTCCGTTCATTGGATGCCAAATTTGAGCACATCGTTGTGACGATTGAAGAAACTAAAGACTTGGAAGAAATGACGATCGAGCAACTCCAAGGATCATTGCAAGCATACGAAGAGAAGCATAAGAAGAAGCAAGGGTTTACTAAGCAACTCTTCAAGTTGTAACTCAAGGATATGCATGAAAGCCAATGCAATAATAGAAACCAACGTGGTCGAAGCTGAGGCAGAGGTAGAGACCATGGATGAGGTGGAAGTCGCGATCGTGGATGAGGTTGGAATTACAACAACAACTATGAGAAAGGACAAAGCTCAACACGAGGCCGTGGAAGAATCAATCCGAACTCAAGGTATGACAAATTTCAAGTTCCAAGCAAATTCCTGGTACCTTGACAATGGTGCAAGCAATCACATGTGTGCAAAAAAAAGACATGTTCGTGGAGCTAGACGAGTCAGTAAGCGGAAATGTTTCATTTGGAGATAATTCCACAATAGCAGTAAAAAGGAGAGGTAACATCCTTATCCGTTTGAAAGATGGGAGACATCAATTTATTTCCAATGTTTACTATGTGCCCAATATGAAAAGTAACATCTTGAGTTTAGGACAACTGTTAGATAAAAGTTATGATATTCATATGAAGGATTATAATCTTTCTATAAAATATGATAAGAATAACTTCATTGCTAAAGTGCCAATGTCAAAGAATAAAATATTCCTGATCAACATACAAAATGATGTTGGAAAGTGCCTGAAAGTTTGTCACAGAGATGCATCATGGCTTTGGCATCTTCGATTTGGGCATCTCCATTTTGGAGGTCTAGAGCTGCTATCTAAGAAGGAGATGGTGAAGGGACTACCTCGCATCAACCATCCTGACCAGCTTTGTGAAGGGTGTCTAGTCGGGTAGCAATTCAGGAAAAGCTTTCCAAATGAGTCAGAGTCAGAGTCAAGAGCCAAGAAGCCACTCTAGCTCATCCATATTGACGTGTGTGGTCCGATCAAGCCTAGCTCTTTCGGTAACAATAACTATTTTCTTCTCTTCATTGATGATTTTTCAAGAAAAACCTGGGTATATTTTTTGAAATAAAAGTCAAAGGTTTTCAAGAAGTTCAAAGCTACAATGGAGAGAGAAAGCAGTAGAAAGATCAAAGCCATGAGATCCAACCGAGTTGGAGAATTTACTTCCAGAGAGTTTCAAGAGTTCTATGAAGCAAATGGAATTCAACAACCAATGACAGTTCCTAGATCCCCCCAGTAAAATGGCATGGCAGAAAGAAAGAACAGAACAATCCTCGACATGGCACGAAGTATGCTCAAAAGCAAGAAACTTCCCAAGGAGTTTTGGGTCGAAGCAGTAGTGTGTGCAATTTGCTTGTAAAATCGATCTCCAACAATAAGTGTACGGGAAAAGACATCGCAAAAGGCATGGAGTGGAAGAAAGCATGGCATTTCCCACCTGAGAACCTTTGGAAGTATAGCCCATATTTATGTACCAGACGAGAGAAGAACGAAGCTTGATGATAAAAGCGAGAGCTTTATCTTCATCGGCTATGATGCTAATTCGAAGGGCTACAAGTTGTACAATTCAGACAATAAGAAGATTGTGATTAGTCGAGATGTGGTATTCAACGAAGAAGGAGAATGGAATTTTAACTCTCATGTAGATGACTTCAATTTCTTTCCTCAATTTGAAGAAGATGGGCAGATAATGAGGGAGCAACTAGGTGAACCTCAACAAGAGCTTGCAACTCCACCCACTTCACCAACATCAACCACTCAAGGAGACTCATCACCTTCATCATCGTCAAGTAGGAGTCAAAGTGAAAGAGTTGTATAACGTACAAGAATCCTTAGAGATCTCTATGAGGTAATTGAATGATAAGATAATCTTATATTATTTTATCTATTTGTCGATTGTGAACCAGTGTGCTTTTAAGAAGCAGTACAAGAAAAAAAGTGGAGAGATGCGATGGACGAAGAAATCAAAGCCATCGAGAAGAATGACACATGAGAACTTACCTCACTTCCCAAGGGACATAAGGTGATAGGTGTCAAATGGGTGTACAAAATAAAGCAAAACGCTAAAGGAGAGATTGAAAGGCACAGGGCGAGGCTAGTTGCTAAAGGCTATAGTCAAAAGGATGGAATTGACTATGATAAGGTATTTGCTCCTGTTGCTCGATTGGAGACTATCAGACTAATCACTTCTTTGGCATCTCAAAACAAGTGGGAGATACAGAAGATGGATGTAAAGTCTGCCTTCATAAATTGAGTTCTTGAAGAGGAAGTCTACATTCAGCAACCATCATGTTACGAAGTCAAGGCCACAAAGACAAGGTGTTAAAGTTGAAGAAGGTTGTTTACGAGCTAAAACAAGCACCAAGGGCATGAAATAGCCAAATCGACAAGTACTTCTAAGAAAATGGCTTTAACAAATGTCCCTACAAGCACACTCTATATATCAAGATCAAAGATGGAGATATTTTGATCGTGTGCCTCTACGTGGACGATTTGATCTTCATCGGAAGCAACCCAAACATGTTCAATGAATTCAAGGAAGTAATGACGAAAGAATTCTAGATGACAGACATGGGGCTCATGGCGTACTATCTTGGCATTGAAGTTAAGCAACAAAATGATTGAATTTTTATTTCACAGGAAAGCTATGCAAAGGAAATCCTGAAGAAGTTCAAGATGGAGAACTGTAAGCCGATAAGCACACCGACGGAATACGAAATCAAGATGTCCAAACACGAAGAAGGTGAAAGTGTAGATCCAACATTCTTTAAAAGTTTAGTGGGAAGTCTTCGATATCTAACTTACACGAGGCCCGATATTCTTCACGCAGTTGGATTGGTTAGTCGCTACATGGAATCTCCAACAACCACCCATTTTAAAACCGCAAAGAGAATTATTCGATATCTAAAAGGTACAATAGACTTTGGCTTGTTCTATTCAGTTTCTAATGATTACAAACTTGTTGGATATAGCGATAGTGATTGGGGTGGAGACATAGATAATCGAAGGAGCACTACTAGATTCGTATTTTTCATGGGAGATACTGCTTTCACATGGATGTCAAAGAAACAACCGATTGTCACATTGTCCACTTGTGAAGCGGAATATGTTGCTACTACCTCATGCATTTGTCATGCAATTTGGCTTAGAAATCTATTGAATGAGATAGGCTTGATACAAAAAGAGTCTACCAAGGGTTGTGTCGACAACAAGTCAGTCATTGCCTTAGCAAAGAATCCAGTATTCCATGATTGAAGCAAGCACATCGATATTCGCTACCACTATATAAGGGAGTGTGTTGCAAGGGAGGATGTGCAAGTTGAATATGTGAAGTCACGAGATCAAGTTGCCGATATTTTTACCAAGCCACTGACAATCGAAGACTTCATAAGATTAAGGAACTTACTAGGAGTCACAAGATCAAGTTTAGGGGGGGTGGTGGTGTTGGATCATAAACTTGATCCATTATGGGAGCCCAAACCCAAACCCAATCAAATTGGAGTCCAAGTCCATAATCAAGGTCCAAAACTACAAGCCTTCTACCTAGAATCTTCTAGGGTGTGGTAATTATGCATGTGAATCATTTGGTAATTTAAAATATTGTTAGAAGGATGGAGAAGAATGAGGTGTATGGTTATTGTAATTTTTGATTAGTTTATTTGTATGGTGTAGGATTGTTCTTAAGTAATATAAATACCCCTCTCCATTTTAGTTTAGGTATCAAGAAAAATTAAAAGTTTCTAAGTGAGTGAAGAAGCAAAGTCTTAGAAGAGTGAGTTGTAGTATCTTGTTGTTGAGTGAGAGTGCTCTTGTAATATTTGTTTGAGTTTGAATAAAAGTTATTTGTGAGAGTGCTTCATTTCCAACAGAGCTATGGCGGCATCTTGAAGTGACCACTAATGTAAGATTCCTTGTTCAGTGCATTATTGGTTATTACAGTTTTGTCCAGTCTCGAGTTTATCTAATTCAGGCACTCTATCTGCTTGCTAATCTGCTATTTGCAAATTTACACTATTGATGGCATGTTTTATGATATTAATATAGCCAGTTATTTAAAGAAAAAACTGCAGCCTTAATGGACTTGTCAATCTGGAGGCGTAGTCTTGTCCAGAACCTTACTTTTGGAGTGCAAGCTATGTTACATGTATGGTGCGTATCCGGTACGGCCGTATGGGTATCTCAGTTCCTTTTGCTAATTTTTAGTGTGTTTTGAAGTATCAGCATCACTTCCCACACCCTTATCACACCCATCCACCACGTGTTCGTCAAGGCAAATAAAGGATCAGTGTAACACAGATTTCAGGTGACCATGCCCACACCGGGGAGAAGGCAGTTTAAGCCTAACAACTTTCCATAAAACATGTTGTGCTTGTTCATTTGTGAATTGTTTCCTTTGGAATGAAAACCGTGGTTCATTGTCTGGCACCTTATATATTTTGCGCAGCCAAGTGACACAATCGATAGTTGATTCACATACGCATGTAGCCTGTGTCCCTAAGCTGAACTATATTCTCGATTCAAGATCCTATGGTCATCCACCTTCCTTTAGTAGGATTTGTCTGGATTTTTCTTTCTTTGCCTTTCAGGTAATATTTAGCATCTGGTACAATCTATCAACAACAACAACAAATATAGAGAATATGTTGAAAACGGTAAAGAATGGATCTTGAGCTTAACTCAACCCCAAAAACAAGCTTTCACGGTGACGGTTGTCCAAGTCCATATAAGGAGTCCATAGTCCCATTCCATATCCGATGTGAGACTCTTAACAAAACATGTCTCTAGAGAATCTATATATGTCCTGATTCGTGTGCTGGAAATTAATTGCCTGGATTACACGATTTTAAAGTCACAAGACATCCCATATGTGTGATTTCCCTTGTGCGTTAAGATGTTTATGTGGGTTACAATAATTGCAGAAAACGGGAAGTAAGTAAATATTACAAATTGCTAGAAAGGATAAACTAAGGATTACAATAAAACTGGAATCAAGAACGTTACAAACTGCTTGTGATTTGCTTAGTCGAGTGATGACGCTCTGTCTTTAAGACAAGATTGCCCCGTATATATCCTTTTACGTTGTCGGCCAATAGTCTCCCAAGATACAACAACAACTTAACAAATGAGCAAAGGAAACTCAAGTGTTACTCTTGAAGAACTTTGAGTATAGTACCTTTGCTAGAGATGAATAAAAAGATTTCAGAAAATTATGTAAGTGTTTTCTTGGTAGTATTGAACAATTGAGCTAAAGGCCTCAATTTATAGTGTAATGAGATGACCCCTCAACTAGTCAACTAATGACCTTTAATATCCATGTAATGACACTTATTGAAGGGTTACATTCAGCCAAATAATGGCTGAATTCATGTGCCAAATAATGGTTGAATTCATGTGCCAAATAATGGAGATTCAATGATCCAAAATCAGCCCAAAAGTAAGAACTTTCCATCATCCCGTAGCAGTATTCTGCCCCCGAAGCGTCGCGGCTCTGCGAATTAGCACCGCGGCTCCAGTGAATGGTCACCCAATTAGCGCCGCGGCCCTTCGCGGCTCGGCGGTGATTTTTGACTCATTTCATCTTACATTTATTCATTCGTTTACCAATGTAGAATACTTTGTCATTTGGCCAATAACCGTCCATCGTTCTATGTCTCAAACGTATTACTTACGTACCAATATCTCTTTCACTAATGAAATTTTCGATACTTGGCACTACGTGTGCACGTGTATGGAAATGACATTTTCGACGTGCGGGGCCCCAATTGTTCGAGTCATAAATAATGGGATACACTTAATTCAACATTAGTAAATTTCCAACAATCCCTTCTTGAAAGAGATTTTGGCGCACTCACATAGTACCTTTTTCAGCAATCTTTCAGCAGACCGATGTTGCATCTGGATAGGTAGCTTCCGCTTTGAACCTTCCATAGTTGATTACCATCGGACTTACTTACTGCGCGGTGAACGTGATGTCTTGAACCGTCAGTGTTTAGTGTTAGCCAAGTCAACGGTACCAACACAACAGCTTTATTTACTCTGTTCTTCGTAATGTTTTGTCCGTTGTGATCGTGGATACTTCTTGGATTCTTAAGTGCGTTCATTTGAGGCGGCCTATCCTCGCACTTAAATAGGTGGTCTCCTACAAGGTATCATGCTATACCCCACTTTGCAAGTGTTAGGAACTACTAAAAGTTTCGCCAAACCTAACCTCAACCGTTGAGGATCATTAAAGGTTTTGGAAACTTAACCTTTACCCACACTGCAGATAGCACTTAATGTCTATCGCGGGAACGGCTTTGGATTTGGTGTTTCTCTACAGAAATCACTATCCGAAGTACTTATGCTTCCACCGAAGCGCTCAACTGAACCTTTACAACTTAGTTTTCCCATTGAACCTAATTCATGGGATCTCCAGTCAGTAAAGTTGGTTACCACCGTATTGATCCTTATAGTTTGGGTTTTAAGCCCATTCTCCTAGACAGGCAGAACATCTGATCTTTGGGTAAGCCCTTTGTCAATGGGTCTGCTATGTTATCCTTTGATTTTATGTAATCAATGGATATTAAACTCATGGTGATCAGCTGCCTAACGGTCTTATGCCTCCGCCGAATATGACGAGACTTGCCGTTGTACATAGAACTTCGTGCCCTTTCTAGAGCCGACTGACTGTCGCAGTGTATCATTACAGAAGGTACGGGTTTGTCCCAACAAGGGGCATCCTATAAGAAGTCATGAAGCCACTCAACTTTTTCTCCTACTTTGTCTAAAGCGATAAACTCTGATTCCATCATGGATCGGGCGATGAAAGTTTGCTTAGTGAATTTCCAAGACACAGCCCCACCACCAATTGTAAATACATACCCACTGGTGGACTTGGTGTTCTCTATATCAGATATCTAGTTTGTATCACTGTACCCCTCTAGTACATCTGGATATCTTGAATAATGCAACTCGTACGTTAGCGTGTATTTCAGGTATCGTAGTACCCGATTCAACGCCTTCCAATGATCATTACTCGAATTACGGGTAAACCTATCCAACTTGTTGACTGCATAAGCAATATCAGGTCGGGTACAGTTTGTTATGTACATCAAACTCCCAATCACCTGTGCATATTGCTCCTAGCATACGGGAACTATAGTTTTTATCAAGCTTTTGATTTCTATCCATTGGTGACTTCATAGGCGAACTGTCAAACATCTCAAACTTTCTCAACACATCCTCGATGTAGTGAGACTGAGATAAGACTAGTCCGTCAAACGTCTTAGAGATCTTTATCCCTAAGATGACATCTATGATACCCCAATCATTCATGTCAAAGAATTGTTTCAACATGTTCTTAGTCTCTAGGATCAAGCTAGGACTGCTCCATGTGATCAACATGTCGTCTACGTACATGCATATCATGACGAACGAGTCAGAGTTACCTTTCGTGTAGACACATTTGTCACATTTATTAAAGGAGAAACCATTCGATAGTAGAGTATTATCAAATTTTTCATGCCATTGTTTCGGGGCTTGTTTCAGCCCGTACAGAGATTTGACAAGTCGACAGACTTTCTTCTTTTGCCCTGCAACCACATACCTCTCGGGTTGTTCTATATAAATTTCTTCTTCCAAATCACCATTTAGGAAGGCTGTCTCGACATCCATTTGATGTATCTCAAGGTCACGCAACGCTACGATCGCAATAAATACTCGTATGGACGTCATCTGAGACACCAGGGAGTATGTGTCAAAATAGTCAAGGCCTTTCTTCTGCCGATATCCCTTGACTACCAACATGGCCTTGTACTTATCTATAGACACATCTTCTTTATACTTCCACTTGAGTATCCATTTACAACCCAATGATTTATTTTCGGAAGAAAGATCAACCAACTCCCAAGTATGGTTATGCAGGATAAAGTCTATTTCACTCTCAATAGCTTCTTTCCAGAGCGGTGCCTCTGGAGTTGACAATGCTTCAGCAATTGTCCTTGGTTCTTCATCAACCATATAAGCTACAAAGTCAGGACCGAAGGATTTATCCTTCTTGGTCCTTTTACTTCGTCTTGGTTCCATCTCCGGAGTCTCCAAGTTCTGAGAACCTGGAACACTAGATTCCGGATATTCAGCCACTTCGAAGTCCACTAGATCTGAACCATCTAGATCCGGGCAGTCAACGACTCCCGATTCCTGAGAACTTTGTTCATAACTTCGTTTGCGAGAATTTATGTCTTTTTCCTTTCTAGGAAAGGTATCCTCAAAGAATTGAGCATTCCTTGATTCTATGATTGTACCCCTGTGGATATCTGAAACATCTGACTTATGCACTAAGAAGCGATAAGCACTACTGTTATTTGCATATCCGATGAAAATACAATCTACAGTCTTAGGTCCAATCTTGACCTACTTTGGCTTGGGTACTTCGACCTTTGCCAAACAACCCCACACCTTTAAATATTTATAGGTGGGTTTCTTTCCCTTCCATGATTCATATGGAGTTTTGTCCTTACCCTTATGTGAGACTCTGTTAAGAATCGTATTAGCGGTAAGGATGGCTTATCCCCACATATTTTGGGGAAGATCGGAATTGATGAGCAATGCATTCATCATTTCCTTCAATGTGCGGTTCTTGCGTTCCGTAACACCGTTCGACTAAGGTGAGTATGAAGCCGTTGTTTGATAAACAATGCCTGATTCGACAAAATATTCCTCAAATGGCGCTACATATTTTTCCATTCTATCGCTACGAATGGATTTAATATGCATGCTTAGTTGGTTTTCAACTTCTGCTTTGTAACGTCGGAATGCTCCAAAGGCTTCATCTTTACTTTTCAACAAGTAAACGTAACAATACCCTGTGCTATCATCAATTAATATCACAAAGTACTTGTTTCCCCTCTAGTTTGTGCAAACTTCAAATCACATATATCTGTGTGAATAAGTTCTAGAGGAGCGGTATTCCTTTCGACGGATCGAAAAGGAATCTTTGTGAGTTTTGCCTCTACGCACACCTCACACTTATGTTGAGGGTTTACGTCGATAGACGGCAACAACTCCAACTTAACCAACCTTTGGAAGGACTTATAGTTAACATGTCCTAATCTATGATGCCATAAATTAGAGGACTCAAGCAAGTAAGAGGAAGCTTCAATATTATTACTTGCACGCATTACAGACATGGCGTTAACTTTGAAGAGGCCTTCACAGACGAAGCCTCTTCCCACAAAAGTTCCATTCTTGGTGATTACAAACTTATTGGACTCAAATACTAGCCTAAAACTAGCATTAACCAATAAATGACCTGAAATTAAATTTCTCCTAATCTCAGAGACATGCATCACCTCCTTCAGAGTGAGCTCCTTTCCAGAAGTCATCTTCAGGACTACATTTTCTACCCCCAGCACGTCAGAGGAAGCGTTGTTACCCATAAACAACTTATTGTTTGTAACTGGTGTATATGTGGAGAAGGCATCTCTATTAGAACAGATGTGTCTGGTAGCACCCGTGTCCATCCACCATTGCATGGGATTCTCAACAAGGTTTGCTTCAAGCACCACCGTCGAGAACTCCTCAATCATGTCATCCAGAAGTCTGTCCTTGACGACGTTAGCCTGAGCCTTGCCTTTGGCCTTGGCCTTCTCTTATTGCTCAGTCTTGAGCTTGCGGCAATCTTTGATCATGTGATCAGGTTTTCCACAGTGGTGACAGTTTCCCTTGAACTTCTCCGCCGCTTGGGTCTTGCCGTCTTTCTGGAACTTGCGCTTCTTGCTTGGGTTCCCTTTGGTCTCAGCCAGATTTGCCTTTGCCTCGCGGGTTGTTTTCCCTTAGGAAAGACCCTTTTATTATCTTCCTGAATCTGGAGTTTGATAATAAGTTCTTCAAATGTCATTTCTTTTGTCTTGAGTTTTAAGTAACTCATTCCACGAGGGAGGTAACTTCTCAATCAGTGATGCAACCAAAAACTGCTCATTTGGTTTCATACCTTCCAATCCAGGTGATGTAGAATCATTTGGAATTCCTAGACTTGGGACATCACTGTTTTTCTATCCACCATTTGAAATTTTAGAAATTTCCCAACGATGAATTTCTTTGTACTATCTTCTTGTGCACTGTACTTCTTCTGCAGTTTTTCCCATAACTCTTTGGCGGTGCCTACAGTGCAATACACCGTGTAGAGTGGGTATGACAGGCAGTTCAAAATATAGTTCTTACACATGAAATCACTATGACTCTATGCATCAAGAACCATCTTCCTGCCATTTATGACATGGATACCTTGGCCCCCTTTAGCCGTTTCAGTAGGCTAAGGGTCCATTTCATCTCCAGCTTGTGGAGGATCTTCTATTAGGAAACAAGTCATTCTCATAACAGTCAGATAAAACAACATCTTTTGATGCCATCTCTTGAAGTTTGAGCCCATGAACTTTTCTGGGCGTTCATGGTGGAATCCAGCTGATGGAGGAACTGTAACGTTCCCTTGAGTAGCAGGAAATGTGTTGGATGAGCCTTGAGCAATTGGAAAGGCATTGGGTGTACCTTGAGCAGTGGGAAGGCAGATGGGTTGCCTTGAGTAGCAACAGCAGTAGAATCATAAGCGGGTTGTTCTCTTCCAATTATCTTTCTAAGCACTTACAATAATCTTGTCTTAAACTTGTGGGTTACAATAATTGCAGAAAACGGGAAGTAAGTAAATATTACAAATTGCTAGAAAGGATAAACTAAGGATTACAATAAAACTGGAATCAAGAACGTTACAAACTGCTTGTGATTTGCTGAGTCGAGTGATGACATTCTGTCATTAAGACAAGATTGCCTCGTATATATCCTTTTACGTTGTCGGGCAATAGTCTCCCAAGATACAACAACAACTTAACAAATGAGCGAAGGAAACTCAAGTGTTACTCTTGAAGAACTTTGAGTATAGTAACTTTGCTAGAGAGGAAGAAGAATATTTCAGAAAATTTTGTAAGTGTTTTCTTGGTAGTATTGAACAATTGAGCCAAAAACCTCAATTTATAGTGTAATAAAATGACCCCTCAACTAGCCAACTAATGGCCTTCAATAGCCATGTAATAACACTTATTGAGGGGTTACATTCAGCCAAATAATGGCTGAATTCATGTGCCAAATAATGGAGATTCAATGCTCCAAAACCAGCCCAAAAATCAGAACTTTTCATCTTCACGTCGTCGCATTCTGCCTCCGAAGCGCCGTGGTGCCGCAGCTCAGTGACTGACCACCCAATTAGCACCGCGGCGCCTCGGCTCCGACGTGGTTGTGCCGCGGCGATTTCCGACTCGTTTCATCTTACACTTCTTCCTTCGTTTACCAACGTGGAATACTTTGTCATTTGGCCAATAACCGTCCATCATTATATGTCTCAAGCGTATTACTTACGTACCAATATCTCTTTCACTAATGAAATTTGCAATACTTGCCACTACGTGTGCACGTGTGGAAACGACGTTTCCGATGTGCGGGACCCCAATTGTTCGAGTCATAAATAATGGGATAAACTTAATTCCACATTAGTAAATATCCAACCGTTTCTTTCCTTGTTACATCGGAATTTGTTGGTTGTACTGATGGCATGTGCTTAAATGGTACGATAAGCTCAGCATATTTTCTTATTTTTTTCGTAGATGCTAGATATTACCTTGACGTTGTTTGCTTATATTTTGAGTTTACCACTGGTCTTTATGCGTTCAGGTGGATAACTCTCCTTCCGACACAAGAGTTCAATTTTGCGGACAGTCTTTTTATATGGGACACACTCCTAAGTGATCCTGAAGGACCTCAGGTCAGATGTCATGGAGTTAAAAGTTGATGTTCCATCCTTTTATTAAGTCCATCTGTCGCTCCTTTTCTTCTTTTTTTTCTTTGGATAAGTTATTTTATTAACTTGTAGGGAAAAATTTCACACCAAGGATGTATACAAAAGAAATTCAAACGTGATTCTCTACAAAAAGCAATAAAGTCTTATAGGTGTTTCAAAAGTTATAGAGAGAGAAAAAGAGAGTCAAATTCCACTAATGTTGGGCTGTTTAATGGTCCACGAGGGAATAATTGCCAATATCTGATCCTCCGAGTTATTTTTTTGTACGGGGGTTTGTCATCATCCATCTCCTTACTCCTCAAGTACAGTTTTAGAGCTTATATCACTTTTAAAAGTTTTATCTAGCCTACGAAAATAGGGGATTTATCTTCTGAGTCGAGGTCGTCGCACATGGCTTGTCTAGTGCGAGTTATCTCTTTTGTGTGGTTTGCGGGCTATTGTACAGGAGCGGAATTTACCATGTGCGCACCCAAAGGATAACGATGGCGGATTCTCTTGTCATCAAAAAAGAGTTTTATTCTTCTTAGTTTGTGCATTCGGGAGTTCACTGTTATGTCCTTCAGGGAGAGAGGGTAAAGTAGGAATGCGCAAATTGGGAGGTCATTTTTCACTGACTCAAAACTTTAGAGGGATAAAATGTATGTGAAATAATCTCTTTGGTTTCCACTAGATTAATAGTTTCATCGCAGCGTATTGTTTTATGAAATTCTTGTAAACTAGGTAGTCCAACTCAGGAGTGAGATTTTTGGACTCTTGTGCCATTGCTAGGTATAGATTTTTTTAATTTGATGACCGGAAAATCTGTCTAGGGCGAATCCCTTCTCCACTTAAATATCAAGCTTAGTTCACATTGAATCCGTAACCTAAGACACAAGTCCCTCAATCTTTGTCACTTTTAAATTGAGCCCCGATGGCATTACTAAGTGTAGATTGTGATGTGGCTATGAGATACTTGTGGTATGGGTGGAGAAGCATATTATTTATTACTGTAATAATAATAAAGGGCAAAGATGTAAATATACCCCTCAATTTTACGATTTAGAATAGATATACCCTCATTATAAAAGTGATGGATATATATATGCATGCCGTTATAAAATAGTGCAAATATACCCTTTTTGCTGACGGTTTTTTTTTAAAAAAATATTTATCTTATTTTTGACTTAAAAATGCAATGGGGCTTTAAAAAAAAGTCTACCCATTTTTTTAGTAGACATATTTCTCTAAAACCACATGGTAATTTTTTTTCCTGGTGGTCTAGTTCGTTTAACAAAATGAGTAGACTTATTTTTTAAAGCTATTGAGATATTTTTTTAAACAAATCAGACTCGATCAATCGGAAGAAAATTACCATGTGACTTTAGAAAAATATGTCTACTAAAAAAATGGGTAGGTTTTTTTTAAAGCGACGAGACACTTTTTTTAATTAAAAAATAAGCTAAACGGTTTTTTAGAAAATTTCCGTCAGCATATATTTGCACCATTTGTATAACAACATGTGTATATTTGCACCATTTTGTAACGGCATAGGTATATATCCACTACTTTTATAACATTGGTATATCTGCTCTAAATCGGAAAGTTGAAGGTATATTTGCACCTTTGTCCAATAACAACTACTATTATCAACTTGTAGGAAACACTACTCAGAATCTGCTGTGCAATGTTGATTATTGTCCGGAGGCATGTACTTGCTGGCGATTTCACATCTAACTTGAAGCTACTGCAAAATTATCCATCTACTAATATCAGCCACCTTCTCTATGCTGCCAATAAATTGCGTATTAAATCAGCTGGTTAAAACTTTCAATCAGGGGAATCTCTTTTTTATTCTGTTGTTTGGCTTGAATTTATACGTAGTTTTAGTTCAGAAAGATGATAGTAATGATTTCATTTGTTGGTATATGAAAGTTAGGAATCTACAAGGTGGAACACGTTAAGTGAAAAAGCATGAGTTACAAGAATGCTGGACTAACAGAGGGCAGAATGTCTAACAATGCATCAAAGAGGTAGGGAAAGAGATTCCGTCCGTATTGACCTTATTTTTAATCCATTTTAAAAAGAATGACCTTTCAAAATTTGGAATCAATATAGTTTAAGCTTTCATTTTATCCTTAATAAAAAATAATAAGATCATTCAAATGACATGTCTGAGATAATAAGTTTTCAACAAATGTTATGGCAGGTAAGATAACAAGTTTCAAAAAATTTATAACTACACAAATTAACATGCTTTAAGACTAGGAGGAACAAGTCTTATAGATACACTTAGGGGTCGTTTGGTACACGGTATAAGGTGGGATATTCCTGCACTAACTTTGAGATTAATTTTGTACCATGGTTGGTAGAAGATATAAATTTATCCTGGGATTATTCTACCAAATAGATTATAAAATGAAGCCCAAACTTAATGATGGGATATCCCACCTTATCCCATTAACCTGGGGATTATTTTATCCCACCTCTTAAAGGGATAAATTATTATAATCACGGGATAATTTAGTTCACGTACCGAACAACTCCTAATGCTATGACATGTTTAAGCTCATGCATTCCAAAAGTCTTATAGCCACATTAATGTTATGACATATTTAAGGTTAGGGTTGGCAATGGATCAGAGGTAGATCGGGTGGAGCTCAATCCGCCTCCACCCGCCAACCATCCATCCACCACTCGACCCATCCATCACCCTATTTTTTCTTCATCCACATCCGATCCACCCATCATCCACGGGTGAATCGGGTGCTTTGCGGATGAAATTTGTTATAAGTTTAACCATTTGTTCTAGTTTAAAATCAGTGATAATGTTAGTAATTAGTGTTCTTAAATCTTTTTTTTTTAATTCACAACAAAAATGGAGTGACCAAAACCAATATAAATACTCTTAGTTCCAACGTAGTAGTGTCTCGTCTGATTAGCACCTTAAATATTTTTATTCATATTCCATTTTTATGTTAGCTCAAACAAATCATACTTTACGTTGTAAAATAAATAATAAAATTAATCAGACCTAACAATGAATAATTTTTTATATTTTCATAAATGATCACTAGCCAAGAACATTATAAAACTTTACTGTTATGGAAGTGAATTCTGGGCCAAAATTATGTTATTCTTGATTTGCCAAGTTTCATTATAATTTTTATTTAATAAATATATATAATTTAATGATAAAAAGTATTATCTAACTATTTATAAACGGGTGGATGGATGGGTCGGGTGATGGGTCGGATGTATGTCCACCCGAATCCGATCCGATCCATCCGTCACCCGATTAAAATCCGTGTTTTGTCGGATTTTCGTCCATATATTCGGGTCGGGTGGATCGGATATCCATCGGGTCAGGGTGAAATTGTCAGCCCTATTTAAGGTCAAAAAATTTCTTGAACTGCGTGCACATGCCATAGGTGCGCACCCCTTAAGAAATAATAAATGAAGTGCATAATTTATCATGATACACATATTAATTGGTGTATAGTCTTAAAGAATTTGGAATGACCAATTAATACTAAGGATAAAACATAAAAAATAAATTATTTTTCTCTTGATATGTAAAGTGCACAAGTAAAAGTGAAAATATATTTATGAAATAGTGAACACGTAAAAATAAACGGAGGGAAGTACATAAAACAATTTGTTATAGGAAGTGCAAGTACATCCATCAAAGAATCGAATGTAATTTAAGGACTTGGCATCAAAGCACAACTCTCGCACTCACAAAGAAATGCACATGTATGCACAAAGAACCATAGATTTGCCCATTATGTACATCTCTACTAATTAAGTTTGCTCGAATAGAATTAAATAAGACTTTAACGGGTTGTACTGTTGGCTAGGGGACGGGTAGGAAAACTATAATAGTGACTTACACTTCCCTAAGCACTTTGCACTTTTAGATTCATCAACCATTATTTTCATCTCTTTACTTTATTTTTCATCTCTTTCTTCATCAATTATTTTACAAGTATTTCCGTCATATCAAGAACGTTTCAATCATATTTTTTTCAAGCAATTGTTTTTCTTTTTTTTCATGTCACGTTCTTTTTTAGAGGGCCTTTTCATCACTTTATAGCTATCATTGGTCACCTTTTTCTCACTCGACCATCTCTTTCCTTCAGATTTCATAATTATATCACATTCTAAGCTACAGTGCTCAAGTAAGCAGGGTGCAAACATTTGGAATTCAAATAAATGGATCAGGGCAAAAATACGGATACCAAACGAAAGGTTAGAGGCTCAGAGGGCTAACTAGTGGTAACAATATCTGAAAAGGCTAAAAATTTACAAGACATATGAAAGAAAGCCTATTATCATCTTCTAAACAGAGCAACACTTTTATTTCGATTCAACAACATGCAGGGCAAGTTCTAGACTAAGATGCAAAACATGGAACATATGTAGAAAATCTTCACCATACATGGCACAAGTCTCAATTAAGATGGATCAATTCTGCTCTAGGACAGACAGAGTCATGGCGAACTACAAAATAAAAATAAGCTATATACAGAGTCACAACTCTGAGCCTAGGTGTCAGAAAGTCTGTTATTCTAATTAACTCAAGCACTCACAGAAACATATTACGCAAGTTCATGCCTAAATATGCTCGTATCAAACAAGTCAAAAGGTCTTTCTTCTCCCTCTCTTACTACTAAAAAAATTAAACCTAAAATTTTTTTTACCCGGTTCAAAGGCCCCCCTTTGGAAAAGAGCCGAGACCATAAGAAAAACCAAGTGTGGATGATTTATGCCACTAATGAGGGAAAAAAAAGAAACCACTAAACTAAAAATAAAAGAAAGACCAAAATAAAATCTTTTTGTATTTTTTTTTTAATTTTTCATACTAAGACTCGTAAGACTCTAAGAACTACTAAAAATATTCTATGGCATAATCATCCTAGACCTCAAAAGTATGAAAGTACCCCCACCCCACACTTAAAAATATGTGTTGTCCTCAATGCATGGATCACAGAGAAAAATATTAAAACAAGAGTGAGAAATACTCTTTGAGACCCTCTAAGACCTAGCTGCAACATGATCCTCAACATCAAGGGTCGGTACAACCCCACATTTAAACCCAAAATGTTCCTCAACTTCAACTTCGAGTACTCAGACTTCCCCTAATCTGCAAAACAAAAACAAAATAAATCGTAACACTATAAAATAAAAATCTATGCTATTACACATTAGGTTGCCTCCTAATAAGCACTTGATTTAACGTTGCAGCACGACACCATAACCTTCACCACTTTTCCTTCCACTTTGAGGATATAAATTATGCTTCCAATTTCGCATCAAATTTTCTATCATGCTTCTGGGTTGTGGTGTAAAATAAAGGAACCAAGCAATAGATATAGCATCTTGCACTTCTTGGCCCTTAAGTGAGGAATGTCATTTTATCTTTTCGATATGGAAAATTTTAGAATGTAAGAACCTTGTTCCTCATCTCTACACTTCTCTACAGGCTTGGAAGACTCGATTTTCATGTTACCAACCAAACACATAGTCGAAAAGTGTTTAGAATGAGGGCCAACACGCCCCAAGTCTAAAACTACATTATTTTTTACATCCTCACCATTGTATACCCCCTCGACTTTGGCATCATCGAAAATATTTTTGTCGAATGGTTGAGACTCCTCTTTCTTCTCCATAAATTGGGCAGTATCCACAACTATTGGTGGTTGGGCATCAGAAGCCTCAACTATTCATTGAGCTTGCATATCATGGATATCTGAGTCAAATTGGTCGATCTCTTGTCTGAGTTCAGTTCTGTCTTCTATCAGTTGTATCACCGCGTTCGTAAGATCATAAAAAAAAAACATATTCCTCTAGTGATTTTATGAAAATATCCATACTATCAAAAGCACAACTATTATTAGAATCATCATAATAAGGGCTCGAGTAGGATAACAACACTTAGGACAACTTTTCCAATTGCCCCACCAAATATCACAAAATTGACATGGTATATATAAAGAAATATAACTTTGAGAGAATAATACACATAGTTGAGTGACCTTTTGTGTTACTACCTATTTGATACTGAAAATCTGAATAAAAACATAAAGAAACTAAACATAGTTCAAATGGCTCAAAGAGAAGGATTTTACAGGATTTACTAGAAACTACGGAGAAAAAGGCAGAAATTTCTTCAGTGAATTTCAAAATATTTAAGGAGTGAATATTAGTTTACACAAGTGACTCATAATTGTGTGTAAAATGTGTATAAATTTTGTATACATGTAATAAAAAAATTGATTACTGACACGTGTATTAAACGTGAAAGAAATAATTCCCTTGATCATTTTCATTAATGAATGGGTATATATACAATTTATAATATTCATAATATGAAAAATCCTATTCCTATTCTATTCCCAAAACCCTATTCTATTTGTACAAGATATCTACAATTATGGTAAGTGTACAATGCTAATTAAATACAACAACCTTACCTAAAATAAGCCTCCCAGACAGTGATATACACAGTTATATGTACCATGTATATCACGGTCCAAATCAGCCAAATATGGTATTTATCACACCCCCGCAGTCATAGCGGGCGGTTTTCATACGCTGAGATTGTCCCTAAAATCTTCAAATAGGACCGATAGAAGACCCTTAGTAAAGATGTCTGCAATTTGATACCTGGACGAAACATGTAAGACGCGTACTTGTACACGAGCTACCTTTTCGTGAACAAAATGGATATCCATCTCAATATGTTTAGTGCGCTGGTGTTGAACCGGATTCCCATAAAGATATACGACACTAATATTATCACAATATACCAAGGTAGCTGAGAAAGTGAAGCTCCAAGAGAAGATTACGTAACCAACATGATTCAAAAACCACATTGGCTACCCTTCGATACTCGGCCTCTGCACTGGAGCGTGATAAGGTAGGTTGTCGTTTGGCAGACTAAGAGACCAAGTTATCACCAAGAAATATGCAATAACCAGACGTGGAGTGTCGGGTATCTGGACAGCCACCCCAATCAACATCGGTATACGAGACAAGTGTAGAGGCCGATGATGGATATAGATGCAAGCCATAGTCAAGTGTCCCCTGGATGTATCTGATAATGCGTTTGAGCGCACTCATGTACTCCACCTTAGGATCATGCATAAATAAACACACTTGTTGTACGGCATACGTAATATCTAGTCTCGTGAAAGTAAGATACTGAAGAGCTCCAGCAAGACTGCGATAGTGAATGGGAATCGCGTAAGGTGAGTCAGCCGCAACACCCAGCTTAGGCTTAGTATCAACTGAAGTGTAAGTAGACTTACACGAGGACATACCAACCCTTTCCATTATCTCATCGGCATACTTCTGTTGTGATAAGAACAACCCACCTGCATGACGAGTGACAGCAATCCCCAAAAAGTAAATTAAGGACCCCAAGTCTTTCATAGCAAACTCAGAACTGAGCATTGTCATGATAGACTTGCGCAAAGCATCAGAAGAGACAGTCAAGATAATATCATCCACATATAATAGAATATAAGTCAGGAAAGTACCACGATGATATATGAACAACGAATTATTAGACCTGTTGTGAGAAAACCCAATAGACGAAACATAGTCTGCAAATCTCTTATACCAAGCCTGTGGGGCTTGCTTAAGCCCATACAATGACTTCTTCAATAAATATACATGATGAGGTTATTAGGGGTCTCGAAAACCAAAGAATTGATGCATATAAACGGTCTCCTTAAGATCACCATGTAAGAAAGCATTCTTCACATCTAACTGATGAATGGGCTATGCCTTTGAAAGAGCCAGACTGAGAACAGTACGAATGGTAGCCGGTTCGACCACCGGACTAAATGTCTCACCACAATCCACGCCAACTGGTGAGTTTTATCATCCCCTACAAGACGAGTCTTATGTCTTGCAAAAGAGCCATCAAAATTATCTTTATGAGTAAAAATCCACATAGACCGAATAATATTAATACCAGAAGGACGGGGGACCAATTCCCACGTCTTATTTTCAATAAGAACATTATATTCGTCGTTCATAGTCAATTTTCAATTCAGGTCATTTAAGGCAGACATTGGGTTACATGGTACAGGGGATTTAGAGACATTAGAATTGAGATTAAATGTTGTTTTGGTTTTAAAATACCCCTTTGACTACGAGTGACTGACCCATGACTGGAGGAGGAAGCGGGTGGATTTTGGGCAGTGAGTGGGCTGGTCTCGAACTGGCTAGCATGCAGTGGGCCTGCTGGCCCAATTACGGAAATAGGGGTTGGACCGGTGGATCGAAGCAGTGGGTCGACCATCGAACAAAGATTAGATTGGTCTTGGGCAGTGTCCGCCCACCGGGCGATTGCCGAAACAGTGGGTCTAGCGGGCAGTAGGCCCCGATGGCGGAGAGTGGGTGCGGGACAAGTCCGATAAATGGATCATATACGGAAATTGAGCTTCATAAAAAATAACATGTTAAAATATTACTAGAAAGGATATTAGTATATTTTGTGTTTAATTAAGCATTACGGGAAGCATGTTAAAATATTTCTATTTCATTCATATATTCACATAAAGGAGTAGTTACCATATTTACAAGGATGCAATAACCAAGTGAAATGTGAATTGCTTTTTAAAGATATATGCTATTTTGTATTTTTAATCTGCATAAAGTACTTTTGGTAATCATATAACAAGCATGCTTAACTTGGTTAACATGAAGACATCAAAAGTTATTGATATATATTTTGGTTATCAACATAGCAGAGTTATTTGCAGTGTATACAAATATTGAATTGTGAGGAAGTTTTTGAGTTAGAAGAGGATGTTGATCAGTGATTTGATGACTGCAAATCTTAGTAGTAATTGTTTAAAATTACTGCTCAAAACTGCTTATTGTAATCCCATCTTGTCAAAATGTCAACAGTAGAGTGCACGTATAAAGAGCTATTCTAAATATGTAGACCCACAAAGAGCTCATGGTTACATTATTAACCATGTTTTTGTTGATTAACTTCTCATGTCCTGTAACTGGAGAATACAATATATCCGCATATTCAGTAATCACCTATATTTGTTTCTCGTCTCCTTAATAGTTAATTTTCATATTTTAGGATCCTCTTCCAAGTTGGGTCATTGAAGAGATTGACAAGGATCCTGACCTTGCGTATACGGATCAATGGGGAAAGAGGAATCATGAATATATTTCGCTTGGTTGCGATACTCTTCCTGTCCTTAAAGGGAGGATCCCTGTTCAATGTTACTCCGACTTCATGAGAGCATTTAGAGATAGATTTGAGAATCTGCTAGGGACACTGTTGTGGTAAGTTTAGACATGTTCTAACCTTTAAACTATGCTGCATCCCTGACCTAATATTGGAAGCTTAAACTTTTCTCTTTTGTAATCTAGGAAATCCAAGTTGGAATGGGTCCAGCTGGAGACCTACGTTATCCATCCTACCCTGAAAAAGATGGAGTATTGGAGCTTTTCAGTGTTACGACAAGGTTAAGCATAGACTTCTTTTGTACAATTTTTTTGTATGCCTCATCTTTGATGAGTTGTTCTAACAAATTATGTTTTGAATACATGCTCAGCAGCTTAAGGGCTGCAGCAGAAGCATTTGGTAAGCCTGAGTGGGGCAATACTGGTCCGACAGATGCAGGCGAATATAACAATTGGCCAGAAGACAAACTTTTTCAGGAAAGAAGGTGGTGGTTGGGAGTTCTTCCTCACATGGTATTCTCAAATGCTTTTGGACCATGGTGAGAGAATATTGCAATCTGCCAAAGCTATATACGAGAACAAAGGCGTCAAGATTTCAGTTAAGATTGCGGGCATTCATTGGCACTATGGAACACGGTCCCATGCCCCTGAACTCACAGCAGGGTACTACAACACCCGTTTCTGAGATGGTTACATTCCGATCGCTCAGATGCTAGCCCAACAAGGTGCTATTTTCAACTTCACATGTATTGAGATGCGAGATCATGAGTAGCCACAGGATGCACAATGTGCACCTGAGAAGTTGGTTAGGAAAGTAGCATTAGCAACTCGGGAAGCTCAAGTTCCATTAGCTGGCAGAATGCTTTGCCCCCATAAGATGAGGGTGCATATGAGCAGCAGATCTTCCAAGCATCCTCATTGAATATCGACAGCGAATCTGATGATAGAGAAATGTGTGCATTTACTTATCTGAGGATGAATCCAGATCTTTTCCAGCCAAACAACTGGAGACGGTTTATCGCATTTGTGAAGAAAATGAATGAAGGAAAGGATGTGGACCACTGTTCGGAACAAGTGGAGCGTGAAGCTGAGCATTTTGTACATGTTACTCATCCTTTAGTGCAAAAACCTGCTGTTGCCCTTATGCTCTGAGCATCTCAGGGGGCCGAGTCCTCGTACAGTCACTCAACTAATAATTATTAGTATCTCAGAAAGTCGCCTTTCTTCTTGATTACAATTTCCTTCAACAAAGAAAGCGACTATCTGCGATAATAACTATTAGTTGAGTGACCATCTGAAAAATCAACTCGGCATCTCATCTACCTACTTCTATAAAAGATACATGTTATCGTGCCCCCTGTATTGTGCAGTTCTTACTGGCGTCTTCTCAGCTTTGTTCTGCCACTTATGTATGAAATGAATTATATAGTGTAATCTGGGAAGATGGGGATATCATATTTTTTATGATAACCAACCCTGGAGATTGAAATGTCCTGTCCCTGAAGTCTAGGTTCCTGAATAATATAGTATGTACTCTCCTTTATCCTTTTATCAAATCAAAGCAGATTCAATCTTCAAAGAAATGCAAACTTCTCTTGAATATGCTTCATCTTTGATTCTTTTCCTTGTCTATCCGTTTACTCGATTCATCTAAATTTCCCATAATTTAACTGTTTCTTGGTGCTTTTGAGCCTTTGTTTGAAGGGGATATACGTTCTACATACTGATAAAATAAAGATTTTTTACACTATTTTAACCTGTGATACGTAGTAAGTTTGTATTTTTACTAGATTACGGCTTATATAATTACTTTATAAGTATCCTGATTGAGTAGAACGTTATGTTTGTGGGATTGATATAAGAATCAGGTCCTATGATCGACTGCAGAGATTGCAAGAGACTAATTTTAGAAAAGTGGTCTGTTTTCTACTAGGAAACCGACTGGGAGGACATCCGATTTAGATTGAGTTTAGATTCTTTCGCTGTTTCGCAGCCTATATATATACATGACTTTTCCGCATTATTTCCGCATTATTACATATCCTCGTAAAAAGTTAAGAATTGGTGACGATCGCTGTTTACACCTCCCTTTAGGGTTTTCACCATAAAATTATTTGTTCTTCCTTTTCGTTAGTATTGCTCTAATTGTCATTAATTCACAACATAAAATTTCTTACACCGTCGTCCACAGAATTTAAACTCTTTTCTAAAATACTACCAAATGTCAGGATCCAATGCCAGAGGAAAGTTCCCTCCTCGTTCACATGGTATGCTTTTTATCACCAGAAAGATATACTGACTGTGCTCTTAAATATAATTAAAAATAAGTTAAAATGTAACTGGGAGGGTCTGTAATTTTATCAATCCCAAAAAGCTTGCTTGTGCTTTTTCGAGATTTCTCTTCTTCAGGGATCTTTGGTTCATGCACCAAATTTCACATCAATATTTTAATACTTACAAGTCTTAGAAATTACCGAAGGAAATGAAATGAAAATATCATATGGGGAATTAGGAAGAGAGAAAGCCCAGTTTTTTTTTTATGGGAAAGTGGTCATATTTGCCATCGAACTTTCTAAAAAATGTTATATTTACCCTCCGTTAAAGTAAGGGTCAAATATGCCCTTTCCTTTCCGTTAGCAAAGTTATCACATTTGCCCTCCATGGACGGAAATTCCACGTGGACGCCACGTTGGATCCATGTGAAAGACACATGTCAGGTGGGACTCACATCACCACCCCACTGCTTCTACTCCCTCCCTTCTACGTCTGCCGCTACTCCGGCGAGTAGCTGCAGCTCTGGTGAACCTAAGCAGACAACCACCGCCATCATCGACCAAACTCCGCCCTCTCCATCCCTGAACCATCAAATATGCTAAATTCTCCTCCCACCTCTTTACTCTTTGTAAAACCCTTCCATCTATTCTCATCCATCAATATCTCAAACAAATCCTTTGCCCTGCAACTAAACTTCTCCGTCATTGTAATCGTTTTAAACCCTTCCTTTTTCTTCTCCTTCTTCTCCACAACCTTTGCCTTCTCCTCCACAGCCGGAGCTGCAACATTTCCGGCAGCACCGACGGGTTTTTAAACTATTTTTTTCACCTCAGCTTCATCCTTAGCAGGTCCACCTTTTGCCATAGCATTAACATACGCCTTAACTTGTTCTAAAACAAAAGGCTTTCCTTTTTCAATAAATGCATCTTTCAATCTCTTCCCAATCGGTCCTTCATCCTTAACCGAAACCCTAATTTCTAGATCTTCATCAGCATTCTCATCAGCAATATAAGGTAATTCAACATTACCTTCAATTTTTACCACACTATCTTTTACCTCACCTTCCCAAGATAAACTTAAATTCAATTCGTAACCATGTATGATTTTCCCTTTTCGGATATTCACATATGCTTCTCCTTCGAGTTTTTCGAGTTTTTTTGTACGATTACCTTCACATTTGGTGTGTAAAAAATTAACATAGAAGTTTTTCTGTCGACGATGGCGGTGGTTGGCTGGAGTTTGGTCGGAGCTGGCGATGGTAGTGTTCTTCGACGTAGAAGGGAGTGGGGTGGGGTTATTTTAGTTGTTGGTTTGTTGGCATTGTTTCGGCAGTGATGGAGATGGCGGAGTTTGGTCGATGATGGCGGTGGTTGGCTGCTCTGGTTCACCGGAGCGGCAGACGGAGAAGGGAGGGAGTAGAAGAAATGGGGGTGGTGATATGGGTCCCACCTACCATGTGTCTTCCACATGGATCCAACGGCGTGGAATTTCCGTTCATGGAGGACAAATATGACAACTTTGCTAACGGAAAGGGCATATTTGACCTCATGCTTTAACGGAGGACAAATATGACCCTTTTGCGAAAGTTCGATGGCAAATATGACCCTTTTCCCTTTTTTTATTGGTTTCCCACCGGTGTCCATTACTCGCATAGGAGCCCGACTATATCCGAATTCATGCCAGGTATGAGCCATTTATGGAGGAAGCGCTCCCTACCAAGAATTTTTTCATATCCAGAACTAGAACCCGAGCAGCCCCATTCACTGCACCACATCCTTTGATGGTAGCTTAATTTTTTTGGGTAAGCAGAAATGAGATTAATTTCAGAAATCTGATCGTTAATCAAAAACATTAAATTAAAATTAAAAAAAATTGCATGGATAGACATTTTCCGTGGAAGGCTAAACAAATATATCCATATGAAGGAGGGTCAAAAGCAGCAAGACATGCGTTATCAACCAATTAAACCAAGAACCTCCCTATTTATAGATCTCGTACTCATACAAGTTTTCATTATATTAAACCAAGTTAAAAAAAGAACAAATTCTCTAAACTACCATATATACTTTCTTAAGGTAAAAAAGAATTTAACATGGCAAGTGCTCAATACAATGCTGGTGAATCTCATGGCCAAGCTCAGGTAAAAAAAACCTGTACTCGTTTTTTTCCTTTAACAATCGAGAAATCATCTAAAAGCAGTGACGCATGGTTCGGAACTCGATGAACAATAGACTTGTCTCTAAACCCTTTTCCATTTGAATATCAAGACTTTTAGACTTTAGTTTGTGGCAAGGTTCGAACTCGTGATGCGCATCTAACTGAGGGATCACATGATGCGCTTTACCAACTAGATCTAGTGGTGGATCCACAATGTAACATATGTGGTTGTTCACGTGAACCTAATACCTAAACTCTGTATATGAAGAAATTTATTAAATATCTATAAATATTTGACAGTGTGAACATAATTATTTTATATTAACATGTTATTACTGTAGAATTCCACAAACTTCAAATTTTGAATTCGCGTTCTGACTAGATCAAAATCCCGGGGGCAATGTACTAACAATTAATTGTTGATATTCATTTCAACTTCTTTTGTTTTGTTTTACTTTATAGAGATTAAAAAATGTACTTTTTTTGTTTTTTATGATCTATCAATAGGCCAGCACTGAGCAATGGGTAGATTCAGCCAAAGGTATAGCAAATTCTGCAGTTGACAAAGCTGAAAATGCTACCCAAAGAGCAAGTGAGTCAGCTGAACAAAACAAAGACCAAAATGCTGGATTTCTTCAACAGGTGATTTATTATCTATCTAATGCAGATTATCTCGAATTATCAACACTTTTTGTTTTTATATTCAATTGGCATAATACATAAATAGACATTCAAATTTGACCTCAGTTGTCCAGTAAGCATTTCAACTTTGAGAGTGCACATATAGACACCTCACCTTGTCTTTACTGTGTCTCATGAACACCCGATGCTAACGTGACACATAAATTTTAGAGATGCATAAATGATCATTTTGTAAGTTGAAGTATTTAACTGACACAGTGAAGAAGAGTTAAGGTGTCTAGATATGTATTCTCAAAATTGGAGTGTTAAATTGTTAGATGAGGCCAAATTTGAGTGCATATTTAATACTATGCCTATTCAATTTCTTCCTTATTCTTAAAGAGGTAATACTTCTATATAGTGGTATGATAAAAGAGTTTCTATACTACCAAGTTAACTAAAAGATAATTACAAATAATCATCCAACAAATAGAGTGTATAACTTGAAAAAAACATAATTTTAACAACTATTTACAGTGCTATAAATCCAGTTTAAAGTATTTGGTACGTTATTATAGGTTTCTCTGCTTATTCTTCAATAGTTTAACTTTAATATACTGAAAGTGTTAAATAATGCTATCAAGTCACCTGATGTTTTTTTATAATGGTAACATAAGTCACCTAAAATATAATTATTTAACTATTCATAAAAATGTGTTTAGTAACATGAGAAATAGTCGTCAATTCAACCACTTAAATTAAACATATATAGCCGGAGGATATATATAATATATATATATATATATATATATATATTCCACATATAATATGTCTATAATGATGTATGTTCATTGTATATATAATCTATGTAAAGATCCCATTTTGTTTATTTATATAATCTATTGTAAAGATCCCATTTTGTTTATTTACATTTTTTTTGAGTCAGAAAGGAGAGCAAATGATGCACATGGCTCAAGGTGCAATTGATGGTGTGAAGAACACTCTTGGAATGGGATCAAAAAAGAAGTAAATAAAGAGGAATTAAAACACAAGTTTTAATTTCCTTCTCATTTACAGATTCAAGGTACAAGTTATAATAATAATAAATTAAGAATAGTAGCTTGTGATCTAATTTCTTGTTTTAAGATCTCTCACAAATAGCATTTTGACCATGTATGATGCTTAGGGAGAGGTGATTTTTATATTTTGCTATGTAATAAAGATGCTATAAAACTTCAATTTTTTCCACTCTTGTCCATTGCACTGTCATTTGAAAAACAATTTAGCAAAAGTTTTTCAATATCTAAACACAAGTGTAATTTGATTTAAAATAGAGGTGTTCAAGAAATACCAAAACAAAAAATAGACAATACAATTCTTTCTGAAGTGCATCAGCTGAGAGGCAAATAGACTCGTTCACCATCAACTGTTGCATTTCCCTCTAACTGCATAAACTACTCTACCTTTCATTTCCTCTCTTGCTTCAGCATCATTGATTTAATGTATGTTGTAAGGGAAGAAAGTATTTGTATGGTGAATTAAATCGTTCTTTGGGATCTGGAAAGAGTAGCCGTCGACGTAATCAATCCGGCCAACTCACTCAATCTCCAGGTCCCAAGCAAACGAGATATACTACTACAATATAAACACATCACACAATCTGAACTGTCAGTTATTGCTAGCAAATGAGCGGGTCAAATCGAATATTATCGTGTTGAAAATAAATTAGATAAAAATATATATAATATTTGATCGCCTATAAAGTGATAAAGTTGCAAATATTTATTATTTGAAATGAAAAAGTTCGGCTACAATTATATTTCCAAGAAATATTTGGAACCAAAATTGCCTGTTTTTGAACCCCGAACCAACTCCATCTTAATATATCGAGATTTACGTGGAAAATTTCTTTAATGTGAAGAGTAAAACGCATGGAACCTCAACCCACAAAGCCCCACTAAATCAATTGGCCACAATCAAGTGTCAATTCAAGAGCAACAATGGAAACAAGATGCACCAAAACTAGAAAAGAAAATGAGAGAAATCATCATTCAAGAGCTACTCGTGTCACGGCCCAGAGACTAAAATTGATGACCAGAAAATCCAATCTTCACCATTCAAATCAAGAACATGATGTTGAGAACCCGTAGCTCAAATTTGAGCACAATCCAACGATTAACGAGTTGGAAAACGCAATTTAAAGAGGAGTGCTTGAACAATATTTTTCTGAAGCAAAAGAACACATTTTCTTTCACTAAAACTCTCAATACGGCTACATTTATACCTTCTTCTTTTTTCTTTTTTTTTTATATTAGTGGGTTTTAGCGCAAAAGTGAACTAGGTTAAAAAAACTCCGTTTATCCTAGGGAAAAAAAATGAAAACCTGATATTTGTACAGTGGGTTGTAGAGGATTATTTTGAAGGAATAATTTGGTAAGGATTGCTTAAGAGCTAAAATATTAGTATCTTCCATCTAAGTTAGGATAAGGATCATTTTAAAACCTGTATATCAATTTTAACTACTATATATTAATTAAGCTATAGATTAAATATTAGGAATAATTTCAGAGACCTATCTGTTAAGAGTCTCACATCGGATATGGAATGGGAACATGAATTCCTTATATGGACTTAGACAATCTTCACCCTACAAGCTAGCTTTGAGTTGAGTTAGGCCCAAGATCCATTCTTTACATGACATCAGAGTCAGACTCATTCCAATTCTTTGTCCACCGATGTTGGGCCCCCAAATTATATTATTCACGCTCCAATTAACAAGGTCTGGGCGTGCGGGGTAGTGTTAAGAGTCACACATCGGATATAGAATGGAAACATGCACTCCTTATATGGACTTGGACAATCCTCACCCTACAAGCTAACTTTTGAGGTTGAGTTACACCCAAGATCCATTCTTTACATTCTTTACACTATCATTAATTTGATTTCATTAACACTAATCTTTTTTTGTGGATATATTACTCTTAAAAGGCTAGAGGAAGTACAAAAAGAACAAGAGAACACTTAGAAAGTAAACCAAAAATATTCATATAGATATATATTAATCTTACAAATTTCATACATCTCTTTTCTTATGACTAATCCAGTCATGCATTTTCTTTAGTTGATTGAGTTGAGGAACCATATAAAAGACATCTTCTTGTACTTTTCAAATCATATTATACTAAAAGTGGAAAGCTCTTATTGTCAAAGTTGGATTGCAATTTTACTCTGAAAGAAATAATCCCTTGATTATTTTTATTAATTGAAAGAGAATATATACAATTTACATATTTTCATAATAGGAAAATTTTATTCCTATTCTACTCCTAAAACCTTATTCTATTTGGAGACTAACTATACCATTATGGTAAGTGTACAAGACTAATTACACTATAATATTACAATACCTTATATACAATTTACAGCCCAACTGTGGGCCTGCTACAGTGAATCCGAGACACGATATACATACGATATACATGTGTATTCGGTGTATAGCGTATGTATATTTAATACACCCCCGCAGTCATAGCGGGCGGTCGTCGTACGTTGAGACTGTCCCTAAAATCTTCAAAAGGACCAAGGGAAGACTCTTTGGAAAGATGTCTGTAATTTGATACCTAGAAGGGACATGGCAGACGCGTACTTGTCCACGAGCTACTTTTTCGCGAACAAAGTGAATGTCCATATTTATATGTTTAGTGCATTGGTGCTGAACCAGATTATCAGAAAAGTAGATGGCACTAACATTATCACAATAAACCAAGGTAGCTTTCTGAATAGGATAATGAAGCTCTAAAAGAATATTACGTAACCAACAGGATTTAGATACCACATTGGCTACCCCTCGATACTCAGCCTCTGCACTCGAGCGGGATAAAGTCGACTGACGTTTCCCAGACCATGAGACCAAGTTATTACCAAGAAACACACAATAGACAGACGTAGAGCGTCTGGTGTCCGGACAGCCACCCTAATCAGCATCGGTATATGAGACAAGTCTAGACGTCGATGACGGATATAAATGCAAGTCATAGTCAAGTGTCCTCTGGATATACCGAATAATGCATTTGAGCGCATTCATGTGCTCAACCCTGGGATCATGCATAAATAAACAAACCTGATGTACGGCATACATAATATCTGGTCTCGTGAACATAAGATACTGAAGGGCACCTGCAAGACTACGATATCAGGTCAGATCCTCATAGGGGGAGCCAGCTGCAGCACCCAATTTGGATTTAGTATCAACTGGAGTGGAAGTGGACTTACAGGATGACATCACATCCCTCTCAATGATCTTGGCTGCATATTTCCTCTGTGATAAGAATAACCCACATGTATGACGAGTGACAGCAATACCCAAAAAGTAACTCAAAGGCCCCAAGTCTTTCATAGCAAACTCAGAATTGAGCATTGTCATGATAGACTGGCGTAATACATCAGAAGAGGCAGTCAAGATAATATCATTCACATATAACAGTATATACACCAAGGATGAACCACGACGATAGATAAACAATGAATTATCAGGCTTGCTGTGAGAGAACCCAATAGTCGAAACATAGTCGGCAAACTTCTTATACCAAGCCCGTGGGGACTGCTTAAGCCCATACAATGATTTCTTCAACAAACAGACATGATGAGGATATCTGGGACCCTTAAACCCCAAGGGCTGATGCATATAGACTGTCTCTTTGAGATCATCATGTAAGAAAATATTATTCACATCCAACTGATGAATGAGTCATACTTTCGAAAGAGCCAAGCTGAGCACAGTACAAATATTATCCGGCTTGATTACCGGACTAAAACTCTCACCACAATCCAAACCAACATGATGAGTCTTACCATCACCTACAAGACGAGTCTTATGCCTTGCAAACGAACCGTCAGAATTATTCTTATGAGCAAAAATCCACATAGACCGAATAATATTAACACCAGATGGACGGGGCACCAACTCCCACGTCTTATTATCAATAAGAGCATTATATTCATCGGTTATAGCAATTTTCCAATTCGGGTCATTTGAAGCAGACACATGCTTACGGGGTAAGGGTGATTTAAGAACATTAGAATTTAAATTAAAATGTCTTTTTGGTTTAAAAATACCCCGTTGACTACGAGTGACTGCCTTTGACTCGGGGGAAAATTGGACGGATTTTGGGAAATATCAGAATACGTGACGGATTGGCCAGCAGGCAATGGGCCTGCTGGCCCAACACTAGAAATAGGTAACGAGACTGGGCTGGAACCCGTCACTGGAACAATGGCGATAATGGGCTGGGAATCTAGCCCAATTCTCATCACTGGTCCAGTTTCGGGACTAGTTACCGTGACTGGAACTGTAGGGCTAGCGGGCAGTGGGCCCGCTGGTGGATTTGGGGTGCGGAACAAATCCGAAAAATGGTGAATAATATACGGGGATATATCATTATCCAAAAAATTATACGAACTAGGCACGAGACTATTTACCTTAGCAAACCGAAATTGGTATTCATCAAATATTACATGGCGACTAATGATGATTTTATTATATGATAAATCAAAACATTTGTAACCACGATGATTTGACGGATAACCCAAAAACACACAAGGGGTAGAACGGGTTTGAAGTTTGTTAATTGTGGTGGACGGAAAGAGTGGATAACACAAGCACCCAAAGACCCTAAGATGTGAATACGAATGAGTCTTATTATATAAAATTTGAAGAGGGGACGAATATGTCAAACCTTTGGAAGGAAGAATGTTAAGAATATATGTAGCCATTTGTAGAGCATGATGCCAAAAAGAAGGGAGTACGAAAGCATGAATCAATAAAGTTCGGACAACGTTATTAATGGTCTGAATTTTGTGTTCGGTTTTCCCATTTTGTGAAGACGTATGAGGACAAGAAAAATAAAAATTGATCCCATTATTAGCACAAAATTCCCGAAATATCCCATTGTCATATTCTTTGTCATTATCACATTGAATATTTTTATTTTCCGTTCGAATTGAGTTCTAATGAATGCTCTAAATTTTAAGAAGATGGAAAAACTTGAGATTTTTTCGCTATCGGAAAAGTCTATAAAAACTTAGAATAATCATCCAAAAAGATAACATAATACCGATAACCCAAAGAACTAAGAACAGGAGACGTCCATAAATCACTATGAATAATATCAAATGGCATTAAAGTATGAGAATTAGAGTCTACAAATGACAACTTAACATTTTTTTTCTAAAGAACAAGATTGACAATTCAGAGTACTACGCGTACCCTTACAAGAAATAAAATTATTTGTATCTAAGGCAGACAAAATAGACGACCCCGGATGACCTAGACGAGCATGCCACAAGGAATGAGCCAGAGCTACAAAAGTTAATGGCAATACGTGACTCGAGAAACCGGAACATGGCGTGATAGGATAAAGATCTCCCGTACTATCACACCTCATGAGAGGACTCCCCGTCTTGAAATCCTTCACAGAAAATCCAAACGCATCAAATTCAACAGAAACAGAATTATCAATGGTGAATTTACGGACAAACACCAAATTTTTAATCAATTTAGGGGCATGAAGAGTATTTTTCAAAATAAGGGGTGGATGGGGGGAGACAAAGTTTTATGACCATAACCACGAATTGGAATTGAATTGTCATTACCAATAATTATACCACGATTACTGCACAAATTGGAATAAGACGAGAGAGTACATTGGTCGGACGTCATGTGGGTAGTACCTCCGGTGTCCATGTACCAATTTGTGTTCGGGGGATTTAATCCAAGTGTGTGCATCGCGGCTTCAATGTCGGTCGGGGTGGGGCCCGCTGCATGATGGGCCTGAGGAGGCCCGGGCCCAAGTACACTGACTTGTTGCCCGGCGTAATCGGGGTGAAAACCACCGGGCGAAGGAATTGGCCGAGAAAGCGCTGCTGGCGGGCGGTGGCTGAGCCATGAAACTGTTTGGCCGTAGGGGTTGTTGGGCCACTGCCCACTACCCAGGTCATGGACAAGGGGCCCAAGGCTGGGACCAATTGGGTTGTGGCCCACTGTTGTTGGGGTGGGACCCACTGCCACCGTTACCACCGCCGGAACCACCGTGTTTGCCCCCGTAATTTTTGGCATTATTTTTCTGACTATTTTTGCCTCCACCATGAGTACGGTTTTGACACGAATTATCAACAAAACCAGGTGAATTTGTGGAGGACGTCATCATGACTACAGGACTAGCACTAGTAGCCGCTTTTTTGGCCAAGTCTGCTTCTTCGAGCGTAAGCATAGAACGAGCCTAATAAAATTGCGGAAGAAGGTTGCGCTGACGAAGAAGCGTGCCAACACTACTATAGGCCTCAGATAGGCCTACAACCATCTGAAGGACAAGACGGTCGTTGGTAATTGTCACACCAATGTTGCAAAGTTGTTCCTGTCAATTCTTTCAACCTTTTGCAATATGCTGAAACGTTGGGGAAATCTTCTATATTGACGTGGGAGAATTCCTGCTCAAGGATAATATTACGAGAATTCTGATTATCTTGGAATATATCACGTACTCTATTCCATGCCGCCATCACCGTAGCATCTGGTTCAATAATCGATTGCAAGAGGTCGGTAGAAATAGTGGAGTAAATTCACTGAAGAACAGTGGCTTCAAGAGTCGTTCATAACTTAGGATCATCCTCGGGTTTGGGCACCTCTGTATCCGTTGGAGCCGCGGCGATAATATGATGGAGGACTTGATGCGAGCGTGCATGAACTTTGAACAGTTCGGCCCACGTCGCATATTGGACGTTTTCTATTTCAAGAATGATAGGGATGTGATTCTTGATGTTAGAAACAGTGAGGGCAGGGTGAAACATGTTCGTAGCCATAATAGCAACGCAAAGACGTGATGTAGGGATTGGGAAGAAAATTTTGGGAAGAGAGGAGGTACCGTCGGCACGAAATAGAACAAGGGGCTCGGATATTCAAGGGAGGTCGACGAAAATTTGGAGAATTTGGAGAGAGGATTTTAATACCTAGACTTCTGATACCATGAAAGAAATAATCCCTTGATTATTTTCAATAATTGAAATAGAATATATACAATTTACATATTTTCATAATAGAAAAATCTTATTCCAGTATTACTCCTAAAACCTTATTCTGTTTGGAGACTAACTATACAATTATGGTAAATGTACAAGACTAATTACACTATAATATTACAATACCTTATATACAATTTACAACTCAACTGTGGGCCTGCTACAGTGAATCCGAGACACAATATACATACGATATACATGTGTATTCGGTGTATATCGTATGTTTATTTAACATACTCCTACACTAAATAAAATTTTAATTAAATAATAATATTTTAGTTACATAAAATTAAAATAAATTAGAAGTCCCATCAACTGCCTTTAATTCTTCACACTTAATTGTCCCAAAACGTTATACACAACCTCTTTAGAAGTGCATCAGATTCTGTGTCTTGGAAGCTCTAAAGCCTTGCCTTGGTACATGCATTTAAATTTTTTGTAACTCCCAGAATGTTTCTTTAAATTCTTATACATACATGTATGCTATCTTTAAATTATATATTCTTCCTCTCTGCCTTGTCATATTTCCACAACTTTTTATGTTCTTTTTGGCTTATAAATACTTTGTACAATTTTTGTAAACTTATGTTCTAATAAATACTTAACTAAGAGCATAAATAAATAAATAAATAAATAAATAAACATATTTAATAGCCCACATATAATTAAATGGAATCGGCATCTCTACCAATTAAAGAAATAAATGTTCACGGTATTTGCTTTGCCTAATCAATTTCAAATTACCGTGTAGGAAAAAACAGATTTTTCAATTAATGTGGAAAATGGAAAGGGTCCATCACTTAATAATGGAATTTAAAAAGGATTCTTCTGTAGGGTTTTGTTGGTACAAAGCATATATAAGTAAGGCACAACGAAAGTTTAAAAGTTTTGTTTCTTACTTACCCAAGCAAAGATTCTGGTATGGTTATACAACAATTGGAACTTGTAACATAAAACACTTACTTACAAGTTATGAATATCTGTAATCTTTTTCTACTGTGAGGTGCACACGCGGTTGCCCTTCCGATTGCAAGCTCCAAGTTTCAATGTACTTCTCTTTCAGAAAGCTAGGAAATCCGGCAGAGGTTCAAGAGTATTTGATTCTAAGTCTCTAATGCTTAGAATGTTTTTCAGAATTAGTGTAGAATAATGAAAATGAATGCCTCTATTTATAGTTGAAAATTATGTCAAAAATTGGATTAGGGTTTGACCTTGGGCCTGGCCCAAAATCGGCCTTGAGCGCCTTGTGACCCTAGGAGTATGGGCGGCCTACATTTTCGGCGTCTTGATTACCTTTGCCTCGATTTAATTTCCGTGCATTCTTAATTAAATCCAAAATCCAATTTTGACTTAATTAAAATAATCATTATTCATTTAAATGTCTCGATTCTAAATCGAACATTTTAATTACTCTCTCAATACATCCTTAGATCGAAACGGACAATCGACATAGTGTGACCCTACATGCCTTCTCATATTGACATTAATCAAATTAAGGTCTACGCGGAACTCCTCGACGGCGCCGGAAGACGAACTCAATATATGAAGTACGTTTACGCGAATCCAGTAAACTTAACCTTTATGTGGTAAGATAAAATCCTTTCATTCACGACACACCCGATCAAGCTTAGGATTTGTCAAGTGTCTATCCAAATGGCTTAATCATTATATCTCATTTATATTAGTTGACGATTAGACCAAATTCTAAATATGTCTATTGAGTTGGCCAACGACTTAGTCAGCCTAATATCACTGAGAATCCGAGTGTTCTCTCGAATATACATTCGAGGAATGAATCCTAATCTTGGCTCAACTACCACCTTCAATCCACATCGTAATGTACCCAATACAAGTCGTATCGCAACCTACAAGGCATTTGAGCTTAGGATGGGATCAAAGTACATTACTTTGTAGATAAGGCGCGTATTGACCTCAAGTCTAAGAAATTCTATCTCCCACACGCTGATCATACGTTAGACAAGTATAACAAACAGTATATCAGCAGGGTATACCAATACTTCCAAAGTATCCATTGTTGACACCCAATTTTGTCCCATCTTTTATGATTTTATTCGTAATTTTTAACATTTTTGACACTTTTAAAACAATTTTAAAATATATATATATATGCATATTATTCTCTTATTATTATTATTATTCGCATTTTTTACTGTCATTTGCATTTTTTATCACAATCATAAGTTTTATCCAAAAAATTCTATGTTATTTTATTCTCGCAAAATTGCATCGCATTTCCCTTTTATTAAGCATTAAACATTTCGCAAATATTATATTTTATTATTATCACGTCGTTATGTTATTTTAAATAATTCACATCTTTTACAAAATATATATATATATATATATAATATCTTTTAATATTAAACCCCTTTTATATTTTTCAATTCCTAACCCATTTTTATTTCCTAACCCAAAACAATTTCTACCCAAAAAAAACATTCTATCAACCCCAAATTTTTGGCCCAAAACCGAAGCCCAACAACCATTCCCCATCACCCAAAACAATTAAACCCAAAACCCAATTCCCACAACCCAAAACTCCAAGCCCAACAAACTTTATTTTTTAATTCCCCCAGGCCCAACCGCCATTAACCCATCGTCCCTTCACCAAACCGGACCAAATTTAATCCCCAACCCGTCGGCCAGGCCCAAAACCCATTCTCCCTTTAATTCCCCAAAACCAACCCAAAAAACCAAAAAAAAACAACCAAACCCTATCCCCCCCCAAACCCGATCGTCGCGCACCCCATACCGGCGACCCCACGTCGCCGGTCACCTCACCCGACACCACCACCAAACCCCTCTGCCCCTGACACCCGACACATCCCATACCCCTATCCCCAAAAATCCGCAACCCATGCCCCTCAAATCCGCGATTTTTGGCTCTTTATTTTTGAAATTCAAACTCATTCCTTGAACGTTCTTGGGGGGGAATCCACCTATAAATACCCCATGATTGTTCTTCATTTGGGGAGAGATTTTCGGGGGAGAAAAAATAGATTTTTGGAAGGATTTTCGGAAGATTATTCCATATATACATAAATATTTTGTTGTGTTCTTGAGTTTAAAGCATTTGGCTTCTTTGTTGTTTCAAGAATCAAGTCCGAAAAGGTTTGTTCTCCCATTTTGATTCTCTGATTTTCTTCACTGATTTCGGGTCGGGTCGACCCGGTTCGGGTAACATTTTCAGAATTCTTGCATTTCATATTTATGTATGTTGGTTATCTGAATTTGGTGTTAAAATTTGATTTGGATCATCGATTTGAATTGTCGACCCGATTTGAATTTCCAAATTTCTTGCATTGTTGCTGTTGTTATCATTGGTTATCTGAAATTGATGAAATTATTTGATTCCGGGTTGAAACTCCGATTCGGGTCGGGTCGACCCGATTTGAATTTTCAAATCTCTTGCATTATTCTTTGTTGTTATCATTGGTTATCTGAAATTGATGAATTTATTTGATTAGGGTTGAAACAACGATCCGGTCGGTCAACGACCGACAGGTCGACCGGTTCGGGTAACATTTTTAATTCTTGCATTTCATATTCTTGTTATTGGTTATCTGAATTTGGTGTTGAAATCGATTCGAGTTTGGATCACGATCCGGTCAGATCATCGACCGGTCAGATCGACGATTGGGTAACATTTTCGTAATTCTTGCATTTCATATTCTTGTTATTGGTTATCTGAATTGGGTGTTGAAATCGATCCGGTTGAAACACCGATCCGGTCAGTCATCGATCCGGTCGGGTCGACCCGATTTGGATATTTCCAGAATTCTTGCATTCCATATTCTTGTTATTGGTTATCCGAATTTGGTCTTTGAAATCGATTCGAGTTTAGATCATCGATCCGGTCGGTCATCGACGGTCGGAGCGACCCGATTTGAATATTTTCAGAATTTCAGAACTCGGGTCGGATATTTTAAACTGCTCACTGCTCGTTTCTTTGGCACTGTTTTACTGTTTTATTAATATCGCATTAAGGCCGACGAAATTGAATTCGAGGTCGCGCTTTTCTTTCGTTTCGCTTCTCTATTTTTTTTAGTTTAACTGTTTTAGATATCCGTGCAACGGATATATTATTGTTTTATTAAGTTTACTGTTTTAGATTTCTTGCGACGGATATCATGGTTTTACTGTTTTGAATAAATACCGCGTCTGTTCGGGCGTTTGTTTTTTTTTCTGTTTGCTCCCGCTTCAGACATCGCTTTATCGCTTTTATCATTTCTTACCGTTTTAAAGAACACCGCACCTTTCAAACATTGCTTTCTGTTCAGTCCATCGTTTGACATTCAAATTACCGTTCTCTTGTTTCTTGTTTTAAACTAGACACCGCGTCATTTTCGGAACTGCTTTTTCTTCTCTGCCTCTGTTTTTACGCTCACTCTGCTGCTATACATTTCGATTTAAAATTTTCTTGATTTGAACACGATACTACATCGCCGATGAAAAATATCCGTCGATTTTGAGGCCTCCATAGTTGCAAAGACGGAAATATAACTTCTGGGCAATGATGAAGACTTAAAACCTTTTTATCCGAGATCAACATGTTTAGTAGGCGAGGTGACTAAAATAACCAACAAGTTATATATTCGCAGCCACGACGTGATTATAGTGATCTTTTCTATTTCACCCGAGAGACCGACACGTTTAGTAGGCGAGGCAATCAAAATAAACTACATTAGTCATATGTTTGCAGCCACGACGTGATTGGAATGTTCTTTTCAAAATTTAAGTCTGAGCCCTCCGTGATCAAAACATTCACTGTTTTGAATGTGGATATGGAGTTATTTGTATTTAACTGTTTCTAACCGTTTGTTCTTAACGGCTTGCAGGGATTAAAGTAAATAACGGCGAATTATTCCTCGGAGTTTATTTATTTTATTTTTTTCTTTAAATTCAGCTTTTATCCCGCTTTTGTATTGTAATATTATTTATCGCACTTATGTAACTATTGAAATGCTTAGAATAGGCAAACTTAGGATTAATTCATAAGGTAGTTTAAGATTTGAAACCCGTCGCTAGCTTATTTATTTGTAGGCTCGGTTGAATTCAAACTTAGAAATCCTTCGCTAGTTTATTTATTTTAGGCTCGTCACGCGTATTCAAGATTTTAAAAAAAGAACTTTCGTCATCTTTTATTCACTTTATTAATCATTTCGAATAAGTTTTATCTTTTGTCAATTTACAATTCAATGATTCCCAAAATTTTACTTCTTTGGCATTATAAATAAATTGTTTTACTATCAATTGTCAAAATACATATTTTTTCAACTCTACATGTATTTCTCTTTAGATATCTTATAAATGCATATTTTGAAAAATCTCTACATTTATCTATCTTTTAAAATGCATCCCTTTTTTATTAATTATTTGCAAAACATCTTTTAACTTCATGCTTCAAACATGCATTTTTCTAGTAATAATTAACCTGAGTTTTACCGGATAACCGCAAGTTAGCGGATCTTAAAGGATGCCTAACCCCTTCCATTTAGGATAATAAAGAACCCTTACCTAGAATCTCGCTAGTTTCGCAGACCTTAAAATTGGAGTTACATTGCAGCACTTAGTTTAATATTTAGGTGTCCTAATTCACCGTAAAAATAATTAGGTGGCGACTCCTCAACCCTTTTACCCAGGAAACCCCCATACGTCCGCGCTCCGCTTTGACCCGACCAAGGTCAAAATAGGGCGCTACAGCATGGCGACTCCGCTGGGGACTTTCAGGTTGTTAACCATAGCAAAATTCAGGTTAATTATTATTTGTGCTTTACTTTCACTCTTTGTTTGATGTATGCTTTGATTTATTTCCTTTGTGAAATTTTTTTTTTGCATGCATAACTGCTTTAATTTCCTTATTTTTCACTGCTTATCTTAAATTGGCATTTCGCTCATATTTCTTCCACTCTGGAAAATTGACACTATCACACACTACACGCGAGGTGTGTTTTGCGCACCCGCAAATTTCTTTCAATCTATCAAATTTTAGGAGAGTTGGCGTATGCGCAGAGTGACCGGACCATCTGGTGGCCGCGTAGCCTTCTCACTCGAGTAGTCCGCTCGGGAACCTTGTGTCTAGTCAGCCAAATCTTAGAAAATTTAAGATAGAGCTATACCACCCTTTATTTTAAGTCATGCATGCATACACCTTAGGTGGGTCGATCCTTAGTATCGACTCCACAATTAAGAAATCCGCCAAAGATGTCTACGGGTCTCACAACCCAACGACCAATCATCATATTATGTGTAGCGTGATAAGGATAGACTAATCCAAGACTAATCATGACATGCTGAAATTGGAAAATGTACATTCATTTTGTCTCATTTCCGACAAAGCATTGCAGTTTAGCAGCTTGGATCAAATCTGTCGTAATCCCGCATATCTGGCGTTTAGGCCCACCTCTGGCATAAGAGAGGCCCCTTGTATATTAGGACGCGCATATACAATTTGCTTGCTATTTTCTACTGCTTTCCACTCTGTGTATATTATTTAAATCAATAATTACTCACCTTATACTAATTTGGTTTTCTTCATTTTTTCAGGAGTTTCATTTTGCCTTATTTATTTCCCCAAAGGTTGATTCGTGTTGACTAAAACTGGCGGAGCACCCCATCTTTTATTTCCCAATCATGTCTACCCAAATTGTATTAGTACTTAATGAAAAAAATGCTATTTAAATTGAGGCCTGAATCGCATTTATGCATTTTAATGTATTTTTGCCTCCACCTTTTGAAAGCTTAAAATGACAAATCTGCATTGCTTTTGCTATTTTAAAATCTGCTTTGTTTAATAATTTTCCTTTCTTTTTTCATCATGCAAACTAATTTGTCGGCAATATGTGGCATATAATGAAACAAGCAAACAAAGTCTAAAACAACGAGCAAGACTTCGAAGAATAAGGAAGATTCACAGTCGGAAGAATTGGGGCATTTTTCAGAATAAACCAAAGTCGGATATGGATCAAAACATCAATATGATTGATAAATACAAGCATTGGCTCATGTTATTTCCCCTTTGTACTCTTGGGCTACCGCACTAAAATCAGGACTTCTACTGGGGCAATGATATATCTTCCGCAGCCAAGTGGATACAAAATCATGTACGGAAGGTCGATGAACACGCTTTGTCCTGCAACCTTATCGGAATAGAATGGCCAAAGATTTTTAACCGGGGCAATTGGTGTCAAAACGCATATCCCTACACCAGGATGAAGCCAAAGAAAAGTTTGAATTGGCAAGGGCCTTACACGGTTCACCAAATGCTGACTGGAAGGACACTAATCCTAGCTGAAATGGACGACGAAGTTTGGCCAAAAGCTATCAACGCAGATGCGGTGAAAAGATACTACATTTAGGATTTTTTCGTGAACATGAACCACGTTATGACCTGATTCCCTCGGCGGGATACGTAGGCGGCCACATCGGCTTCGGTCCCACTTTAGAAAATCCTTACAAATCTCCTTTGCTTACCTGAACTACGTTATGACCTGATTCCCTCGGCGGGATACGTAGGCGGCCACATCGGCTTTGGTCCCATCTTTAGAAAAATCCTTACAATCTCCTTTGCTTACCTGAACTACGTTATGACCTGATTCCCTCGGCGGGATACGTAGGCGGCCACATCGGCTTCGGTCCCATCTTTAGAAAATCCTTACAATCTCCTTTGCTTAAATGAACTACGTCATGACCTGATTCCCTCATGGGGATACGTAGGCGGCCTAAATCGGCTTCGGTCCCATCATTAGGAAATATTTTCTCCTTTATCTCACATATGACAAAATGCACCTATCTGATCACCCTGATAGGGCAGGCAAGCAATCTACACAAGACTCGGTTGTCCGTTTAAAAGATCATCATCCTCACATATCGGAAACTGGGGCATTTTTAAGGGATCACTGTCGGAGGACGCCGAAAACATGGAAAAGCATCGGCAAACTAAGTCTTCAGCCTAAGAGGATTTTGGATAAGACGTTTGCTTTGTTTCACGACATGTCACTGCTCGACAGACATTTACATATATGCATACTTTCTTATAAGCAATTTATTTTCAACAAATACTTTCATTAGAGTTTGACAAGATTTTTACTAATATGCATACTTTCTTATAAGCAAATCATTTTCAACAAATATTTTCATTAGCAGTTCGACAAGAACTTTTTAATGATAAGCATACTTTCTTATAAATAAATTATTTTTAACAAATGTTTTCATTAACGGTTAGCCAAGACTGGGAACCAGACAGGGGCTACAGATCCGAATCAGCAGGACATGCAGCTATCAAGAGCCAAAGCTATCAAGTCAACGCGAATCAACCGCCCCTCCCCAAACTCACAAATTTTCTTTGAGTACAGGTTCTTCAGGTTGAAAAAGCAGGGAAGCCACATCAGTTATGATCAATTCCCCAAAGAATTTCGGCACTACAACTCACTACAAGGATTACGTTCTTGTTCTGCATTTATACGAAGACATCATCTTGACCTACAGGGTCCCGACTATTATGTCTGCACAAATATGTTATTTCGAATCACAAAGAACGATAACAAGGCAAACCCGACGGCAAAGACGTCGTGATCACATTTTCGCCGTGCGAGCGACATTTCAATTCACATGAGTTTGGATCGGCAGAAGATTCAGCACAACGTGGAACCCTATTACAGCAAACTGACGGCAAGGACGTCACTTACATCTCTTACAACAGGACAACATTTCAAAAACGTCATCGACGTTATGGCAGCACAACAAATATCTTTTACAGCTTTACGACGACGTCAACAACATTACAATGACGTCTTCAACGCAGCAACTATCTTTTACCGCATCTCAACGACGTCAACAGCACTACAATGACGTCTTCAAATAAGCAAATAGCCTATCTTTTACGGCAACGCATCAACTATCTTTTACGGCAATGCAACAAATATCTTGTACCGCATCTCAACGACGTCAACAGCATTACAATGACGTCTTCAACGCAGCAGCTATCTTTTACAGCAACGCAGCACGACAATTATCTTTTACCGCATCTCGACGACGTCAAATGACGTCTTCAAACGCAAAGAACTATCTTTACGGCAATGCAACAACTATCTTTACCGCATCTCAACGACGCCAACAAAGATTACAATGACGTCTTCAACGCAAAGAACTATCTTTACGGCAATGCAACAACTATCTTTACCGCGATCTCAACGGCGCCAACAAAGATTACAATGACGTCTTCACAGCAGCCTATCTTTACGACAACGCATCAACTATCTTTACGGCAATGCAACAAATATCTTGTATCAGATCTCAACGACGTCAACAAAGATTACAATGACGTCTTCAACGCTGCAGCCTATCTTTACAAAGAACGCAAAGACGACAATTATCTTTATCAGATCTCGACGACGTCAAATGACGTCTTCAAACGCAAGAACTATCTTTACGGCAATGCAAAGAACTATCTTTTACCAGATCTCAACGACGCCGACAAAGATTACAATGACGTCTTCAAGCAAAGAACTATCTTTACAACAACACAACAAATATCTTTACCGCATCTCGACGACGCCAACAGATTACAATGACATCTTCAAACGCAAAGAACTATCTTTACGACAACGCATCAACTATCTTTTACCGCATCTCAACGACGCCAACAAAGATTACAAAGCCGCCTTCAACGCAGCAGCCTATCTTTACAAAGATTACAACAACGCTATTGACGTGAATCTGCAAAGACATCAACTATCTTCAACAGATTACAACAACGCTATTGGCGTTCTTTGCAAAGACATCAACTATCTTCAACAAAGATTACAACGACGCCTCAAAGACAACAAATGATCCGCAATAGCAAACATCATTACAACAACGCCATCGACGCATCGCAAAGACATCAACTATCTTCAACAGCATTACAACAACGTCCACGACGTTACGGCAGCACGACAACTATTTTTTACAACAACAACGACATCAGCAAAGTCTATACAACAACGACATCAGCAAAGTCTATACAACGACGACATCATCAACGTCTATACAACGATGACATCAGCAAAGTCTATACAACAGCGACGTCAACAACATTACAACGACGTCTTCAACACAACACGTCGATCCAACGACGTTATTTCAGGCTCCCACCTTATAATGAGGGTATTTTAATTTCAGTCAGGCGCCCACCTTATAATGAGGGTATTTTAATTTCAGTTAGGCACCCACCTCCTAATGCGGGTATTTCCAAGTTATTTTCTCTACAATTTTTCTCAGCAGTTATGCACTAATTATATCTTAAGCTTTAGTTTGCAGGAGTTTTTAATTTGCAGGAATTTCATCACAGCGTGGAACTATCTCTTACGGCGAACCGAGGCAAATTGGTCAACGACCTACTTCAACGCCGATCCGCTTTTCCCATTAGTTTCTCAGATCTGCGACACTGTCATCCTAAGTCGACCTTTGGGGCATTGTTTCTTGAATGTGCACTATCTTTTGCAACTTCTATACCCCTCGGGATTCTATTTCTTACCATGCAGTCCCGATGATCAGGACAAAATTGGCTACTCAGTCAACTTCTTTGGCCGAAAACTCTTTCATCGTCTCCGTCCAAAGAGGGGCATCTGTTGACACCCAATTTTGTCCCATCTTTTATGATTTTATTCGTAATTTTTAACATTTTTGACACTTTTAAAACAATTTAAAAAAATATATATATATGTATATTATTCTCTTATTATTATTATTATTCGCATTTTTTACTGTCATTTGCATTTTTTATCACAATCATAAGTTTTATCCAAAAAATTCTATGTTATTTTATTCTCGCAAAATTGCATCGCATTTCCCTTTTATTAAGCATTAAACATTTCGCAAATATTATATTTTATTATTATCACGTCGTTATGTTATTTTAAATAATTCACATCTTTTACAAAATATATATATATATATATATAATATCTTTTAATATTAAACCCCTTTTATATTTTTCAATTCCTAACCCATTTTTATTTCCTAACCCAAAACAATTTCTACCCAAAAAAAACATTCTATCAACCCCAAATTTTTGGCCCAAAACCGAAGCCCAACAACCATTCCCCATCACCCAAAACAATTAAACCCAAAACCCAATTCCCACAAACCAAAACCCCAAACCCAACAAACCTTATTCTTTAATTCCCCCAGGCCCAATCGGCCATTAACCCATCGTCCCTTCACCCGAAACCGGACCAGCCCAATCCCCCAACCCGTCGGCCCAGGCCCAAAACCCATTCTCCCCTTTAATTCCCCCAAAACCAACCCAAAAACAAAAACCAAAAAAAGAACCAAACCCTATCCCCCCCCCAAACCCGATCGTCGCGCACCCCATACCGGCGACCCCACGTCGCCGGTCACCTCACCCGACACCACCACCAAACCCCTCTGCCCCTCACACCCCACACATCCCATACCCCCATCCCCAAAATCAAGAACCCATGCCCCTCAAATCCGCGATTTTTGGCTCTTTATTTTTGAAATTCAAACTCATTCCTTGAACGTTCTTGGGGGGGAATCCACCTATAAATACCCCATGATTGTTCTTCATTTGGGGAGAGATTTTCGGGGGAGAAAAAATAGATTTTTGGAAGGATTTTCGGAAGATTATTCCATATATACATAAATATTTTGTTGTGTTCTTGAGTTTAAAGCATTTGGCTTCTTTGTTGTTTCAAGAATCAAGTCCGAAAAGGTTTGTTCTCCCATTTTGATTCTCTGATTTTCTTCATCGATTTCGGTCAGATCGAATCTTGCTCGTAACATTTTCAGAATTCTTGCATTTCATATTTATGTATGTTGGTTATCTGAATTTGGTGTTAAAATTTGATTTGGATCACTGATTTCGGGTCGGGTCGACCCGATTTGAATTTCCAAATTTCTTGCATTGTTGCTGTTGTTATCATTGGTTATCTGAAATTGATGAAATTATTTGATTCCGGGTTGAAACTCCGATTCGGGTCGGGTCGACCCGATTTGAATTTTCAAATCTCTTGCATTGTTGCTGTTGTTATCATTGGTTATCTGAAATTGATGAATTTATTTGATTCCGGGTTGAAACACTGATCCGGGTCGGGTCACTGACCCGGGTCGGGTCGACCCGGTTGGGTAACATTTTCAGAATTCTTGCATTTCATATTCTTGTTATTGGTTATCTGAATTTGGTGTTGAAATCTGATTCGAGTTTGGATCGCTGATCCGGGTCGGGTCACTGACCCGGGTCGGGTCGACCCGGTTGGGTAACATTTTCAGAATTCTTGCATTTCATATTCTTGTTATTGGTTATCTGAATTGGGTGTTGAAATCTGATCCGGGTTGAAACACTGATCGGGTCGGTCATCGATCGGTCGCCTCGACCCGATTTGGATATTTCGAATTCTTGCATTCCATATTCTTGTTATTGGTTATCCGAATTTGGTCTTTGAAATCGATTCGAAGTTTAGATCATCGATCCGGTCGGGTCATCGACCGGCCTGAGCGACCCGATTGAATATTTTCGTAATTTCGTAACTCGGGTCGGATATTTTAAACCGCCACCGCTCGCTTCTTTGGCAATCGCTTTTACCGCTTTATTAATATCGCATTAAGGCCGACGAAATTGAATTCGAGGTCGCGCTTTTCTTTCGCTTTCGCTTCTATTTTTTTAGTTTAATCGCTTTTAGATATCCGTGCAACGGATATATTATTGTTTTATTAAGTTTACTGTTTTAGATTTCTTGCGACGGATATCATGGTTTTACTGTGTTGAATAAAGACCGCGTCTGTTCGCGCGTGTGTTTTTTTTTCTGGTTGCTCCCCGTTTCAGACATCGCTTTATCGCTTTTATCATTTTTACTGCTTTAAATCGAACACCGCACCTTTCAAACATTGCTTTCTGTTCCAAATTAATCGCTTCAAAGATTCAAATTACCGTTCTACTGTTTTACTGTTTTAAACTAGACACCGCGTCATTTTCGGAAACTGTTTTTTTTCTTCTCTGCCTCTGTTTTTCTGCTACTGCTACTGCTGCTGCTTCTGTTCCGATTTAAAATTTTACTGATTTGAACACGATACTACACTGGCCGATGAAAAATATCCGTCGATTTTGAGGCCTCCATAGTTGCAAAGACGGAAATATAACTTCTGGGCAATGATGAAGACTTAAAACCTTTTTATCCGAGATCAACATGTTTAGTAGGCGAGGTGACTAAAATAACCAACAAGTTATATATTCGCAGCCACGACGTGATTATAGTGATCTTTTCTATTTCACCCGAGAGACCGACACGTTTAGTAGGCGAGGCAATCAAAATAAACTACATTAGTCATATGTTTGCAGCCACGACGTGATTGAAATGTTCTTTTCAAAATTTAAGTCTGAGCCCTCCGTGATCAAAACATTCACTGTTTTGAATGTGGATATGGAGTTATTTGTATTTAACTGTTTCTAACCGTTTGTTCTTAACGGCTTGCAGGGATTAAAGTAAATAACGGCGAATTATTCCTCGGAGTTTATTTATTTTATTTCTTTCTTTAAATTCAGCTTTTATCCCGCTTTTGTATTGTAATATTATTTATCGCACTTATGTAACTATTGAAATGCTTAGAATAGGCAAACTTAGGATTAATTCATAAGGTAGTTTAAGATTTGAAACCCGTCGCTAGCTTATTTATTTGTAGGCTCGGTTGAATTCAAACTTAGAAATCCTTCGCTAGTTTATTTATTTTAGGCTCGTCACGCGTATTCAAGATTTTCAAAAAACAACTTTCGTCATCTTTTATTCGCTTTATTAATCATTTCGAATAAGTTTTATCTTTTGTCAATTTACAATTCAATGATTCCCAAAATTTTACTTCTTTGGCATTATAAATAAATTGTTTTACTATCAATTGTCAAAATACATATTTTTTCAACTCTACATGTATTTCTCTTTAGATATCTTATAAATGCATATTTTGAAAAATCTCTACATTTATCTATCTTTTAAAATGCATCCCTTTTTTATTAATTATTTGCAAAACATCTTTTAACTTCATGCTTCAAACATGCATTTTTCTAGTAATAATTAACCTGAGTTTTACCGGATAACCGCAAGTTAGCGGATCTTAAAGGATGCCTAACCCCTTCCCTTTAGGATAATAAAGAACCCTTACCTAGAATCTCGCTAGTTTCGCAGACCTTAAAATTGGAGTTACATTGCAGCACTTAGTTTAATATTTAGGTGTCCTAATTCACCGTAAAAATAATTAGGTGGCTCAACCCTTTTACCCAGGAAACCCCCATACGTCCGCGCTCCGCTTTGACCCGACCAAGGTCAAAATAGGGCGCTACATCCATGTGTCCATCACGAGTAACCATTACTCGTAGCAGGTGAGACATACTTCATCCTCTAAGGATGCGATGCAGACCACATGTCGTCTTGTCACATATCATCGATATCCATTCTCGATGATCATCAGTCGAGGCTATTTTAAGAGTTACGCTTTATCATAAAATATCTCACTCTAGTAATGACAATGTAAGCTCAATGGATGCACATTAATGAATAATTACAAACAATCAAATAATAATTCAATAATTGCAAATGCCAAATTATTAATCTCCATTAATAATAATATAAATGTGTATAAAGTACATTTGTCCTAATACAAATTGTCTCTAGAACATAAATATACTTTTATCTTCATCATTAAACCTTGAACTCCATTATATACTCAAACTTATTCATCAGGTTGCTTTGATGTGTAAGTGGATTTCATGTCCTTTTTTATGTAGTAGATTTCATACATTTTTTCCTTTTTGTTTGTTCTATTTGAAATAGTGGTAATCTTTTGTTTTTTTTATAGGTGCAAGACATGGATACATTCGTGCTGGCGTACTCTTTTTAATTCAGCAGTTCACAACTCATGTGCGTCAATTGTGCTACTATGGCATCCTTTAGACACTTCTATCAATTGTCGAAGCTCTGTGTGCAAGTTCAATGTAAGAAATCGGCGTTCCAAAACCTACCATATGTAGATCAAATAAATTTACAACTATCTGAATTTTTTACAAGAATGCTCGTATTTCTTCACTTAGTGGTTGCAAAAAAAAAAATAGTAGATAATCAGATAATTATGCAATTGAAACATCTTTTTAACTGCTTTCTCTGAAAATATACACGGTTATACACGGTATACACATACCTTGTGTATATCGTGTATATGGTAACATATTTAGTTGTATATTTTGTATATTATTAGTATTGTATACTTACCATAATTGGGGATTCTTGTACGAATAGAATATGGTTTTTGGAGTATAATAGAAATAGGATTTTCCATATTATGGAAATTGTATATATCATCTTTCATTAATGAAAATAATCAAGACATTATTTCTTTCATGGTATCAGAAGTGTAGGTCAAATATTTCCTCTCCAAAAACTCCCTTCTAGTGCCTCGATTTACAAGAACACTCTCGGTTTCCGTGTACTTTATTCCCTTATCTCTTCCCAAATTTTCTTCCAAATTCCTACATCACGTCTTGCATTGTTGTTATGGCTAAGAACACATTTCACCCTGCCCTTACTGTTTCTAACATCAAGAACAACATCCCTATCGTTCTTGAAATAGAAAACGTTCAATACGCGACGTGAGCTGAACTGTTCAAAGTTCACGCACGCTCGCATCAAGTTCTCCATCACATATTCCCTCGGCTCCTACTGATACGGAGGTGCCTAAACCCGAGGATGATCCTAAATTATGGAAGACCCTTGATGCTACCGTTCTTCAATGGATTTACTCCACCATCTCTACCGACATGTTACAAATGATTATCAAACCAGACGTTGCGGCGATGGTTACTTGGAATAGAGTACGTGATATATTCCAAGATAATCAAAATTCTCGGGATGTTACACTTGAGCAGGAATTCTCTCACGTCAATAAGGAAGACTTCCCTAATGTTTCAGCTTACTGCAAAAGGTTGAAAGAATTGACGGATCAACTCTGCAATGTTGGTGCGCCCGTTACCAATGGTCGTCTTGTCCTTCAAATGGTTGCCGATCTATCTGAGGCCTATAGTGGCGTCTGTACGCTTCTTCAACAGAGCAATCCTCTTCCACAGTTCTATTAGGCTCATTTCATGCTCACGCTCGAAGAAGCAAGCTTGACTAAGAAGGCGGCCACTGAAGATCCTTCTGTCGTCATAATGACCGCGCTCGATTATTCTCCATCTGTCTATGACAATTCCGGCCAAAACCACAACAATGGTGGCGGCAAAAAGTATCCAAATCGCAAAAATAATGATAAAAATTGTGGTGGAAACCGAGGTGGCAATAACGGGGGTGTCAACTGGACCGGAGGCAATAGGCCTCGGGGCAGTGGGCCGCCAGCCAACTGGCCACAGCTCTGGGGTCCATGGCCGTGGAACTGGGCTAGTGGCCTTGGGCCCAACGTCCCCTATTACCCGTCGAATGCCTTCCCGGGAAGCTGGGCCCAAATTTCCAATAACAACAGGCCCAATTTTTTGGGTCAACGATGGTACCCGAGAAATAATTCTGGGTGGGGGCAGCATGCGGGTGTGCTTGGGCCTCGGCCTCCACAGGCCCACCATGTTGTGGGCCCTACCCAACCGACATAGAAGCCGCAATGCACACACTTGGATTAAATCCCCCGGACGCCAATTGGTACATGGACACCGGTGCCACTTCTCATATGACGTCCGACCTAAGGTTCTCTCTCGTCTTATTCTAATTTGAGCAACGATTGTGGCATAATTGTTGGTAATTAACTCAATTCCAATTTGTTGTTACAGTCATAAAATTGTCTCCCCCCCCCCCAATTCACATCTTGTCTTGAAAAATGACTCTAACTTATTTTAAAATTTGGTGTATGTCCGTAAATTCACCACTGATAATTGGGTTTCTATTGATTTTGATCCTTTTGGATTTTCTGTGAAGGATTTCAAGATGAGGATTCCTCTCATGAGATGTTATAGTAGGGGAGATCTTTATCCTATCACGGCAGTACCCGGTCTCTAGAGTCAAGCCTTGCCATATATTTTTGCAGCTCTAGCTCCTTCCTTATGGAATGCACGTTTGGGTCACCCTGGGTCGTCTATTATTTCTTCCTTACATAGGAACAATTTTATTTCTTGTAAGGGTACGCGTAATACTCCAATTTGTCAATCCTGTCCTCTAGGAAAACATGTTAGATTGTCATTTGTAGCCTCTACTTCTCGTACTTTAATATCATTTGTTATTATTCATAGCGATTTATGGACATCTCCCGTTTTAAGTTATGTGGGCCATCGTTATTATGTTCTGTTTTGGATGATTATTCTAATGTTTTTATGGACCTTTCCATTAGCGAAAAAATCACATATTTTTTTCACATTCTTAAAATTTAGAGCATTCATCCGTACCTAATTCGATTGGAAAATCAAAAATATTCAACTGATAATGACAAAGAATATGATAACGGGTTATTTCGGGATTTTTGTGATACTAATGACATAGTTTTTCGCTTCTCTTGCCCTCATACTTCCTCACAAAATGGGAAAGCTGAACAAAAAATTTGTACCATTAATAATATTGTCCGAACTTTATTGGTCCATGCTTCCGCACCCCATTCCTTTTGGCATCATTCTCTACAAATGACTACTTATCTTCTTAACATACTTCCTACCAAAGGTTTGACATATTCATCCCCTCTTCATATCATATATAATAAGACTCCTTCGTATTCACATCTTAGGGTCTTTGGGTGCTTATGTTGTCTGCTATTTCCGTCAACTACAATTAACAAACTTCAAACCCGTTCTACCCCTTGTGTATTTTTGGGTTATCCATCTAATCATCGTGGTTACAAATGTTTTGATTTATCGTCTAATAAAATCATAATTAGTCACCATGTTATTTTTGACGAAACTCAATTCCCGTTTGCTAAAGTAAGTAGTTCCGGACCTAGTTCGTATAATGTTTTAGATGATGAGGTTTCACCGTATATTATCCACCATATATCGGACTTGTCCCGTGACTAAAATCCTCCGGTATATGGTAACATATTTAGTTGTATATTTTGTATATAATTAGTATTGTATACTTACCATATTTGTGGGATTCTTGTACAAATAGAATAGAGTTTTGAGAGTAGAATAGGAATATAATTTTTCATATTATGAAAATTATAAATTGTATATATACTCTTTCATTAATGAAAATAATCAAGAAATTATTTCTTTCATTCTCCGCCCTACTCAAGAAAAGGAGAACTAATAACCCAAAAAAAGAATTTTTCTTTTTAAAAAAATAGTATCCATCTTTATCTTTGCTTCATTCAAAATATATATGGTAATCTTCTATGTCTTTTATAGTGCAAGCAAGTGAGTAGTGACTTACCTTCCTCATATTTTTCTGCATCTTCCATATATTGCTCAACACTAATTGATTTTGAAGATGAGCGCAACCAATCTTGGCAACAAATCAAAGCTTCCACAAATTTATGATCTGCGAAATTGATCAAGCACTCGACAAATGTGCTAAAAGCCGATTCCGAGGCTACCGTGGATACAGGGATGGCTAAGATGTCTCTAGCCATCAAACTGAGAACCTTGTAAATCGACTTAGCAGCATTCCACCACATCAATAAATCAAATGTTTGATTTTTGGGCTCACGAGGACTACTAAGGTACCTTTCCAATTCAGATCTTAAATCCCTACTAAGTTCATCTTGGTCATCCTGGTACCAATCTTTGACAAGTGAAGCTGGATCAACAAAATCAAAATTTTCTCCACCAACACTGTCAATAGAGCCTTGAGACTCATCCAATACACTAGAATCAACCATAGAAGAATGATTTTTGTCATTGAATTCATAAAGACGTTCCAATACATTCATTACCTTACTAACGATCAATTCTATTTTAGCATTATCAACACCAATCCTTCTACAACTCCAATTCAGAAATCTCAACTTATATCGAGGATCTAGTACTACGGCTATCAACACCATCATGTTTGTTTTCTCAATACTCCCATAATACTTGTCAAATTTTGCTCTCATTTTTGTAGTCATTGCCTTAAGGTTTTCATTATTATTTTGGCTTTCACATCCAGTTAATGTTGAAAACATGCTAATAACTTCATGAAAATAATGGTTAGTTGTCATATAGAGACTTCCTGACATCCTAGTAGTAGCCTCATAGAAATTTCTCAGAAATAAAGACAACAAGGATGCATTTCCCCAATCCTCATCTTTCGGGACACCACAATCAAGCTCAGTCACAAAAGCCATATCATCATCTTCAAGTCTTACAAATGCTTGTTTGAACTTACTAGCACTTTCTAACATAAGATATGTAGAATTCCACCTCGTACTAATATCAAGACAAACAGAGCCCTTATAAGTTATGCCCTCTTCAGTTATACAACTTTGGAATTGTTGTGCTCTACTTGGGGAACTCCTAACATACTTAATCGCAATAATTCGACTAATTGTTTCACGATCCTCTTTCAACTCATCTTTCACAATCAAATTCAATATTTGAGCTGCACATTTCATATGAAAAAACTCACCCCCCCCAAAACAAGGGTATTTCTTAACTTGTCCTTCAAATAAGCAATTGCCACATCATTAGAGCTCGCATTATCAACTGTAATTGTTGATATACGATCTCTAATTCCCCACTCAATTATACATTTTTCTACCATCTTACCAATATCCCTACCTTTATGGCTAGGCATAACAACAAAGTTTAGCAATCGCTTATGCAAATTCCAATTTTCATCAATAAAGTGAGCGGTAAGACATAAGTAACTCAAATTTTGAATGGAAGTCCAAATGTCAGTGGTGAGAGCAATCCTAGATTTAAGAGATGACAACTTATCTTTTAAGCATGAGTTTTCACAAACGTAAAGTTTCATGCAATCCCTAGCAATTGTGAATCTTGAAATATGCTTAAATAAAGGTTGTAATGCCGACACAAAACCCCTAAAATCTTCACGTTCAACTGTTCTAAATGGTTGCTCATCAATAATAATCATCCTAGCCAACATGTGCCTACAAAACTCTTTATCATATTTCCAAGTGCTAAGCATATGCTCATTATCCCCATTTATACTACCTTTAAAATGACCACCAAGCAATTTTTGCTTTTTGTCAATATTGTGAGGATACTTTTTGCAACTTCTCAAATGTTTCCACATGGATGAGGTACCATTGTTAACACTATAAGCTAAGCCTTCATTGCAATAGTTACAAATAGAAACAACATTACCAGTTTTCTCATCTATTGCTTTACTAAAATGCTCCCAAACCTCAGATTTTGTTGCCTTCTTTTTCAATGGTGCACGAGTTGTGGATGTCGTGCTAGCCTCAGCCATCTACCAAAAAAAAGTATCAAAATAAAACAAAACAAAACAGCAACTCCAATAAATTGAGCATAACAAGTTAACAACAAACAATAAAAGGGAAATATCAACCCAAATACTAGCTTTTCTAACAGAAATCAACCCAAATACTAACAACAAACAATAAAAAATAGTAACATTATAATACAGAAATCAACCCAAGGGTTATTCATTACTAACAACAAACAATAAAAAACAGTAACATTATAATACAGAAATAAACCCAAGGGTTGAGAATAAAAAACAGTAACATTATAATATAGAAATTAAGCCAATACATGCAAAAATCTAATGTTCTTCACTATGCAACAACTTTAAGGGTTATTCATTACCTTTAACAAAACCGAGAGGAATTCGAGCACAATACCGCAACCTTTGTCAAGCTTTTGGAGTGAGAGAGAAGACTGGCGATGGCGATGGCGAGGCTACTGCGAGGCGCGAGCTACGTAATGGCGACTGGCGACGGCGATGGCGAGCTGCGTAGTAGTGCGAAGTGAACCTGTGAGTTGCGCCTCTGGAAAATGAAAAATTTGGAAATTAGGGCTAGGGGCGAAGTGAACCTGTGAGCTGCGTAGTATCCGTATATGACCTTTTAACCGGACTGGGCCAAAAATTTAAACGCCCCAAAGCCCAAAACTAAATAATTTAAATGGGGGTAGGTTCATAGGGTCCGGGTATCGATTCCGGGTCCGGATACCCGTTTTCTATTTATCGGAACCGGACCCGATATTGATCGGTTCCTAATTTTAATACCCAGAATCTACCCGATAGTATCGATTTCGATCGGGTATCTGGGTACCATGTACCCGTGCTCACCCCTAATATAGACCAGATAGTATAGTTATATACCAAAAGGAAAAGCAATTTTGCATAAAGAGTCATGCCTTAAATAAACCCAAGAGTCCGCTTTTACGAAATCGACGGACTGATCCGTCGGTTATGTTAAAATATATTTTTTTTAAAATCGATATACTTCGTCGATTTTTTTTTTAAAAATAAAGAATGAAATGTAGCTACTTGGAATTGAACTCGATATGTACCATGACATTGAACAACTCCATTACTCATGCTTTTTAAACACAATACTTCCATTGTTTTAATTTATACTCTTTAATTATAGTTTTACGCTCTAAAAATTGACGGAATCCATCGATTTTCGTATATAAAAAATTAAAAATTAATAAAATCTGTCGGTTTATTTTATAAAAAATAAGTAATAATTTTCGTGCATTCTTTCGCGAAAATTAACAGACTAAAGTATGTCAATTACTCAATTTTGTTCTAAAAATTATTGTAATAACCGGTCCGTCCGTTTTTTCAGTCGGTTTTGTCCGTACTTGCACCATATACTGTGAAGCAAAATAGTTTACACCTATGAATGCAACCAAATGTAGCTAACTTTTTCTACTCCTTCAAACATTTCAAATCAGGCGGGGGTTCTTCAAATAGGGGTGGGCAAAATATCCGGACAATCGAAAAAATCGAACCGAGTCAAAATTCGGTTCGGTTTTTTCTTTAAAAAAAACTGTTTTTTTGTAAAATCGAACCGAATCAGAATTTAGTGATTTGGTTCGGTTTTTTAATTTTGGATACGAACCGAACCGAACCGAAAAACTGAATTAAATATGTAACTAATCTTATTTTTTTATTTTAGGCTACTACTATCTCTTGAATCATAGCCATTGAAACCAATCTATGAAGCTTTTATGGAAGTCGAATGCGGCATGAACTTGATTAACATATCACGGAAGCATTGACATAAAATGTAGGGAGAGAAAGTAATTATAAATTGGTAAAACTTTAAATGGTCATAACTCTGCACTCGGATGTCCGTTTTACCCGATTTGTTTTTTGATTTTGAGTATTTTTTCGAGACGGGGCCGGCACAAACTGCCGCAAGGCGGTTTGACGCAACCAATTTTTAGAAAAACATTCGTTTTTCCAATCAATTTGTGTTTTTCCCAAATCGATTTCTAATTTTACTTTTTCTTTAGTAAACATCTCACTATACACAATAGATTTCAACGTCGAAAATTTCATGATAGTGTAGGTGTGAATGTCAATTTCAGTTTTAGAAATTCAAAATTTTTAAAAAAACCTTGACCCGACCCGACCCGACCCGACCAGAAAAAACCGATATAATCCGATACGTTCGGCGATATAAACCGAACATATCGGGTTTTTTAAAAAAAAAATTTATTCGATTCATATTTTTCGGATACAAAACCGATATACGTCCACCCCTATCTTCAAACATTATTACGGACTAAAATTCTAAAGAAAAGCGACCCCAATTCCTTTTCATCTCGTCCTTTTTTCAGGGGATGAGTCAAATTTGTTATGTCAGCAAATCTGCTCTGTATCGTCACAATATCAAGCAAAAGATCAATTATTTCAGGGGAAGTACACTTAGATGGATAAATACAAACAACAACAACACAACAAGTGAAAATTCCACAACGTGGGGTCTGGAGAGGATAAAGTGTACGCAAACCTTATATCTACCTTGGTAGGTAGAGCGGATGTTTTTGAAAGACCCCCGGCTCAAGACAAAGCAAGAGAAAATGTCATACTCAGACAAGAAATTTAAAGCAGTATGAAAATGATGGTAGCAAAAGTGAATAAGTCATGATAGCGCATTATGAAAAAGGAAGCAGTAACTAACGCAGGTAAATAAGATAAACAAAGTACAATAAAGAACACATAGCAACAAAAATCAAAAGACAGAGAGTTATAAAACAATACTGCATCTACTAGTATGATAGGCTAAGCAGACCTACAATAATAACACTACAACTACTAGTTTGTAAGCGTAAGTAGGACTACGCTTAACTACCTACTACCGTTATACCCTAATATGTGTCCTCCACAACCCCCTATCTAAGGTCATGTACTCAGTAAGTTGCACATGCATTATATTCCGTCTAATCACCTTTCCTCAATATTTTTTCGGCCTACATATATGGATAAATATAACTGTAAAAGAAAATTTGATACATAATATTCAAAAGTTTTCTAAATTAGGTATAGAGAACGTCCGGTAAGAATTAAAAGTTTTTCCTTCTTGAAATCATTTTCTTCTATTTAATTGCCTTATTTATTGGCAATGTTCACCTAATTAATGCATTTTTAAACCAACATGTACATGCACAATGACACATTCCACTATTATAAGTTTTTAATTAGTTTTATAATTTTTATAAATTATTTAATATTATCCTTAATGCACAACAAACTGATCTACAAAAGCGAAAAATATTTTTTATCATACCAACCGCACTCTATATAAGATTAAAAAAAATGACATTGTAGTCCTTCGGGGCATAGCTGGATGGAAAATGAGATGAACTTAAAATTCAGCTGGAGGGCTGCAGCGTGGGTTCGAATCCTGATGGGAACACTTTGTTCTCTTCTGGAATAGGACCTTGTAGGTGATATCAGTTGTTATGTTCTCAAACCCTGATCATTCAGGCACATCCCACAATTTACTTATAGTAGTGTTGAAGGACCGGTACAACTATCTCCAGGAATAATCTGACGTAAATCAGGAAATTGGATATAAAAAAAAACGACCTTGTAAGATCATACACAAACGATATTTCCGAAATATAAATATTAATTACTTTTTGTTGAAACACGTAAATTTACATGAAATAAATAACACATAAACCCTAAAACAAATTTACTGGGTTTTCATGTAGCGGTAACGACCCTAGTTTGATTTGACAAAGAAGAAACCGTGGAAACATATATTTTAATCGTAACTATATGTACTTATATAAGACCCTTAAGAACATCTTTAGTAGGGGTAAATAATGTATCTTGGGCCTAACCCATTTTATAGTTGTAAAGAATGAATCTAGGGCCTAACCCAAAAGCTAGCTTGTAGGGTGAGGATTGTCCAAGTTCATATAAGAAGTCCATGTTTCCATTTTATATCCGATGTGGGACTCTTAACACTCCCCGCACGCTCAGACCTTGTTAATTGGAGCGTAAATAATATATTTTGGGGGCCAACATCGGTGAACAAATAATTTGAATTAGCCTGAGTCTGATTCTATGTAAAGAATGGATCTTGGGCCTAACTCAACCTGAAAAGGTAGCTTGTGGGTGAGAATTGTTCAAGTCCATATAAGGAGTCCATGTTCCCATTACATATCCGATGTGAGACTTTTAACAGTAGATAAATTGTATTTCCAACCGTTCTAGCAAAGTAACACTAAAAAAAATTAGTTTAGATTTGTTTTCCTCATTATTCTCCTCGAGAAATTCTTTTTGTATCTTTTTTTCCAAACAAAAATTATTCAATTCAAATTAGTAAATTAAAAAAGCACAACCAAAGAATGTGGTGCAACAGATATGGATGTTTCTTCCTTAACCAGAAGTTTCAAGTTCGAGCCGTGAGTATTGAAAAAACTTTCCCCGAAAGAGCCTTACGCGACGCGAATTCAAATATAATCATGTGGTGGGAAATTTAAGAAAAAAAAGTAAATTAAAAATCAAGAAAACCTTTTTTGTTTTGTGCAAAAACCTCTTTTTATAAATCATTTTTTTCTCCTTTTTAATTAATTAAAATTTTAAATATATAATAAATAAAAGTTAAAACCCTAAAACCCTAATAGCTGTTTCTTCTAGACCCTTCTTTTCTTCTCTAAATATTGCCCAACAATAGCCAGTCAACACGTTTATGCTCTCTTCTGTCTTCTTTCTCTTCTCAGCTGCAATTTTTTTAGTGCAATTATGTATCGTTTTGCAGCAAATCTTGCTTCTAAATCCAGGTATTTTCTCAAATCGTCTTAATGCAAGAGATTGTTTCCACTCCTTAAACCCGTGACCTCCCGTACATTATGCAAAACATTACTATTTTTTTTTTTTTGCTATTATTTGTACTAGAATTAAAATCTTATTTGAACAAATACTTATTTTCCTTGTTTGTACAGGGTCGCCAGAAGCAGCACCCAACAGGTAATTTTTTGCTGGTAGCATTTATATAGTAGATAAGGAGAGTTCCATTTGGGTGTGTTTAGTAAAGGCAGATAATTGTCATATTTTTCATTTCTCGAGATTCAAATTATGCTCCCTCAGTTTCAATTTATTTGTCTTATTTACTATGTGAACAGTCAAATGATACTCCCTCACTTTCAAAATAAGTGGTGTTACATACCCCTTAAAATTCCTCAAAAGTGTTCCTAATCAAATTTTAGCTACTTAATGATTCTTAATTATATAAATAGGGGTAATTTTGGAAGAATTCCATTAATTTCTTCTTGAAATCCTAAAACACTACTTATTTTGAAACAAAATGAAAAGCCTAAAACCCCAATTATTTTGAAACGGAGGGAGTCTAATTTTTCAAATACTTTTATGTAGTGTCTAAATATGTAATTTTTTTTTTTAAAAGTTGAATATTTTGTGTCCGAATTCACACTAACATTAGCTAGTTAGACCCACGTGCTCCAAATCAAGCCAAATAAATTGAAGCGGAGTGAGTATGAATTTTGACTTACATTTTAAAACGTATTTTTTAAATTATATTGACATGAGAAGAATTGCAATTGTTGGGTTGCTGGAAGCAGTAGCCAACAAGAAACTTTTGCTTGTAGTATTTTTAGCTATGTTGCTCGGACTCTTAAAAATGTCAACGGGTGCGTGTCGTATTCTCCAAAAGTGTATTTTTGGAGAATCCGACACGGGTGCAGCATCGAAAGTGAAGAGTCCACGCAACTTAGATTTAGTAGATCAGATGGTAAATCAGACATGTTTTCCACTGGAATTCATTTTCTGCAGGAAATCTTTCATACGATAAGCATTTTCTTCCATACCGGCTCAACCCCAATATCTCTTAAGTTTTGGTATTGGATTGGTATTTAAAATGAATTTGATACAGGTTGGTAGTAGGTTGAATTGGAGCAGAAACTATGCAGCAAAGGACATTAAATTTGGAGTTGAAGCTCGCGGATTGATGCTTCAAGGCGTTGAACAGCTTGCTGATGCTGTTAAAGTAACTATGGGTCCAAAGGTGTGGGTTCTTTTGTACCCTATTGATGAGTAATTGAAGCTACAATTATAGCAGTGCCCATGCTACACATATAAAAATTGATTTCAAATTCTTGTTGTGGGGGTCTGAGGAGGGTAGAGTGTACGCAGACCTTATCAATACCTTCAAATTCTTGTTGTTAGTGAATTAGATATTATATTTTCTACATGTGTACGTTGACACATTTTGCAGTTCTGATTTATATTGTGAATTTATAATGAATGCGCCCAACGGGTTCCATCTACATTAAGCATTTTAACATCTTGAAATGGTATAATTTTCATGCTTAATTAGAGTGCTATAGAAAGTAGCTTACAGTGATTTGCCTCCTAGTAAAGAAGCTTAGTGGGATTGTCTTAACTAAGAATAGTATCATGTAACTGCATGTTTTTTCCGTAAGTTGTTCCCTTTGAATTAACTATTTTGCTCTCCCCTTGTTCATACTATTTGAGCTTGGTGGACTTCTTGGCAAGCAAGATTTCTGTATGCTGATATATTCGCAGGGGACAAAATATAAAGTGGACCACCACGAATATATTCTTGTTTTTGCTGGGAATAAATTCATTAGGTGACAACTAATGTTGTATTTATATTTATGAAGGGTCGTAATGTGGTGATTGAGCAAAGTTGGGGTGCACCCAAGGTGACAAAAGATGGTGTCACTGTTGCGAAAAACATCGAATTCAAGGACAAAATAAAAAATGTTGGTGCAAGCCTTGTAAAACAGGTTGCCAATGCCACTAATGATGTTGCTGGTGATGGTAAGACTTTAGATATACTGTTTCTTCCTCCCTGTGTGTCTTCATTTGTGTCTAGTAGTTTGCATGCTAAAGTTCTAAAAATCTATTACATGTCCGCTTGAGTTTAACTCTAGCTCTGTATTTCAGGTACCACTTGTGCAACAGTCCTCACCCGCGCAATATTTGCTGAGGGGTGCAAATCTGTAGCTGCTGGTATGAATGCAATGGATCTTAGACGGGGTATCACAATGGCTGTTGATGCTGTTGTAACAAACCTGAAAAGCAGAGCACGGATGATAAGCACATCTGAGGAGATTGCCCAGGTATCTTTACTAGCTTTAAACTTTTATGAAGCACAGGCCGATGGATATGTCTTTTTGTGGTACTTAAACATCAACATTTTTGAGCAGCAAGTCCCTCTGGTTTGGTCTGGGCTCACCCCCCCCCCCCCCCAAAAAAAAAACACACACACACACAAGGGGGATTCATTGAAGAAAACCGATGTTTTGCTGCAGTGTTTTAGCGTCAGTGCTGTATTATTCCCACTAAGATTCTGAAATTGCAAGAATAAAATTGAGGGGGGTAAAAGTAGAATATAACTTGCCCTTCGGTGCAAGGAATACTTTAAAACACTAATGCACTGGATTATTGAATGAGAGATCAATCTTCTGGTCTAGAGTGTCCATGCTGCACAGTTTCCAGTAAGATTATGATAGTATGATCCTTTGATAGGTTGGGACAATCTCTGCAAATGGAGAAAGGGAAATTGGTGAGCTAATTGCAAAGGCTATGGAGAAAGTAGGCAAGGAAGGTGTCATCACTATTCAAGTAAGTAATTTCTTAATATTGTTTGTGTGTAGTAACACATGGTCTTTTTTTGCCACAATGGTCTGAACTTTTAATCTAATTTCTTTAATACCTTGTTGGATGTACTCTCAAAGAGGAGAAGATATTGAGTTACCACAAAATTTATTGTAATTTGATCCACTTGAGTTGGTAATAGCAAAAATAAATGTACAAGAATCTGACATTTGGAACTCTGGCAGTCTTTTTATTAGTCAGATTAAGAATATTGTATAATCCTTTACTTTGCGATAACTGAGTGATCAACATATAGAATTGTTGTTTTGTAAAGATGTGACACCAACTCATTTCTAATATCATGCAGGACGGAAAGACATTGTATAATGAGTTGGAAGTTGTTGAGGGGATGAAGCTGGACAGGGGCTACATATCTCCATACTTTATCACGAATGAGAAGAATCAGAAATGTGTATGTCTTGGGTTTGTCAATATTAAGTTATTAAATCAGCTGCATGACTCATGTGGCAGTCTTATATATTTACAACCCATACTTTATCACGAATGAGAAGAATCAGAAATGTGTACGTCTTTGGTTTGTCAATATTAAGTTATTAAATCAGCTGCATGACTCATGTGGCAGTCTTATATATTTACAACCAGCCTCTTTTTCATTTGAACTCACAACTGTATATTTACAGCAAGTCTTATATATTTACAGCCAGCCTCTTTTTCATTTGAACTCACAACTATTCTGATACCTGACAGGAGCTGGATGACCCACTTATTCTTATTCACGAGAAAAAAATCTCAAGCATAAATGCTATTGTGAAAGTGTTAGAGTTGGCTTTGAAGGTAGTCTTTCTTCTGAGATTCTTGGAGTTTCAACTATGACCTTTGGAGTCGTTTCTTACTCTTTACTTCATATATTCAGAGACAAAACCCCCTCTTAATTGTGTCCGAAGATGTGGAGAGTGAAGCACTTGCTACACTTATTCTGAACAAGCTTCGTGCTGGAATCAAGGTAAATTGCTGTTCTGAAGAAAAATACATGTTTGCTTTGTTGATGGTCGGTATAACACTTTGTTTAGCTAATTATACTGAAAAATAATACAGGTTTGCGCCATCAAAGCTCCAGGATTTGGTGAAAACAGGAAGGCTAATTTGCAAGATCTTGCTGCTTTAACTGGAGGCCAGGTAAGAAACTGTTCTTATATGCTCTCGTGTATAAGATATTTGCTGTTTGTTCTTACATCACCAACATTTCTTACCCGTGCATGATAGGTCATAACCGAAGAACTTGGATTGAACATTGAAAATGTGGAGTTGGATATGCTGGGAAAATGTAAAAAGGTATATTTGATAATGTCACTGTAGTATGGATTTGATCACTATTTAATGATGCAAAGTACTTTTCCATTTCAATTCCTGTTTAGTTTTTTTTTTTTTTTGCTGTTGAACATTTCTGTCTCGTCTCTAATCTCATGACATTTCATTTTCTAGGTAACTATCTCCAAGGATGATACTGTCGTTCTTGATGGTGCGGGTGAGAAGAAGGCCATCGAGGAGAGATGTGAACAGGTATATTTTGCGTATATCTGAACTTGTATTATAAATATAAGCACCATATACATCCAGAAGTGTGGGGTTGAACATGTGTTGCGCTCTTTGTATTGACAGATAAGATCAGCAATTGAACTAAGCACATCTGATTATGACAAGGAGAAGTTGCAAGAAAGACTAGCTAAGCTTTCAGGGGGTGTTGCAGTGTTGAAGGTATGCAATTTAACTGCAGTTTGTATTCTTTGAGAACCTCAGTATGCAGAAAAAAGCGTCCCAACCTTTTTTACATGTATAAAGAATTGGGGGTTTTTACACTGTATAGCCGCCCACCAAAATAATAGTCGACAAATGTATATCCTTGGCTAGCGGTTGTAAATATTTTTGACGAGCGGCCATATGTGTAACTTATTTGCAACTTTTAGTCTAAGTTGGCAAATTATCAAGACAATTGTAGAAGGTGCATTAATTTGGATTAGTATGGACTTGCCAGGTAGGAGGAGCTAGTGAAGTTGAGGTTGGTGAGAAGAAAGACCGAGTTACAGATGCTTTGAATGCCACAAAAGCTGCTGTAGAGGAAGGGATTGTTCCAGGTTATTACATGTTCATTTCTCTTCATGTCTGGTCCAACTCATCTAAAGAGCCTGTAGTGGGAGACTAATCCGGTTCTTGTCATGCAGGCGGCGGGGTTGCGCTTCTTTATGCATCAAAAGAATTGGAGACGTTGCCAACAGCCAACTTTGACCAGAAGATTGGTGTGCAAATTATTCAGAATGCTCTCAAGGTCTACAACTTTTACATTTTTTGCTATCGCATCTTCAGATTAGGTTCCTTAGTATTTGCTTTGTCAGGAATAGAGTAGTTGTCAAATTATAATTAGCAGAGCTGTGATGCTTTGGAATGAATTTGTAACTGCAGACACCGGTACATACAATTGCCTCTAATGCTGGGGTGGAGGGATCAGTAGTGGTTGGCAAACTGTTGGAGCAGGATAACCCGGATCTTGGATATGATGCGGCAAAAGGTTCGGATGCTAATATCTTGTTCAGTTGTTCTTTCTGAATTTCCTTGCGATAAAAGATGCTATTTCCTAAAACTAGAATTAAAATAGGTGGCGTGCCAATGCATACGAAAGAAATCTACTAATCTCTATGTATGTTCATTTCTGCAACAGGTGAATATGTTGATATGGTAAAATCAGGGATCATTGACCCATTGAAAGTAATTAGGACGGCCCTGGTTGATGCTGCTAGGTGAACATACTCTTTGAAGTATCTTTTATTCTTTCAATGTATTTGTTCCCTTGATATTCTTTGCTAGAGTTGGCTTTATATCAACGGTTGACGAAATTCTTACCATATCCGCGTAATTTGACCTGTTATAGAATGTTAACTCACCTTGTTCTTGAAGTTACTAATTTTACTGCTTATTATGGACAGTTACTACCTTCAATTACTTGATCTGATGGTGTAAAATCTTCGACATTGTTAGTATATAGAAGTTAAACTTATGTTTTTTTTGCGTTTGTTGCGTGCAGTGTGGCATCTCTATTGACTACAACTGAAGCTGTTATTGTTGAGCTTCCCAAGGATGAGAAGGCATCTCCAGCTATGCCTGGTGGTGGTATGGACTACTAATTGCACTAGCAAAGAACAGTGATTCAAGCTGCCTGACATACAATTTACCACACAAATAAGAAACTTAAGGTTGTTGCTCATTTCGATGAATCCTTACCGTAGCAATGGTACCACCTCAATTGTAACAATAGCGCGATATGAATGTGAATTCATGTTTTTGTAGGTTGAGAATTTGTAATATTTGCAAGACCGCGCCACATTCTCATTTTTTTTTATCTACGAAAAAAAAACACTGGCATCTGAATTCCAAGAATTTTCAATGGAGTGTAAAAGAATTTTAGAGAAATTGCTATATGCTTTAGATAATTTGGCATAGAGGTGGTATCAATCGGATGAATAATTTAGTGTAAAATGGCCAAATTTATTTTCTATTATTAGCTGCACTATTACTACTATATAACCTTTACCTGTCATGTGATCACGAGGTCATAGGTTTAAGGTAAGGTTGCGTACAACACTCTTATGGTCCGATCCTTCTTTGGATCCTGCACATGGATTCTGCACATAGATAAGGTTGCGTATAATATATTCTTATGGTTTGATTCTTTGGATTTTGCATGTAGTGGGTTTAGTACATCGGACTGTCATATAGTGCACCGGATATGAGGTAGGAATCTGCCCATGTGTTGGTTTTTGCTCTCTCTATCTGCCGAAAAGACGGCTTTCATTTGCACGTAGGGACATCTTCTTTTCCCTTTGGCGTCTTTTTGGTTCTCTGTACTTTTGCAACTTGTGGACCCCACCCACTTCTTAATTTTGAATGACACTATCATTGTATATAACTTGTTCATTTTATGGCGATCACTTTTTGTATTCATTAAAATTTTCATATGTATGTTTTTTTTATTGTTTTGTCCCCGTATTTCAAGTGGTTCATATATGTGAAGTTTTAAAGATTTTAATATTTTAGTTTACGGGTATAATCGTTCATTATGTTTCCGAATTTAAGAAGTAATTTTAGTTCAGTTAGTTTTAAAATGTTGATTAAAGTTTGATTAGTAGTTCAAAAAGTGGCTATTAGTCTATTTCTTCCAAAGACAAAAATAAAGTCGTATAAATTGGAAACAAAACATACGGAGTATAACTTATTATTGGGCCTGTGCTCCCCAAACATGTATATTTTTACATGTGACTTTCAATAAACATCATAGAATATATATATATATATATATATATATATATATATGTTGGGCCCATGCTGTCACGAGCACGGATATCTAACACTGATATATTCGGGGAGATATAATTTTCGGCTAAAATCTTGCCAATAGTTATAAGCATGCCAATGTCCAACGGGAGTTTTTGCCTTCAAACGCGTGTTTATAATTTTTGTCATCGTTAATTTCCCCCTGTTCATTTAATGAAAATAATTAGATTTGCTTCACTTGTAACATTAATCTTCGGAAATTGAACATTTGCTTCGCTCGGCATAGGTATTAAGTTATGTGACGTAAGTTATGTAATATTTTTAGAATTTCTTATAGTGTTCAACTGTAGTTATGCCTTTTTGGGGTATACGTTCTTTATTCTTTTTTGGCATTTTTTTGTGGAGTTTGATGTATTTTTTTTATCATTTTCATATTGAGTTTTAAAAGTTTTGCCGCATAATTTATGGGAATGAAATATAAACTTATATCGCGTAAAAAGTGAAACGACAAAAAATTAAAGACCACATATTTGAGGGGAGAAAATAAAAAATCATTCCGAAATAGGGGGTATTTGTGGGAATGACCCCCCAAAAAAAGATGAACCCTGTAGTGGCCCATTTGAAAGCAAGGGCCTTAAATTCGCAACCCTCTATGCTACATATTTCTCTCTATTTAAGTATAAAACAAACTTCTCAATATTGTTTTTTTGGGAAATTAGTAGTTGAGGTGATTGACTAGCTGAACTTTTAACGGTACACTCCTCTTTTCTCTCTCCATTCTCTTACTATAATAATAAGAAACGTTATCCCTAATTTTTAATTGTAAACATACTTTTTACTGAATTTGCAAAATAATTATGTTTTTTTGATAAACCGCATCATAGTTATGTATTTGTTTCACTTTCTACAAAATAAAGCCTAACCCTTGTAAGTTATATCATTGTTATTTGTGACTTTGCGTATTAAATACTCCTATGTTTTTATTAGCTTTGCATGGGATACTAGCTCAAATTTTGTGATTGTAGTTAGTTGAATTGTATATTTATATTGTTTTTGCCTTAGTTAAAGGTCTTTTCTGTAACTAAATTTAGTTTAAATACATGTTGACTTGCTAATACTTCTCTGAGTGAAAATCAGAGATTAAACTTCTTGCTTGTCTAGTAGGAGGATGGAGTTGAGTTTGATGAATATTGTAGTAATGGGAATATTACGTTCTATGTCAGAAAATATTTACGCCACATAACCCATATTTTGAGTGTGTTACCTGGTTCAGCCCATATTTGTGTATAAACTCCTTTTATACATTTTTATACAAGGTTGATACATTATTGTTAGAGTAATTATGGGTATCCCATAATTACCTCTCATTTATTATAATTGATATGTAATATATTGTAATTATTATGATTGTAATTAGTATCTCTTATTTTAGGTAAGGTAGATTAATATTCCATTATTCGTACATAGGATGATTGTATATATTGTATATTGGGAATAGTATTGATCAAGGGATTACCTTCCTACATGGTATCAAGAGTCTAAAGATCCTTTGCCCTAATTATTTTCTTCCCCAACCGAATTCTCCTTCTCTTTTTCTAAGTATTTTCGGCCACTACCCTAAGTAGGTTTAATAAACCTAAACACTTCCTAAACCCTAAATCTAAATACTCTCTAGCCGACAACCCGCCCCCCCGGCTAGACATATTTTGTTCCAAATTTTAGGGTTCTTCCATCAAAACATCACCAACCTCTCTTCTTCTTTTGTTTCTAAGTCAAAACTATGGCCGAAAAGCAAACCTTTCATCCTGCTCTTGCCGTTAATAACGTCAAGAACTTTATCTCCATCACTCTTGAAATGGAGAAGGGGCAGTATACCTCATGGGCTGAACTATTCAAAATTCACTGTCGCGCCTATGAAGTAATTGACCATATCATCCCGTCCGAGTCACCATCGGATTCCACTACGGTGGACAAGAAATTATGGTCTCGATTAGACGCCATTGTCCTTCAATGGATTTATGGCACTATTTTGAATGATCTTCTTCATACCATTTTACAACTCAATTCTACGGCTCAAAAGGCGTGGGAAAGATACGAAAATAATTTTCAAGATAACAAAATGTCTAGGGCCATTTATCTTGAACACCAATTTACAAATATTAAATTGCATGATTTTTCCAACATCTCAGCCTATTGTCAAGAATTGAAAGTTGTTGCGGATCAACTGTCCAACGTTGGTTCGCCCGTGATGGATCAAATATTGATACTTCAATTGATTGCGGGGTTGAATGAGCAATATGATGGCGTTGCTACGTTCATTCAGCAAAGTAATCCATTACCTCCCTTTTATGAGACCCATTCAAGATTAATTCTCGAAGAAACAAGGAAAGCAAAGCAGGCATCCTCGGGAGCAACCATCGCCGGAACCGCTTTCGTCTTCACCAACTCTTCTTCCACTGATTTGGTGTCCCAAAATTCTGGTTCAGGGGCCCACGGTAATCGTTCTAATAATGGTAAAAAACGGGGTTCAAACTGAAAAAATAAAGAAAAAAATAATAGTGGAAAGGGACGTGGACGGGGCGGGGGCCAAACCGCCGGCGGCAGCACCCAGCCCGGGCAGTGGCGGACAGTTTTCAGGAGTAGCAGCGGACAGTGGGGACAGTACCCTCCGTGGTCCTGGGCCCCCACAGTGGGCTGCCCCGCTATGCCCATTCCCGACCTCTTCGTGGACCCGACCTCCTCCTTCAAATCGCCAACCCGGTATTCTCGGATCTCGTCCACAACATGCATTTGCAGCTCAGGCACCATCTTCTGTCAGATATGCACCCACGAATATTGAACAAGACATGAGTCACATGAATTTGAATATTCCAGATGAATCGTGGTACATAGATACATGGGCTACGTCACACATGATGACATCTCAAGGTAATCTCTCATCATTTTTTAATACGAGCGGTAATAAAAATATTGTTGTCAGCAGTGGGCAGGAAATTCCAATTCGTGGTATTGGTCAGGTAACACTACCCTCTCCCTACCCACCTTTATGTTTGAAAAATGTCTTACATGCACCAAAATTAATTAAAAATTTGATCTCTGTTAGACGTTTTACAACTGACAACAATGTTTCTGTGAATTTTGATCCATTTTTTTTTGTGAAGGATTTTCAGACGGGGATGCAGCTCATGAGATATAATAGCACGAGGGACTTATACCCTATCACCTCTGTCTCCAACAACCACATGGTCAAACCTTCCACCTTTGCGGCCATCTCTCCTAGTCTATGGCACAATAGGTTGGGACACCCAGGAGCACCGATTTTTAATCAATTTAGAAAGAATAATTTGGTTTCTTGTAATGGACGTTTGGACACTTCTGTTTGCTAAACCTGTGTATTTGGTAAACTTATTAAACTTCTGTTTTCTGCATCTTCGACTAATACTATTATGCCATTTGATATTTTGCATTGTGATTTGTGGACTTCACCCACATTAAGTGCTATAGGTCATAAGTACTATTTGCTCATTCTTGATGATTTTTTGAATTTTTTGTGGACCTTTCCCTTAGAACAAAAATCACAGACCTATATCACTTTGAAATAATTTAGTGTGTTTATTAAAACTCAGTTTGGCAAAACCATTAAATGTTTTTAATGTGATAATGGGAGAGGGGGGGGGGGGAATTTATAAATGCCCAATTTCTGAATTTTTGTCACCAAATGGGATGTCTGTTCGTATTTCTTGTCCACATACATTTTCTCAAAATGGGAAAGCGGAAAGAAAGATTCGATCAATCAACAATATGACTCGTTCTATCCTTATGCATTCGTCCACACCACCAAATTTTTGGCATCATGCTCTTCAAATGACTACATATCTCTTAAATATTCTTCCTAGTAAACTACTCTTCAATGTATCTCCTACTCAGGTATTGTACAACTGTATCCCTTCGTTTACACATTTACGGGTTTTTGGGTGTTTGTGTTATCCTTTATTTCCGTCCACCATCATTCATAAACTTCAAGCTCGGTCTACTTCTTGCGTGTTTTTGGAGTACCCACAAAATCATAGGGGATATAAATGCTTTGATATGTCAATATGAAAAATTATTATTTCTCGTCATGTCATCTTTGATGAATCAACCTTCCGTTTGCAACATCTCGAGCGACATCTTCACCTTTATATGATTTTCTGGATGACGGAATTCATCCAATTTTGAGGTATCATCTAAACTCTCAAAATAACAATTTAGGGCCATCACCAATCCCTACACCTCTACCCGTCACCCCACCCCCTTCCGTAACACACTGGCCCAGATCAGTATCGGGCCCACTACCTCGACCGAAAATACCGAAACCACCCTACCCACTGTTCCATCCCAAAATCCCAACACCACCCGACCATCCAACGGCCCAACTCCTCAACAGACCATGGAAACCCGTACAATGCTCGATATTTTTTTTTACCTAAACACCATTTTAAGCTAACCACCTCAGTCCAACCCTCACTAATACTAAAAAATCCCAAAGGTGCCTTATCATATCCGAATCAGAAGGCTACCATATTAGATGAATTTACTGCTCTTATTCAAAATAAGACATGGGATTTGGTACCACGACCATCTAATGTTAACATAATTCGGTATATGTGGGTTTGTTACCATAAAAATAATTCTAATGGTTCTTTTGCAAGATACAAAGCTCGTCTTGTTGGTGATGGCAGGTCTCAGCAGGTGGGAGTAGATTGCGGTGAAACATTCAGTCCGGTAGTCAAACCTGCAACTATCAGGACTGTTCTTAGCCTGACACTGTCCAAATCATGGTCCATTCATCTGTTGGATGTCAAGAATGCATTTTTACATGGCCACTTGCAGGAAACGGTATACATGCATCAACCGATGGGATTTCACCATCCTACCCGTCCAGATCATGTGTGCATGTTGAGGAAATCCTTATATGGTCTAAAACAAGCTTTTCGGGCATGGTATAACAGGTTTGCAGGATTTGTTTCCAAATTGGGATTCTCTCACGGCAAGTCCGATCAGTCTCTCTTTATTTATAAGAAGGGCACTAATGTGTCTTATATACTTCTATATGTTGATGACATTATCCTCACTGCCTCCTCAACTTCACTTCGCCAGTCTATTATGTCCCTTCTTGCAGCTGAATTTGCAATAAAGGACTTGGGCCCGTTGAATTATTTTCTTGGCATTGCTGTCACTCACTATGCCTGTTTCTCAGTCAAAAGAAGTATGCCTAGGAGATACTTGACAAAGCAGAGATGTCTTCATGCAAACCTTTCCATACTTCGGTTGACACGAAGGCGAAAGTTGAGCAACGCTTCAGGTACTCCATACATCGACCCTACACATTACCGCAACCTGGCTGGTGCATTGCAGTATCTCATTTTTACGAGGCCTGATATTTCCTATGCGGTCCAGGAAGTTTGTTTACACATGCATGATATGAAGGAAGAACATATTGGGCTCTCACGAGGATTATGCGGTATATTAAGGGTACTCTTCATTTTGAACTACATCTGTATAAGTCCTCCATCTCGAGTCTTTCTGCCTACACTGATGCGGATTGGGGCGGCTGCCCAGACACACGACATTCCATTTTCGGCTATTGTGTATTCTTGGGTGACAATCTCATATCATGATCGTCCAAACGTCAGTCCACACTATCTCGATCAAGTGCAGAGGCAGAATACAGAGGGGTGGCCAATGCTGTTGCTGAATCCTGTTGGCTTCGTAATCTGCTACTGGAGCTTCATTATCCGATTGAAAAGGCAACAATGGTCTATTGTGACAATGTAAGTGCGATCTACTTGTCTGGAAATCCTGTTCGGCATCAACGCACGAAACATATTGAAATGGATATCTTGTTTGTCCGAGAAAAAGTTGCTCGTGGTCAAGTCCGGGTTCTCCATGTCTCATCCCGTTATCAGATAGTTGACATCTTTACGAACGGTCTTCCGCGCGTACTGTTTGATGATTTTAGGGACAATCTCAGCATCTGAGAACCTCAAGCTAAGACTGCGGGGGACTGTTAGAGTAATTATGGGCATATCCCATAATTACCTCTCATTTATTACAATTGATATGTAATATACTGTAATTATTATGATTGTAATTAGTATCTCTTATTTTAGGTAAGGTAGATTAGTCTTTCATTATTCATACATAGGATGATTGTATATATATTGTATCTTGGGAATAATATTGATCAAGGGGTTACCTTCCTACAATTATGTATAATGTTTTCTCCCGGTATAAATTTGTATAATATTTTATATTAGGCTACACGTAAATATTTTCAAAAGCTGTATATATTTGAAAATTTCCCTTTTATACTTGTAAAATTACCAAAGGAATCCATAGTTTTAGGATTAAATATCGTTTGCCGTTTATCTTCTGTCTAAGCTTTGATGGACGTTGTTACTGATACTTGTGCTATGGGGAAAGGTAGTAGGTACTCAGTGAATTAGTTGAGGCGTGGCATCGCCATACATTGACAGATTCAGAATTTTCACTAAGGTGGTTCGAAGCACCACCATACAGCGGTGGATTCAGAATTTTCATTAAGGTAGTTCGAAAAATAAAAATGTAGCGTCTGGAGTTAAACATGGAACTTCAAGATGAATTTTGAACCCCTTAACCACTGAGCCAACCTTTAATCTTGTGTTTAGAGGATTCAAAATCTTTATTTGTACATAAAAAATAAATAAATTACCTTATATATGCAGTGTAATCCGCCCATGTCCTTCAGCGAATAATTACACTGGTTACATTTTGTTAAAATTATTTTTATGTATATATAATAGATGTTGAACCCCTTTGACTTCTTGTATATTTACTTATTCATATTTTGAACCCCTTAGTGAAAATAATGGCTCCGCCACTGGCCATGCCACCGGAACTAAAGGTAAAAAAAGAAGAGGTGTTTATCCTCACACTCAAATACACGTTTGAAATTAGAAAAGATCCAAAAAATTGTGTTAAATTTGTTTAAAAGATCATCTTTATCTTTAGCCTCAAACTCAAGTACCTGTTGAAGTTAGAAAAGATTCAAAATAATGTTTAATTTTCTTTTAAAACCCTTTTTAAGGTTCTCAATAACTTGAAGGAGAAATTAGAACAGGTAACACAAAAAATGGTATGATCTTCTTCCACTATTGTCTCATGTAACTAAATACATTGTTATGATTCAATTGGTTATCAAAACTATGGCACGGTTGATTATGATGAAGAATATCATGACAGATTATTAGGAAGATGATGGCAACTATGGTTCTTTAAAGTTATTTTTTGCATTCTCAATGTCTTTTGTGCTTCTTTGTACTTTATCATGAACTCACATGCTCAAATTAATGCATCAAGTACTGTCACTCATGAAATTAGACTCTTTTGTATTTTCTATTGTATAATATTGGTTTCTGTAGGACTTGAGAATTTATGCATCCGAAATTAGTGTGTTGATTTAAGTTGTAAATGCAAACTTTTGGACTGTCCTATAACATATGACCTTTTGATTGCTAGTATTACATCCTTACATTTGGATCTAAGTTTCCTGTTATTCATGTGCAAATTAATAGAATGGTACAATTGTTACTGAGCAGAAAAAGAAAAAATAGGAAATAATAAATATATCCGTTTCCTATGGAATTGTACTATCTTATGATTTGATCTAAAGACCACAAAAACCTTTCGATCTTATATGACGAAAAAATCAGCGTCTCTCAGCATTGGATATGAATAGGGTGTTTCAAGAAGGAAATTCGTGGTGTCACATATACTATAGTACAATTTAACAACTTATTAGACACTGCTGTTGAACTTGTCTTTCTTTTGCAACAAAAACTATTCAGAAAGGCAGTCTTTGCTTCTTCAGAATAGTTTTCTGTGCCTAATATAACCATTCTACCTGTCTTTGTCCATGCATCATGTACTTAAATTTTAAACAATGATGTTCTTGTCATTGTTGTAATAGATGCTCTCAACATTCGATAAACAATGCTTTCCTTTCTTGCCAAAGACCTAAGTTGCTCGGACTCGGGTGCGGGTATCCGATACGGGTACGTATCCAAGTGTCGGATTCAGTAAAATCTAAATTTTAAGATTCGGGCGTGCGTATCCAGGTATGGATACGGGTGCGAGGATTCGGCTAAGAAAATTCAAAATTATAAAAAATAAAGCTATAAAGATATATTGATGCTACTGTCTATCATCCAAACTCAGAACACGGCCTTGAATTCTTGGTTTCTTTGAAACACGAAGCAGCAAAATGAGACAAAAATACTATAATATTGAAGGTATGCCATTTCCCTTATCCTACGTCCACCAGAGAATAGTTGCCTTTATATTATTAACAAAGGAATGGAAGATTTCTCAATTACACCTAAGAGAATTGCTCTCTCAACTCTCTATTCACTACAATGAATTATTTGATTTTGGGATGATGAACAAAGGAGAATTGCCTCTCATTTTATAGGCATAAAATGACTTGGGCTCCAAGTGTGCTACATGAACACTTCAATTCTCCTCCACATCTTAACATCCTTTGGCTCCAAGCAATGCACCCTTTGGCTCCAAGCAATGCATCCTTTGGCTCAAAGTAAATCATCCAACTAAAATTGTCACATGGATTTTTCTATAACATGACAAAAACCAACTCTTTCAGTATGATCAACTGGGTAAAGGTTAATTAGTTACAAACCCCCTCCATCCCCGGAAAAAAACATGAAGAAAAGTGAACTAGAAAGGGAATAAGAATGTCTTTTTATTTTATAGTTCAATAATGGATAGTGATATGCTACAGTTCAGAATACAGGAACACTAAAGTTGGGGATTGGAGTTGTACTGTAGTTGCAACTCTAATCTGCATCACTTAGGTGTAAACTTACTATCCTGCTAGAGGACTTGTTACCATTGATGAAAGCAACAAATTTTACTAAAAATGTGTATAAATGCTTTCGTAATAGAGTAACAAATGAAATCATTGATGGGTAAATATGACATGAACATTTGTCCTTTTGAGTCTCTTTTGGTGTGTTACAATTTTGACAGATTTTTAGCTACTTCAATATTCGAGGTTCTTTTATTCACTTAGAATTATTTGCTCATATTTTGGGAAAAAAAGATTGCAAAATGCTCAGGGAAATTGTTTGTTACCCATATCTCAGCCATTTCATTGGTTTATTGATTACAGATATATGTGTTCTTTCCTGAGGAACCAAAGGTTGGTGTTCAGATAATAAGACCTTATGTAGAACGCATGAAAAAAGATGTCTTCCAAGCAATTCTAGTTGTACACCAAAATTTGACCGCATAAGTGCAGTATCTACAAAGTTCCACTTGGAGGTTTTTGTTAAACAGAGCAATATACATGTGATATACACTGAATATACAGCAGTGTATATCACATATATATCAATGGATTAAAGCAGTGGGCGGAGCAGTGCAGCAACGGCCCAGCTCACTATTGGGCCTCTCGGCAGCAGCCTAAAACAGCAAGCAGCAGCACTGCCAGCCCAGCCCATCACGGGAGTTAGGGCAGAAAATCAGTGGGCAAATATTGTATATTAAGGAAAGTATATTGTGTGTATATTGTAGTATATTTGTTACCTAGAATAGGATATACACTTACCATATTGTAGAGTTAGAATTATGGTAGAAGAAGGATTTAGAAGTAGAATAGGAAAAAGATTTTCCTATTATGGAAATATGTAACTTGTATATATAGCCTTTCAATTAATGAAAATAATCAAGGGGATTATTTCTTTCATGGTATCAAAGACTGTACCATATGTGCTAATAGTTTGTCGTCATTTCTCATAATCAGCGTCGTTTTTATCTTTGGAGTGGGAGGGAGAGGGGGACATTTCAGTAATTTGTTTCATTGAAAAAGTTTTTTGGAATTCATTAGGCTTCCAATTTGCTGTTGTGTTGCATCCCTATTGCATGGCTAATGCTATTTTGGATAGAAATCTGTGGTCTGGTATGCTAAAAGTGGAGGTAGCTCATTAAATGAAAAAAGATATCATTAAAAAATGCACTACATTTTTTCTTTGAATTTAAGAATCAGATTATGTTGTGTAATCTGATCTGCAAATGGTTGATGCACCCTAAAAAGAAAGTCTTCAATGTGTGGTCTAACTTGGAAATTTTTTATATCTAATATTGATATGCAGAATTTCATCAGATCAAAATCTATGATAAACAAGAGTCTTTTGACTAGCTCTTAGTAGAATTTCTTTCGGTAGTTTCTTGTACTTTGATTTCTGCTACCATATGTTGTTTCTTGTGCTTCGATTATTTTATTTATCTGTGGTAGCTACTGTTCTTTTTTTCAAACTGCTTTATCATGGCTTATTCACTTTCATTATTTTCATTTTCATACTGCTTTGAATTGCTTGTCCTTATCTGACTTTTTTTTTATGCTTTCTCTTGAGCCGAGGGTCTTTCGGAAACAACCTCTCTACCTCTCAAGGTAAGGGTAAGGTCTGTATACACTCTACCCTCCCCGGACCCTATGTTGTGGGATTTCACTGGGTATGTTGTTGTTGTTGTTAGTAGAATTCCTCTATTCACTTGCAAGACATTGCTTAGAACCAATGGATCAAATAAGAGGTAACTTTTCAAAAGTTTGGAGGGAGATATTGGTGTCTATAGCACCGAACGTGGAAGCTAAAAACAGTATTTAAAGAATTACTTTATCATATTAGTCTCTGGATTTCACCAGAACTTGAATCTGATTATGATATGACCTTTCCATTTTATTCATTTTTGGTTTTCAATTGTCAATTTTGTGGTGTGGAGGGGCGACATTTCTGTTATTTGTTTGTTTGGAAATCAAGGAGCTTACCTGCTATCTAATATGCATTTTTAGTTGCTTTTGTGATTGATAGTTATCTATTGTAGTATTAGATAGTGAAAATTGATGCTTAATCATCGTGATGTGTGTTTAATGTTTTAGGAAGCAGAGTTGCTGGTAAACATAAAAAATCATGTTCTAATTCCTGAGCACCAGCCACTTACTCCTATTTTTGAAGGCGTGTTATTTTAGTGCTAGTGGTGGTTAAGAGTGAAAGGATGGAGTAAAGTAGAAATAACTGATTTACTAATTAATGCAATGGCTTTGTTTTCATACTTGGAGATTGGGAAAAAGAAGATAAGGAAACATGCTTCATTATGTTGGAAATTTGTCTTTGGTGGGGAGGTGCGTCCACCCATATTTAATGAATTAAACACTAGTGTTCCGCATGTTGGAGGCTTTGTCTCTTCTCACATGCATGATCTACGAAGTGAGTAGATGACCGTAGGGCCAAGAATCATCAAATTTCGTTGAGAAATGAAAGAGATACTGGTCCACTAAGTAAGGTGTTTGAGGCATGGAAATATGGTGTGTGACAAATCTACCACATTGGTGGGAATAAGAAGAATTGCTCTCTATATAAGTCTCTAATATGGTAAAGGGTTTGGGACCTCAAGGGGTATCCCATGTGTTTAAAGGAGGGAGGAACTAGATGTGCTTGGGTTCAAGGCTAAGCCCACACGCGCGCCACCGCCGCTCGTCCGGCTGTGGGCTGTGGGGACTTTCTGATATTATCTTTTTGGACCCCAAATTGCTTAATATTTATAGTTTGGTCCCTACAGTTCCTGAAAAGTTGATTTTGGGGTGACGGAAGGCAGAAAACTTTCTGCCTACCGTTGGACTATTTTTTGGGGCATTAATCAGCCATTACTTGGCTGATTAACTCCTCCATAAACACCCTCCTTCAATGGCCATGGACAGCCTCAGTTATAGCCTTTAACATGCCACACTAATGGCCTTAAACCAGCCATTTACAGCCCTCCTAATGACTATTTACAACAGTGTTTTGGGCAGCTGAACAGCCCTCTCATGATGCTATATATTGAGCTGTTTTTGGCTCAATTGTGGACAGATATATACACGAAAATAGCAGCACATTTCAGTGACGAAACAGTGCACAAAACAGTGAGTAAAACACACAAAAATATCCAAAAACAGTGACGAAATACAGTGTGATATACACTAGATATACACAACAGAGACACTATATACACAGAGACAAAACAGAAGAGAAGATAGAAACTCTTCCTTCCTTTTTCATATCTTCAGCAAGTCGATTCATATTTGTTTTATTCGGCAGGCTCAACCTATTGGCTTTGTAGCGTTGAGATTAAAGTGTTGTTTTATCTTGGGAGACTATTGCCCGCTAACGTAAAAGCATATATACGGGGCAATCTTGTCTTAAGGACAGAGGGCAATCCCTCGACTCAACACACAACGTTGTAACCATCCAGATTTAGTTGTTTCTTGATTTCAGGATATCAAGATTCAAGACACAACAAGCTTGCGACAGTTCTCAACATTGGCCTTGCAAGGTTATCAAGATTCAAGATACAACAAGCTTGCGGCAGTTTTGAAGATTGACCATTTATTTATCCTTTCGAACACTTGTAATAGTTATTTACTTCCCGTACTGCTTTATAAAGTACAATAGAGTACCAACACATTATAGTGTTAAAGCCTACCATGCTTGCATTGACTATCACCGCCATTGCTTTGTTCTCTTCTGCTTCTTCCTTTTGACCTATGTATGTTGCTTGGATCCTCCAAAAATGCATTACTTTTTGGAAGATCTGACACACCAGGAAGCATTTCTGGAGGATCCGATCAGCAGAGCTTTTGTCTAATCGTTTTGTTCATATCATTTTGATTGCTCTACGCTATTTAGATAGGTGGTGGTTGATTACTATCTTCAGTTTTCTATCTAAACGAGTGCCTAATATTTTCCTCTGTTTAAACAGCTTCCTCTAATTCAGATCACCGATCCAGTTGCTAGATATTATGGGCTAAAACGTGGCCAAGTCGTGAAAATTATCAGACCAAGTGAGACTGCAGGCCGTTATGTGACTTACCGATATGTGGTTTGAGCTAGTTTTGATGTTTTCACCAGTTTAGATGTAAGCAGTGAGTCCCTAGTCTTTTTCCTTTCCATTTTCGTCCTGTCTATTGCTGTTTTCTTTTCATATGAAATTAGGAAAGAAAGACCATTTATGTGGAAATTTGATCATAGTAGTGCAATGACTATAAGCAAGGGTGCTCTTATAAATACATAGATCAATCTCAGCTCGTTGAATCTTAAAGACCCGTTCATAGTATTCTTTAATTTCAAGATGGAGATTTTCCAGTAAACAAATGCAAAAATGAAGTTTCACCGCTTAAGATGCAAGTCATGCAACAATGAGAACTTTTCTATATGATACTGATAATTCAACTGATCGATTGGGAAAACACTAATATTACTCACATTACAGGAAGAATATTTGCACGGAAAAAAATTGGCTTCAATCATTCATGGTATAGCACCATGCCCTTGATCACACTACTAAATGTTGGGTTACAAGGATTTGCAAGAAACGGAAATTACAAGTAACTGCTTATGTAAGAATTGAAATTACAATTCAACTAGAAAACTGAAAATTACAATATAACAACAAAACTGAAATTACAATATTTGTTGAACAAGAAGACCGGAAACTGCTTTGATTTTTGCTTAGTCGAGTGTGACACTCTGTCCTTAAGACAATATTGCCCCGTATGTATCCTTTATACGTCCCGGACAATTCGTCTCCCAAGATAAAACAGCAATGGAACAATTGAGCAAAGGAAACTCAAGAGCTACCGTGAAGAATATTGAATAAGAAATGATGCTTGGAAGTTATAGGAAGAACTGATTTTCGGGTTGTATATTTTCGTGTATATCAAGTGTGCCTCAACAATGGTGTAAGGGGTGTTTATATAGGTGATGAAGGGACTGTTTGACTGCCTCCACAACAGCCATTATTGGCCAAATAATGACCATTATGGAAGTAGTAAAGCCACCAAATTAAAGGGTGAAAGACCAACGGATTTGGCCATTATAGGAGGAGTAATTCAGCCAAAATAAATGGCTGAATTGAGTCTTTAACGTTTACATTCTGTCTGCCGAAATTCTGAATTTCTGGAAACTTCAGGGACCAAACTGTACATCTGAAAGAATTCTGGTCCAAACTGTACATCTGAAACTTCTGGGATCAAACTGTACTTCTGGAAAAGTTCTCTGGCCCAAAAAGATAATATCAGAAGGCCCACAGCCCACAGCCCGTGAACCCGGAACCGGACGGGTGGGCGGGCGGCGGCGGCCCGCGTGTGGTCTTTCCTCGAACCGAAGCACATCTAGGTCCTCCCTCTTTTAAACACATGGGATACCCCTTGGGGTCCCAAACCCCAAACCAATTTCGAGTCTTATATACACAACAATTCTTTCTTCCTCTACCGATGAGGGAGAATTGAACACAACACCACACTTTCCATGCTTCAAACACCTCACTTCGTGAACCAATATCTCTTTCATTTCTCAATGAAATTTGACGATTCTTGGCCCTACGGTTATCTACGTACTTAGTACATCATGCATGTGTGAAGAACCGGATTCTCCAACATACGTAACACTAGTGTTTAAGCCATTAAAGTTGGTCGGTCGCAACTCCCGCCAAAGACTAATTTCCAACAATCCCCTCTTGAAAGAGATTTTGGCGCACTCACATGGTGTCTTTTCATTTCCAGCAATATTTCAGCGGACCGATGTTGCATAAGGAGAGGTAGCATCAGCTTTGAACCTTCCATAGTTGAATACCATCGGACTTACTTACTGCGCGGTGAACGTGATGTCTTGAACCGTTAGTGTTTAGTGTAAGCCAAGTCAATGGTACTAACACAACAAATTCCCTTACTCTCTTCTTCGTAATGTTTTGTCCGTTTTGGCCATGGACAACTTCTTGGATTCTTAAGTGCGTTCATTTTGAGGCGGCCCGTCCTCGCACTTAAATAGGTGGTCTCCTACAAGGTATCCTGCTATACCCCACTTCACAAGTGTTAGGAACCATTGAAAGTTTTCCAAGAACCTAACCTCAACTGTTGAGGATCATTACAGGTTTTGAAAACTTAACCTTTACCCATACTGCAGATAGCACTTAACGTCTATCGCGGGAACGACTTTGGATTTGGTGTTTCTTTTCAGAAATCACTATCCGAAGTGCTCATACTTCCAATCGCGGTCAATCAACCTTTACAACTTCGTTTTCCCATTGAACCAAATTACTGGGATCTCCAGTTCGTAAGGTTGGGTTACCACTGTATTGGTCCTTATATTTTGGGTTTTAAGCCCATTCCCCTAGACAGGCAAGCCATCTGATCCTTGAGTAGGCCCTTTGTCAATGAGTCTGTTATATTATCCTTTGACTTGATGTAATCAATGGATATTATACCCGTGGTGATCAGTTGCCTAACGGTCTTATGCCTCCATCGAATATGACGAGACCTGCCGTTATACATAGTATTTCGTGCCCTTTCTAGAGCCGACTGACTGTCGCAGTGGATCATTACCGAAGGTACGGGTTTGTTCCAACACAGAACATCATCTAAGAAGTCATGAAGCCACTCAGCTTCTTCTCCTGCTTTATCTAAAGCGATAAACTCCGATTCCATTGTGGATCGGGCGATGCAAGTTTGCTTAAAGGATTTCCAAGACACAGCCCCACCACCAATTGTAAATATATACCCACTGGTGGACTTGGTGTTCTCTATATCAGATATCCAGTTTGCATCATTGTACCCTTCTAGTACAGCTGGATATCTCGAATAGTGCATCCCGTAATTTAACGTGTATTTCAGGTATTGTAATACCCGATTCAACGCCTTCCAGTGATTATCACTTGGATTACGGGTGAACCTAGCCAACTTATTGACTGCGTAAGCAATATCAGGTCGGGTGCAGTTTGTTATATACATCAAACTACCGATCACCTGTGCATATCGCTCCTGGTATACAGGTGCACCAAGATTTTTATCAAGCTTTTGATTTGTATCCATTGGTGACTTTATCGGTGAACTGTCTAACATCTCGAACTTTCTCAAAACATCCTCGATGTAGTGAGACTGAGATAAGACCAGTCCGTCAGACGTCTTAGAGATTTTAATCCCTAAGATGACATCTGCGATACCCATATCCTTCATGTCGAAGCATTGTTTCAACATGTTCTTAGTCTCTAGGATTACTCTAGGACTGCTTCCTGTGATTAACATGTCGTCTACATACAGGCATATCATAACAAATGAGTCAGAGTTACCTTTCGTGTAAACACATTTATCACACTCATTAATGGCGAACCCTTTCGATAGTAGAGTACTATCAAATTTTTCGTGCCATTGTTTCGGGGCTTGTTTCAGCTAGTACAGAGATTTGACAAGTCTACAGACTTTCTTCTCTTGCCCTTGAACCACATACCCCTCGGGTTGGTCCATATAAATTTCTTCTTCCAAATCACCGTTTAGGAAGGCTGTCTTAACATCCATTTGGTGTATCTCAAGGTCACGTAAAGCTGCGATCGCAATGAATACCCGTATGGATGTCATCTGGGATACCGGGGAGTAGGTATCAAACTAGTCAAAACCTTCTGTTTGCCGATAGCCCTTGACTACCAACCTGGCTTTGTACTTGTCTATAGACCCATCTGCTTTGTATTTCCGTTTGAGTATCCACTTACACCCCAACGGTTTATTTCCCGGAGGAAGATCAACCAACTCCCACGTATGGTTATGCAGAATTGAGCCTATTTCACTCTCAATAGCTTCTTTCCAGAGTGGTGCTTCTGGAGTTGACAACGCCTGAGCAATTGTCCTAGGTTCATCATTAACCATTTAAGCTACAAAGTCAGGACCAAAGGATTTATCCTTCCTGGCCCTTTTACTTCGCCTTAGATCCATCTCTGGAGTCCCCAAGTTCTGAGAATCTGGAACACTAGATTCCGGATGTTCAGCCACCTCGAGATTCACTTGATCTGAACCATTCAGATCCGGGCAGTCAAGAACTCCCGGTTCTTGAGAGCTTTGTGCATAACTTCGTTTGCGAGAGGTTATGTCTTTCTCCTTTTTAGGAAAGGTACTTTCAAAGAATAGAGCATTCCTTGATTCCATTATTGTACCCTGGTGGATATCTGGAATATCTGACTTATGCACTAAGAAGTGATAAGCACTACTGTTATTTGCATATCCGATGAATATGCAATCTACAGTCTTAGGCCCAATCTTGACCTGCTTTGGCTTGGGTACTTCAACATTTGCCAGACAACCCCACACCTTAAAATATTTGTAGGTGGGTTTCTTTCCCTTCCATGATTCATATGGAGTTTTGTCCTTACCCTTATGTGGGACTCTGTTAAGAATCGTATTAGCGGTAAGGACGGCTTCTCCCCACATGTTTTGTGGAAGACCGGAATTGATAAGCAAGGCATTCATCATTTCCTTTAATGTGCAGTTCTTACGTTCTGCCACACCGTTTGATTGAGGTGAGTATGGGGCCGTCGTTTGATGAATAATGCCTTCTTGGGCACAGTATTCCTCAAAAGGCGCTACATATTCTCCCCCTCTATCGCTACGAATGGATTTAATCCGTAGGCTAAGTTGATTCTCAACTTCTGCTTTGTAACGTCGAAATGCTTCAAAGGCTTCATCTTTACTTTTCAACAAGTAAAGGTAATAATACCTTGTGCTATCATCTATAAATGTCACAAAGTACTTGTTCCCCCCTCTAGTTTGTGCAAACTTCAAATCACATATATCTGTGTGAATAAGTTCTAGAGGAACGGTATTCCTTTCGACGGATCAAAAAGGAAGCTTAGTAAGTTTTGCCTCTACGCACACCTCACACTTAAGTTGAGGGTTTACGTCGATAGCCGGCAACAACTCCATCTTTACCAGCCTTTGAATAGACTTGTAGTTAACGTGTCCTAATCTATGATGCCATAAATTAGAAGACTCAAGCAAATAAGAAGAAAGTTCAACTTTATTTCCTTGACGCAATACAGACATGGCATTCACTTTGAAGAGGCCTTCACAGACGAAGCCCCTCCCCACAAATGTGCCATTTTTAGTGAGTACAAACTTATTTGATTCAAACACTAGCCTAAAACCAGCATTAACCAATAAAGGTCCAGAAACTAGATTTCTTCTAATCTCTGGGACGTGCATCACTTCCTTCAGAGTGAGTTCCTTGCCGGAAGTCATCTTCAAGACCACATTTCCAACCCCTAGCACGTCCGAGAAAGCGTTGTTGCCCATGAACAGCTTCTTGTCGGTGACCGGAGTGTACGTGGAGAAGGCATCTTTGTTGGAACAGATGTGTCTTGTTGCACCTGTGTCCACCCACCACTGCATCAGATTCTCAACCAAGTTGGCTTCTAGCACCACGACCGAGAGATCCTCAATCATGTCATCCAGGAGCGTGTCCTTGACGACGTTAGCTTGAGCCTTGCCTTTCGACTTGGCTTTCTGTTGTTGCTCAGTCTTGAGCTAGCGGCATTCCTTGATCCTATGACCAGGTTTCCCACAGTGATGACAGTTACCTCACGAGCGTCTCATTGCGGGGGCTTTGCCGTCTTTGTGGAACTTCCGCTTGTTGCGTGTTTTCCCTTTTGCCTCAGCCAGATTTGCCTTTGCCTCAGCATGTTGTCTACCCTTTGGCAAGGTCTTCTTATTATCTTCCTGGATTTGCAGTTTGATAACAAGCTCTTCAAAGGTCATCTCCTTTGTCTTGAGTTTCAAATAACTCATAAACTCATTCCATGAAGGAGGTAACTTTTCAATCAGTGATGCAACCAAAAACTGCTCGTTTGGCTTCAGTCCTTCCAAATCCAGGTGATGTAAAATCATTTGGAATTCCTGGACTTGGGACATCACTGTCTTGCTGTCCACCATTTGGAATTTTAGAAATTTCCCAACGATGAACTTCTTAGTACCCGCATCTTGTGCGTTGTACTTCTTTTGCAGTTTTTCCCACAGCTCTTTGGCAGTGCCAACGGTAGAATATACCGTGTAGAGAGGGTTTGCCAAGCAGTTCAGTATATAGTTCTTGCACATGAAATCGCTATGATTCCACGCATCACTAACCATCTTCATGCCATTAACAACATGGATACCAAGGCCCCCTTCACCCGTTTCAGCAGGCGAAGAGTCCATTTCATCTCCAGCTTGTGGAGGATCTTCCGTAAGGAACCGGGCCATCCCCATAATCATAAGTAGAACGAGATCTTTGTCGCCATCTTTTAAATTCTGATCCCATGAACTTTTCAGGGCGATCATGGTGGTGTGAAGAAGAGGGTAGAGCTCCAACAGTCGGGAAGGCAAAGAATGTTATCGCCTTGAACGATGAGTGCAGCAGCAGCAAAGCGGCGGGAGTTCGCCTTGGCGATGCAGCGGGGAAGGCAAAGCGGCAGCAGCAAAGAACATCGGTCATATTTCCAGCCATGTTATTGCAGTTACCGTAAGCAAAAAATTGTCTTAAGTTGTTGGGTTACAAGGATTTGCAAGAAACGGAAATTACAAGTAACTGCTTATGTAAGAATTGAAATTATAATTCAACTAAAAAACTGAAAATTACAATATAACAACAAAACTAAAATTACAATATTTGTTGAACAAGAAGACCGGAAACTGCTTTGATTTTTGCTGAGTCGAGTGTGGCACTCTGTCCTTAAGACAATATTGCCTCGTATGTATCCTTTATACGTCCCGGACAATTCGTCTCCCAAGATAAAACAGCAATGGAACAATTGAGCAAAGGAAACTCAAGAGCTACCGTGAAGAATATTGAATAAGAAATGATGCTTGGAAGTTATAGGAAGAACTGATTTTCGGGTTGTATATTTTCGTGTATATCAAGTGTGCCTCAACAATGGTGTAAGGGGTGTTTATATAGGTGATGAAGGGACTGTTTGATCGCTTCCACAATGACCATTATTGGCCAAATAATGACCATTATGGAAGTAGTAAAGCCACCAAATTAAAGGGTGAAAGACCAACGGATTTGGCCATTATAGGAGGAGTAATTCAGCCAAAATAAATGGTGAATTGAGTCTTCAGACGATTCTGTTCCTGTCTGCCGAAATTCTGAATTTCTGGAAACTTCAGGGACCAAACTGTACATCTGAAAGAATTCTGGTCCAAACTGTACATCTGAAACTTTTGGGATCAAACTGTACTTCTGGAAAAGTTCTCTGGCCCAAAAAGATAATATCAGAAGGCCCACAGCCCACAGCCCATGAACCCGGAACCGGAATCGGAACCGGACGGGTGGGCGGGCGGCGGCGGCGCGCGTGTGGTCTTTCCTCGAACCGAAGCACATCTAGGTCCTCCCTCCTTTAAACACATGTGATACCTCTTGGGGTCCCAAACCCCAAACCAATTTCGAGTCTTATATACACAACAATTCTTTCTTCCTCTACCGATGAGGGAGAATTGAACACAACACCACACTTTCCATGCTTCAAACACCTCACTTCGTGAACCAATATCTCTTTCATTTCTCAATGAAATTTGACGATTCTTGGCTCTACGGTTATCTACGTACTTAGTACATCATGCATATGTGAAGAACCGGATTCTCCAACATACGTAACACTAGTGTTTAAGCCATTAAAGTTGGTCGGTCACAACTCCCGCCAAAGGCTAATTTCCAACACTAAACTCGTAACATCGTCTGTCCCCATAGGCTCATTGATTAATCTCGGTAAGGGAATGCACGACATAAATAATAGTGGGATCTGATGCTTCACAAGAGTTATTTAAGGTTTGAGAGGGAAATTATTATACAAACAGATAGGACAAATACTTGCCAAGAGAATTAACGCTTCTAAATAACATCGCATACGTTGTAATTCAAAATAGGTACTTCGCTACGGCGGACATCTGGTACGTTGGGACGCTTTCGCGCATGCAGAAATCTGATTCGCTGAATCAAACAACTGGGAAAGACAAACTTCGCTGGAGCGGTACACTGATCCGCTCCTACAGACTCGTTGGGGCAGAGAAAGGGCTCGTTTGGGCGGAAGACACAGAGTTTGAAAATCTTACCCCCAAAGTTGATCGGTCCCCACTTCCCTTTCACTTCTCCAACTCTCCAAAATTCTCAAATCCACATCAACTCCCTCTCCCCAACTATCTTGCAAACATCCCCCACAAAACCTACCTACACAAATCACCTTCTTACTAACACCCATCATCTCTCTCCATACCCCCTGCCTCACTCTTCCACTGACTCGCCGAAACTAACCCGATGATGGCACACCTTCCAAGGCCACCAGAGGTCATCCTCAACTCTAACAATGCAAGCTCTCCCTTTGGTAAGTGTTAAAAACCTAATACTACGTACATATCACTTCATATACTAGGGTAGAAATATGGTAGTGGTGGAGAAATTTAAATAAACCAAGTATATTTTGAGTGAGGTTTGTCATGATAATGGACTTACAGATCGGATTAATAATGGTCATTATAGGACTTTACACACCACGTACACACACCCACTAATTAGAGAAATGATTTTCTAGCAAAAAATAGGATGAAATCGCAAAATTGTTCCGATGGGTTGTCTGGGACGACGATCTCGCTCTAGTGGATGCTTGTTCCACTGGGGAAGATTTGCTATGGTGAAAAATGGGGCTTGCTGAAGAGGAACAGACGAAACACAATGTTTCCATCAAAGCGGACACACTCCTTGCTGGGGCGGATTCACTCCAGCGGAAGCCTTTCTACTGAAACAGAAATAACACAGTAGTAGAGTCAAAATAGTAGCTATACACAGACCCACTCGGGTCAAATTCTATTGGTTTCTTTGGCTCGTTCGACATGTAATATCATGGTACATATACTTTCATCGCTAAACTTGGTAATTGCATGTGTAACAGATAAAAAACAATGGAAAATCTCGCTCAACAACACAGACTTATTGATGAGGAGCCAACGAGTGACTATGATGCGTTCCGATTCATGTCTCGGGACTACCAAAATTGTTACTTTGAGGATTTGAGAAACAAAAAGTATCTAAAGGAAAGAGATATAGACTTGACTAGTGTAGAAGAGTGCCTTCCCGATTTCTACATCCGACTAACGCAAATATGCTAGATGTGCTTTTCTCTAGCACCTTGCAAAGCCAATGAGGACTGGGTAAGAGAGTTTTATGAAAACTTGAAGAAGGTAAGGTTGTCTGATCCAATTCTAGTTATAAAGATTCAGGGGAAAATGATACCAATTAGGGCCGAAGTGATTAATGGTCTTTATGGGTTGCCTAACCACCCATCTGAGCTCATGAGGGCTAAAGAAGACTGTGGAAATGGAGAGTGAATAATGGCACAACTGATTGTGGAGGAGGACAGAAACAAGATTACCTTGAACAATAAGAAATCGAAGATCACAAATGAGTACCTCACGGCTGAGGAAAAAGATGGCAGAGTATCATCGTCAGCAGGGTGAGATCTTCTAGCAACAAGTCTGATTGCACTTACGTCCGCACTCTCATGGTGGCATGCATTATTGATGAGGTTCCACTGAATGTGGGATATCACATCATTCAAGAGTAGAAGTATTATTTGGCCAAGGGGGGGTCAACTATGAAATTCCCTTCTCTGATTACCAAGCTACGCCGAAACGCGGGTGCAACGTTCAAGCCTGTTGACGGTTGAAGAAGTCCTGAATGGGGTATCGAAATCACCCAATTGCATATAAATATCATCTCAAGTGTCATAATCTCATATTACTCTTACCTTTTCGGTCTCTTAGACCACAACATATCCATACTACTCTTACATCAAATCATAGAACCATGAGCGTATGTATGCAATGACAATGCAAGACAAGATATCATGATATAATGAGATACAATCAATTATAGAGATGATGTACACATGCTTTCAAGAGTTAACAACACATAGGCAATCCAAGTCAAATTAGGATATCAATCGAAAGCATCTGTGATGAGTAAACAAACAATAACAAACATGACGACAAGCCCACATATGGAGACAAGCCCAAATAATCAGAAATTGGAACCAATTTAAGGTTGATTCCCCAAATCATCCCATCATCACAGTTCAACACCGGTGCCCACTCAACTGTTCATCAAAACCGACTGAGTAGGACCCCCAAACAGGCCCAATACCCCTCAATATTTATAACTAATTATGTACTTCTATCGGTGTCTCAAAAAACTAAACTGTAGCCTACCTCAATGCCAAATAAGAGCCATGAATGGTCGATCTTTAACGCGCATGCTTGACTTCTCGGAACTCTTCGTAGCGAACTTAATCTAACATATAAGTTCTTTATATTAAAATCAAGATAAGCACACAAGGACTTAGTCCTCAACCAATATAAGACACCTACACTTCCATTCCAGGCCCACGGTATCAAAATCCATACTTTATTATTCAAAAAAGCTTTAAATGTGATTACTAGGTATAACCCAAAGTTAATTTAGAAAACAACTTCATTTAGTCCTTTAATTTCATTACAAAACATCATTTTAGAAGGTTTCCACTATTAAGGAGTTCTTGCCACTAACCCTTCATTCCAAACCATTTTCCCCAATTATTAAAACATTAAGCAAACAAAAGAGGGGAAAGAATAAACTACCAATCATAGAGGAACATTACACCAAGAATGTAGAAAAACTTATTAGGTTAGCCCCTATCTCGAGAAAAAATGATTTGGGAAAATGTGCTATTTATAAGCATTTATATATATACCTGACTGCCAACATTTTCGCCACGGAGAATTCAATTTTGTTGTGGCGGATGCACTGTGGTAAAAGAAGGGTCTGCTAAAGTGGAGTTACTTGACACATCGCCCATGCACCGGGGTGTACAGATTCACGCTGGAGTGAGCTTCTCTTGGCGGAAATGAGTTCGTTGACGCAGAAATGACTATTTCCAGAGTTTCTCATTTCGAATAGTCTTCTTTTTCATCTGTGAATTACTCGACTCATGATTTATATTATAAATATCATCAGTGAATGCCGGGAGAAGAGTTACAACAAGAAATTGGGCGAAAAGATCATAATGACCAAATGGGTCGTTACATACCCAGACCTCATAAGTTAATATTGGAAAAGTCTTTTGCACCCTGAATCTAGTCAGCAAGTCATTTATCTTAGGCAAATGATATTTATTCTTGATGGTCACTTTATTAAGTTGGCAATAATAAACGTAATCTTAAGTGACCCATCCTTCTTTTGGACAAATAGAACTGGTGCACCCCACGGTGAAGTATTATGTCAAATGATCCTTTATTCAATAAATCTTTCAATTGGTCCTTCAATTCGCATAGCTCTTCCAGAGCCATACTATACGATAGAATAGAGATTGGTCGAGTATCGAGAATAACATCGATCCCAAATTAATAACTCTGCCTAGAGATCCTCAAAAAATTCATTGACCACATGCACAAATTTGCATTCAGTATTACATCCTGAGTGTCATTAAACGCAACTAGATGGTAAATACACCCCTCAAGATCATTTTATGAGTCTTAAGATAAGAAATAAACCTACCCTCGAGGCTTAACAATTTCACTCTTCCATTCGATAATATGTTCATTAGGGAATTTGAATCGGACTAATTCAAATCATCAATCCACAATTTCATAACACGAGGAAAGCCAGTACATTGCCATAATCACATCAAAATCTACTATATTTTGTTCGAACAAGTCAGCGATAGTCTTTCAACCTTTGACTACAACTACGTAATTTTAATTTACTCTAGAAGCAATAACGGGACACTAGCAGGGGTATTTACAGAAAGGGTTCGAACAATTATTTGGGCTCCACCCCAAAATCAAAAGAAAAATATGGTGTCATCTAAGAGAAATTTGATCGAGGATCAATCGATGAACATACAACATAAGCGCAAATAATAAGATTACTTGCGACAACAATATCTAAGGCTTCAGTTGCCTCCTTACGAGCCCAACCATAGAGTCACGCTTGATCCTCAAGTACAGGTATTAGAAACAACATTACCTTTCCATACCTTAAATAACATACCCACCACGTAATCTCATTTAATGCATCACCTCTGGTTTCCTTGACGTGACAAATGTATCAAGCACCATATCTCAAACTTCATTAATTAAAACGCGATACTAGAGGAGTGTAAACCTGTTTTTATTAGCCGAGGGTGCATATATCACATTGGAAACATAATCTATCTTAACAAGTTCCTTAGGTCTACTAAAATTTTGGCAGAGTTTCTCTTGTAAGTAGGACTCATGCTATTGTCTACTTATCTCAAAACATCCACAACCACACCCTAACATCACTATATATATACACCAAACACTTACTATAGAATTCCAATCGACTCAGTATCATCCATCACACTATACATTACAGCCAATGTGCACTCAATAGCACCATTTTTCACTTATTTAGCATATGCAATACGAGTAAAGCTTATCTACGTAGGGCACTAGTAACAAACATGTTAGAACGATCCTAGAGAAAAGTTTAAGATCTACAACACTATAGAATCAAGATGAGAAACACATATGCAATGTCATGGTAGTCACACGTTCATACAGGTGATTAGGCTGCATGAAGAAGACTCCACTAAAAATAGCTCCACAAACATAGACACATCCTATGACACTTCTAAACCTATAGCTCTGATACCAAGCTTGTCACGCCCTAAACCTGATCCTGGCACTACATGTATCCGATGCTAAGGAACCGCACTAGAAGCACCTTATAAGTTGAACGCATGACAAACTGTCTCGATTTCATGTATAACAACAAATTTATGTTTAAGTAGAAAGTCGAAACGATATAAATAATTATGTAAAAATAGTTAATCAAAATGATTAATTATTAACTAATTTGAATGAACCTTGACTTTTGAGTTCTTAGCCAAAATTGACGAAATAAAATGAAAAAGATTCCAATTTCATATCTTAAGTACGAACATCCACTAAGAATGGCAAAACGTCCAACAAGTCAAACGGCGAATTCAACAACTACCCACAAATATTGACGTCTATTTATGGAGCTTCTAAGAGAAATAAATGAATAGTCTAACTTCGGGACGCAACTCGAAAATTGAAAAGCAGTAAAGTCTAAAGATAGACGGGGTCCCACGAACAAGTGTGTGGGTTCACTAATAAACCATGACAGGAGCAAGTTCACCTATTCTGTATGAGTGTCATGAACCTGCTCTTCTTCGTTATCCAACATACTATAAAAAATAATGGTATGCATGAGTACTGGGTACTCATTGAGTATAAGGAACTTAGTGAGTGTCAATGGGACAATAGTTATAGCAAAATATACAAGTCATAACTATAATTGAAAATAGTATTAAGAAACAGTTCAAAATGAATGGTAGCATATCATGAAATTCAGTATAAATCATTGATGAGGAAATACTCACTTTAAATCATTAAGTTATTTCTCATTACCTTAAGTTCTTTCAATTAAATTCAAGTTCATCACATGTTAACTCATGGACAACCACAATCATGCTAATACAGGCCTAAATCATTAGTAACGAAGGGATGACCACTTTAGGTTCCCTAAACTGCATAGAAACACCACATTGGGGCTATCAACCTACAATGACTATTTTTCCTCCCGAATAGCTAGGGACCACCACATCGGGACTACCAACCCTCGATGGTCAATTTTCCTCCAAATGGCTAGCTAGGCAAATCCAACTAGGATCCACAGTGATTATCCTTCCTCCCAAGTAGCTAGGTCAAACACAAATAACATAATAGAAGTTGAATCGTTCATTATGGATTATGTTCATCATCCCGTTAATAGGGGTATATCAAGTCATTAATCAATTTAGAAACCATGTTCAAATCATTGATCAGTTTCAATTCAATGAAATCTGTTCACATGGCAAAACACATCAAATATCGAAGCTTTTGAAAATAAGTTTTAACCATCCCTTAAGGGGCAAAATATATTCAAAGAACAAGGCGTTATAATGCAGTTTCAGTCATTCCCGTAGGGAAAATCACGAATACATATAGATAATATAATACACATAAGGCTTCATGCGGGCTTGTCCCTTACGCACACAAAATCATGCCAAATAAACTATTTTTAAGGTTGACAGTATGTTCTAAAAGAGACATATCAAATCCCGCTAAGAATTCCCTAAAAGTATCCTAGAATGCTCAATAATAGCTCTACAATCAATAATGGTGATAAATAATAGAGCTTTGCTCGAATTATACAAATTCCCATCCTTTTAGAATAACTAGGGTTATTTATGTCAAAATCGTGTTCTTGATATCTCATGAATCACCCATGTATTCCAACACGCTTCACATGTTATATGAACCCAAAACTAATCCCATAATGATACTTGAATCAAGAAAACGAATTCTCACAATCTATGGATTGGATGATGATTTGGTGTTAATCCACGTTAATGAAACAAAATAATACTTAGAGATTGAGTAAGAACTCACCTTATGAGGTTTGGAGAAGCTTTAGGGTATTTTTCTCTTCAAAAAGTCGGCCAAAATGAGGTAGGATTGAAAATTCCCATAAATTTTATGAGTTGGACATTTATAGGCGGCTCCATTCGGTTGAACGATTTGCACCGCATATTGTGATATGCCAACATATCAAAATGCAAACCGGGACAGAATACCTGGCAATTTGGGGGCCAAAATGCGGCTAGCATATTGTGTTTTGCGAGGCATATAGGTCCAACATAATGCTCTACGACCTTTCAGTAAAACAATTCTAACTTTTTTCTCACAGATACGTTTGAGCTGATCTTTATATAATTGGAAAGGTAACTCAAAGGGATACAACTATCATGTGTTGCGTTTTTCCATATTCCTTACGTATTTTGAGTTATACTCGCTAGAAGTCATGTCTAGCATAAACTTAATCGATATTTTCGATTTCTATGCTCTTCAAAATTCGTCTTGATCTTATAACCACATATACGCACAAACTTACTTCGATAAGACTTCGTACAACTAAAATGTCACATTATCACTCTCTTAATAGATTCAAAACTAACTACAATTTATGGAGTGTTACAATAAGGTGTGTGAAAGGCAAAAGAATGAGTCAAAGTAGACTAATTTGTACACATGTCATTTTTAATTGGTATTTTATAATTAACTAAACTTAAAATTAGCTTAACTATCATATTTTTCTAAGCACCCTTCCCACTAAAAAGATGCCGGAGCATCCAGAATTCCTTAAGAGAGACAAAGGCGCATTTTGTGACATTTTTCTTCCATATTAACAACTCACAATAACGTTCAGACTAATCACTAATGTCATTATTTCTCCCATTCATCACCTCCTCCATTTAAACAATGATAAAATTATGCTCTATGAGCTCGTTTATATGAGGGATACTGAATATTTATCGAGGGGTTAAATTTGAGATTAGTTTATCCCATATTTGATTTGTACAAACTTGCGGTATAATTAATTTTGGGATTAGTTATTTCGAGATTGTAGAATTATTTTATCTCTGTGAGAGGATGAAATAATTAATTCTGGGATAACTTGTTCCCAATCAAATGACCCCTATGTGTACTGGGAGAAAACATTTACATGTTTTAGCTCATATTTTGAGTTTGTTATCCGCTTTAGCCCATATTTGTGTATAAACGCTTTTTATATATTATTTATATATTTTTATACAAGGTTAATACATGATGTATAATGTTTTGCCCATGTATAATATTATATAAACTAAAAGTATGACTATATGAAGTAATAATTTATGTTGGGAAGTATATTTTTTTAAAATTCCATTTTTATCGCATCTGTTTTATGTCCTTTAAATATTTTAAGTTCTTAATTTTTATAATCTATAGTAAATTTTACATAGTTTCTAAATATGTAAATTTAATTTCAAAAAATTAAAAAATTATATATTCAAATATTCGTTAATAAGAAGTTAAAATGTCAAAAAGAAAAAAGTATTAAATAAATTAGGACTGAAGGAATAATTTTTAACTTTCTTTTTTACCGCGAGAGGGATCTTGGGGTGCCCCATAAGTCTTTCCATATAGACTTTTTTTATTGCATGTTTGGTTAAGCTTTTAAAATCAACTTATTTTGGTGAAAAGTAGTTTGTGTTTGATCGATTAATTTTAAAAAATACTTTTGAGCAGCAATTAGTGTTTGATCAAGCTTCTAAAAATGTTTTAAAGTGTATTCTCTCTAAAAGTGCTTATTTTAAGAAAGTGAGATGTTTGGCTAAATACTTCTGTAGAGTAGTAGAAACTGTTTTTCAGAAATTTTAAAAAATAACTACTGCCTAAAAGCAGGCTGTTAATCTTCAACAAAATTACTGGAATCTTTTCTTTTTAGAACTTCCTAAAATATGTCAGCGCACAAAATTTAAACTTGCACTTGACCTTTCAGCTTCTACTCACGATTGTCCAATCCACATTTTTTTTCCACGACAATCGCTCAAACACAAGTTAACTTCCTTTAAATTTTTCCCAACTTAACTCTAAATAACTTTCCAATTTCAACTTCAATCTTTTTAAATCTTTATTGGAATAAGGTCCAACTTCAAATGTATGTCCAAACATTAAATAAATTGTGACTTATTAAAAGATATACACATAAACACATATAATTCGCACAGGGTATGTATAATTTTGCTGCATTATTAACTGCGGAAACACAACTAGTACCATAATAAATACAGTATATAATTTTCCTCCAACATCAAATATATGTCCAAGCTTGACATAAATTGTGACTTGTCAAAAGATAAGTGCATAAACACATAAATCCCACGTGATATGTATTTTCATAAATTTGTTACATGACCAACTGCGGAAACACATCTAGTACCACCTAGATTGTTAATACCAGCTATGAGCAAGATCTAGAGAGCTGCTTCAACAGAAAGAAAATAGCATAAATTTACATATATAGTCGCTCCATCTTTTTAACTTCAAAGCCATTAACAATACACACGTTATGGAATTAGAAGATCAATTTGCGCTTCAAGCTCTGCAGGCGCACTATTAAATAGAATAGAAGTGAAACAGTAAAAACAATTTCAGTTTAAAGTCGCAACAGCTGAAGGAGATAGAACATTAACAAAAATGTTTACTAGTATCTTACATACTAGAAACTACAGAGAAAAATGGTTAACTGTGTAACCTAGTATTCAGCAGTGAAAGGGAAATAAATAAAAGTACAAGCCAGCTAGTGCAGTTCTCAAGACCAAAGATAACATCATAACACAGGTTTTTATGCCACAGCTAGTGCAGGTTGAACGTCGATTGCGGGAGCAGCTATCATAGGAGGTTGAACAACAAACTCTTCTTCCTCCTTGGGTGGATGAATAGTCACCAAATCTGGCAATGGAGTCATAGGCCCTTGTTTACCCTTAGGATCCCAGTCAAGCATGATCTTGACTTTGATACCGAGCACACCCTATATAAAGTAAATAGACAAACAATGTAAAGTAGCAGCAGTGTTTAATAACAATAACAAAGCTGCAGTACAATAATCACAGTAAGTTAACATAGTAGTAAAAATATATGAAGACAAGATACTAACCTGCCTAAGTAGCACATGCCTAACAGCTGAATCAATGTACTCTTTAACAGGTTGGCCAGAAGAAATCATGTAACCATCCTTAAACTTCATGGACTTGGCACGCTGAGCACGGAGCTTTCCACTAACAATCACCTAAAGAAATAGAGACTCATAAAAATCTTCAAAGAACATCTACTTGGAGAAAGATATATAGAAGGAAAATGACACACAACAAACCTCGCATCCCTTTGCTCCACTCTCCATTACAAATCTCAGAACACCATAGCAAGCCCTATAACATGACAAAGGATAAGTTTGGAAAAAGAATTATACCAAACAGTTGCAGACATCTGCGGAATTTGGACATTAAACTCCAACAGAAATTACCTCATGTTGAATAAAAAACATGCAACATAAATTATTGACAAAACTAACAAATATAATTGGTTTACAAATTTTACATGGAAAAATCTGCTTTCAATAGCGCTATGATACATGGTGACCTTAAAAAGTTGTCACCTTAAATAAAATGATGCTGAGATGAAGATGCATATTGTAGACCATTCTGGCAATAGACCAAACAAATGAACCACCATATTGGAAGACATTTTATATCTAATACATTTGTTAATAACTACACCTACCCAAAATCAAAATGCATGCATATTGTAGACCATGCTGTCATGACACCCAAAAAATGGACAACCATATTGGAAGATAGTTTGTATCTATACATTTTTTACATAACTACATCAAAAAGTTGTGTTTTCCTCACAGGTATTTATGGCATCAGAAATTTCATCAAAAAATAGGAAATCAGGAACAGACATATTTCTCCAACTCCTAAACAGATGGGATCAAATAGTCACCCTCAGACACGAGAAAGGTACTAGCACATACCAACTCGCTGTAAAGATGACTTTCAAGTCAGAGAACAAAGAAAAACTAAAGCAGGAAACAATTGAAACCAAGCAACAGACCTTCGGACAGCAAGTCCTCCAAGTAGCTTGTATCGCAGTGATTCTGCCTGAGCAATGGCACACAGACCCCTATTGTTGACTTTCTCTGCATAGAGTTCAACGGTGTTCTCCTTGAAATTAAAACGCTTCTGAACAACTGAAGTCAGCTCCCTAATCCTCCTACCTTTCTCACCTGGAAAATATAGGCACAAACACACCATTACTGACTTACTAATAAAATCAATCCATCAACTTCCAGCCCCATTTGATAATCAGCAAGCATGATACATTTTCCTCGGCATTCAAACTAATTATCCTATTTTAATTTGTGTTAGCTCAAAATGTTTCCCATTTCCAACATGAAAAGCCTTTCTTTGTATCCTCTTTACATTTTCCAGCATTTTATGATAAAAGAAAGTACCACAGGACATCACATCACACTAGGAGAAGTTTAATCTCTCCTAAATATCACCTTTATCTCCATTTTGAACCCCACTTCTATCTAAATACAAATTAACATTTACTTGAGAAACGTGTCCAGTAAGACAGCTAAATGGAATGGACAGAGTAATCTGCATTGCACGACTCATGGCATTCAGAATCTTTACAATAAGAGCCTGTTTGGATGAGCTTATAACGTATGGCTTATAAGCCATAAGTTAGGAATCCTAACCTATGGCTTTTGGCTTATTTTTGTTATTTCGTCTTAAAACCAAGTGCTTACAAGCATTTATTATCTTACCCAAACACACTATAAAAGTGCTTCAAAACACCTAAAATAAGTGAATCCAAACAGGCTCTAAATTATCAAGTATTCTACAAAAATTAAATCCTTATCTACAAATGCATATAAATCTTGTCAAGTGTATAATTTGTTTTTATAACCATAGCTTACAAGCCAAATGGCGCACACCTCAACTAATTCCCAAGGTACCTGCTACCTCCCACAAAAACTAATCCCGTTAAGTGTATAATAATTTCTAGTTAAAAAGTGAAAACTGCACCAAAACAATGGTTGTATTTATACTGTATGTTCTTTCTTCAGTAGGAAAACACCAGTAGCTACTCTATAAAATGTTTAATTAACTCTATTCTGTTAGAGGATGCGTGTCAATAGAGCATTTATAACTTCTATTTCATAAGGAAAATAAAAAAAACTAGATTCAACTGAAAATGTAATACCGCAAATAGAATATTCATGAGGAACAAATGAATATAATTATGTACCTAGAACGTTCTGAGTACGAGTGGCTCTAATGATGATTTCAGTACGCATGGGAGTAACTCTAACTTCAACACCCGAGTAACCATCCTCAGCTAGCTCTCTCATCAACACTTCATTCAACTCCGCGAAAAACACTCCATCCGCTACAAACTAAACACACACACACACACACAAAATACAAAAATCAATCAAGTCAATCAGTTAGATCTAAAATTGAAATGACTTACGAACCTTTCGCTTTTTGCTAATTTGAGTCGTCATGTTGATTAGGGTTTTTGAGATTCACTACAACGGCCGCAGGCAATGAAGATTTCGCTGTATGTAGAAAGAGATGGGTTAGGGTGAGAGGGTTTGTCAAAGATTTAAGGCAGGTTAGAAAGTTGGGCTGCTTCTACGAGTTTGGGCTTGCTCTAGGTTTTAGGACCCTATTTAAAACATAGCCTATATTGACAAGATTTTTAAAGGTCTAGTCGCTTTAGAATTAACTTTAGATATGCGGATATAATTTAAATAGTGGTTTGAAGTTTCAAATTTCTGACCTTCAAGTCTTGAATTCGAACTTTTGATTTTCAAACTTCAGATCTTCGAATATGAAGTTGAAGTCAAAAGAGGAGGAGGAGAAAAAGAAGAAGAAGAATGAGGAGGTGGAGGTTCAGTTTAAAGTAGGAGTGGCGATGGGTGGGCTCAGTCTGGCGGGCAGGTCTGGCGGGAGTCGAAGTCGGCGGGACGGGAGAAGGGGCGGGATCGGGTCTGGCGGGCTCTGGCGGGGTCAGTGCAGCGGGGCTGGAGCACTTGGACCCGATCACGGGAGAAGAGGCGGGATCGGTGCAGCGGGCTCTGGCGGGGTCTGCAGCGGGGATCGAGCAAGTCCCGTCCCGATCCCGATCCCGTCGGGCTCGGGTCGGGGCGGGCTCGGGGCGGGATACGGCGGGTTTTCATTTTTTTTTTTTTAAAATAACATATGTATAAAAAAAACTCAATAAACAAAATAAGATAGTGTAATAAAAATATCTCAAGGCTGTTTTTGTGCCTCTTATATTATTTAATAGACATATGATTTTTTTGTAATACAAATACAATTGTCTAAAATCTAAATTACAACTTTGTGGTGTTGTCAAAAAGTTACAAATTACATAATAAAATTACAATTAAAAAAATTACATTCTCAAAAAAACCTGTTCTAATTGCTTGATGATTTCATGTGGTTCTTCGGTTGGAATTGGTATTTGCTGGTCAAATTGATCCACGTCGCTTCCACTACCTTTGGTTAAGATTTCGTTGTAGTTTTCATCATCTTCTTCGTGATCTCCGGTTGACCGCACCTTCTCCGCTCCGCTCGTATCCAATCTCTGAATAATACTGCAATTTCCAAGTCGCTCCCGCTAATGAGTGTCTGTGGTCTCCTATTTGATATCACTGCGAGAAAAAGCGCTTTCAGACGCAGTTGACGACGCTTGAATGTTCAAAACATCTCGAGCCATCAATGAAAGTGTCGGAAAGGTCTTCTCATTCCCTCCAAGATTTCAAAGAAGTCTTCATGTCCATCTTCATTGATAACTTCTTGATACAGCAGTAACCCTCAGAAACAAAAATATCCAACTCGCTAATTTGGTTAGTAGTAGAGGTACGACCGCACATTCTATTTCTGAGGCTTTCAATACTAGCCGCAGAAACAACATGTCTTTTGTGAGGTTGTATTGAAGATGAAGAAGATGGTATGGAAGCTGGTAAGTTACGAGCATTTTCTTGTTGATAAAATCTATATATATTTTTGCATTGGTGTTATACGCTAGACAATACTTCTTCTTTAGTTTGTTCAATAGGTGGTGGGTGATTTAGATTTTTGGGACTTGGAGGTGGTAGTACTTCTATACAATCGTAAATAGTTTCAATTAGTGATTTAGTACCGTCTATTTTAATAGTAGGATTTAATACAGAACCAATAATATAAATAGAGGGAATAGGAATAAAATATTTTTTATTTTGAGAAACATTTTTTAATAGCTGCCTTATAAATTTGGTTTTTCCATATATTCACTAAGTAATAAAAATATTAGAGTTATATAAAATAACATAGTTGAAATAGTAGGATAATATATACCTAGGAAAATTCTTTTGTTGCTTGAAAAATTTCTCTAAAAATACAATAAGTTCGGAAATTTTTTCCAATCACTATCTAAAATCATATCAGTGGCTTTTTATTATGAGAGTTAAAAATAAAGTTATAGGTAATTTATAGTCATAAGCAACAAGTAGTTGCTCGTATAAAGAATTTCACCTAGTGGATACTTCTTGTGGAATTTTTCTAAAAGGTAGTCCACAATCATGACAAATTTTTTTATATTCTTTTCTACGTTGTACTTTATTACTTTTAAAAATAAAGTTTATAGCAAATTGTATTTTACTAAGAATGTCTTCAAAAAGTGATAGACCATCCTTTACAATTAAGTTATATATATGGCACGCACATTTTATATGAAAATGGTGTGGAAAAGACGGAGTTAAACTATTTTTTAAAATTGTAATTGCGTAATTGTTATTAGAAGCGTTATCTAATGTAATAGTCATAATTTTATCGGTAATTCCGTAATAATCGCACACTTGATAAATATTTTCTGCAATAAAAGTACCGGTGTGCCTATCATCTATATATCTATACGCTAAAATACGTTTTTGCATAGACCATTTATAATCTATCCAATGACAAGTTACGCTTAAATAATCATGACCGTTAGTACTACGACCTATATCGACGTGATGGATACTTTGCCATTAAAATGATATAATGAAAACGTAAATATTGTTGATATTCATGCGAATTTAAATACATCTCTCTTAACAGTTGATCTAGGAAAACCGTTAAAAGCGAGGATTATATATATCTCTAATGTAATGAATAAAACCTGAGATGAAGGAAATGAAAAAGGCAAACCCTCCACAAAGAACTAATTTTGATATTGCTTCCCTATCTCTATGTTTATTATATTTAGAGCCTACAATTCCCCGTCATAGGGTTAATTTGACCAGACTTGATCCGGACGATGTCGGTATGTGAACCTTGTCCCGATGGAGCGCGCGTTGCGCACCGGTTTTGAAGCCTGGTATTGGGCATACCTAGCTGGATGAGCACTTACTACGTGTCTAATTAAACCCCCCGTCCCACCGTGACCTTTTCCAGTTTTAAATTTTAAAACATTTTTACAAATTTTACATATGGCTACTTGATTTTCTACGTCCCTATCAAAAAATGTCCATACATCTGATTTTAATGATCGTTTTGCTGGACCTCGTCTCATACTAGGGGGAATAAGAGGTATTTCAGTTGAAGGTGCACTAGTGGGTGTGTTGTCATCAACATTAGTGGGTATATCATCTAGATCATCGTCTAAATTAAAGTCTTCTTGAGTTCCAGAAAATAGCTCCTGGTCTAAATCTAATGGTATTGTAGGAAAATGTTGAGTATCAACAAAATCATCCTGTGTAGGAATAAGATGACTAGAAGAAGTACCCTTGCCCTGGTTGCCCCTACTAAAAGAAGCACCCTTACCCTTACCCTTAAACATACCTTTTAATCCTTCCATTTTAATTATGCTAATAAATAAATAAATAAATAATTAAAGACAATAAAATTAAGTGATCTAAACTAAATAAACAGACAATAATAATTTAATGAAGGAACGAATGTACCAAAGCACGTAACGTCGACGTGTAATCGAAGGTTGAAAATTGAAACTTTGCTCGATGGAAGATCCTCAAGCTAGTTGCCAACTTCACTACCAATTCCCAAATGAATAAATAAAATTGAATATTTAGCAAACAATGTAGACTTGTAGAGAGATATATTGAGAAATTAGAGAGATTGTAGGAAGATTTGTGAGAAAGATGAAGAGAAAATGAGTTATTTATAGTTGAAAAATTGGGTTAAAGTGTAAATATAATAACTTATGGGTTAAAAATAAATATTAAGGGGTAGGGGGAGGGGGGGCTAAAATGGCCGTTGGCCAACGGCCATTTTAGATTATGGCCGTTGGTGCAACGACCATTTTTGCAAAGGGGCGGGGTCGGGGTCGGGGCGGGCTCGGGTCTCGCGGGCCTGGGGCGGGCTCGGGTCTCGCGGGACGAGACATCGTCCCGTCCCGAGTTCGAGTCCAGCCCCCGTAATTTTTTTTTTTTTTGGCGGGGTCGGGGCGGGACCGGGGCGGGCTCGGGATGGGTTCGGGTCGGGGTCGGGCTGTCCCGGCCCACTGGCCAACCCTAGTTTAAAGTTTGTCAAAGTGACTGAATATTAAATAACTTTTTAAACTAGGATATGTTTTAAATGGGGGTGTTACAAGCGGTTATTTGTGTCATTTCTACAACATATTACAAACGAATGTATTTATAGTTATGTCACGCTTCAAAATCCCAAGTCTTGTGACTAACACTCGACAATACCCTTGTCGAGCGAACCATCTTAAAATTACTACTAAATCATTGAATAAATAATCAATGAAGCTATAAGCGAGATTTAATCCAACATAAGATAGAAAAGCAAGTTTTAAATTAAAATACAACATACAACAACATATTCAGTGAAATCCCACAATGTGGGGTCTGGAGAGAGTAGAGTTTAGACATACCTTATCTCTAAGATCTAGGCCAATATCAAGTTAAGAACATCTAATAGTTTAGAAATAAAGAACAAAGTTTGAAATGGAATTAATTACTCCCTATGTTTCAAAATATTTGTCTTAGTTACTATTTGAACAGTCAAAGTATGTTTTCTTTGACCATATTTTTCTCAAATGTCGTGTAAATATTTTGAATTGTAACTATTGTGACTTATAATACTTTTTACGTAGTTTCTAAATATGTAATTTTATTTCAAAAAAAAATTAAAAATTCTATGTCTGAATTCACACCAAATATTAGTTTGTTTGACCCTCGTACTCCGAACCAAGCCAAACATTTTGAAACAAATGGAGTAATAAATAAAGAAACTCAAAGCCATCACAGAACTAGAGAGGTTGGCTCACCATTGAAAATCGCCACATATGAATTTCATCATTCACGAGGTTCGCTGAGCTAGAATTCGAACTACAACAGATGTAGGGAAAGAAAAGGAAGACAGGTAGGTGACGTTCGGCTAAAAATATGCATGTATATGTTAATCTCCTCATTTTATTGTGTTTCTAATTATTATAGTGTGCATTGTGATATTTTGAACTTACCATGTGTGTTTTATTGTCTATGACATGATCTTGATCAAAGAAGTGAATTGGAGATAAAATGAATGAAAAAGAGGCTTCGAAGTTTGAGTAGAAGTCTAAAAAATTAATCAGGATCAAGTTCGGAGGTCTAGAACCAAGTTCTCACGAGAGTAGTCAGATAAAAGAGCCGGAGGGCTAGTTTTTGGTCAACCGTGGCGTGCCTCAATGTGCCTTGTGCCGTGGTAGGGTACTTCCAGGGCTAAAATATTGAAAATCACACTCTTTAAATATGCCTCTTGGCATGACATGCCATGCATCGTGGCAAGCTTGTTTCATCCCTGTCTGACCCTATTTTGGTTTAGTAAGGGTGTTTTGGTCTAAGGTTGTTTCCTCACAATATAACTACATGTAAAACACAATTTTGAAGAAAGATTGGATGAAAAGGAGGAGATTCGATAAGGAGAAGGATGAGTAAAGTGACGTCATAGCGATTTCGATCCGACGCTTTCTTCTACCTTTTCTACTGTAGTTTCGTGGATCTAGGATTATTTTGCTGCATGATTGTTGTAGTTTGAAGCTTGAGTTGTTCTTTATCCAATCTTGCTATTAATTATTCAATTGCTTGATCACCAATTAGATGCTATCTATGAATCTAGAATTGAACTCGAAAGTGAAATTCGAGATTATGTATAGGATTGAATTGAGCAATTTCTTGAACCTAGGCCTCAGGGAACAAATTTGTGGTAGAATATGAATATACCTAATCGTCTTGCTTGGTTATTTTACAGGAATTATTCATGTGTTTTGGTTAGTTCTAATTTCATAGGAATATAGGCATTAGGTTAACTTGAATAGACGAGTAAGAACTCCGAAGATTCTTATGAGCAATATTAACCATGTTAACTAATAAACCAGATGGATTGGTTGGTCGATTCTAGTGGACAATTCAACAGGATTGTTAATTAACCATAACCCTGGAATCTCGCATCTCATTGAATTCTATAGACTAAGTCTGCATGCTCGTTTTCTTTACTTGCGTATTTTTAGTTTCGTACCGGGCTTCTTCTTCTTTCGCTTTAGCTGAGGCCGATCATTTTTCTACTGAAAGTGCTTTTGATAGGGAATAGGGAAAAGCCTTGTCTTATTCAAGAGTACCAGGAAGGAGAAGAATAAGCATTACCTCTGTTGATGTTGAAGGAAGAAGCCCCTCCCTTTGCTTATTTATTCTTCCTGGTCTTCGGGTCTCATCTGAACAGCTCGCTGCCTATTTAGTTACATTTTTGGTTTTGATTCCAGATAGTAGTTTTAGTTTATAGTAATAGATTCTTAGATAGTTGCTCGAATAGTTAAGTCATAATAGTTTGATATAGTAAATAGTTAACCACAAGTCCTCGTGAGAACAATACTCTACTTATCACTTTATTACTTGTCGATCATGTATATTTGCACGTGCGTTGAACCCAATAAATTATTGGCGTCGTAGCCAGGGAGTTCAAATTAACAATCCCCTTGTTGAGTGAACCATCTAAAAATCACTACTCAACTGTTGAATAATTAATTAATGAATGAAGTTAAAAGTGAAATTTAATCCAACATAAGATAGAAAAAATCAAGTATACTAAATTTAAATACAATGTTGAATAAGAAAATAGGTGTAGGCCAACATCAGAGTAAAGAGCATCTAAAATTTTGGAAATACATAACAAAGTTTGAAATGAAATTAACCAATAGATAAAGAGACTTTAGGTCATTACAAAAATGCAGAGGTTGGCTCACCACTGAAAAATTCCAAACACGAACTTAATCAGCCACGAGGTCTGCTCAGCTCGGATTGAAATCTGCAACAACTGCGAGGAAAGGAAAGGAAGTCGGATGAGTAATGTTTGGCTACAACTATGTATTTTTCATGCTAATTATGAAATTCAATTATTAGCGAAGAAAGAATCTCCTTTTGGAATTTCATTGTTAAAGGCGTAGATAATGCTAAGATAAATTGGATCGATGAATGATGTTTATACCTTTTTTTTACCAATAGGAAGTGATTGTTAGGTTAGGTTAATGTTTTAAGATCATATTATAAATAAAAAATAAAAAGAAAATAAAATTGCTACGAACAAAACCCGTTTATTTATCAAGTACTCTTGATTATCAAAATTATTTCATTTGCATAAAATCATGAGTCTGCCACTAATATCAAATAATGAATCTAAATCGCGAATTTCAATCAAAACTTTTGTAGTAGGAGATACAACGTGAAAAAGAAAGGGGAGGGATGGAAAAGCACAAGGTCACTCCCTTTTTTCTTGGTATAGACTAATATTAGACCATAGTCTAATTAGGTACTATTTTTTTTTGCACTTAATAAAGATTTAATTTTAAATTATTCAGTTATCAGATTATTAAGTGTATTTTTTTTTCACAATCAACTATCAACTCATGTTTGATTTGAATCTTGTACATAATTTTAACATCATTGACATGTTCACTTAAAAGTTCATAGTCGACCACTATTACCATTAGCCTCCAACTAGCAATTATCATAGTCGACCACTATTACCGTCAGCTTTTGTTGTTAGGTTTTTAGAGTGAGGTTCATCATAGAAATAATTTATATTTAAATAATATTTTCTCTAATATCTTATGGGTATAATTTTTATTAATAATTTATTTCAATTCTCTATTGCTTATTATTTAAATAAAGATAAATTATTTATATTTAGATGCTGAAAAAATAGGTGAATATCATTTACACCCCAAATTTTGTTTAGAAAATCAACCTCCCCACTCTCCCCTACCTCCCTCCTTTGAACAATAGACATTCTCCTTCCTCTTTTATGTCAGTTGATTTTTTAAATACCTATTTTACCTTACATTATCAACCTTTATCCTTTTCTTTTACTTCATTAAAATCCTGATATTTATCTTTCTTAAAATCTATGTAAGAAATTTATCTATAGAAAAATATGTTGGGATACAATTGTTGTAGGGAACGGGAAGTAAGTAACTATTACAATAGTAGAAAGGATAAATAAACTATTACAATAAAACTGGAAATCAAAACCTTAACAAACTGCTTGTGTGATTTGCTGAGTCGAATGATGACACTCTGTCTTTAAGACAAGATTGCCCCGTATATCTCCTCTTACGGTGTTGAGCAATAGTCTCCCAAGATACAACATCAACTTTAACAAGTGAGCAAAGGAAACTCAAGTGTTACTCTTGAAGAACTTTGAGTATAGTGACTTTGCTAGAGAGGAAGAATATGAAATTAGAAAATCTGGAGAATTTTCTAAGTGTTGAGTGTAGTGTGTTTCAATTGAACCAAAAGCTTCAATTTATAGTGTAAGTAGAAGACCCCTCAACTAGCCAACTAAAGACCTTCAATAGCCATGTAATTGCACTTGATTGAGGGGTTACATTCAGCCAAATAATGGCTGAATTCATGTGGTAAGTAATGGAGAATCAATGCTCCAAAACCAGCCCAAACGTCAGATTTTTCCAACTTCCCGTCGCACCATTCTGCCCCCTAAGCGCCGCGGCTCCAGTAGCTGACCAACCAATTTGTGTCGCGGCGCAACCTGGGAGGCGTCGCGGCCCTTCACGGATCCGTGACGATTTCCGACTCGTTTCATTTACACTTTGTACACTTCTTCCTTCATTTACCAACGTGAAATACTTTGTAATTTGGCCAATAACCGTCCATAATTCTATGTCTCAAACGTATTACATACGTACCAATATCTCTTTCACTAATGAAATTTGCGATACTTGGCACTACGTGTGCACGTGTGTAGAAACGACGTTTCCGACGTGTGGGCCCAATAGTTCGAGTCATAAATTAATGGGATATACTTATTTTCACATTTAGTAAATTTCCAACAAAATATTTATTTTTTTAATAAGAAAAAAGAAAAATGAGAACTAATTGAGTTTATAAGTGAATGATGTTCTATTATAAAATAAATAAGAAAAATAAGAAAATTTTATTTTATTAATTATAATCAAAACTCTTAAGATTTATTTAGACAAGTGAAAATAACAGAGAGTCATAACTATGTAAACATATTCTAACGTAGGTAATACAAAGAATAGTTAATAAAAAAAATGTAGAGGAATATTTTATAATAAATTTTAAAATATTATCTATTATATTTATATTGTAAATAAATTTTAAATTATAAAGAAGAAAAATTCCATTAATGAAAATCAAAACATGTTTATCTACATAGACAATAGAGAAGAAGAGATAACTCAACTTAAATATTCACACACGCATGTACACACACATACATAAATACATACATACTTAATACAAGTAACATTAAATTAATATCATAAAAGAATAATGTTGGACTTTGTAACAAATTTATATTAAGACTATTCTACTTATAGATATAGAATTATTTAAACTATAGGTAAAATACCATGGTTAAAAATTAAATTAAACACTATAAATGATATAATAAGGTATTACATAGATGAATGATTAAAAATGTCAAGAGTAAAATAGACATTGCATAGAACAAGATTCGGGAGAATGTTTATTGTTCAAAGTTAAGTGGCCAATTTAATTTTTAAAAATAAAATTGGGGTGTAAATGATTTTCAACCTTGAAAAAATAAATATCCTTAACATGGCGTAGCTTCCCTCTTGCTATTTTCCTTTTTTAACATCCCATTTATTTACGTCATAAATCATAATGGAAGTAAATAATTTTTTATTTTCTTTACACAAGTCTCAACCCTAGTCAGCAATAGTATTTAGCCACTTTCAGCACCCTAAATCCAGTTTGTCTCCATGGAGCATCAAGCTCCTCAACCGGTACTGATTTGTTCTTTTTCTCCATTATTATTATTATACACCATCAGATTTTAGCCATGTTATTTCCGCAATTCTATTTATTGCCTTCTTCCTAGTCCAGACGTAATTAAAATAGTTTATGTTCTTTTTGCAGGATTGTATAATAAAAATAGAGGCCATTGGTTGTTGTGAAAATTGTGCCAAAAGAGTGAGGAAAAAACTTGTTCGACTGGAAGGTACTAGCTTTTTCTTCTGCGCTTGTTCTACTATTGGTACATATTTGAGAAAATACATAGTTACTCTTGAAGAACTTTGCGTAATGAAATGATGCTAGAGAAGAAGAGTAAGATTTTTGTAATTTTCTCAAGTGTGTAACAATTGAGCCAAATGCCTCAATTTATAGTGTAAGGAGGATGACCTCTCAACTAGCCAACTAATAACTTTCAATAACTATGTAATGACACTTAAACACTAGGATTCCGTAGGACCAAATGTTTAAGTCATTAAAGATGGGTGGACGCAATATCCATCAGAAACAAATTTCCAACACAACTCATTGACCAATTTGAAGAGAAAAACAACTCTTTGGGGTGCTTTCATATTCCCCCCTTTTTAGGTATCGCATGTGTTCGCACAAAGTGATAGGAAAGGGTTTCTCCCTCTTATGTGTTAGCACAAAGTAATAGCAAGGGGTTTAGGCCGTTTGGCCGAATGTAGAAAATAGTATTTGAGATTTAGAAGATAACCTAAGGGACCGGTTTTCTCTTTTAAGGTTAAAGCTTAAAATGCTTCGATATGTTTGTATTTAGATCTAAATACTTAATGAGTTTCATGTCTTGCTTTTCTTAATTAGTATGTTTCAGAAAAATGTCACTTTTAATTTTTAGTAATTCTTTTAGCCTCAATATTCCACGTGACATGTTTAAAACTACACAATTTAAAGATATTTTAGTACATTTTGTACAAATTAAATTTAAAACCACATAATTCAAAAAAAAATCTTATTTTTCTTAAATTGTTCTTAGTCAAAATAAGACACATAAAATAAAATGGAAGGAGTAAAACATTCATAAATTTAAAAGTCAAATTAAAAATAATTAAATATTAAATTACACAAAATATTAGGCTGTATCATTGGTGGTGGTTAGTGACATTGGTTCTACGGTAGAAGCGGTGCCACTGATGGTTAGCAATCACAGTGATTGTGATGGTAAAGGTGATTGGTAGTAGTAACTGACAGTGGTGAATGGTGATTGGTAGTAGTAACTGACAGTGGTGAATGGTGATGGTATTAGTTGAAAGTGGTGTTAGTGGTGGTAAGCAATGGTTGTAGTGGTGGTAGTGGCTATGATGGTGGAAGCGGCCGGTGGTAATAGCCAATTGCGTTGGTGGTTGTGGTGGTAAACAGTGATGGTGGTTGATAATTGTGATAATGGAGTTGGTTGGTATGTTTATATGACTAACAATAATAGCTAGTGATGTTGGTGGTTGTAATAATAAAGGTAGTTGACAGTGATCCTTGTGATTATAATAGTAAAGGTAGTTGGTGATAACGGTTATGGGTGGTGGTGGGAACGTTGTTGGGACGGTGGCGGTAGTTTGACAATGATGATGGTGCCTATATGAGGATTGTGATTGTGCATTTGATATGTATAACTGGAAGAAAGATTCCACAAAATACTACTAAGTTTTTTCATATGAATGTAGTTTCTTAACTCCAGTTGTGATCTCTTCCTTGATTCTTTGATTGTGTTTGATTTGTCGACAGGTGTCTATTCAGTTGAGATAGATAGAGAAAGGAGATGGGTATATATAGCAGGCGATATAGAGCTTCAGTCACTCATGAACTACCTTACTCGCAGATCTGTAAATCCTGAAAGTGTAAAACTTATATACTATTGTTCCAAGGAGGCAAGAAGTGATAAACATCATGCCAAGAATCAAACTCAGTACACTCCAATGGAGAATAAGAGTGAAAGCCCTGTCGAGAACAACTTGCCCAAAGAAACTTATTACCAGAAGAATATGGCTAGTGATCATGCCAAGAATATTCCTAGTAAAGACAACTGTCCCATGCAGAATAATAATTCCAAAAGAGAAGGTGAAAATTACAATCAAGATTCTTCTCATCATCATACAAGGGGTGATTACGATCCAAATCATTATGCATTACGTAAAGATTGGGTCCATAAAGCTGAAAATTACATAGCACAACCACAAAAACAAGATCAACATCCATCTGATGATTGTGGATGCATGAATCCATCTTGTGATTTTCATGCTTGGAAGAGATATGAAGGAAGAGGTAGTAGTAGTAGTAGTAGTCATTTTGATTTTGATAGGGTACCCAGGGCGGCTCACATGCGTTCTGCTAGTGCGCGGTGGTTGAGGGAGGATCTGCCGCTATTTTATGGATACCTTGAGCCTATTATGCCGCTACCTCGGCTGCCGGGACAATTTCCTTATATATGATTGTGAGTGTTGTTAGAAAAATGCTGAGGATCTTTCTATAATTTGTACGTAGTCATTGATAGTGGCTTGATGCACCTTTTCTTATAATATACTACAAGTTTATTTAGTCTATTAAATAGGCCTTACTGCCTGAGTTAGCGTCCTTTGATTAGCCACATAGGGGTGTCAAACGGGCGGATCGAGTCGGATATGAACGGATTAAAAATGAGTTAAATAAAAATAGATTATTTATTCAACCTCATATTTAACACAGATAAAAAATGGGTTACTCAATGAATAATATGAATATTCATATTACCCAACCGTGTGGCTATTCTCCTACATTATTTTTTCTTAAAATTCATATAAAATCAAATTAAGACCACAATTACATATTAGAATTATTAGAATTATATATATATATATATATAAAATGTGGAAAATGACTTACCTAATAGAAATAGAAAAAACAAGTCCACGAGTGTCATTCCTTATTAATTGTTTCCTCCCCATCCTCAAACTCAACCACACCTCCCAGGAACCACCCCACCATTTAATCCCACCCCATCCCTCACCACCCCTGCCCACACCACCCATACCCCACCCTCGAATTTTCTGTTTCATATATTTTACTTTACTTTTACAAAAAAAAAATGAGAACCCCTATCCCCACCCATCCCGCCCCTGCCCCCAAATATTCTACTTCATATTTTTTATTTTACTTTTATAAAAATTATAAAAAAAAATGAGAAATCCTTTCTTACCCCCACCCTGCCCCAGCACGCCCCCTTCCCCCTCCAAATTTTCTATATCATGTGTTTTGATTTACTTTTATAAAAAATATTTAAAATGAGATTTTTTATTTTACGTTTATAATTTTTTTGTTATTTTTATTTTTATTCTTGTTTTTATTTCTTCTAGTATACGCATTTTAAAAAAAACATAACCCATAACGCACATAATATTTATTTACGTATGTTTTATTATTCAAAAATTCAATTCGGTTATTATAATGGACTAAATTTATTTTAATTTGTGATTAAATTTGCTGTTAATATTTTCATTTTACTGTTAAAAAATAAATATGAATTTTCAACTGTTTCTTTCCTTTTAGAAATTGTATCTTTTCTAAACCAACACTTTTTCTTAAATTCTATTATAATTTTTTTCACATGGTTTGATCTCTCTTAGATTACTTTACAAAGAAAAACACAAAGAAAATTCCTATTTACCAAAAGTAAATAGGGAAAATCTTGTAGGAGTATATTTTAACTTTTTACATCCCCTATATAAATTAAGTATTAATATCGACTAAACATTCTAGGATAGTTGTGAAAGTATATAATAATAATGGTGAAACGAAAAAGTTTGACGTTCAATTCCATCTCAAAATAGATGGAAGCCAAAATCTGTTTGAAAAATATAAACGCTCAATATTACATCCTATAATTTAAATAATGTATACTTTATTAGATAATTAGGGATTGTAATTAGAATTGTAATCAATTAGTAATCAATTAGGACGATTGTAAGCAATTAACATCTTATATTTTATGTAACTTAGATTAGTTCTACATAATGTTATTGTATACATCTTCCTATGATTGGAATGGAATACTCAAGGAATCAATTTCTATTATGATATCAAGACCTTAAAAATCCTTTTCCCTAAAAATTCTTATCTTCTCTCAGTTTTCTCTTCCTTCAACCGAAAACCAAATTTTTTTCCCTCCTATTCCTTTTGTTACACGACCAAAGTAGGGTTTTGTATTAAACAAACCCTAAACATAAAACAACTTCACAAAACCCTAGCCTTCTCTACCCTAGCCGAAAACAAAAACCCTCGTACACTCGGCTACACCCTTCTTCTCTCCAAAATTAGGGTTCCTTAGTCTACTTTCATCAAACACAAAACATTTTCTTGTTTGTTCTAGTAGAAACTATGGATGAAAAATATTTTTCATCCTGCTCTTACCGTAAATAACGTCAAGAACTTTATCTCCATAACACTTGAAATGGAAAAAGGGCAATACACCTCTTGGGCGGAATTGTTCAAAATTCATTGTCGCGCCTATGAGGTAATAGACCATATCATTCCGTCTGAGTCATCGTCGGACACCACTACGATGGACAAAAGAGCTATGATCCTGGTTAGATGCTATAGTTCTTCAATGGATTTATGGCACAATATCAAATGATCTTCTACATACCATATTAGAGCCAAATTTTACGGCTTAACAGGCGTGAAAATGTTAACAAAATATATTTCAAGATAACAAACTTTTTAGGGTTGTATATCTTGAACACAAATTTACTAATGTTAAATTTGATGACTTCTCTGACGTTTCCGCCTATTGTTAGGAATTGAAGGTTCTTGCAGACCAACTATCCAACGTTGGTTTGCTGGTCACAAATCAAAGAATGGTCCTTCAACTAATTTCTGGATTGAATGAACAATATGATGGAGTTGTTGCGTTCATTCAACAAAGCAATCCATTGCTTCTATTCTATGAGGCTCGGTCGAGGTTAATTCTTGAAGAAACACGAAAAGTCAAACAGGCATCCTTTGGAGAAATCAATGCCAGAACCGCCCTCGTTTCCACCAATTCTTTTTCCACAGATTTTCAACAACAAAATTTCGGTCCGAATAGTGGCGGAAACCGAAACAATAACGGTAAAAACTTTGCTCAAACCGCAATAATAAAAAAGGAAAAAATAATGGTGGAAAGGGAAAGGGTAGGGGTGGTGAGCATCCAACCGCCGGAAGCAACCAAACCGGCATGGCGCCCAACCATCGGGCAGACATCGCCCGGCCTCACAAAGGTCGCCTCGCAATACTCGAACCCGACCTCAAATTGGGCCATACTATCTTCTTCAACCCGCCAGTCCGGAGTTCTCGGGCCTCGTCCCCAACATGTATTTGCAACCCAAGCACCATCATCTATTGACTATGCTCCCACGGACATCGAACAGGCCACAAACAATATGAATCTGAATGTTCCAGATGAATCGTGGTATATGGACATAGGAGCTACGTCTCACATAACGGCATCTCAAGGTAATCTCTCGTCTTATTTTAATATGAACACTAATAAAAATATTATTGTCATCAGTGGGTAGGAAATTCCAATTCGTGGTATTGGTCAGGTAAATCTACCACCTCCACACCCACCATTGAAATTGAAAAACGTCTTACACGCACCAAAACTAATTAAAATTTTAATATTTGTGAGACGTTTTACAACTGACAACAATGTTTTTGTGAATTTTGATCCGTTTGGTTTTTCTGTGAATGATTTCCGACAGGGATGCCACTAATGAGATGCAATAGCATGTGGGAGTTGTATCCCCTCATGACTGTTTCCAAAAATTGCATGACCAATCCATCTACTTTTGCAGTCATTTCTCCTACTTTATGGCACAACCGGTTGGGACACCCGGGAGCACCAATTTTTGATAATCTTAGGAAGAATAAATTTATTTATTGTAACAAACATTTGGACTCTTCTGTTTGCCAAAAGTGCGTGTTTGGTAAACATGTTAAACTTCCATTTGCATTTTCTACTTCTAGTACTCTTATGCCATTTAATTTGTTGCATTGTGATTTGTGGACATCACTTGTTTTGAGTTCTGAAGGTCATAACTATTATCTACTTATTTTAGATGATTATTCGAATTTTCTGTGGACATTTTCACTGGGGAATAAATCGCAAACCTATACCATTTTAAAACAATGAAAAATCAATTAAATATTTTCAATGTGACAATGGGGGGTGGGGTGTGTGTGTGCGTTCATAAGTGCCCAATTTACTGAGTTTTGTCACCAAAATGGGATGTCTTTGCGTATTTCTTGTCCACATACATCTCCACAAAATGAGAAAGTCGAAAGAAATATTCGAACAATTAACAATATGATTCGCACTCTCCTTGTGCATTCATCCATACCACCAAATTTTTGGCACCATGCTCTTCAAATGACCACATATCTTTTAAATATTCTTCCTAGTAAACTACTCTCAAATGTGTCACCCACACAAATGTTGTACCATCGTCTCCCATAATTTACACATTTACGGGTTTTTTGGTGTTTGTGTTATTCTTTGTTTCCATCCACCACAATTAACAAACTTCAAGCCTATTTCACTTCTTGTGTATTTTTGAGATATCCACAAAATCATAGGGGATATAAGTGTTCTGATATGACAAATGGAAAAATAATTATTTCTCGTCACGTCATTTTTAATGAATCAACATTCCCGTTTGCAACATCTCAAGTGGCATCCTCACCTTCATATGAATTTCTGGACAACGGACTACATCCAATTTTGAGGTATCATCTAAACTCTCAAACAATATGGGGCTTTCCCAAAACCCCCTGACCCAAGCCCAAAATATGAATGGGCCAGACCGAGGAGCATAAGTCACTCTTCCCTCGGCCTCGGCTAGAGATGGCAGTGGATCCTGAACCCGGTGGATCCAGATCCATTTTATAGGATATGAATCTTCAAAATTTAGACCCGACGGATCCGGATCGAACCCGGATCCATTTCTGACGGATCGAATCTGAATCTGGATCTTGTATTTGAGATCCGTATCCGGTCCAAATCCGACCCGCGAATTCGTTTTTTATTAAATATATCCACAACCTAGAATGTAATTTTATAAGTATTTTCTTAAAAAATTTCATAATTTCTGATATGTAAATGATATGTTTAATCATAAATATTTATTGAGATGATTTTTTTTAGTTATCTCTTTTTAAAAAGTAATATTTTTTCATATTGGAGAGGTGCTGAAAGGGATCAAAAGATGTCCCTAACAAATAACAATTGAGTTGTAGAACTGTAAAGGATGTGATTACTAGCTTTTGTCACATATATATGTCTAGAAGTTGGTTTGCAGAAATAAAAAATTGTCTCATACCATGCGAGTAAAAAGGCTTCCTTCTCTTTTAATTTGTAGCATTTAAGTGTTTAATTAAAGATTGATCCTTACTAGAAAATTAGTAGCACATTAAATAAATTAGCAGGCTGGATAGCATACAATTGGTAAGCAAAGACGACTTCATATATAATCAAGTAAGAAAAACAAAATTCTAAAGACTTAAAGAAAATAAAAAAATAACAAAATCCAGTAGAGCGTTGTAACTACTCTCTTGTTTTAGCTCTCTTCTCCCGACAAACCCCCATCCTCCAAGGTTGTTTCCCGATCATACCACCGACCTGGTCGTCTCTTGGTTTATTCCTGCACTTGTAATTTTTGTTGTCATTGAATTTTAAGCTATTGCAATATATAGGCTATTTCACAAAACAATTAAAAAAAATAAGTCACATGTGATCAATGAGGCTATTATTTTGTTTAACATGGTTGTAGAGTCTGGAGTGGCCTAGAGGTGATAATTGACTGATATTACTTCATATTTTGATGTAATTTATTTGGGTATTGACCTTTCCTCAAAAGTAAAAGCAAAATATCAAATCTATCTCAGTCAAACAGAGAATTAGACATGTCTTGGAATGACCAAAGATGAACTTCCATGTCTTAGAATTAGACATGTTAAAGGACAATATACTTTTTGCTTAAATCTTCTATGAATTTTGTAAACTTTAATTTATTTTCTTCTATTTTTTCTAGCATATGTTGATTGAATGAACTCAATCATTTTTTTCAATAAGATTGAGTTTTATTTTGTCAAAAAAGTTTTAACAGGTGGGAATATTATTCAAGACAATTTTTTTTACATGTGGATCCAGATTCGATCCGTGGACCCGGTGAATCCGGATTTGGATGTGATTTTTATGGACCCGATGGATCTGGATCCAGGTATGAGAAATAGATCTGGATATGGATCTAGTACGATACAGTCCAGATCCGATCCGTTGCCATTCCTAGCCTCGACCCAATCTATTGTTGTAATCGGGCAGGCTATACAAAGGGAAAACTTTACAAACATACCCGTGACACAACCCGATACATAGGCCCAAACCCACATCCAAACCGATCCCACAACTTTGGCCCGTAATCGGTCAACCGCCCAACATCCTCACATACCCAACAGTCCAACTGTCCAACCTCGGACCATTGAAACCCGTGCAATGCACGGAATCTTTCGACCTAAGCACCACTTTAGCCTAACCACCTCCGTCCAACCGTCACCAATACCAAAAAATCCCAAAGCTGCCTTATTCGACCCGAATTGGAAAGTTGCCATGTTAGACGAATTTAATGCTCTTATTAAAAATAAGACGTGGAATTTAGTACCACGTCTATCTAATGTGAACATAATTCGGTCTATGTGGGTTTATTATCATAAAAAGAATTTTGATGGTTCTTTTGCGAGATACAAAGCCTATCTTTTTGGTGATGACAGGTCTCAGCAGGTTAGCATGGATTGTGGTGAAACATTCAGTCTGATAGTTAAGCCAACAACTATCAGGATTGTTCTCAGCCTGGCACTTTCCAAATCTTGGTCCATTCATCAGTTGGATGTCAAAAATTCATTCTTACATGGCCACTTACAGTAAACAATGTACATGCATCAACAGTTGGGTTTCTGAGACTATACCCGTCCAGATCATGTTTGGTTGTTAAAAAAATACTTATACGGTTTGAAACAAGCTCATCGGGCATGGTATAACAGGTTTGCAGGTTTTGTTTCCAAATTGGATTTCTCTCACAGCAAGTCCGATCAGTCATTGTCCATTTATCGGAAGGGCGCTGACATGGCATACATACTTCTGCATGTCGATGACATTATTCTCACTACATCATCAATTTTATTTCGCCAGTCTATTATGTCTTTTTTTGCGGCTGAATTTGCAATAAATGATTTGGGCCCGTTGAATTATTTTCTTGGCAATGTTGTAACTCAATATGCATGTGGTCTGTTTCTTAGTCAAAAGAAATATGCCGAAGAAATAATTGACAAAACAGAGATGTCTTCCAGCAAACCATCACATACTTGACACAAAGGCGAAATTGAGTAACGCTGCCGGTACTCCATACAACGATCTGACACATTACCGCAGCCTCGCAGGGGCCTTGCAGTATCTGACTTTTATGAGACCCGATATTTCCTATGCGGTTCAGCAAGTTTGTTTACACATGCATGATCTGAAGAAAAAACATATGGGGGCTCTCAAAAGAATTATTCGGTATGTTAAGGGTACTATTCATTTTGGGTTGCATCTATATAAGTCCTCCATCTCGAGTCTCTCCTCCTATACAGATGCGGATTGGGGTGGCTGTCCGGACACACGTCGTTCCACTTCCGGTTATTGTGTGTTCTCTGGAGACAATCGCATTTCATGGTCGTCAAAATGACTATCCACACTGTCTCAGTCAAGTGCTGAGGCAGAATACTGAGGGGGTAGCCAATGTGGTTGTTGAATCATGTTGGCTTCATAATCTTCTGTTAAAGGTACATTGTCTGATTGAAAAGGCAACCGTGGTTTATTGTGATAATGTGAGTGCGATATACTTATCAGGTAATTCTGTCCAACATCAACGCACAAAACACATAGAAATGGATATACTATTTGTCCGAGAAAAGGTTGTCCATGGACAAGTCCATGTTCTCCATGTACCGTCCCGTTATTAGATTGCAAACATCTTCACAAAAGGACTTCTGCGCGTACTTTTTGATGATTTTAGGGACAGTCTCAGCATACGAGAACCTCCCGCTAAGACTGCGGGGGACTGTTAAATAATTAGGACTCAATCCCTAATTATCTCCATCATATATTGTAATTAGAATTGTAATCAATTAGGATGATTGTAAGCAATTAATATCTTATATTTTAGGTAACTTAGAGTAGTACTACATTCTATAATTGTATATATCTTTCTATGATTAGAATGGAATACTCAAGGAATCAATTTCTATTATACTTAATAATTTAATACTTAACAAATCTGAAGCAAGATTGCACCTCAATTACAAATGGACTAGTGAATTTAGCGCGGTTATAAAAGAAAACAAAAATCCAAAATGTTAAAGAGGACGATAGCTTTGATTTACTATCGTTTACATTTTTACTTACAAACATCAGCAATGTGATTTACTATTCATGAACTAATATCACGATTAAAACATATAATAGAAAAGGAAAATCAAAAACTAATAAATATAAGTGCCAGAATAGAAATTACTATATCACAGTACCACTTTATCGGAGATTCTTAACTTTTACATACCAATTTGCATCTTTCTCAATTTTGAAAAAAAATTGTACAAGGAGAGGGTAGATTTTTAAAAACAAATACGGAGTAACCTTTATCCGAAAATTAAAAATTGTACTGACATTAATGTGGTTAGACATTGTAATTTAGAAACTTTAAATTTTAATAATTTCATATCCTATTTGGCCTATAGACGAATATGCTTTCATGCTTGTTTGAATAATAGCAAGAGATTTCTCGATGTCATATTACGAATAGCTAGGATTTTCATAAGAAAAGATCATTAATTTGATGAAAAATAAAAAGGAATATTAAAAATTTCTTTTAGCCAATTTTATGTTTTTTATTAATTTCTATTAAAGAATAAACAAAAAGGAGAAAAAAGATTGTGGCCATGAACGTGATGGATGCAGTTTGAATCTACCATTTTTCCCTTCTTGTTTCTTCCTTCCTTTTCCTTACTCCTCTTTTTCTCTTTTACCTTTCTACTCGTTACTTTTCTACGTTTTTGCACAGTATGAGTCGTGCTTTACAGTATACTGAATTCCATCCCTAATCTAAATTAGCCAAACAAATGAGAGAAAAATAATAATTAAATGGATATCACTCAAAACTCATAATCATAATAGAAGCCACCTATTTAACATATCAATTACTATATGCCTATATATATATGTAAATTCAGTATTCACAGCATGCTAGTAGAAAAAACTATCAAATAGGTACCAAGCAATTCCTCCATCATCACAAATTAACCCACTCGTAAATAAATAAACAAATAAAAAATAAGAAAGAAAATTACCTATACAAGTCCACCTCTCTTTCTGCATCTTTTTATATCAAGATAGCATGTACTGCAATAGAAAAGGAATGAACTGGCTCAAGAGAAAGCATAAAAAGAGGTTAGATAAGAATAAAAAATTTAAAACAGTATGAAAATGAAAATGAAAATAACGAAAGCGACTAACTCATGATAAAACAGTTTGAACAATAGACAATAGCTACTACATATAAAATAGAATAATCGAAGTACAAGAAATAACAAATAATAGCAGAAATCAAAGCACAAGAAACTATAGAACAATACTGCGACTACTAATATACAAGAATAAGCGAAACTACCTACTAACCTAATCTGAGTCCTCCATAGCCCCTTATCTAAGGTCATGTCCTCGGTAAGCTGTAATTGAATCATGTCTTGTCTAATCACCTCTCTCCAATACTTCTTCGGCCTACCCCTACCTCTTCTGAAACCGTCCATAGCCAATCTCTCACACCACAGCACTGGGGCATCTGTGTCTCTCCTCTTCACATGCCCAAACCATCTCAGATTCAAGGGATGAAGAATCAACACCGGTATCATGAACATGGGCCAAATAAGCCAAACATCCTTTCTTAAAAGGTTTATTCGCATAGAGGTAAGAAATAATCTTCTTCGGAGCGGGACTAAAAGTACCCCTTAACTCAAGTCTAGGAATACCAAGCATGGCTAAAGTAAATGTCCTGGCATGATAATCTGTGATCATGTGGTACAGATACAACCAAATCATGCCTAATATAACATCAAAATCTAACATATACAGGATCATCAAGTCTACCTACGTGTCATACCCCATAAAAGAATTCTGATAGACTCTATCAACTAACACAGAATCCCCGACCAATATCAATAGGCAAGTCAGGATAGTGCAAGTCAAATCCCAACCAACAGAATGATAAGTAGACACATATGAGTAAGTAGACCCTGGATCAAATAATACTGTAGCCTGTCGACGATGAATAGAAATATTACCTGAGATTACAGCATCTGAAGCCTCTACTTCCGGCCTACCTGGAAATGCATAAGACTACGCACCACTATAACCACTCTGACCAGACTATGCTCCATCTCTAGAGACTTGAGTAACACCTCTCCGGGACTGATGTCCGCCCCTAGAAGTTTGAGAACCACCACAGCCTGACCGAGCACCACCTCTCGCTGAAGAACCACCCCAACTACCAGAAAATGCCGGAGTCCGAGGGTCTGGAACCTGGAATTCTACTGAGTCCCACTCTGTCTAACCCAAGGACAATCTCTCTTGAAGTGACCCATCTAACCACAACCATAACACATTTTGGGCGATTGAGGCTGATATATAGAGGCTGCAAAACTACATGGACCATCACAGTCAGCTGGCCGGGAGAAAGAACCTCCATAAGACTATTCAGCCCCATGCCCAATCTATCTAGAAGGACCACCAAAAGATGTCTATAATCTGGACTAAACCGAACGGATGGGGGCAGAATGATAGGTCCTGGAAGACTGGCTCCCATCTCAGTGACTGGAAGAACTACTAAACTAACTATGCTGATGGGGCCTCTTCTCACTAGACCCTAAAAAATCTCAAAATGTGGCAGCCTCAACACTCATAAAATGATCCAAAACCATATGAAAGGAAGACCCCATAGCTACATGCTAAAGACAGGGAATATGAAGTGAAAGCACAAGCCCATTGATGAACATATGGACTCTCTCAGCCTCTGTCAGAATCAAGCGCGATGCATACCGAGCCAGAAATAAAAATCTGGACTCATACTCAGCCACCGACATACCCCTCTATCACAAATGAGTGAACTCATCACTATGCTGATCTCTCAAAGTACGAGGCACGTACATCTCTAGAAAGACCTGGTGAAACTAAACCCACATAAGTAGAGGTGAACCAGCTGGCATGCTCTCAATAAAGTACATCTACCAAGTCTTCGCATCATTGCGAAGCTAAAAATATACATAATACACGCCATAAGACTCAATAATCCCAATCTTATACAACCTTTCATACATGTCAATGATACACTCATACGCATCCTCATCGCGGGTGCCATGAAATCTGGGCGGCTCCATTTTCAGAAACCAACCAATAAGCTCCTGAACTCTGAGTGTCAAAGCCTGAGATGCTACCGGCCTAGGAGCACCCTTAAGGGCTAGAAAACCATCGATGCATGGGGACATGGAAGCAACAAGCTGTATCCTCTGTGTTTATCCCTGCTCAAGAGTATGCAACCCTGCTCTGGTATGAGATCCACCAAGAGTTACACCGCCCGTTGCCTGCTGGGCATCAAGATGAAGAAGTATATGGGCTAGTGTATCCTGAACTGTTGGGTCTGGTATAATCTTAGGGTGAGTTTGGGCTGGTCCCAAACCTCATCCATCTACCTTCTCCGCCTCGGGCTCACGCTCTGGAGAACCCGAGCATGCCCATCTCTGTCGAGCTGCAGGAGCCTTGCCCCTGGCTGGTACAATACTGCGACCTCTGGCTTGGCCGCGCCCTCTCGCATGTTCTCGTCCTCGAGCATCGGCCCCAACAACAACGGCAACGGGCTTACCGTCTCTCACAAGATCAGCTCGTGTCTTCACCATATGTGAAAGAATAGAAATGACTCAAATACCAATTCGAACGTTCCAGTTACCAATTTGAATAAAGTAGCACAAAAGAATGAAGAAATTTGAAGTTTCCTAAATGTCCCATAGCCTCTCGCAGATAAGTATGGAGCTCTTCATACCCATCCGCAAGACTATACTAGACATGCTCTTGTACTAATAGACCAGGTAACCTAGGGCTCTGATACCAACTTGCCATGATCCCAAATGACAAAGTCGTAAGGGCTTCTACCATTTCGCACATTGGTAGGAGAACCCTTCCATTAATCAACAATCTAACTAACAGTTAACGTAAATTAAGCAAAATAATATAAAGTCTAATTCATAGCATAAATGAAAAGTGTGAAATATACGAATACGAGTACAACCCCCAAAGAAACATGGTCTGAATCGTACAAGAGCTACTACAAAATCTCTGTCTGAATAATAAAAAATCCCGTAATAGGAATATTGTCTCAGGAAAAGAAGTAAAGACAATGATAGGAAGAGTCTCCGGGCAGGGGATCATCCGCGGCTGCGGTCCACATCCGCGTATGCGGTCCCTTGCCGAAATCCCAAAAGCTTGCTGCAGTGGATGGAAATCCATTGCAGTGGAACCTTTCCACTGGGGCAAAGGTTTTGTACACATACGTAAACACATGCTACAGACTCACTAGCAGTCTCAGAATTTCTATTGGAGTTCTATTTCTACAAGTCAACCTCAATGGGGTAAACTAGTTTTCCTACCATTAGCTAAAAATGCTCCCGAGGACCTTGGGAACCGAACCAACTATCCCACCAAGTCATAAATGACCCTCTGAACCTCACAGAATTGACGAAATTCTAAAAAAGGTTCGTTCATAGAAAAGTCAACTTTCGGTCAATGCTTTTATATTTTAAGATTTTAATTTCTCAACTTCTACTAGAATTGTCCAATAACTTTAGAATTCGAGTTAATGAGGGTAAAATAGTAAAATTACAAGTAACAATAGAATCGGTCGTTACAAATATGTATCACAATTGCGATGACCCAGTCCGCGATCGCGATGAAGTGTCGGGCTGAATAGTGATTTAAACCCAAATTTGAACGTTGATTTCATTAGTTCATATTTTAGGTTTCAGAGCTCGGTTGGAGGTGATTTCAAGTGCTAAGGAGTTTATTTCTCGAGAAGGAAAGATCCTAATCCTTAATTTACTATTTTCCAATGTTTAAATCGATTATTTAGCTTCATTTTCATGAAGATTAGTGTAAAATCCAAAATTTTAGCCCTAGGATGAATTTGGGGAAAAAGAGAAATTGAATGCCAAGATTTATACTTTTGAAATTTATATTTTGTATATAGACTAATTAAGCTCTAGGTAACCCAATTTTGAAATAAAATTGCAATTTTACCTTCAATGCTCAAATTTGACTATTTTAAGTCTATTTTGGGTTTCAGCCTATTATATAGCAATATGGGTATCGTTAGAATCGTCTAATAGTCTAGAATTAATTAATGATAGATTCGGATCGAATTGAAGCTTTGTTAAAAGGAAAGACATTGGTTTGAGGTTCGTGGCACGTACTCGACTTTCAAGGTAGGTTATGGCTTACCCTTTTAGACTCTTATTGGAGGCGCGTATATATAGTTTAATAGTCGTCGGGGGGATGCATGATAGTCCTTCGGGCATGGTGGTGGCCATAAATTCACTTAGGATGGTTTGTGTAACGACTCGTTAGGTCATTTTGAATTATTCCTTTAACTATAATTATTTAATTGATGGATAACTTTTGAAATACATTGATTTAATGTGTATGAATATTTTATTTATGGAAATATTATTCGCCCACATGTAAGGTATGAGTTTGAGAATTAATGGGTGGTGAACGAATCAATTTCATATTACAAATTGAGAACTGGGAATATGTGGCTTTGGTTTATATGCCCATCCCTCACGTGAGTCTTCTATTGAAATGGGATCATTGTACATTAGGGCTTATATTTGATAAGGGGATAATATTATCTCTAGAGAGTGAAACCTTGGAAAAGCTACTGACAACAATAGTTGTTGGAGGAATTTGAATTGCTTTAGATCTATTACTTTGTTCAAGAAGGGGAATAAAAATGAGCATTTCCAGGAATTTATTTGAAAACCAAGAAGGAGATATTGACAGCAAACCTTTGGGGTTGAACGAACTGATTCATTTCGAGCTGGATTATTATTACTTGCCCAAATAAATCGCAAATCCAAAAGTACCATTTATCTACAGTTAATGTATTAATGTTTTCTCTTGTAGGATTATTACTTGGGCATGTTTACTAATATACATGAATTATATATTGAATAATGAGTTAGATTGTGAAATCGGTGGATGCTTTACGCTTATAAATTCGTGATTTGAGCTCTAGATTATTGAGGTGTAGCTCTAAGCTTGAAATTTAGGAAAATGAGATTTGACCCATGAATTAACCTCAAGCTTGGAACTTGATTATAAATTTGGACTCTATGAGTTATGGATAAACCAATTTTCAAATAAAATTCTAGTTTTGCCCTTGTGGGCTCGGAATTAGCTTTTTGGATTTCGAAATAAAGTATAACAATATGGGTATCGTTGGACTCATCTAATTCTGTAGATTATTATTTTGACTAGATTTAACTCAATCTTCGCTCGGATCGAGATTGAGATTGTTTGGATGTATTAACGAAGGGAAATTTGTTTGTGAACTATGAATCTTCAAATATAAGGCAAGTTGACACTTACTAGACTATTTATGTAGTGTTATGTGGTGGTTTAATTAGTTAAGGGGCGTAATGGAGAATTTGTAGTCCCGTACTCATGAGGTGATGAGTACTTGTGTGGGTACCGGTGTAACTGTATGAGTAATTTAAAATATAAAGTAGTAATACTTGTGTCAAAGATTATATGTTTAACCTTTGGGTCATTAGGATGGTGGATAAATCCATTTAGATTAGTATGGTTGTTGCTTATTTTGGTTATGATAGCCATCTAGGTTGACATCTATGAATATTGATTTATCTGGCATTCATCACTCCACATCTAGTCTAAACTATAAAAGAGCATATATATTCTTGATATGGAATTGATATTATGTACTCACATGGTGTATGCATATCCATTTTATTCACTCATGATATTATTTTCATTTAATTAATGAAATACGAGAAAAGAAGTCTGGCAGGTTGGGTGTTGGATATGGTACATAAATATGGTGAAGTGAACAGTAAAAAGCCGAATTGGAGCTTACCTTCTATGGCATCATTTCTTATCACATTATGATGTACGCATGATTTCATGTGGTATCTCATGCATATTTACACTTGCATAATAGATGATATTATGGTTGGCTCGGGTTGCATGCCTGCAATGTATAATATTATATCCTACGGGCAGGTACCCGATGGGAAAAGGTTTCGGATGGGTATATGGACCTTATGAGTCCCCCATGAGTCACGTGAAACCTAATGTAGGAGCGTGTGTATACCGGGTGTATACGACCATTGCATATCATACATTTCACTTGCATTCATGTCATTCATACTTGTTGGTTTGATTTCATGTCACGTGAATGATATAAAGATGAGATTTTATGGTTATAATCAGTTTAAATGAAAGAAAGATAGAACGTTTATGGCTTTTCTTGATTTAGAAGGTGGAAAGGTGGAACCTTTATGATAATACTCGTCCTAAAGGATGGACATATCAAATCTTTATTAATATAATGCCCTAAATAATTTAAAGGTCGGGTCTTTATGACTAAACTTATCTTAATCAATGAAAAGGTGACGTCTTTATGAGTATATGAGCCTTATTTGAGGGTAAAATAAATCTTTATCACTATATGTTACACCCCACAGTTTTACATCAAATCGTAACGTTGATTTAACTTAAGTGTTACCGGGAAGGCATGAGATCTTGTTAAGGGTTACTGATGGTATAAAACCTATTTATATAAGTATCGGGAAGTATAAGAGTTAAATGAATCAAAGTGGATACATTTCTTCAAAGTTCACAAAGTTACATCTTTGTATACCAAGAGGTACAGTATGTACAATGTTATATAGACTATATAATATGTCTAAGAGACCATATAAATATTCAGAGAACTTGCAAAATTTTAGGCCAAGGTACGGTTAGCTGTACGGACCGTATGTCCAATCGTACATTGGGGTGGTGGTCTACTTTGTTTCACTTTAATTTCATTTTGGGGCTTATTTCTTGTCATTTATCAACCAAACTTTGCCCTTACCCTACACCAAGACCTACCAACAGATTCATAAGATTCAAAGGTGGTTTCAAGGTGATTGTACCATAATCCATCACCAATGAGCCAATTGGAGTGAAGAATAACACTACCATGGTATGGCTAAGACGATATGAATGCATGTGTGGCCAATATGATATAATATGATGGCCACAGAGGCGGTTATAAGAGGATTCATGTATGGACATTAGTATACCGCATTTGCATTATGCATACATTCATTAATCATTACATGGTATGGTGCCCACAGAGGCTGTTATGGTAAGGAAGATGCCCGATGAGGCCGATGTATAAGTATACCACATTATGCATAACATTTAGGCATATGTGTTAGGGCCCTCAGAGGCATTTACTGCTGGTCAGTAGTTTCTGTTTCAGTTGTTGTTATATCCCTGCTATACTATTGTTCATGCCTAACATACTCAGTACATCAGTCGTACTGACGTCCCTTTTGTCGGGAGACGCTGCGTTTCATGTCCGCAGGTTCAGTTAAAGAGGGTGACGGTTCACGCTAGTAGGTTGCTGATTCAGCTGATGTTGGAGCACTCTATTTGTTTCAGAGTTGCAGTCTAGTCGTGGTATAGTATTTTTGCATCTGCATATGGGTATACCGGGGTCATGTCCCGTCCTTGTGATGTCATGTATTCTTTAGAGGCTTGTAGACATGTGTTCTGTGGTTAGTTGTCATGTGTTGCCTTGTCGGCCTTGGTATGAGTATGTATATATAAAAATTGGATTTCTGGTTAAGGTTTTCTATAATGTTGTTCGGCTTAGTCAGTATTTAATTATGATTAGGTGTTAGTTGCACGATTGGCGGTACCCGGAGGGTGGGGTCCGGGTCCCGTCGCGGCTTGGGTCGTGACATTGAATGCAGACGACAATACTTGTGGTACGATCAAATTATGCCAACGACATAAGACATTATAATCACACCTTTTTAAATATAACTCAACCCACTGAAGTTTTTCACCCTAAATTCGAACTCCTTCGGGCTTTGAGGAGTGCATGCCACCCTCAAGGATGTGTCCATCGACTTTTAAGTCAACATGGATACAAGTAGGTTGAGTTTTCAAAAAGACGAACAACTCCATACCATTTTCATCAGATAAATTGGTGTAACTGTGCGCGCCCGTTTTTCGACCTTGCTCGGGTCAAAGCGGAGCGCGGACGTGTTCGGGTGATTCCTGGGTAAAAGGATTGAGGAGTCGCCACCTAATTATTTTTACGGTGAATTAGGACACCTAAATATTAAACTAAGTGCTGCAATGTAAACTCCAATTTTAAGGTCTGCGAAACTAGCGAGATTCTAGGTAAGGGTTCTTTATTATCCTAAAGGAAAGGGGTTAGGCATCCTTTAAGATCCGCTAACTTGCGGTTATCCGGTCAAAACTCAGGTTAATTATTATTTAGAAAAAAATGCATGTTTGAAGCATGAAGTTAAAAGATGTTTGCAAATAATTAATAAAAAGGGATGCATTTAAAAAGATAGATAAATCTAGAGATTTTTCAAAATATGCCTTTATATGATATCTAAAGAGAAATACATTTAGAGTTGAAAAAATATGTTTTTGACAATTGATAGTAAAACAATTTATTTATAATGTCAAAGAAGTAAAATTTTGGGAATCAATGAATCGTAAATTGACAAAAGATAAACTTATTCGTTATGATTAATAAAGCAAATAAAAGATGACAAAAGTTGTTTTGAAAATCTTGAATACGCGTGACGAGCCTAAAATAAATAAACTAGCGAAGGATTTCTAAGTTTGCGAGCCTACAAATAAATAAGCTAGCGACGGGTTTCAAATTTTAAACTAACCTATGAATAAATCCTAAGTTTGCCTATTCTAAGCATTTCAATAATTACATAAGTGCGATAAATAATATTACAATACAAAGCGAGATAAAAGCTGAATTAAAGAAAGAAATAACAATAAATAAACTCCGAGGAATAATTGCCTTTATTTACTTTAGTCCCTGCAAGCTGTCAAGAACAAACGGTTAGAAACAGTTAAATACAAATAACTTCATATCCGTATTCAAAACAGTGAATGTTTTGATCGCGGAGGGCTCAGACTTAAATTTTGAAAAGAACATTCCAATCACGTCGTGGCTGCAAACATATGACTAATGTAGTTTATTTTGATTGCCTCGCCTACTAAACGTGTCGGTCTCTCGGGTGAAATAGAAAAGATCACTATAATCACGTCGTGGCTGCGAATATATAACTTGTTGGTTATTTTAGTCACCTCGCCTACTAAACATGTTGATCTCGGATAAAAAGGTTTAAGTCTTCATCATTGCCCAGAAGTTATATTTCCGTCTTTGCAACTGTGTAGGCCTCAAAATCGACGGATATTTTTCATCGGCCAGTGTAGTATCGTGTTCAAATCAGCAAAATTAAATCGGAACAGAAACAGCAGCAGTAGCAGTAGCAGTAGCAGAAAAAACAGAGGCAGAAAAACAGTTTCCGAAAATGACGCGGTGTCTAGTTTAAACAGTAAAACAGTAGAACGGTAATTTGAATGCTGAAACAGTGGACTGGAACAGAAAAGCAATATTTGAAAGGTGCGGTGTTCAGTTTAAAACAGTAAAAATGATAAAAACAGTAAAACAGTAATCTGAAACGGGGAGCAAACTGAATCAGAAAAATAGCGCCCGAACAGACGCGGTATTTATTCAAAACAGTAAAACAATGATATCCGTCGCAAGAAATCTAAAACAGTAAACTTAATAAAACAATAATATATCCGTTGCACAGATATCTAAAACAGTTATACTAAAAAAACAGAGAAGCGAAACGAAAGAAAAGCGCGGCCTCGAATTCAATTTAAATCGGCCTTAATGCGATATTAATAAAGCGGTAAAACAAAGTGCCAAAGAAACGAGCGTTGGCGGTTTAAAATATCTGGCCCGAGTTCAAATTGAAATATTCAAATCGGTCGCTCCGACCAAGATCGATGACCGACCGGATCGATGACCCGACCGGATCGATGATCCAAACTCGAATCGATTTCGACCAAATTCAGATAACCAATAACAAGAATATGGAATGCAAGAATTCTGGAAATATCCAAATCGGGTCGACCCGACCCGCATCAGTGACCCGACCCGGATCAGATTTCAACACCCAATTCAGATAACCAATAACAAGAATATCAAATGCAAGAATTATGAAAATGTTACCCAATCGGTCGACCCGACCGGTCGATGACCGACCGGATCGATGTTTCAACCCTAATCAAATAAATTCATCAATTTTAGATAACCAATGATAACAACAGCAACAATACAAGAAATTTGGAAATTCAAATCGGGTCGACCCGACCCGGGTCAGTGACCCGACCCGGAATCAGTGATCCAAATCAAATTTTAACACCAAATTCAGATAACCAACATACATAAATATGAAATGCAAGAATTCTGAAAATGTTACCCGAACCGGGTCGACCCGTGTCGGGTCGACCCGACCCGAAATCAGGGAAGAAAATCAGAGAATCAAAATGGGAGAACAAACCTTTTTGGACTTGATTCTTGAAACAACAAAGAAGCCAAATGCTTTAAACTCAAGAACACAACAAAATATTTATGTGTATATGGAATAATCTTCCGAAAATCCTTCCAAAATCTATTTTTTCTTCTCCGAAAATCCCCTCTTCTTAAATGAAGAACAATCATGGGGTATTTATAGGTGGATTCCCCCCCAAGAATCGAGTTTGAAATTCAAAATAAAGGCTAACAATTACGGATTTTGTGGGTATGGGTCGCGGATTTTGTGGGTGTCGGTGTAACAGAGGGGGGTTGGTGGTGTCAGGGGTCAGTGGTGGCAGGGGCGAGGTGACCGGCGACGTGGGGTCGCCGGTATGGGGTGTGGGGTCGGCGGCTTTGAGTGAAGGAGAGTAGGGTTTTTGATTTTTTTTGGTTTAAGGTTTTTTGGGTTTGGGGGAATTAAAAGGGCAAGGGAAATGGTTTTGGGCTTGGGTCGGCGGTTGGGCCTTGGGCGATTTGGGTTGGTGGGAATTTAATTGGGGAGTTGGGCTGGTCCGATTGGAAGGGTGAAATAAGGGAATGGGCTTGGGAGTTTATTTTGGGATTGGGCTTGTGGGAATTTAATTTGGGGATTGGGCTTGGACGAAAAAATGGGTTTTAATTTAGGTTAGGTAGAAATTGTATTGGGTTGGGAAATAAAATGGGTTAGGAATTTAAAAAAATAAAAAGGGGTTTAATATTAAAACATATTTATATATATATATATATATATATATATATATATATTTTTTTTTCTTGTTTTGTAAAAGATGTGAATTATTTAAAATAACATAACGACGTGATAATAATAAAATATAATATTTGAAAAATGTTTAATGCTTAATAAAAAGGAAATGCGATGCAATTTTGCGAGAATAAAATAACATAGAATTTTCGGATAACTTATGATTATTATAAAATGCAAATGACATTAAAAAATGCGAATAATAATAATAATAAGAGAATATACACATATATGTCTATATTTTAAAATTATTTTAAAAGTGTCAAAATATTAAAAATTACGAATAAAATCATAAAAGATGGGACAAAATTGGGTGTCAACAGATGCCCCTCTTTGGACGGAGATGATGAAAGAGTTTTCGGCCAAAGAAGTTGACTGAGTAGCCAATTTTGTCCCGATCATCGGGACTGCATGGTAAGAAATAGAATCCCGAGGGGTATAGAAGTTGCAAAAGATAGTGCACATTCAAGAAACAATGCCCCAGTGTCGACTTAGGATGACACTGGTCGCAGATGCGAGAAACTAATGGGAAAAGCGGATCGACGTTCGAAGTAGGTCATTGACCAAATTGCCTCAGTTCGCCGTAAGAAATAGCTCCACGTTGTGATGAAATTCCTGCAAATTAAAAACTCCTGCAAACTAAAGCTTAAGATATAATTAGTGTATAACTGCTGAGAAAAATTGTAGAGAAAATAACTTAGAAATACCCGCATTAGGAGGTGGGCGCATGACTGAAATTAAAGTACCCTCATTATAAGGTGGGCGCCTGACTGAAATTAAAATACCCGCATTATAAGGTGGGCGCCTGAAATGACGTGTTGTGTTGAAGACGTCGTTGTAATATTGTTGACGTCGTTGTAAAAAAGACAGTTGTTGTCTTTGCATGTAACGCCGAGGACGTTGTTGTAATCTTTGTTTCTTTGTAAAGATAATTGTTGTCTTTGAAGACGTCGTTGTAATCTTTGTTGACGTCATTGTAATCTTTGTAAAAATAAATGTTGTGCAGAAGACGCCGTTGCGTAGGCGTGTTGTTGATGACGCCGTTGTATGGGCGCGTTGCTGATGACATCATTGTAATGTTGTTGATGTCGTTGTAATGCTGTAAAAGATAGTTGATTTGCAGAAGACGCCGTTGCATAGGCGTGTTGTTCATGACACCGTTGTATGGGCGCGTTGCTGACGATATCATTGTAATGTTGTTGATGTCGTTGTTGTAAGAATGTAACGCTGGGGTCATCATTGTATTGACGTGTTGTGTTGAAGACGTCATTGTGATGACGTTATTGCAAGAATGTAATGTTGTTTGTTGTAAGAGATAGGCGTTGCGCTGAAGACGTCGTTGAAATGTTGTTGACGTCGTTGTAATGTTGTAAAAAAAGCTGGCGTGCTGCCGTAACGTCGTGGACGTTGTTGTAATGTAGTTTCTTTGTAGAAGGTAGATGTTGAGTGAAGGCGTCATTGTAATGTTGTTGACGTCATTGTAATCTTTGTAAAAATAGATGTCGTGTTGCCGTAACGTCGTGGACGTTGTTGTAATCTTTGTTGAAGATAGTTGATGTCTTTGCGAACGCCAATGACGCGTTGTTGTAATCTTTGTAAAGATAGTCGCTGCGTTGAAGACGCGTCATTATAATGTTGTTGACGTCGTTGTAATCTTTGTAAAAGATATTTGTCGTCTTTGCGTTGCCGTAAAGATAGTCGCTGCGTTGAAGACGTCATTGTAATCTTTGTTGACGCCGTTGAGATCTTTGTAAAGATAGTTGTTGTGTTGCCGTAAAAGATAGTTGTTGTTTTGAAGACGTCATTGTAATGCTGTTGACGTCGTTGAGATGCTGTAAAAGATAGTTGCTGCATTGCCGTAAAAGATAGTTGCTGCGTTTGAAGACGTCATTTGACGTCGTCGAGATACGGTAAAAGATAATTGTCGTGTTGCGTTGAAGACGTCATTGTAATGCTGTTGACGTCGTTGAGATGCGGTACAAGATATTTGTTGCATTGCCGTAAAAGATAGTTGATGCGTTGCCGTAAAGATAGTCGCTACTGCCAAGACGTCATTGTAGTCTTTATTGACGTCGTTGAGATGCGGTAAAAGACGATTCTTTGCGTTGAAGACGTCATTGTAATGTTGTTGACGTCGTTGTAAAGCTGTAAAAAATGATTGTCGTGCTGCCATAACGTCGATGACGTTTTTGAAATGTTGTCTTGTTGTAAGAGATGTAAGTGACGTCTTTGCCGTCAGTTTGCTGTAATAGGGTTCCACGTTGTGCTGAATCTTCTGCCGATCCAAACTCATGTGAATTGAAATGTCGTCCTGGCACGGGCGAAAATGTGATGCGACGTCTTTGCCATCGGGTTTGCCTTGTTGTCGTTCTTTGTGATTCGAAATAACATCTTTGCGCAGACATAATAGTCGGGACTCTGTAGGTCAAGATGATGTCTTCGTATAAATGCAGAACAAGAACGTGATCCTTGTAGTGAGTTGTAGTGCCGAAATTCTTTGGGGAATTGATCATAACTGATGTGGCTTCCCTGCTTTTTCAACCTGAAGAACCTGTACTCAAAGAAAATTTGTGAGTTTGGGGAGGGGCGGTTGATTCGCGTTGACTTGATAGCTTTGGCTCTTGATAGCTGCATGTCCTGCTGATTTGGACCTGTAGCCCCTGTCTGGTTCCCAGTCTTGGCTAACCGTTAATGAAAACATTTGTTGAAAATAATTTATTTATAAGAAAGTATGCTTATTAGTAAAAAATCTTGTCAAACTTTAATGAAAATATTTGGTAAAAATAAATTGCGTATAAGAAAGTATGCATATATGTAAATGTCTGTCGAGCAGCGACATGCGGTGAAACAAAGCAAACGTCTTATCCAAAATCCTCTTAGGCTGAAGACTTAGTTTGCCGATGCTTTTCCATGTTTTCGGCGTCATCCGGCAGTGATCCCTTAAAAATGCCCCAGTTTCCGATATGTGAGGATGATGAATTTTCGAACGGACAACCGAGTCTTGTCTGGGTTGCTTGCATGTCCTATCAGGGTGATCAGATGGGTGCATTTTGTCATATGTGATATAAAGGAGAAAATATTTCCTAATGGTGGGACCGAAGCCGATTTAGGCCGCCTACGTATCCCCATGAGGGAATCAGGTCGTGACGTAGTTCATTACAAGTAAAGGAGATTGTAAGGGTTTTTCTAAAGATGGGACCGAGGCCGATGTGGCCGCCTACGTATCCTGCCGAGGGAATCAGGTCATAACGTAGTTCAGGTCAAGCAAAGGAGATTTGTAAGGGTTTTTTTTTTTTTTTTTAAAAAGTGGGACCGAAGCCGATGTGGCCGCCTACGTATCCCGCCGAGGGAATCAGGTCATAACGTAGTTCAGGTAAGCAAATGAGATTGTAAGGATTTTCTAAAGATGGGACCGAAGCCGATGTGGCCGCCTACGTATCCCGCCGAGGGAATCAGGTCATAACGTAGTTCAGGTTAAGCAAAGGAGATTTGTAAGGGTTTTTTTTAAGTGGGACCGAAGCCGATGTGGCCGCCTACGTATCCCGCCGAGGGAATCAGGTCATAACGTAGTTCAAGTTACAAGTAAAAGGAACTCGGGGAAATTTGTGATCTAAGAAACGGAACCCTACGTGGGTTCTATGCGTATCCCGACGAGGGAGCGCAACTTTTACAACATAGAAAAAGTATTACATAGAGAATAACTAATCTTAGATATGGTATCTCTTCACTGCATCTGCATTGGTGGTTTTTGGCCATTCTATTCTGATAAGGTTGCCTGACAATCAAGCTGCGTCTATCTGCTTTTCATCAACCAGTCTCTTAGTAAATGATTTTGTATCCACTTGGCTGCGAAAGAAATAACATTGCTCCAGTAGAAGTCTTGATCGTAGTGTGGTAGCCCAAGAGTACAAATGGCAAACGTCCGTGCCAATGCTTGTGACTATCAACCATCTTGATGTTTCATCCAAATCTGGCTTCGACTTATTCCAAAAATGCCTCAATTCTTCCGCTTGTGAGTCTTCCTTATATTCTTCGAAGTCTTGCTTGTTTGGGACCTTGTTTGCTTGTTTCATTATATGTCACGTACCGCCGACAAATTAGTTTGCATGATGAAAAAAGAAAGAAAAATTATTAAACAAAGCAGATTTTAAAATAGCAAAAGCAATGAAGATTTGTCATTTTAAGCTTTCAAAAGGTGGAGGCAAAATACATTAGAATGCATAAATGCGATTTAGGCCTCAATTTAAATAGCATTTTTTTTCATTAAGTACTAATACAATTTGGGTAGACATGATTGGGAAATGACAGATGGGGTGCTCCGTCAGTTTTAGTCAACACGAATCAACTTTTGGGGAAATAAATAAGGCAAAATGAATCTCCTGAAAAATGAAGAAAACCAAATTAGTATAAGGTGAGTAATTATTGATTTAAATAATATACACAGAGTGAAAAGCAGTAGAAAATAGCGAGCAAATTGTATATGCGCGTCCTAATATACAAGGGGCCTCTCTTATGCCAGAGGTGGGCCTAAACGCCAGATATCTTGGGATTACGACATTTGATCCAAGTCGCTAAACCGCAATGCTTTGTCGGAAATGAGACAAAATGAATGTACATTTTCCAATTTCAAAGATGTCATGATTAGTCTTGGATTAGTCTATCCTTATCACGCTACACATAATATGATGATTGGTCGTTGGGTTGTGAGACCCGTAGACATCTTTGGCGGATTTCTTAATTGTGGAGTCGATACCAAGGATCGACCCACCTAAGGTGTATGCATGCATGACTTAAAATAAAGGGTGGTATAGCTCTATCTTAAATTTTCTAAGATTTGGCTGACTAGACACAAGGTTCCCGAGCGGACTACTCGAGTGAGAAGGCTACGCGGCCACCGGATGGTCCGGTCACTCCGCGCATACGCCAACTCTCCTAAAATTTGGTAGATTTGAAAGAAATTTGCGGGTGCGCAAAACACACCTCGCGTGTAGTGTGTGATAGTGTCAATTTTCCAGAGTGGAAGAAATATGAGCGAAATGCCAATTTAAGATAAGCAGTAAAAATATGGAAATTAAAGCAGTTATGCATGCAAAATTTCATAAAGGAAACAAATCAAAGCATATATCAAACAAATGGTGAAAGTAAAGCACAAATAATTAACCCGAATTTTGCTATGGTTAAGAACCTGAAAGTTCCCCAGTGGAGTCGCCATGCTGTGCGCGCCCGTTTTTCGACCTTGCTCGGGTCAAAGCGGAGCGCGGACGTGTTCGGGTGATTCCTGGGTAAAAGGATTGAGGAGTCGCCACCTAATTATTTTTACGGTGAATTAGGACACCTAAATATTAAACTAAGTGCTGCAATGTAAACTCCAATTTTAAGGTCTGCGAAACTAGCGAGATTCTAGGTAAGGGTTCTTTATTATCCTAAAGGGAAGGGGTTAGGCATCCTTTAAGATCCGCTAACTTGCGGTTATCCGGTCAAAACTCAGGTTAATTATTATTTAGAAAAAAATGCATGTTTGAAGCATGAAGTTAAAAGATGTTTGCAAATAATTAATAAAAAAGGGATGCATTTTAAAAGATAGATAAATGTAGAGATTTTTCAAAATATGCATTTATATGATATCTAAAGAGAAATACATTTAGAGTTGAAAAAATATGTTTTTGACAATTGATAGTAAAACAATTTATTTATAATGTCAAAGAAGTAAAATTTTGGGAATCAATGAATCGTAAATTGACAAAAGATAAACTTATTCGTTATGATTAATAAAGCAAATAAAAGATGACAAAAGTTGTTTTGAAAATCTTGAATACGCGTGACGAGCCTAAAATAAATAAACTAGCGAAGGATTTCTAAGTTTGCGAGCCTACAAATAAATAAGCTAGCGACGGGTTTCAAATCTTAAACTAACCTATGAATAAATCCTAAGTTTGCCTATTCTAAGCATTTCAATAATTACATAAGTGCGATAAATAATATTACAATACAAAGCGAGATAAAAGCTGAATTAAAGAAAGAAATAACAATAAATAAACTCCGAGGAATAATTGCCTTTATTTACTTTAGTCCCTGCAGTCGCCAAGAACAAACGGTTAGAAACAGTTAAATACAAATAACTTCATATCCGTATTCAAAACAGTTGAATGTTTTGATCGCGGAGGCTCGAACTTAAATTTTGAAAAGAACATTCCAATCACGTCGTGGCCGCAAACATATGACTAATGTAGTTTATTTTGATTGCCTCGCCTACTAAACGTGTCGGTCTCTCGGGTGAAATAGAAAAGATCACTATAATCACGTCGTGGCTGCGAATATATAACTTGTTGGTTATTTTAGTCACCTCGCCTACTAAACATGTTGATCTCGGATAAAAAGGTTTAAGTCTTCATCATTGCCCGTGGTTATATTTCCGCTTTGCAACCGTGTAGGCCTCAAAATCGACGGATATTTTTCATCGGCCGATGTAGTATCGTGTTCAAATCAGCAAAATTAAATCGAATGTAAACAAAGAAGACGATAGCGATGAGCGTAAAAACAGAGGCGTAAAAACAGCTCAAAATGACGCTGTCTAGTTTAAACAAGAAAACAAGAGAACGGTAATTTGAATGTCAAACAAAGGATCGAACAGAAAACAATGTTTGAAAGGTGCGGTGTTCAGTTTAAAACAAGAAATGATAAAAACAAGAAACAAGAATCAAACGGGAGCAAACTGAATCGGAAAAATAGCGCCCGACAGACGCGGTATTTATTCAAAACAAGAAACAATGATATCCGTCGCAAGAAATCTAAAACAAGAACTTAATAAAACAATAATATATCCGCTGCACGGATATCTAAAACAGCTTATACTAAAAACAGAGAAGCGAAAGCGAAAGAAAAGCGCGGCCTCGAATTCAATTTCGCTTACTTTAATGCGATATTAATAAAACGGTAAACAAAGGCCAAAGAAACGAAAAGTGAGCGCTTAAAATATCTGGCCCGAGTTCAAATTCGAAATATTCAAATCGGTCGCTCCGACACGGTCAATGATCTGACCGTCAAGGATCTGACCGACCGGATCGATGATCCAAACTCGAATCGATTTCGACCAAATTCAGATAACCAATAACAAGAATATGGAATGCAAGAATTGAAATATCCAAATCGGGTCGACCGACCGGATCGATGACCGACCCGGATCGGTGTTTCAACCCGGATCGATTTCAACACCCAATTCAGATAACCAATAACAAGAATATGAAATGCAAGAATTAAAATGTTACTAACCGGTCGACCCGACCGGTCGATGATCTGACCGGATCAGTGTTTCAACCCGGAATCAAATAAATTCATCAATTTTAGATAACCAATGATAACAACAGCAACAATACAAGAAATTTGGAAATTCAAATCGGGTCGACCCGACCCGGGTCAGTGACCCGACCCGGAATCAGTGATCCAAATCAAATTTTAACACCAAATTCAGATAACCAACATACATAAATATGAAATGCAAGAATTCTGAAAATGTTACCCGAACCGGGTCGACCCGTGTCGGGTCGACCCGACCCGAAATCAGTGAAGAAAATCAGAGAATCAAAATGGGAGAACAAACCTTTTTGGACTTGATTCTTGAAACAACAAAGAAGCCAAATGCTTTAAACTCAAGAACACAACAAAATATTTATGTGTATATGGAATAATCTTCCGAAAATCCTTCCAAAATCTATTTTTTCTTCTCCGAAAATCCCCTCTTCTTAAATGAAGAACAATCATGGGGTATTTATAGGTGGATTCCCCCCCAAGAATCGAGTTTGAAATTCAAAATAAAGGCTAACAATTACGGATTTTGTGGGTATGGGTCGCGGATTTTGTGGGTGTCGGAATGCAGAGGGGTTGGTGGTGTCGGGGGTCAGTGGTGGCAGGGGCGAGGGGCCCGGCGACGGGGGGTCGCCGGTATGGGGTGTGGGGTCGGCGGCTTTGAGTGAAGGAGAGTAGGGTTTTTGATTTTTTTTGGTTTAAGGTTTTTGGGTTTGGGGAATTAAAAGGGGCAAGGCGAAATGGTTTTTGGGCTTGGGTCGGCCGGTTGGGCCTTGGGCGATTTGGGTTGGTGGGAATTTAATTGGGGAGTTGGGCTGGTCCGATTGGAAGGGTGAAATAAGGGAATGAGCTTGGGAGTTTATTTTGGGATTGGGCTTGTGGGAATTTAATTTGGGGATTGGGCTTGGACGAAAAAATGGGTTTTAATTTAGGTTAGGTAGAAATTGTATTGGGTTGGGAAATAAAATGGGTTAGGAATTTAAAAAAATAAAAAGGGGTTTAATATTAAAACATATATATATATATATATATATATATATATTTTTTTTTTTCTTGTTTTGTAAAAGATGTGAATTATTTAAAATAACATAACGACGTGATAATAATAAAATATAATATTTGCAAAATGTTTAATGCTTAATAAAAAGGAAATGCGATGCAATTTTGCGAGAATAAAATAACATAGAATTTTCGGATAACTTATGATTATTATAAAATGCAAATGACATTAAAAAATGCGAATAATAATAATAATAAGAGAATATACACATATATGTCTATATTTTAAAATTATTTTAAAAGTGTCAAAATATTAAAAATTACGAATAAAATCATAAAAGATGGGACAAAATTGGGTGTCAACAGTAACGACCTAATATTTGTTTTCAAAATATGATTCAATTGTGTTCAATGTTTCTCTCCTACCATGGGTCTTCCTTGAGCTACCCTCACCTTTTTGTCTACTTTTGAACCAACTATTGAAGGTAATATTCATAGGCATTGTGAAAGCGTTATACTACAATAAATGCAGTTCGCATTATCTTTATAACAACAACAATAATAATAACAATGCACCAATATAATCCCACAAATAGGGTTCGGGGAGGGTATATTGTATGCAGACCTTAAACCTACCTTGAGAGATAGAGATGCTATTTTCGATAGACACTCGGCTCAGGATAAAGAAAGAAAAAGCAATTCAAAGAGAAAAAAACTGTAACTATAGCAAAATAGTACGCTAAGCGAATAACAAGAGACAATATATAGTAACGAAAATTGAAAGTTATGAAAGTAAATGAGAAATACTACCATTATTAGTAAGAAAGGATAAATGACACAACACTCTACTATCTACTAACCTTCTACCCTAATCCGTGTCCTCCACAAACCCTTATCTAAGATCATATCCTCAGTAAGCTGTAAATACGTCATTTCCTGTGTAATCACCTCTGACTTATACTTCTTCAGCCTACCTATACCTCTCATGAAGTCATCTATATCCAACCTCTCATACCTCCACATTGTGGCATTCATGCATCACCTTTTCACATGCCCGAACTATCTCAACCTCGCTTCCCGCATTTTGTGATAAGATACTTTGATCAAAGTTTCCTATTTTCTTAACTTAAGGAATTTCAGTTTTGCTAATTTCTCTTTGATACTCATTCAATTTCCTTAGAAATCGTTTCACCCATCCCCGCAAGTCACGAATACAATTTTAAAGTTATGAGAATGGCATTTTAAAAAAAAGACTTGAAAAGCTCAAAACGGTCTAGCGGGTCATTACATCATCTACCACTTAAACAAACGTTCATCCTCGAAAGGGTAAAGAAAAGTACTGAAACTATCGAGTAACTATAAATATCTGTTATAAACCTCATGAAAGCCTAAAGTCTAGGATCACGTCGATAGCATCGCTTATTCACTTTATCAATCAAATCCTTTTTTACCTTAGATCAAAAACCTAAATCTTCATTTTTCATACCCGAAACTTCCTCCACAACTAATTCTCATATATTTGAACTGACCCCACTCCAAGTATCTAATTTTGATTATAAACATACTTTTGAACGTAATTTATTAATTCCACAAATATCATTAAAGTCACCACAATCCTTTAGTTGTAGTCGCAATCTATTGTCAAATTTGTACCGATAAGATACTCTAATTCAACATATTTTTCTTTAAAGTCGTATTTAGTATCAAGAATCCGTTGGAAATACATTGTCACACACCACAAGTCTAAATCAATGACTCACTCTCGCTAAAAAAGAACTTGTGCTTGTTCTGAGCCAATTCTAGGCGTTTTCATAAAAAATTTACCTTATCCAAGGCCGATTGCGCAAATTTCAAATCCGTTAGTTTTGTTTCATCAAGCTGAAGCTACTGAGTCAACACTCGTCGTCCAATTTCTCCTATCCTAGTGATTAACTTGGTGTCAAATTCATAAAACTTAAATTGATCACACCATTGACTTTCCATATCCATTTGTACCCCTCCATACATCACCAAGTATCTTTGTAACCATTAAACTAACTGTACGGCTGCCATAAACAAGATATTATCAAGTCTCCTTGTAAACTCCAATAAAGCTCGATAAACCTATCATATCTCTATTCAGAACTGAAATCCATCAATATCTGAGAACGATATTGAGTCTAATGATTAAAGCTACTGTGATTTTATTTGTATTTTTAATTTATGATGCTTCATTAGTTTAATAAAATTAGCATGTGTAGTTTTGAGTTTATTCTTATAGTCCGTTGTTTATTTGTTTAAACATATTAGAATTGACAAGCATTATATACATAAAAATACATAATACATGTAAGTGCAACATTTCAGATTTTCATAGAAAATACGTGGAAATTACATTAGAATTCATAAAGCCGATAACAAGATACATTAGAAAAAAACATAGAAAAACATAATACATAAAAAGTGAAACTACTAAAAACAAAAAAAATATCACATAAGAAATAATAAACCTAACCGATAATGCAATATTTTCAAATTACAAACAACAACAAGAGACAACAAATTTAGCCTCCAAAAATTCAGTTTTCCTTTCAAGACATTTTCTTATGTTGAGTGACTCAGCTTCTCTTCATGTAATTAGTTTTGTCTTCCGAATCTTTTAGCAATGACTTAAAAAGATCAATATCTTCTTCAACTTTCTTACGTTTAAACTGCTTATCAAACTGCATATTTATTTGTGAAGTCGCGGTATCTCGATCAACCAGAGGCTTTCTAAATTGCGCCAACACCATTTATCAACGGGAATTGTATCATCCCATCGAAAATAATCGCAGTCACCAGTTGCCTATAAAAATCACAAATAAAATTTCAGTATTTGAAATAAAAACATGTAGATAATATGATAAAGACTATAAAAAGTTGCAAAACAACTTACTTCGGGCACTTTACAACCCAAAAAATGATTACTCGGATTTTCAGGGGTATTTGATGTCTTGAGCCTATAATATTCTCCGCACAAACAATCATCGGGTTTTATAGACTTTATTGAGGTTCCGAACTCTTGAGACATGACTAATCTTTAGTTAACGTGTTGTGTAGAGTGAAATGGAGTTAGTGTGAAAATGAAGGAGTTCTGCCTTAGTTTTTATTGACTCCTTTAACGCACTAAATTTGTGCATTAAAGGAGTTAACTGGATTGTGACGACATCCGTCCAGTTAACTCCTTTAATACACAAATTTAGTGCGTTAAAGATAACTTTTTGTCAATTTTTTTTTCCATCCAATACTTTGATCTTTTACTTTTTGGGGGCCATTTAGGTTCCGGATTCCGATCAGAGTGTAGAATTGATCCTTTCATAGAAAAAGAATTAAAAAAAAACGTTTACATATTTGATGATACAAAGAAGATGGTCCTGGTGATGCTCAGATCACAGAAATTAATGAAGGGGGGACACACATCTGACATAGGAGGAGGACAATAGCACACAGTAATACATTCACGTGCACTTCTTCAATTGTATTCTTCCAAAAATCTAATATCAGAATGTCCCTACCCAGACCCCTACCCCCGTTCACTCACTAAAGTCAGCACAGTGCAATTTACATATATATATTTTTTTATATTCAGTTTTTCGGTTTACGTCAGATTATTCTTGGAGCCACTACCTGCTGGCCCATAAATTGCCGATCCAGAGTCTCGGCCTAGTCCAGTGTCTCGGCCCAATCCCGATAATGGTATTGTTCCAGCGACGTGGCCCACTACTCATTACGATCCGATATCTACTGCTCACCCAGTTGTTGGGCCAGCAGGCCCACTGCCTGCTGGCCAGTCCACTACCAACCCAAGAAATGCCCAACTTCCGTTCAATTCTACCTCACGTCAAGGGTCCATTACTCGTAGTCAAATGAGTATTATTAAATCAAAATAACATTTTAATCTTAATTCTAATGTCACTAAAAATTCCCTACCACTTAACCAAGTGTCTGCCCTTCATGACCTGAATTGGAAATTGGTCATGGATGACGAATATAATGCTCTTATTAAAAATAAGACGTGGGAGTTGGTGCCCCCATCCACCTGGTGTTAATATTATTCGGTCTATGTGGATTTTTACTCATAAAGAAAATTCTTACGGTTCTTTTGAGAGGCATAAGACCCGTCCTTGTTGGTGATGGTGAAACACAATAAGTTGGTGTGGATTGTGGAGAGACATTTTGTCCGGTGGTCAAACCGACAACCACTCGCATTGTGCTCAGTCTAGCTCTCTCGAAGGCATGGCCAATTCACCAGCTAGATGTGAAAAATATTTTCTTACACGGTGATATTAAGGAGACAGTTTACATGCATCAACCCTTGGGTTTTAGGGATCCCAATTATCCTCATCATGTATGTTTGCTGAAAAAGTCTTTGTATGGGCTTAAGAAGGCCCCACGGGCTTGGTATAAAATGTTTACAGATTATGTGTCTACTATTGAGTTTTCTCACAGCAGGTCTGATCATTCACAGTTCATCTATCGGCGTGGTACTTCTCTGGCATACATTTTATTATATGTTGATGATATTATATTGACTGCCTCATCGGATATTCTACGCAAGTCTATCATGTCCCTTCTCAGTTCAGAATTTGCTATGAAAGGCTTGGGGCCCTTAAGCTATTTTTTGGGCATAACAGTCACTCGTCATGCAGATGTTCTATTTTTATCACAGAAAAAGTATGCGTCAGAGATTATTGAGAGAGCTGACATGTCATCTTGTAAGTCTACTTCTTCTCCGGTGGATACCAAACCGAAGTTGAGTGCTACGTCAGGCACCCCATACGAGGATCCCACCCACTATCGCAATCTTGCAGGAGCACTTCAGTATTTGACTTACACGAGACTTGATATTACTTATGCAGTGCAGCAGGTGTGTTTGTTTATGCATGATCCAAGGATTGAGCACATTCATGCGATCAAACGCATTATACGATACATACAGGGCACACTTGATTATGAATTGCATTTATATCCGTCCGCCATTTCTACTCTCGTGTCTTATACATATGCTGATTGGGGTGACTGTCATGATACCAGACGTTCGACCTCTGATTATTGTATATTTCTGGGTGATAACTTGGTCTCTTGGTCTGCAAAACGCCATGCTACATTATCGCGAACCAGTGCAGAGGTCGAGTATCGAGGGATAGCCAATGTGGTGTCTGAATCATGTTGGTTGCGTAATCTTCTATTAGAACTTCATTTTTCTATTCAGAAAGCTACCTTGGTCTAGTATAATAATGTTAGTGCATTCTATCTTTCTGGAAATCCGGTCCAACATTAGCGCACTAAGCATATCGAGATGTATATTCAGTTTGTTCGTGAAAAGGTAGCTCGTGGACAAGTACGCATCTTGCATGTCCCTTCCACGTACCAAATTGCTGACATCTTTACTAAGGGTCTTCCCTCGGTTCTATTTGAATATTTTAGGATCGCCCGTTATGACTGCGGGGGTGTGACAGAAGGAGTATACACGTGTATCCGAGTTTAAGTTTTAGTGTAAATTTACCATAGTTGAAGAATTCTTGTACAAGTGTAATTAGGATTTATTGTTATAATGGGAATATGACTTTCCATTTATTATTATAGTAGAAATATGATTTTTCATAATTAAGGATTGTATATTGTATATTATATATAAATAGCTCTTCATTAATGAAAATAATTATGGAATTATTTTTTTCATTACTTTATAGTAGGAATATGATTTGCTCTTATTTACAATGTATATTGGTCAATAGATGAAAGAAATCCAAAGGTAATTGGTGTAATCCTAGAAATGATACGTAATGTTGTGTTCTATCGTCGGCTGCCGTGAATTTAAAATATTTTATAACTATTTATAAGGTTAAGTGGTAGAATATAATTGACGCTAACAATACTAACTCCTGAAAAATCAACATATGTTACTACTCCCACATCTTAAAAAACATATGTTACTGCACACATTAAACAAAAGAAAGAAAAAAATCTAATATAAAAGTAAAGAATTGTTCGATGCCTATTTCAAAAAAGGAAAAGAATTGAAAATCTTTGATTTAGCATTAACATTACGATTGGCAAAATAAATTCTACTTTTAGAAACAAGTGATACACAAATCTTTTTGCTCCATTATCTATTTTATTGAATTTGAATCATTACCAAATACTAGTCCAAAGCCACCATTGTCATAAATAAATACCCAGTGAAATCAAAAAAATAAATTAAACACTCTTAAGAAAAAAATAGTAGTCTACAAATACCAAAAAAGGAAACTATTGCAAAATTTTACGGGTCATGGATAAAACCCAGTAACCCGGCCCATAACTCTCTTTAGCCGCAGTTCCTGCTTGGGAAGTAGAAGCAAGCAGCATATTCATATCTATCTACATATTATCTCTCTCTAAAAACAGTTTTTCCCTTCCCATCTTTCAAACTCCTTCCCCAAAGAACTCTTCCATCCTTACCTTCTTACTAGGGTTTCTTGTTAATCACTTTATACACTCAAAAACACTAAAAAAAAACTACTCGAAGTTGATATATGCATATATGCACAAGTGATATATACAAAGTTTTTTTTTTGGTGTGTGTGTGTGTGTTTTCTCTCTCTCTCTCTACTGGGATCTATGTATTTTTGTTCATTCAAGAAGAGCAAATCTGGAAAAAAGGCTATGCAATCAGGTTATGAGATGGCTGGGATCCATCATCAGAGAAACCAACAACAGCAACAAGTGGAAGAGCAGCAGCAGCAACAAAGATTCATTGTGGAAAATGCTTCAACTTCTTCACCATTTTCCCCAAGCTATCACCACTTCCCACATCCACTTCTCCAACAAATCCACCATATACCCTTTACTCAACAGTTTTTCCAGTACCAGCAACATCCCCATTACAGATCCATGTTAGACCACCAACAACATCAAGAAATAAGGCTAGAGCCTAGTCCGGAAGGCGAAAGTAATGAAGTGCAAAGTGTGTCGGGTACATTTTTTCCTTTATGTTTCAAGTTGGGTATGGAAGGTGATAGTGTTAGTAAAGCATCTAATGGTGGTGGCTATGAACAAGAAGGAGGAATTAGACAAGAAGATGCTTTGATTCGTGGGAGTGAGGGATACTGTACTCAGCCTCGACAAACTTCTCTAGCTGTGTCTCATTGGTGGCAAAACCAAGAAGATTCTGCTATTAAACAACCTTTCTGGTAATCTTTTGTGCACTCAATCACATGTAAATTATAATTACTCTACTACCTACTGCTTTTCCCCCCGTACACCCTATGAATGAGCCTATTCTATTATTTAAATTATTAAATTCCTGCTTAGATGTTGGTCTACCACTATTAGTATCTCTTTTATTTTATTTTTCTTTCCTCACTTTTTTGGGTTTGTAGGAAGCCCCTTAGTGCGGAATTTTCAAATGGGAATAATAACAACAGCAATGAAAGAGAGAACAAGGACATACAAGAAGAAGATCAAGAAATGTATCCACCTGAAGAAATCCATCATCATCAGCAAATTATCAAGAGCTTAGAAGAAAATAAATGTAGAGTACTATTTGGAGAGTTAGAAGCCATTTATGCTACAAATGCTGACAACACTAATGCTGCTGCTACTACTACTAATATTCATCGAATTGCATCTGAATCTGTTCTCAGTGCTGACAATTTGCCAACGAATCACAATGTCTCTTTTCCTGTGGCTTTCAACGATTCTAATCAAGCCAGTGTGGCCACCACCACCACTGCTGCTGGAATTTATATTGGATCAGAAAGCGCATCCGTTGGAGGAAGAGAAGCCGAAGCCGAAGCAGAAGCCACAAGGGGTGAAGTTCATAAAAGGAAGAGAAAGAAGAAAGCAAAAGAATTAGGAACAAGCGATTCGATGTCAGGATTTTTCGAGTCCTTAGTGAAGAAACTCGTGAACCACCAAGAGGATCTCCATAAGAGGTTGGTGGAAACGATTGAGAGATTGGATGAAGAAAGAATAAAAAGGGAAGAAGCATGGAGGGACCAGAAACTGGCAAACCTCCAAAAGGAAGAAGCTGCTAGAGCCCATGAAAGAACCTTGGCTAGAGAAGCTACTCTTGTTTCTTACTTGGAAAAACTCACTGGCCAGAAGATCAATTTTCCTCAACCAATCAAGAATGATGAAAAAAGTTGTTCTACCTTGGTGAAGTTGAACAACAAGCGATGGTCTCAAGCTGAAGTTGAGGCCTTAGTTCAGATTAGAACTAGCTTGGAGTCCAAGTTTCAAGAGCCTGTAGGTCCAAAAGGGGTACTTTGGGAAGAGATAAGTAACTCAATGGCCTCAATGGGATTTCAAAGAAGTGCCAGAAGATGCAAAGAGAAGTGGGAGAATATGCATAAGTGTATTGTCAAGAAAACAAAAGAAATCACCAGGGAACAGTTCAATAGTAGTACTGCAACTATTGACTTTGTAAATCAAGGAAATGATACTGTTGAACATTTGGCTACTGTCAATCTACCTGAGGGGAATAATGGTGAAAAAGATAAACATTTAAACGGGGAGTACAAAAATGGAAGTGGGAAAGAAGATATGGAAGAACTAAAAGAATAATGACGAATAAATTAAGGATTCATTCATCAGAATCCAGACAAATGAGACAGCCAAGCTAAGAACATCACTGGTTCCTTTCAGGTGGAGGCTTTTTTGCTCTTTTCTCATCATTTCTTTTTATCTGTACTGGCACTTTGTTCATCCTGTCATTTCGTTTTCTTCCAATACTGATATGAGTTTCAATGTCGTTTTTGATATCTTCTAGTGTAACTAGTGGTATTAAATCTGAAGCATTGTGTAGGGCATACCAACAGAACTTTGTCCCAAAGGATATGCAAAACATGGTGCCTTGTATGATTAGCACATAGTTGAAGTAGTTCAACCTCATTTCTCTTCCCTGGCGCTTTGCTGTATTTAAGTTTAATTCAACAGTTATGAAAAAAAGAAGCAGTAAGCATCAAATGAAAACCTTATGATGATATATTAAGCAGTAAGCATCAAATTATAGTAGCAAACAACCTGTTAGAATGGAATATTAAATAACAATAGAGCAAATTTTTGTTTCACTACCTTAAATCCTTATGATGATATATTGAGGTCTTCTTTTTCTTTTATTGGCTTCACTTCTTTTCATTTTAACTTGGTACATGAATACAGGTCACCGTATTCCCAATACGCGATTGGGTCATGCATTAAATATAAGACTATAGAGTAAGGCTGTATGGGACTGGAATACTGGATATCCCGTCCCGTCTCGTCTCGTTAGCTTAGTGGGATGGGACGGGCGTAAGGATTTGTTCTGTCCCGTTCCACTAACGTTAAGAAATCATCCTATCCGGTATCACTAAAATTGTCACATTCTACTTAAATTAGAAAAATCATATTTGTATGTTTTGATTTTGCAATGTTATCAATTTAAGTTTGAAGTTTATTTTAAATTTATATCAATTTACTAAATTTATGTAGTCTATATATATCACACTACCATCTTTGTATAATTACTTAGTGCTATACAAATTTTAAAAATTTAAAAAATCCCACTAAGGTCCTCGACTGTCCCATCCCCTTAGCTTAGTGGGATGGGACGGGCCGATGGGTTCGTCCCCTTGGTCCCGATCTACCCTATCCTATTAAGCAATCATCCCGTCCCGTCTCATCCCCCTAAAATCGTTCTGTCCCGCCTCATCCTGTTAGCTTAATGCATGGGATGGGATGAGACGACCCTAGGGCTTTGTCCCCCGTCCCACTAAAGTCATGTTCCTCCCTATCCTGTTAAGAAATTATCTCGTCCCGTCCCACTAAAATCGTCTCGTTTCACATAAATTAGAAAAATCTTGTTTGTATATTTTGATTTTGGAATGTTATCAATTTAAGTTTGAAATTTATTTTAAATTTGTATCCATTTACTAAATTTATGTAGTCTTATATCACATTATCATCTTTTAATAATTTTTAGAGCTTAATAAATTAATACAATTTTAAAATATTAAAAAATTCCACTAAGGCCCCCGACCGTCTTGTCCCTTCCCCTTACCTTAGTGGGATAGGATGGGCCGAAAGATTCGTCCCGTCGGTCCCGGTCCCCCATATCCCGTTAAGAAATCCTTCCATCATGTCCCATCCCTCTAAAATCGTCTTGTTTTGTCCTGTCCCGCCCCATTCGAAATCTTACTATAGAGTACATTTCTTTCACTCAATAAGGTGGTCGAGTGTCAACGACCAAATAAAGTTTTTACTTTTTTGATTTCTTAATTGGATTTTTAGCCGTTGTATCATTTCTTTCCATTTAGGGATGTCAACGGGGTGGGGCGGGGGCGGGGGAAGGGTACCTATACCTGTACCCGCCACCTAAAACCCACCCCCACACCCGCCCCACCACCTATCACGGGTAGTATTTCCTCCACCCGTACCCGCCTGGCGGGTATAGGATTACACCTGCCCCCACCCCACTTACCCGACGGGTACCCATTACCCGCCTCACCACCCGTTGGGTACCCGCATACCCGTCTACCCGCCTCACCTACCCACCTAAAAATTCAACTAATCAGTGTTCTACACCACCTGTATTAATAAAATTAACAAAGCTCAAATCCTGCATCAATATGCTAAGTCTTCAATATTTGATTAAAACATTCTACACTGATTGATACACAATGTACCAAAGTTCATTTAACAAAGCAACTTAAAAAAAAAACACCCAGAAGTTTTTTTAAAGCAACTAAAAAAAACAAACATTCTACATTGATTGATACAACTCTTCAACTGCTGAAGTTCAACATTTGCATCCATGGCTTCTTCAATCAATCCTTATCATACATCAACCTTCTTCACCTAAAATATAGAAATTTAATATTGTTTGGCGGATATATGGGAAATGATTAATTAAGTTGAACTATTTAAAACACTTAATACATCAACCTCCTTCACCTAATTAAGTTGAACTATTTAAAACATTCAACCATATTTAATGGGTATTCATGGAGGATAATCATTTCTGCCAAATCTCGTCTCTCATCCGCTTGATGAAACTCACATGGCGCCAATGATAGTGTTTCACCCTTATTGGCAGGATTAGATAGTGACCCAAACAATCTAGTTTGTCGAAGATTTTGGCATACCCTCTTGGGAAAAGACTTAGTGTGATCTCTCAAATGAGATGTGCCAGCTTTTGGCCCTCTTGTCAAAAGCTTAGCACAAAAGTTACATTCGGCTTTCGTTTCACCATTAACCTTCTTCCTTTTATAATTTTTCCAATCTTTCGATGTATGCCTACTAGTAAGAGGTATAATAGAAGGGTCTAGGTCTAATTCTGTTTCATTTGGACCCTTTAAAGGAATCAGATTTGCACTGGAAGAACCTTCAAAATCACTTTCCGTTCCGGAAGGTCTTGTCCCGAAATTAAAGTTTTCATCTCCCATGGTAGGATTTGAAAATGAAATAAATACTAGAATAGATACTTTAATTTTAGAAGAGAGACGAGATTTACCTGAATAATACAAAGAACTGAAGAAGTAGGATTTGAAAATAATGAAAAATAATTAATAAGAATTGAAAAGTGAAGACCTAACAAAGAATGAAAAAAATAGGAAGAAATAAAGATGGGTTTTACCTTGAATAGAAAGAGATGTAGGTGGTATAAAGGATTCATGGCAGCCGCAGGGAATTTCTTTTTTTTTTGAGTTTGGCTTTAGGAATTAGGGATTTAGGATTGACTTTTGAGTTTCTTCCTGGGAAGCTTTTGGTTTTGAGTTTTGGAATTCCTGGGATTTCACAAGATAGGTTATACGTGTACGGTGTATGTGAGAAATTGAGAATGTTTATTTATTTATTTTTTACTTTTTTTCACTTTTAAACCATATTTGGACTTTGGGTTAAGGAAACAAGTTGTAGACCCATTATTTAGGCGGTGCGGTTATAGGTGAGTCTTATATGAAATCCACCCCTGCCCCACTACCCATGGCGGGTAGCACTTTTGATACCCATACCCCACCACCACCCACCAAACCATCCCCATACCCGACCCAACTGAAGCGGGTGCGGGGTGGTACCCGCATTTACCCGCCCCACTGACATCCCTATTTCCATTCTTTGAAGGATGGGTTATATTGGCTTGGACAGTGCGTAGCAACCAGTACAGGTTCATTGCTAGACGTGGTCCAAACTTATGAGATCTGGGGTAAGACGATTTGTACTGTGTAACAATTGTTGGGTTTGGTCTTGCTCCAAAAATATAAAAATAAAAACAATGAATTTGAATTTAAATTCAAGCTGTACTTGTTGTTTCGTTTATCCAAAAGAATACTGGCTTCTAATATGGTTTTCACCATGGATAAATGTTTTCATATGCTCGTATTAGAATTTATTTTCTTTATAAATTTCAAAATTCACAATTTTGTACTCGCATGAAAAATTTGTGTGCGAAGACTTTATTTCTCTCGCTTGTTTTATTTCTCTTCCCCATTCAAAGCTTCCTTTTCTTTTTTTTAGGTTTTTCATTCGTATTCGATATCCGTATCCGTATCCGTATTGAGGCCAGATTAAATTCGAATTGCTAAACTTCTTTTTCTTTAGGCAAACAAGTATCAGTTTCTAATATATTTCTTTTGTCAATAAAGTAAAGAGCAGAAGAATTAAATTAAAGAAAAAGACAGGGCGTGTAAGTTTTCTTTAGTGTAGATAAACATGACAAACTGAATTGTGTGGATCTAAGCACACAATTTCTAGCAATAAATACATACTTAAAAGTTAATTAATATTATTCTTAAATTACGATGATTGTTTCACTTGTAACGGATATGAAGAAAATCAACTAATTAGCCTTCCATTATCTTTTGAGATTTTTGCATAATCCTTCAATGTACTTCTCGGCTTACAAGTACAATTACCTCACAAGAATTTTCTGTAAATCATGTTATGAGAAAATATTATATTTTCCATTGATCTACAATAACATCGCTATTTGCTGCAATGACAATATTAAAGGACATTTTGGTATATTTTACATATTTTTAATTTAAGACAACAAGATTCAAAAGTCTTCTATACTTTCTTAAACTTTGTATCAAGTCAAAACAAGATAAATATTTTGAAATGGAGGCAGTAATAAACAGTGTAGTGTCAATATTACCTCTTGAAAATCATGATTGACTAGAAAGGATCATAGTCTTTTATACCATGCTTGTGGTGCTTGCTTAAGTCCATAAAATATTTTAATGAATTTGAGAATATGATATGGATATTTTTTACTTTCGAACCAGGATGTTGTTTTACAAAAACTTCAATTGTGAAACCATTTAGAAAACACTTTTTACATCCATTTGAAATAATTTGAAATCTTTATATGATGCATAAGCAATCAACATTTGAATGAACTCTAGTCGTGCAACTGGAGCAAAAGTCTCATCATAGTCAAAGCGCTTCATTTGAGAGTATCATTGAGCAACTAGACGGGCGGCTTTGTTTTTGACTACTTGACAAGACTTATTTTACTTCTTTCTGGAAACCCATTTGATAGCAATAATAGAACTGTTTTGGAGTATGGAACTAAAGTCCATACATGATTTTTTTCAAATTGATCAAGCTCCTTGCATAGCTTGAATCCAATTTTCATTTCATCAATTTTTGTTGGTTCAATTTGAGAGATGAGTGCAATGTTTAACTGATTTCTAGCAGTCCTTTAGGTTTCCATTCCTTCTCCTGAATTTCCAAAGATGAATTTCTAAGGGTAGTCAGACTCGTTTCTCCATTCATTTGGAACAGATTCTACTTGAAGTTGAGCCAACTTTCCTTGAGGTTCACTAGGAATTTCTAGATTTTCAGTCGACTCTATTTGCTCATTGGTTGATAAGGTGGATCCTTCATTCTTAGAAATACTGGAGATTCCTGCATCTTCATCATCTGCATGATTACCTTTCACAGCCAAGTGATTTGTATCATCAAACACAACATGTATAGATTCTTCTATAGTAAGAATGCGTTTATTAAAAATTATATAGGCTCTACTAGAGTTTTGAGTATCTAAGAGAAATACTTTCACCATTATTAGGAACAAAGTACTTACAATTAAATGCATGAAAATAGCTGATGTTGGGTCTTTTCCCACTCTATAGCTCGTGTGAAGTTTTCTTTAATATAGGCCAGATTAAGCATCTGTTGAGAATGTGACATACAAACCCCATTTTTCCATTTTTCCAAAGCCCAAAAAAAAATATTAAAAGCGTTTACAAAGCCCATTTCCCCATGAAATCAACTTTGAAATTCAGTTTCCTGTCCAAGTTTTTTAGCTCGTTTTCTCTTCAAAACAGTTAGGTTTTTCATTAAATCAGCCCAGTTTCGTGGTGTCAAAACATCCAGATTCATTTGAAAACGTAAAAACCTCTTTCATTCATAAAACAACCAAGTTCTTATTTCAAGTTCAAAATAAGTTCGGATTATACCTCTTAAAATTAGTTCCTTAATAAAATGTATAAATCACACTTGGTCCGTTTTAAAAATTATTTTTGGGGACTCTCATCTAAATAATGTACATATCATTTTGCCTATCCTATGTCATAACCATATAGATTCCAATACTGTTATAAAGTATTTTTATACAAGTATGTTACTTATAATACAATAATAATGAACTGAAAGAGGAAAGGAGGCAGGTGGGCCGAGCCCACCTGTTAGCTATTTTCACCCATAGTAAGGCCTTCTTCAAGCGCAACTACTTGATTGGACTCGATAGGTATGAATGGATTGGGCCTTTGGCCCAACTGTTTTGGAAATGTGGTGACCCAAGCAGACCATCGTGGTGTGTGGAAGGAAAAGAGGGGGGGGGGAAAAAGAAAATAGAAGTTAGAAGGTACACAAACCTATATACTCTAAATGCATGCTATCTTAAATAATGTAAATAAATAAGGAACATATACAATAATTTTTAAAAACCTAAGTTAAAATTAATGGGGACAGCCGAATGACAATACATATCGTAGTAATGCATGCAAACAAAATGGGCTGAGCCAACTTGAAGAAACAACAGAATACACAAGAGAAAAAGTCAGATAAGGAAATTCAAAGAGGAATGGGCCAAAGCCCAATAAATACATTACATGATCAGACGAAAAAACTTGACATATATGACTGAGTAAAAGCCCAACGGAGCTATGTTCTTATAGTCTTGAGTGATATACAAGGCATATATTCAACTTGTATATCTGGTATACCGAATATACTTGGTATACAGTTGAATATATGTACTTGGTCTATCATACAAGGAACTAACACATATCAGAGAAAAAGGAAGAAGAAATAGAGGAAATTAGGAATGTCACACATGCAAATTCTTAATCCTTCCCCGTCTTACCATTCATAGACAACTAAATATGACATGATTTCTAGTTATTTAGATTAAAGTCTAATCCCTGTATATAGTAAAAAGAAGCAGCTAGCATATGAACAATGTGACAGCTAGATTCATCCTTTTTCCAGATTTTCAGTTCATGTTACATGGTCCAATTTTAACACACAAGAACATTTGTTCAAAAAGAGGGCATGTCCTGTGTGGATATACAGATGTGTGTATACAGTGCCTAGCATGACACTACCACTAGTTTCTTACCATTTCTTAGGTCCTTAGGGACTCATCATCTTAAACCAAATAAATCTAAGTATAAGCAGGCATGACTATGAAATCAAATAGGCAAAGTAGTTTTGACACAGTCAACATACAAGAAAACATCAAGTTGAACATTCTCTGAATATCTTCCTGAATGGATAGGCATGGTTTTACTTGGTTCTACTTTTCAATCAAGGTACAGCAACATAACACATGGCATGACAATTTAGAGTTTCCAGTTTTCATCTAAATGGCCATTTGAACTAGGTGTTTTCTTCAAACAAATAATTGTAGCTAAACACACAAACATGTGCAAATAGTGGCTTACCATGATATTAGAACAAAATCCCAGTCATTTTTAAGACACTTAAGGACCAAAAATTTCATTCAGAACCAACTAGATGTAGGTATATTGATTATACATACAATTTTGGACCCAAACAAGGCAAGATGGCTCAAGAACAGATCATGCAGGCAAGGCAAGTCATATCAAGACATGAAACAATTTTTTTTTGTTCAAGATATGGGCAGAATACTAAGACAGTCACACTTGAGCCATGCATATATCAGACATGCTATTATTTTTAGGTCCAGATTAAACAACTACATGGTATAGCCAAGACAAGGTTCATGGACACAATGCACAAGTTTGCAGGGTATAAGATTTGGGATTTAGGAGTTCTAAAGGTCACTTCAACTTAAACTAGGCTAGATTCAATAGAGAGAATGAGTAGTATCAACACAGAATAAACAAGTGGGAATTTAGGCCACACTACATCAAATACCAAACCCAAATCGCCTCCATATGCCCATGAGATAGCAAAAGACAAGTTCAAATAGATTCATGAAACATCCAAAACTCTACTGACTTCATAACTTCCTTACTTTGACCATATTGTCCTTGTTAATACATAAGGACTGAAATAGAATAGAGTTACTTAAATTTTAAGTTAAACTGATCTCATATCCAAACATACATAGTTTACAGGTTCAGACTACTTCATCATCTCAAAAATCATTCAAGTTTCAACATTTTAACAGATTCCAACCTATGCTTGTTTAAATAGACCTTAGAGAAACATCTCCGGGTTCAAATAGTTAAACAATTAGACTGGGAGGTTCTTTTTAGGCTATCTTACTATCTAGGTTCATTTCAAGGCAAATCTATGATATACCAACCTAAAACTGTCATTTTTAACTACAAACCAAGTAAACCTACTTCTTGTTCTAGTTCATTAGCACATAACCTTACTAAATGAAGTCAGTTTTACACAACTAAGTTAATATAAACTTTCCTAAACAGTGATGGCAGTGTTTGCGCTAAATCCTTATAGTTATTCAACTAGACAGTTGATACATCATGTAGAATATCATATTCTAAGCCTAGTTCTTGAGCTTAAAATAGTCTAGGTCAAATAATTAACACAATACCAATAATTAGTAACACAAAATCATTGTAATCTATTACATTCTTTTCTAAACAATTATCATGCTTCTAGAGTCATTGAATCATTCAAACATGTTTATTAACATACAAACACACCACAAATCACATAATTTAACTGAAACTTAATGACATAACCAAATTAGCTGTCGACATTATTCACCGTTGAGTTATGGCTGGTTGGACAGTTATGCAGTTACCACCGAGCTACGGCCGGCCGGGAAGTTACCATTGATCAGTTGGGCAGTTAAAGTTTACAATAATGAAATTAGCTTAAAAAAGTGGCTCGATATGAAATGATATAGATTCGTAAAGTGGCATTACATATAAGTATAGTCATTATGCATGTTATGGCTCTTAGTGGCACGTACGAGTTACATGTTGATCCTTCTTGACTCTTTTACATTAATGTCCTATTTATGCTTTTACTGCCTTACATGTTCAGTACATTTTACTGACGTCCCTTTTATTGGGGAGGCTGCGTTTCTTGCCCGCAAGTTTAGATAGACAGATTAATGACCTCACCAGTATGTTCTCATCTCAACTACGGTTGGTGCACTCCTTTTATTCCGGAGTTGCTGCTTTTGAGTCGATATGATGATATATACATGTTACGGGTAGGCCGGGGCCTTATCTCGGCTATTTTACATCAGTCAGATGTTCTTAAGGCTTTTGTAGATGCATATATGCATATGGCCAGGTTTAGTATGTTGGTACATTATTTGTATATGTTGGGGCCTCATAGGCCCATGCGGATGATATATATATATATATATGTTTGGATTTTCTGCTTACAAGTGTGTAAGTGTAGTATGTTTAATGGTTTTATAAGATGGGTCACTCACGTACGTAAGGAATTAGGTGCATGTCCACCTCACCTAGGTTGGGGTGTGACAAAGTGGTATCAGAGAAAGTCGTGTCATAAGGAGTTTACAAAGTCGTGTCTAGTAGAGTCTTGTTTATAGATATGTTATGCACCACATTTATAAATAGGAGGCTATGGGGCCTTTGGATTGGTTACCCTTCTTTTTTATTCCTGGTTGTGCTATAGAGCTAAGTCATAAGAAGTCGAGTTTAACTTGTGTTTGATGTTCTATAGAGATGTCGATGACCAGAAAAGCTATGGCTGGCCAAAAGGGTAAGACAATTGAAGGGGGATACGTTATGAAAGTATTAGAAAATAAGATACAAGGTTCATATATAAATGACATAGAAGTGAAAAAGGTACGAGATACCTAAGTACATATGATTATGAATAGTTTGTTGGAATTCTATGGTACTTTATAGAGCAGTACGAGAAGTAATAACTATTACAAATGTTCGAAAGGATAAATAAATGGTCAATCTTCAAAACTGCCGCATGTGTGTTGTGTCTTGAATCTTGATCACCTTGCAAAGCCAATGTTGAGAACTACCGCAAGTTTGTTGTGTCTTGAATCTTGATAACCTGAAATCAAGAAACAACTAAATCTGGATGGTTACAACGTTGTGTGTTGAGTCGAGGATAACCCTCTATCCTTAAGACAAGATTGCCCCGTATATATGCTTTTACGTTAGCGGGCAATAGTCTCCCAAGATAAAACAACACTTTAATCTCAACACTACAAAGCCAATAGGTTGAGCCTGTCGAAGAAAACAAATATGACTCGACTTGCTGAAGATATGGAATAGGAAGGAAGAGTTTCTCTCTACTCTTCTCTTTTGTCTCTGTGTTTCTCTCTACTCTTCTCTTTTGTCTCTGTGTATATAGTGTGTCTCTATAGTGTATATCTTGTGTATACGTGAGGGTTTGGTCACTGTTTTTCAGTCGAAAATTGCACTGATTTTCGCTGAATATCACTCACTGTTTTGTGCTATTTTGTGGCTGTTTTTCGGGCCTATTACTTGCTGTTTTTCGTCTCTGTTTGCTGCCTGTTTCTCACTGTATTTTCGTCTATTTTCTGCCACTGAATTGAGCCAAAGAAGGCTCAATATATAGCAAGGAGAAGGGGCTGTCTAACTGCCAAAACATGGCTGTTAATGGCCATTAGGAGGGCATTAAAACAGCCAAGTAATGGCTGTTAATGGCCATTGAAAGACTGCCCAACTGCCCAAGTAATGAGCTGTTAATGGAGGAGTTAATCAGCCAAGTAATGGCTGATTAATGCCTCAAAAACCAGTCCCAACGGTAGGCTTTCTGCCTTCCGTCACCTTCCCAGAACTTTGGGGACCAAACTGTAAATTTTGAAACTTCAGGGACCAAACTGTACATATGAAAGAATTCTGGTCCAAACTGTACATCTGAAACTTCAAGGATCAAACTGTACATCTGGCAGAGTTCTCTGGTCCAAAAAGATAATAATATCAGAAAGCCCCAAAGCCCCATGACCCGAGCCCGGACCGGACGGGGACGGGCGGGCGGCGGCGGCGCGCGTGTGGGCTTAGCCTTGAACCCAAACACATCTAGGTCTTCCCTCCTTTAAACACATGGGATACCCCTTGGGGATCCAAACCCTTTACCACATTAGAGACTTATATAGAGAGCAATTCTTCCTATTCCCACCGATGTGGTAGATTTGTCCCACACCACATTTCCATGTCTCAAACACCTTACTTCGTGGACCAATATCTCTTTCATTTCTCAATGAAATTAGATGATTCTTGGCCCTACGATCATCTACTCACTTCGTAGATCATGCATGTGCGAAGAGAAAAGGTCTTCAACATGCGGAACACTAGTATTTAATTCATCAAAGATGGGTGGACGCATCTCCCCGCCAAAGGCTAATTTCCAACATAGTTCACACTTCAGGTAAGGACAAAAGCGCCATGATTCAATATCCAGAAACAATAGTGATACCATTAGTATTATATCTTCCAGCTTATGATTTTCATGTATTAGGAGGTTTAGCTACGAGAGTAAGAGAGCGACGTACTGTTGCCTTGCTATTTTTGGCGTCTGAAGGTGAAGACCACAAAGAGAGAAAGGCTAGGGTTCGAAGTCGCAAAAGGGAAAGAGATATTTGGGGTGGGGCCTGGGTATAATCGAAACGTTGGGTCGGGTCGTGGTTCAATAGGGCCAGACCTGACCTTTTTTAAAATGAAAGAAAGTGGCCCAACGCTGGCCTCTTTTAATTTAAATAGTTTTAACCACATTTTGTAAAATTTGGCCATTTTCTAAATTAAGAAATGACTAAATATTTTCAAATTTGACCAAATTAAATCACGAATTTCAAATTGAGCCCAAATTCGACGTAATTAGGCGATGGGAATCTTAAAACCAAGCAAAAAAACCTTTTAATCATACATAAAGTGATTTGAAATTCAGATGTATTTTAGAAATCTCATTTAATTAAATAATTTCCTGATTTTGACGGAATATAATATTGGCCATTTTTAAAATTGGAAATTTGAGTAAATAATTGCATAGTTATTTTTAATTAAATTTTGCAAAAATTTCCATTATTTCCAGAATATTTTTTTGTAAAATCATTTCCATCTTGGAACCAACCCTTACCTTATTTTATCGAACCATAACACACCCAACTAACCGTGCAATTTTCCTTGTCCTTCAGTCAACTCCAAAGTCATTATACTAGTAACTATAGAACTTCTCAAGTTGTTAATATGGTATAATATGCATGATATACCATATGAAAGCATGAACTTGACATGTACAATAGAAGGAACAAGGCTAATAAGTAGAAAGATTCAATGTTTATTATCTTTTCCTCTTTTAGAAGAGTATTGCAGAGTGATGAGAACACACAATCACAAATACAACAGGCATATAATCATGGACACATAAAGTACGTGCCTTATACCCCAATCACAATTCACATAATCAACTAAGCTAATAGCTAGTGCCCAAAGCATGACATTCAGACCCTATTTACAACGACTCAAGTCACAACACATTCCTAAAAGCATGACATTAGTACCCAATACTGGTGCTCGTCGCCTCAGACTTATGGGCCCCCAATTAATTCCCTATTACTCCATTTTCAATAGTTTATTTAGACCAACCACGCGCTTTAAATAGAGTCAAGTAAGGTCTCAACTTGTCTGTTTTGGAGTCTGATGCTCACAACAAGCCTTGCCCTTTAGTAGAGCCTCCGATCAATCCCAATTTGTTCAAATATAAATTATATGTTAGAATACAAGTTCGTGGACACCCATAGTGTTATATTATTATTTCGGACCCAAAAAATTGCCCAAAAAGGCAATCCCAACAAAACTAGAAATTCAATCTAGAAATGGTTTATCGCTAGCTTAGGGAGTCTACAACCTAACTATGAACCAAATCCGACATCAATTCGATATTTAAATCAAAGAAAACCTTAATTTCATCCTACGACTTTTTAATCCCAACTCTACCGCTCAAATCATGATTTAAATGATAAAGTCCCGCAAGAATCTAAGGTAGAAAGGTAAAATGATGGTTAGAATCTTACCATCGCGATAAACCTTAAAAATCCCTTTAAAAATCTCTGAAATTCGAGGTCTATTGCACAATTGGTGGAAATGAATGTCAAACCTATAATTGGGAAATTATAAACTGCCTAGGTGACCCTTATTCTCGGTCACGGGACCCTGCGTCAAATACTCATCGCGATCGTGGAAGCCACAACTCGCAATCACGGATCGTCTACCCGACCCAGCCCATCGACTTGCTCTACCCGATCGCGGGGCTTGACCACGAGGCTCATCGCGATCGCAACACGTCGCCTCGCGGTCACAAAAGAGGAAACCAGAGTAGGACACCATATTTTTCTAGTGTCCTCCAAACTTGAGATCGACACCCAAAACACATCTCAGACCCCCCAGACACAAACCAAATATGCATTTCAGTTATAAAACAGGTTTCAGACTTGGTCGCGCACTCGAAACACCTAGCTTTGATGTTGACCGTGGTCAACTCCAAATCTTACCTTAATTATATTCTCAACCAACGACCCGAAATGCATCTGAATGCCTCGGTACCCAAACTAATGACTTGACTAGGTCATAAATAGCATCCTAGAACTACTGGAATCGACGAAACTTCTAGACATGTTTACCCTCGATGTTAACTTTGGTCGACCATATCCATTTCTTAACTTAAGGATTTTCTTATTTTGCTAAAAATGATCTGAAACTCACCCATTACCTCGTAAACTGTGTCACCCATCTTTGCAAGACAAAAACGTCATTTTAAAGCTACGAGAAAGGTCGTTTAGACAACAAGGGACCTAGAACTCAAAATTATCTATCGGGTCGTTACAGTTTCTCCTATGTTTTTCTCAATTTGTCCCTCGGTATTTGGCTTGTTTTTAGTAGTGTATTTTCAACTTATGTTTTTTTAGATATTTTTATTATTCCTGAAAAATGCCCAGTAGATTATGTATTGGATTACAAATCTTAGAGACTCATGACTTGTCAATGGATTAATTTTTAGACGTTTTTACATTATGTTCGTAATTCAGTTTTTCAGATTATGATAATTACAAACTTAAATATTATTTATTATTATGCTAAGTCTATTAATAGCCATCAGACTGCTGGAATACGATCCACTTGATGGATATTATAAGTTGGGTGTCAATCATATTCTACCTTAATTTAGGAGCGTGACAAAGTTGAACATCTTCCATTAATTTATTTAACTATACGTGGGTTCTTTTGAAAGGATGAGTCATGTGTTGAATGGACATTCTTGTCCCTGACCTATATACAAATATGGTGTATATAGGCCAAAGTCAATCTTCTTTTGTCAAATAAAATGATTACAAGGTCAATATAATATAGATCCAATTCTTGATTCTTTTTCACATAAAAGATTTGGCATTTCTTATTTTTTTATTTCCACAAACTCTGCAAGCAACCAGAGCTACATGACACAGGGGATTTTATGTTGTTTGACATTATAAATTAATTTTTTTTTAATTAAAAGTCAAATCCTCAGTTAAAGCAAATACTTATGTAGCTCTAGAGTCAACAGCAAATATCTCTACTCCTCTAAGATTAAAGAATAAACTTTCAAGAAATGACTTAGTGCACTGAATTAGGGCTGTTGCAACCACATTGGCTTAGATATGGTATGTCTCTTCGAGGGTATATTTTCGCTGATTTTAATTTCTTCCAGTTGACTTAGGGTATGTTCTAATAATATATTCTCTTTCTTCTTCATTTTTATTTTTGCCTTTTCCTTTGTTCTTTATTCGTGTTGATCCCCTTCTAATTTTTCCATAATTTATTTATCTCATTATTTTCAATGTTTACTCATGGTTACTTAATTTAATTATAAAATTTAATGATTTTATTGATCAAATCTTAGTCAGACTAATCAACAGCCACGGGCTCATCTACTACTTTATTAAATAACTCCGTACCAGCCTCTTCCAATAAAAGGGAAACATGTATTGAGTAATTGCAATTGCAAGGTTATGATGTTAACGGTTCTTAAAAACAAAAGTGATCAACGATATCCCTAAAAGAAAAGAAAGAAATAAATAAATAAAGAAAAATGATACTTATTATTTTAATTTATGTAACATAAATTTGACTCAGGCACATACTTTAAATAAAATAAAGAGTTGTCTTAAATCGACCATAAAAAAATTTCACCTATAAAAAAATACTCTTTGAGAGTAAAATAAGAAGTTTATAGTTCAATGTTTTCAAATATATAAAATTGTAGTATTTCTTTTAACGGACTAATAAAGAAATCGTTTGAATCGAAATAACTAAACCTATATTAAAGGACACATAATATTTTAATATGATTTGGTTGATTGAGCTATATATGAGAAAAATAATATAAAAAAAAGAAAAAAAAGAAAATAATGTCCCCCAAGCATGATTCTTTTAATGACTACATTATGGCTGATATACTATTTTATATGAAATAATTATTCTTAATTTATAGAAGTCCAAAATATTTTTTTCTCCAAGAGGATAATTAATTTTTTTTAAAAATAAAATACAATTATGATAATAAGGCAAAAGAATCAGATCAAACCTTAATAGAAATAGTGCATAAATGGAAATGGAGGGAGTAGGTAGTTTGAGGTTGCATTCTATCGATATTAAGTCATAAATTGATTTTTTTTTTTAGCATTTCCTATTATTATGATACTTCATATGATTGACTTTAGACTTGTAACTACATATAAATTTTTAATTTGAGCATATTCTACTTGGGACAATTCAAGTCGAATATAGACATTTTAAAGTATTCCAACATCTCATGATAGTGCTCGTTAGGGGTATATATAATTTGAGCATATTCTACTTGGGACAATTCAAGTCGTAAATAGATATCAAATCAAATCAATTATGTCGGATTCTTATATTTATAAAATAAATTAAACGAATACAAACTGAATTTTTTAACTCGGTAAAGTCTTTATAGCTAAGCATACAACATATATTGGTGCTTTGTATACGGTGAAAATAGGCACGATACGTGGCAAGGTTTTTGCATGGAGTTCGATGGAGGCGGTAGAGTTTCGTATCGGAAGAAGTTGCATCAAGATGAGTCCAGGTATGAAGACAAGATCGGGTAGTGACCGGACCAATTGGAACTGAACGGAGAACCAGAAGAGCTCAGTACGTACCCGTTCGAGATATAGAGCTAGCCGTTACTCCTTGTTCATTAAGAGACCATTATTGTCATTTAATTGCATTAAATTGGAGAATGATTATCGGGCATAAATGTCTTTTACTCACAACTATAAAAGGAGCTCAACCTTCATGTTGGTAGCGCATCTCATTTTCATTATTCGCACTTGCACAATTTACTTACAGCAATTACAGCTCCTAATTCTCATCGTTGGTTCAGACCCGAAGCAAATCAACTAACAATTGGACCTAATTCATTGAATAGTTTTCAATCAAGATCACAACATTCTAGGCTAATCTTCCTGCTTGTTATTTTCAATTAATTGCTTATTGTTACTTTTTTATTATTCTTTATTACAAATCAATCCACATATCCTTAAAATCACTTACAAGTTCAACTGTACCTTTTTCGGGTAAATAGTTTGGCGCCCACCGTGGGGCTAAGGATAATAGTGGTGATTTATTCAAACTAAAATTTCACTTGTTTCTTTTGAGATTTTGTGATTACAGGTTAATACTAAGTGCTATAGGTTGGCTAGTGACATTCAAGAAGAGCTTAGAAACCACGACAACAACAACAACAACAACAATGATAATGGTGCTAACAACATCAATAACAACAATGGTGTTCCGCCTGCTAATCCTGTGAATGACAACAACCCTGTGATTTCACCCCAGGGGTCCAGAAGATCACGTCAAAAAACACCGGACGATGATGGAGATGGTGAAATAAATTTGGCTCGAATCTTTAACATGTTGAAGGAACAACAGGAAGCTATAACCCAGTTGCAAAAGAAAAGCAACGAAACGAGTGCGGCAGATGAGGCTCGTCCCATTCGCAATGAAGATCCGGGTCAGAGGAAGATCGGGTTGATGAAAATAGCAATGGATCGGGGACTAATAAATCTGTTGAGGTTTTGAGGCTGCTCCAAGATTTGACCGAGAGGGTGGATATTAATGAAAAGAAGGTTGAAATATACAATTCACGGGTAGACCGAATTCTTGGAGAGCCTCCAATCTCGAAGGGACTGGAGTCAAAGAGATACATCCATAAGCCATTTCCACCAAGCGCAACTCCGAAGTTTATTCCAAAAATGTTCAAAATGCTAGATCTTCCAAAGTACGATGGAACTACAGATCCTCAGGAACACGTGACCTCATACACTTATGCGGTGAAGGGAAACGACATGCACCCGGATGATATTGAATCGGTGTTGCTGAATAAATTTGGCGAAACATTATCAAAAGGAGCAATGACATGATATTTTATGTTGCCTGAACATTCAATTAATTCATTTGAAATGATTGCAGATGATTTTATAAATGAACATACCAGAGCACGGAAGGTCCAATCGAGGAAAGTGGACATATTCAAAATTGCTCAAAAGGAGGCAAAGTTGCTAAATGAGTTTGTGACAAGGTTTCAAAAGGAACGGATGCTCCTTCCTCAGGTACTTGATGAATGTGCAGCTGAAGCTTTCACCAAGGGGTTGAATCCTAGGAGCTTCGGTGCCTCGTTTAAGTTAAATGAGAACTTGTTGGAATTTCCTACAGTAACATGGGCAGACGTACATAATAGGTACGAGTCTAAAATTCGGGTAGAGGATGATCAACTTGAACTTCCCCCGAGGTCAGTAGATCGAAACAAAAATTTTAATAAATCAAAGAGGGTAGTTGAATCGGAATTGAAACCTTCAAAACATAGGTATCAACCCTACCGGCAACCAGAAAGGTCAAAATTTAGATCGGATAGGGTCGCAACAATCGCAACTTCTCATCAGACAGAGGGGATAGGTGTGATAATCGAGGGTTTACCAGTAAGGGTTTGCGATTCAAAAAGATACCGGTGGAGCTTCCGCTAACAGTGTGGAAATCCCGAGGCTTTCAGAATATAATTTCAACGTTGATGTGGTTGAACTTGTTTCAGCTATTGGACACATTATGGAGAAAAGATGGTTGAGACCACTTCAGACAGACTCGGTTCAAAGAAATCCAAACTTGATTTGTGACTATCATGGAACTCATATTCATCGAATGGAGGATTGTCTCCAATTGAGGGTTAAAGTGGCCCGGTTGTTGAAAATGGTCATCTACGCAAATTTTTGAGTGATCGAGCAAAGGGAAACTAAAGAAATAGAGAAGCAAACAAGCAAGTGGATCTGGTTGAACTCCAACATATTATAAATATAATTATCACAGGGATAGATGTTCAAAAGGGATCCGTCATGACCAAAAAGAAGACGAAAGTATCAATAACTCGGGAGAAAAGATCTAGAGATTATGTACCTGAGGAAATAATATCTTTCAATAATGAAGACGCAGAGGGCATAATTCAACCTCACAATGATGCACCGGTGATTTCTATTTTTGTTAATAAATTTTAGAGTAAGTAGATTTTAATTGATCTAGGTAGCTCGGCCAACATCATCTGACAGCCCGAGTTCTAAATAGTTTCAACATGGAAAGCGAGACTGTGAAAGGGAAAGTCACTCTTCCCGTTAATGAAGTCGGGACAATTCGGAAAATAAAGTTCTATGTCATTGGAGGCGAAATGAGATACAACACGCTATTCGGTAGGCCTTGGATACATGACATGAAGGTCGTACCTTCAACACTACACATGATGTTAAAATTCCCAACTTCTGAGGAATTAAGACAATTTGAGAAGAGAAACCAACAACAAGGGAGATATTTGTGGTAGAGGAATCGGTACGAATACCAAAAGAGGTGAAGGATGTGAATAAAGGCAAAGAAGTTAAATAGCAATCACAGTGTTCGGACCCATCGAGTTGGAAAAAAGAAGAGGGAGAAAAATAAATTACTAGGAAGAAGAGCATGAGATGCTGAGTTTTCTTGACGCGTACTCTAGATACAACCAAATCAGGATAAATTTGGAGGATCGAGAGAAACCCTCTTTCATAACTAGGTACGGGACTTAATGTTATAACGCAATGCCATTTGATTTAAAAAATGATGGAGTAACATATCAACGCCTAGTTAATCGCATGTTCGACAATCAAATAGGTAACACAATGGAGGTTTATATTGATGATATGTTAATTAAGTCTCTGGAAGCAGAGGACCATTTAAAGAATTTACAGGAAATATTTGACATACTATGAAAGTACAATATGAAGCTAAATCCTGAGAAATGCGCTTTTGGAGTTGGGTCAGGCAAGTTTTTGGGTTTCTGTGTATCAAACCGAGGGATCAAAATCAATCCGGACAAGTTCATGGCTATCAAAGAAATTCCATAGGTACTAGAATATGTGAAGGCAGTGCAAAGACTCAATGGAAGGATAACTGCTTTGAGTAGGTTTATCTCTAGGTCTTCGGAGAAAAGTCATCGGTTCTTCTCTTTGTTAAAAAAGAAGAATGATTTTGAGTGGACATCGGAGTGTCATCAAGCTCTTAGGGATTTGAAGAAGTACTTATCTAGTATGTCATTACTGCATAAAACGAAGGCAGACGAGTAGCTATCCCTGTATCTAGCAGTCATAAGTGATATTTTGGTTTGAGAAGAGAAAGATACACAGTTTTCTATTTATTATGTGAGTAGGACACTAGCTAGTGCAGAAACTAGGTATCCTCATTTAGAAAAATTGGCATTAACATTAATAATAGCTGCTAGAAAATTGAGGAAATACTTTTAATATCACCCTAATTGTGTGGTAACAACATATCCACTAAAGAATGTAATTGTCATACCCCAACCTTGGGGGGTGACCGATACCCAGTGCCATAAGGCTCGAGAGTACCGATCCTAATATATGTGACATGTACACTAACTCCGGGGTTGATAAGGCCTCTGACATATACTCAACTGAATAAGAACAAATCACATGCACTCAGAAAAGGCCCAAACTATACGTATATATAACAAGGCTGACATGAGCATAATAAATCTACTAGAGAGGCTGACAAGGCCATACACAACTATCACACATACATAACTGTCTACAAGCCTCTAAGGAATATACTGACAATAATTGGTCGAGACAGGGCCCCGCCATACCAAACTATATATATATATATATCATACATATCAGCTTACTATACAACTCCAAAAGAACGGAGCATGAAAACCCTCGGCTGAGTCGAGTCCTACTGTAAGGAAAGCATCTGCACCTGCGGCATGAAACGAAGTGTCCCCAGAAAGGTACATCAATATGAAATAATGCACTGAGTATGTAAAACATGAATAATAATATGAATTTGTAAACTGTAAGGAAAAACATAAATGCTATATGGAGCGATAAGCTGTGAATAGAAGCATAAGAAACATGGTTGCCATATGAGGCAGATAATGAAACTCTGAAACTCAAACATTACCTGTCTGGAGTATGCCTTTACTGGATAAACTATCCTCGTCTTATTGTGCGAGGTGTATAACATGTCACTACCCTCAGGTATACTATGAGATATATGTATGGGTATGCAATACAATGTGTACACTAATTCATGTATGTGTTGCGGAACGTGCAACTCGATCTAATATATGCATATATTGCGGAATGTGTAACCCGATCCAATATATGTATATGTTGTGGAATGTGAAACCCGATCAAATAAATGTATATCAGGATGATATGAATAATATTTGATGCTAATAAAAATATACCAACACCAATGGGACTCTAGATGTGGACAATAGACTGTGATAACCATGGCTAGTTGGCCTCTTTTGGAACTCATAACTCTTAGACTATGTCTTGACCCAACTCTTAGTCAACTCGATGATTAACTCATTAGAATGTTTCTTTTTGAAGACTTATGATAAGACCAGTAACCAACAACAAGAATCACGACATTATGAATAAACAATGAATACTTCTCAATAGGAGACTTTGATAGAAAATAGAGTGATGTTCTCAACGTTTCATTTTGGAAATGATAATTCTTTGGATTCATGATTTTGAAAGAACGGGATAGCCTTACATACCTAGTTCCTATCGCTACAGTCGTTTTATAAGTCCTCGCTCCTCTTACGCATAATCATGTACATCATACAAGGAATTTAATATCAATATGGAATTCAAATTCCATAGAAACATCTCTCAGGTAACTTATCGATAACCATGAACACCTAGGGTTCTTAGATAGAGGAGGATATATTTTACCTCAATACATCTAAGCCTTCTCAAATTACCAACTTACCCCAAATTCGAGGGTTTCCAAACTCGATTCGACAAGGAGATTATGGTTCTTATGATAATAACAAGATTAGTAGCATTAATCTTACGTAAATTTACCTTGGATTTGATCTTGGAAGATTGGGATATCTTAGAGAGAATTTGTGGAGAGTTCTTTGTCTGATTTTGGGGGGAAATGACAAAAACATTCGCAAGACCCAACTTTAAACCCGTCAAAAATTTCCACCGCGGCAATTGGACTGTGGGATTGACGGTCCGCCAATATGTTCATCATCTTTACTTTTTTATGGTTCAACCTGCACTTTGACGGTCCGTTAAATCACTTCGACGGTCAGTCAACTCCGCTGTCAAAACGCACGGTTTGTCAATTTCGTCGAAACATATTTTCTTTGATATGTATAGCTTCCAAACACTCCAGAACTTCCATACTCAAGCCGTAAACCTTCGTTATCCTTTCATAAGGTCATACCTATTCTAGGAATATTGGTATCCTATAAACATCACAACGGAACAAAAAACTACAGGGTGTAACATAATTTCTCCCTTTGGAACATTCGTCCGCGAATATTGAAAATATTCTAACTCCCAAGTTTTCCAGAAATTTTGGCAGAAAGGACAATACAAAACCTGTCAAGCAACCCAAACATATATACACCGTCACACAGAGCAACATAATATCAAAATAAAATCAATTAGCCTCATATTACCACTTTTGCTCATAAAAGATTAAAGGGAGTTAAGCCATAACTTACCTTAATATCCTTTTGCTAACATCCGAGCTGCACTTGATACACTTGATTCAATATAAAAGATGCATGATCCATCTTTGATAAACTGAATAAGAATATAGGGGTTATACCCACGAATACTAATGGGAAATTTGAATCATTCTAATATAGCAATCCTTAGGTTCCGTGACCTTTCTTGAGAGAGTTCTTGTGAATTACGGAATATCTCTCCCTATCATTGATCACATTACAAAGATATTCATGGTTGGTATATTCTCAACCTTCACACAGTCGTACATCTCATTCATACCATTATTTGAAGGTTATACTTTGTCTAGGCCGATGTATTCTGACATTCGGGCTGCATTCTTATTTTTCGTAGTATATTGTTCCTCTTATGATAAAGTTTAGATATTTGAGTTCATAGGAACGAAACACAAGATGATGATGAAAGGTTGTGGCATGATAATCATCAAAGTTGGGGACGTAAAAGTAGTAGAGTTATTCGAATTTACTTTACTTCTACTTTTCTTCTTACCTTCTCGATAGTGTTCTTATACGATACATAAGTTTTAAATAGCCTACTGGTCCAAGAGCTTCCTTCATCAAAACATTATATTTTCCCCTTTTATTTTGGAGTACCTCCTGAGTAAATGTTTATAATTGTGATAAGGTTCTGCTTGTTGGGTACTACCTTTCCTAATTGAGTTCGGTATTATGATCTTGGATATATGTAGATGGAATTTTCCTTGTTAAATTGAACATGTTGATCTAAGTATTTCCTTATACTTATTTCCTCAAATATGGTATCGTTACTTCCGGTCCTTCCTTTCCTTGTAACGTCGAAGAGAGTTCTATTCTTTTGCAGTGTATAATCCTTTATTCGCCAATCTTACAATATATATCTTACTAGTCATCAATCCTTATTTAAAACTTCTCTCAAACTCTATATGTTCACCCTTGGCTTGAGTTCTGTAGTTTGACTTGAAATCTTCATTTAGGATGGGACAATGGAAATTCAGAATACTCAGGGCTTCTTTTAAACCGATCTTCTGATTAGTTGGTAGTCATTTTGAGCAATAGTATAATGGCCTGAGATAGTCTTCAAAATAAACCTTTTGACCAAACTTTGATTGTATAACCAAACTTAATCATTACCGTGCAGACTGACGAGTCACTTTGAAATTAATTTTTCCGATTACATAATGATTCTTAAAGATCCCCAGTTCGCTCAATAATCCACACATAATATTTCCACTTCAAAAGCAATTCTTCTTCAGATATTGCTATTGATACTCTTAATCCTTGGACCTTGATAGGGTTCTCGTTATTATCCTTACTCCACCTCGTGATATTTCTTTAATGGGCTTTATATAGAATGCTTTGTCTTTGTTACACCTCGTAAGATTAAGACGATAATTAAGAACGTCATTAAGGAAGTAAAATTTGGACATTGAATATAAGGAGCACTTACATATGTTAATATGGGAAATTAGTGTATAAACAGATGTTATCCCGGAATAGTTTTTCTTTAGTGCTATACATGTGACGACAAAAATTAATCCTAGTAGTTGAATGTATTCCAATGGAGTTATGGAATAGTATTGTATTATAAAATTATGACATTGAGGATACGAGGCTTTATGAAATTCTCGGGGATTAAAAGAGGTGGGTTTAAGATTTATTAATTGAAGAACTTGAGGGCCAAAGTGTAATATTAAAAATCCAATTTTTTTTAATTAACCTACATACTTTCATCTTCTTCATTCAAAACTTAAAACAAACTAGGGGTGGCGGTGGGCGGGCTCAAGTCTGGCGGGCAGATCCAGCGGGTCGGGGTCGGGCGGGACGAGCCGGGGGGTCGGGGTCGGGACTAGCGGGCCTAGCGGGTCGGTTCAGGCGGGACTGCTCGATCCCGTCCCGATCCCGATCCCGTCGGTATCGGGGCGGGGCGGGCTCGGGTCGGGCTAGGGTCGGGGCGGGGCGGGGTCGGGTTTTCCTTTTTTTTTTAAAAAAAATAACATATGTATAAAAAAAACTCAATAAACAAAACAAGATAGTGTAATAAAAACATCCCAAGGCTGTTTTTGTGCCTCTTATATTATTTAATAGACATATGATTTTTTTGTAATACAAATACAATTGTCTAAAATCTAAATTGCAACTTTATGGTGTTGTCCAAAAGTTGCAAATTACATAATAAAATTGCAATTAAAAAAATTACATTTTCAAAAAATTCTGTTCTAATTGCTTGATGATTTCATGTGGTTCTTCGGTTGGAATAGGTATTTGTTGATCAAATTGATCCACGTCGCTTCCACTACCTTCGGTTAAGATTTCGTTGTAGTTTTCATCATCTTCTTCGTTGATCTCCGGTTGACCGCACCTTCTCCGCTCGCTCGTATCCAATCTCTGAATAATACCGCAATTTCCAAAGTCGTCTCCGCCAATGAGTGTCTGTGGTCTCCTATTTGATATCTGCTGCGAGAAAGCGCTTTCCGACGCAGCTTGATTGATGGCGCTTGAATGTTCAAAACATCTCGAGCCATCAATGAAAGTGTCGGAAAGGTCTTCTCATTCCCTCCAAAGATTTCAAAGCAAGTCTTCTTGTCCATCTTCATTGATAACTTCTTGATACGGTACAGAACCCTGCAAAACAAAAAAATCCAACTCGCTAAATTGGTTAGTAGAGGTACGGCCGCACATTCTATTTCTCGAGGCTTTCAATACTAGCCGCGAAACAGCATGTCTTTGTGAGGTTGTGTTGAAGATGAAGAAGATGGTATGGTAGCCGGTACGTTACTAGCATTTTCTTGTTGATAAAATCTATATATATTTTTGCAGTGGTGTTCTACGCTATTCAACACTTCTTCTTTAGTTTGTTCAATAGGTGGTGGGTGATTTAGATTTTTGGGACTTGGAGGTGGTAGTACTTCTATACAATCGTAAATAGTTTCAATTAGTGATTTAGTACCGTCTATTTTAATAGTAGGATTTAATACAGAACCAATAATATAAATAGAAGGAATAGGAATAAAATATTTTTTATTTTGACAAACAGTTGTTTAATAGTTGCCTTACAAAGTGGTTTTTCCATATATTCACTAAGTAATAAAAATATTAGAGTTATATAAAATAACATAGTTGAAATAGTAGGATAATATATACCGGAAAATTCTTTTGTTGCTTGAAAAAATTTCTCTAAAAATACAATAAGTTCGGAAATTTTTTCCCAATCACTATCTAAAATCATATCAGCTGGCTTTTATTATGAGAGTTAAAAATAAAGTTATAGGTAATTTAAGTCATAAGCAGCAAGGAGTTGCTCGTATAAAGAATCCCTCCTAGTGGATCCTTCTTGTGGAATTCTTCTAAAAGGTAGTCCACAATCATGACAAATTTTTTATATTCTTTTCTCGTTGTACTTTATTACTTTTAAAAATAAAGTTTATAGCAAATTGTATTTTACTAAGAATGTCTTCAAAAAGTGATAGACCATCCTTTACAATTAAGTTATATATATATGGCACGCGATTTTATATGAAAATGGTCCTGAAAAGATGGAGCTAAACTATTTTTTAACATTGTAATTGCGTAATTGTTATTAGAAGCGTTATCTAATGTAATAGTCATAATTTTATCGGTAATTCGTAATAATCGCACACTTGATAAATATTTTCTGCAATAAAAGTACCAAGTGTGCCTATCATCTATATATCTATACGCTAAAATACGTTTTTGCATAGACCATTTATAATCTATCCAATGACAAGTTACGCTTAAATAATCATGGCCGTTAGTACTACGACCTATATCAGGCGTGATAGATACTTTGCCATTAAAATGATATAATGAAAACGTAAATATTGTTGATATTCATGCGCAAATTTAAATACATCTCTCTTAACAGTTGACCTAGGAAAACCGTTAAAAGCGAGGATTATATATATCTCTAATGTAATGAATAAAACCTGAGATGAAGGAAATGAAAAAGGCAAACCCTCCACAAAGAACTAATTTTGATATTGCTTCCCTATCTCTATGTTTGTTGTATTTAGAGCCTACAATTCCCCGTCATAGGGTTAATTTGACCAGATTTGGTCCGGACGATGTCGATGTGAACCTTGTCCCGATGGGGCGGGCGTTTGCGCTCCCGGTTTTGAAGCGTGGTATTGGGCATACCTAGCTCGGTGAGCACTTACTTCGTGTGTAATTAAACCCCGTCCCACCGTGACCTTTTCCAGCTTTTAAATTTTAAAACATTTTTACAAATTTTACATATGGCTACTTGATTCTCTACGTCCCTATCAAAAATGTCCATGCATCTGATTTTAATGGTCGTTTCTTTGGACCTGGAAATCTCATACTAGGGGGAATAGGAGGTATTTCAGTTGAAGGTGCACTAGTGGGCGTGTTGTCATCAATATTAGTGGGTGTATCGTCTAGATCATCGTCTAAATTAAAGTCTTCTTGAGTTCCAGAAAATAACTCCTCGTCTAAATCTAATGGTATTGTAGGAAAATGTTGAGTATCAACAAAATCATCCTGTGTAGGAATAAGATGACTAGAAGAAGTACCCTTGCCCTGGTTGCCTCTACTAGAAGAAGCACCCTTACCCTTACCCTTAAACATACCTTTTAATCCTTCCATTTTAATTATGATAATAAATAATTAAAGACAATAAAATTAAGTGTGCTAAATAAAATAAACAGACAATAATAATTTAATGAAGGAACGAATGTACCAAACGCCGACGTAACGTCGACGTGTAATCGAGAGGTTGAAAATTGAAACTTTGCTCGATGGAAGATCCTCAAGCTAGTTGCCAACTTCACTCCCAATTCCCAAATGAATTAATAAAATTGAATATTTAGCAAACAATGTAGAGAGATATATTGAGAAATTAGAGAGATTGTAGGAAGATTTGTGAGAAAGATGAAGAGAAAATGAGTTATTTATAGTTGAAAAATTGGGTTAAAGTGTAAATATAATAACTTATGGGTTAAAAATAAATATTAAGGGGTAGGGGGGGGGCCTAAAATGGCCGTTGGCCATGGCCATAATCTAAAATGGCCGTTGGTGCAACGGCTATTTTTGCAAAGAGGTTAAGGGTCGGGGTCGGTCGGGCTCAGGCGGGCTCTGGCGGTCTCGGTCCGCGGGCCTGAGGCGGGCTCAGTCTGGCGGGACGAGACATCGTCCGTCCCGAGTTCGAGTCCCGCCTCAGATTAAATTTTTTTTTAGAGCGGGGTCGAGGCGGGGCCGGGCCGAGTCGGACGGGTCGGGCCGGTCGGGTCGTCCGACCCGCCGACCTTAAAACAAACTCTCCTCTCCTCCCCCATACCCCAGCCGAGAACCCCCCAACCCCGTAGCCAAATTTGAGATTTTTATCTTCTCTTCATAGACTACATTTTTCATAAAAAAATTAGAAGCAAAACAACACCAAAAACAGTGGCAAAAACAACCACTGCTGGCCGAGACTTTAGCCCAGAAATTTCGAGATTTTTGGATGAGATTTTGGAATAAAAACGTGTAGGGATGATGTCTTAACATTGTAGAATACTTGCATGTCAATTGGAGTTGAAGAAGTGAACAAAAGAAAAGGAGAAAAATTACAAAATAGTGGGTAATTTTCGGACAAGGCAGTGACAAACTGTGGGGGCTGTTTTGGGATGAATTTGAGGTATAAAATTCTTCTTTCTACGATATAATTGGAATGCATGTTGTTAGAATTAAGGTAATGAATTGTGTTAAGGAAAAATTGGAATTTAAGCGTTGCATGTGACAATTTTGGGCTAGTTGCCGATTTGGGACAGATTTTGGTGTTATTGGATTCATTGGTTATTGTTGTTATTATTGTCACTAATTGCATGATGAAATTGAAATGAAACATTGATATTTAGTTGAAATTAGTTATATGGAAGTATTGAAATACGAAATTGGATTTTAGAAATTAAGATAAGAGTTATGGAATTATGACATGTTGTGGCCAAGAACTTGCATGAAATTGTTGGACATGTTGTGATATATATGGACTGTTTTATGGACTATTTTGTGGGCTATTTTTAATGTGGATTAAGAGACTAAATTTACATGAGAAGTGGGTGTGTAAATCCCCTTTGTTGCTGTTTGGTTGTGCCCTTAATTGATACTTGGTTATTGATGTTATTAGCCTCGTTTGGAAGTTGTGGAAACATGTATAATCAAGGGTAGTGCTGCCCAAATTTTTATAGAATAGGAAGTCGTTATTCGATATAAAGTATGCTAGTGATCATAGAATTGACGAACGTATTACCATTATTATAGGTTGAAGTTCTAAAACGAGACGTACTCTAATATTGAGTTGATTAGTTCATCTAAGAGGTATGTGAACTATTCCTTCTTTCTTTGGCATGATTTTTATTTAATGAAGGTACGGCGGACGTACATGATTCTTTTACAGTTTAATTCCTAAAGATGTTAGTTATGAGAAGTGCTTATGATTTTTCAGTAAAGAGTTTATTATGACATTATTATAATGATTTGTTACTCAAGAAATCTACTCGTGCTAAGTGTTATTACTTCACTTCACCGAGTCCCGGGCCGGGTTATGTTCTTGCACAGCCTTGCATTTTTCATCGAGTCCCAGAATGGATCGGGTTACGATATGACTTTACCGAATCCCTGAATGGGCCGGGTTATGATATGACTTTACCGAGTCCCAGAATGGGCCGGGTTATGATATGACTTCACCGAGTCCTAATATGGGCCGGGTTACGATATGATTCCACCGAGTCCCGCATTAGTGGGCCGAGTTACGTTACATGTATATATATGTATATGGACAGACATTCATGTTTTCTTGACTTGACTCTCATTTTTATAAGGCACAACTTACTTTTATTATTTATGGCACAGTTTGATTTGGATCCTGATTTTTATACTGACCTCTTGTTATCCATTGGCTACTTATGATCTCATTTGCAGTATTTCATGTTTACATACTCAGTACATTATTTCGTACTGACCCCCCTTTCCTCGGGGGGCTGCGTTCATGCCCGCAGGTACATGTGCTCAGTTTGGTGACCCTCCGGTTTAGGTTCCTGCGCAGCTATTTGGAAAGCTCCTTTGATCCAGAGCTTTACTATTTTTGGTACAGAACCCCATCATTTTGATTTATGTATATTTAGGGGCACGACGGGGCCCTGTCCCGTCATATGTCGTTGTCCTTCTTATAGAGGTCTGTAGACAGTTGTGGGTTGTACTTATGTATGGGTTATAACTTTGTTTTGGTCAGTCATGCTAATGTACTCTGTGTTGGGGTGTCCCCATGTATATATGATATTATCTAGTGGCGGCCTTGTCGGCTTGCCTGTTGTATTGTGTTGGCTAGTTGTGACTCCTCATGAGGCTGGTACATTCGGGGGTAAAGGCAGCCTTGTCGGCTTGCCTACCCTGGCATATGTTGTTATTGCAATGTTATGCTGCCGAATTTTAGACTCATTAGGTGTTAGTTGGATTATGTGTGACAAGTCTGGATAATGATGTCATTAGGGCGGTTAGTCGCGGCCCGTCGGGTCGGGTCGTGACAAAAGTGGTATCAGAGCAGATAGTCCTCGGAATGTCTACAGACCGTGTCTAGTAGAGTCTTGCGTATGGGTATGTTGTGCACCATACTTATACGCAGGAGGCTGCAGGGCATTTAGGATTGGTTTCTATTCTTTCATCTCTTAGATCGTGCAATAGAGCTATGTTATTAGGATAATCCCTTTCTGACGACTTACTATGTTTACAGTTATGCCTCCGAAGAAGGCGATAGCAGCCTAGAGCGGGAGATACTAGTCGGATTCAGAGAGTTACCAGGTCCCGTACTCAGTCTATGCCGGAGACTGTGCCCCAGTCGGCGAGCTCTGCTTCGTTGCCACCACCAGAGGCTCCAGTTTAGGGGGCAACATCACTAGTTTCCGAGGCCCCAGCACCTGAGCCTCCACCTCCTCAGCCGGGGGCAGAGGACATAACTATGAGAGATGCGGTGCAGCTGCTGACTAGGTTAGTGGCAGGGCAGACTTATAGACATGGACCAAGAGTTGTCCCCAGAGCAGATAGTTTGAGGGTCCGTGATTTCTTGAGCTGTAGTCCACCAGAGTTTTTCGGTCAAGGACCGAGGATGACCCGCAAGAGTTTATCCGACAGATGTAGCGTATCTTGAGGGTAATCAGGTCTTCGGAGACTGAGTCTGTGGAGTTGGCTTCGTATAGGATGCGGGATATAGCTACAAACTGGTATGAGTCTTGGGAGTTGTCCAGGGGAGAGGATGTTCCTCTAGCTACATGAGAGGAGTTTACAGAGGCCTTCCTTGGTCACTTCTCTCCTCCAGAGATGAGGATAGCTAGATTGGATAGATTCTTACAGTTGAGGCAGAGTGGTAGAGCCATTCGTGAGTATAGCCTGGAGTTTGATTCATTGGCTAGATACGCACCCACTATTGTAGCAGATATGACAGACAGGGTGCATCGCTTTGTGATGGGGCTGGACCATTATCTGATCGATGGTTGTATGGCGGTGGCTCTTCAGCCGGGTATTGATATTGATCGTATCCAGGCATACGCACAGGGGGTTGAGGACCGACATAGAGGGCGACATCCAGACAGAGGTCATGACAGGGACCAACATACGAGGGCTAGGTCGGCAGCTTATTTCGGTGAGTCTCGAGGCGAGCAGTTCAGAAGAGTCGATATTCATCTCAGCCAGCACAGAGTGCTCCTCTACAGTCTACGGGCAGGAAGTTCGACCGCCCCGGGTATTCAGGAGCCGGACAGAGCTCCAAGCTTTGGGTTCTCAGAGGAACAGGGGCTCTAGTCATTTGGGGCTATCTTATCCTCGGTGCTCTCGGTGTGGTAAGCTTCATATTGGGGAATGCCGTTCAACCACAGGTACTTGCTTCTCTTGCGGCCGTCAGGGCCATATGATGAGAGAGTGTCCCAACTTGGGTGGTTCAGGTGGGATGGCTTGGCCTACGGGGTCGGGTGCTGGTTCATCGTCATCTATAGCTATGCACCCCACCAGTTGGGGTATTCAGACGGCAGCAGGCCGTGTCAGAGTTTCTACTTCCGGCGGTCCTTCGAACCGCATATATTTTTTGTCCAGTAGACGTGATCAGGAGGCGTCACCAGATATTGTTACAGGTATACTATCGGTCTTCTTCTGTGATGTATATGCTTTGATAGATCCAGGTTCCACCTTGTCCTACATATCCCCTCTTGTTGCTAATAGAATAGGGATAGAACCTGAGCCGATAGAATCATTTGAGGTAGCTACACCGGTAGGAGATTCGGTTATAGCCGAGCGTGTGTATAAAAATTGTTCGGTGGTGATATATAGCCATCATACCTTAGCAAATTTGATAGAGTTGGATATGACCGACTTTGATGCCATTATGGGTATGGATTGGTTAGCTTCTTATTTTGCCAACGTTGATTGTAGGGAGAAGTTGGTTCGATTTCAGTTTCCAGATGAGCCAGTTATAGAATGGAAAGGGAATGCAGCATCGCCGAGGGGTAAGTTTATTTCATACCTCAAGGCAAGGAAGATGGTCAGAAAAGGTTGTATCTATCATTTGGTTCGGGTGTATGATACAGAAGCAGAGGTACCGCTCTTGATCGATTCATTAGTTAGTGAGTTTCCGGATGTATTCCCAGATGATCTTCCAGGTCTCCCTCCAGAGCGGGAGATAGATTTCAGTGTAGATGTATTGCCAGATACCCAGCCTATATCCACTCCTCTTTATAAAATGGCACCTGCAGAGCTGAAGGAGTTGAAGGAGCAGCTGAGAGACTTGTTGGAGAAAGGCTTTATTAGGCCGAGTACATCTCCATGGGGAGCACCAGTGTTATTTGTGAGGAAGAAAGATGGATCGCTGCGGATGTGTATGGATTATAGGCAGCTGAATAAGGTAACCATCAAGAACAGGTACCCCCTTCCCAGGATTGATGATTTATTTGACCAGTTGCAGGGTGCTAAGTGCTTCTCGAAGATAGATTTGCGGTCAGGTTATCATCAGGTGCGGGTAAGGGAGGCAGATATTCCAAAGACAACATTCAGAACCCGATATGGACATTATGAGTTAATGGTGATGTCTTTTGGACTGACCAATGCTCCAGCAGTGTTTATGGATTTGATGAACCGGGTATTCAGGCCATTCTTAGACATGTTCGTCATTGTATTCATTGATGATATCCTGGTTTATTCCCGTTCAGAGCAGGAGCATGCAGACCATTTGAGGACGGTACTTAGGGTCCTCCAGCACCAACAGTTGTATGCCAAGTTTTCCAAGTGTGAGTTCTGGTTGACTTTGGTGGCATTCTTGGGGCATATTATCGGGGCTGATGGTATTCGGGTGGATACACAGAAGGTTGAGGCGGTGAAGACTTGGCCTGACCTACGGTACCTACTGAGGTACGCAGTTTTCTGGGGCTAGCAGGGTATTACAGAAGGTTTGTGGAGAAGTTTGCCTCAATCTCAGCGCCTTTGACTAGGCTAACCCAGAAGGCAGCTAAGTTTCAGTGGACGGATGCTTGTGAGCACAGTTTCCAGTTGTTGAGGGATAAGTTGACTACGGCTCCAGTTCTGACTCTTCCCGATGGACTGGATGGTTATGTCATCTATTGTGATACTTCAGGTATTGGGCTAGGTTGTGTGTTGATGCAGCATGACAAAGTTATAGCTTATGCCTCCCTACAGCTCAGAAAGCATGAAAAGAATTATCCCACTCATGATTTGGAGCTAGCAGCGGTGATTCATGCCCTGAAGATTTGGAGACATTATTTGTATGGGATTCATGTTGATATTTATACGGATCACAAGAGTCTCCAATATATCTTTAAGCAGAAGGAGTTGAACCTATGACAGATGCGGTGGTTAGAGTTGCTAAAGGACTATGATGTTGATATCTTGTACCACCCGGGGAAAGCCAATGTTGTGGCAGATGCTCTTAGCCATAGATCCATGGGTAGCTTGACGGATGTGCAGTCAGACAGAAGGGAGATAGTTCGTGAGATACACAAGCTAGCTAGTCTTGGAGTCCGGTTGGCGGATTCGGAAGTATTCGGGATGTTGCTGAGTCCTCTATCGTGGAAGAGGTAAAGAAACGTCAGTATGAGGATCCTGTTCTGGTCCGGTATAGAGATGCAGCTTTCCGAAAGGGAAAGACTTTATTTGAGGTTACACTTGATGATGTGCTGAGGTATGAGGGCAGGTTATGTGTACCTAATGTTGCAGGGCTACGACAACAGGTTATGGGAGAGGCACACAATGCCCGTTATTCCATTCATCCAGGGTCGACGAAGATGTACCATGACCTTAGATGCTTGTATTGGTGGGATGGCATGAAAAGAGATATAGCAGAATTTGTTACATAGAAGAATTTGTTGCCCAGTGCCCGAATTGTCAGCAGGTTAAGGTTGAGCATCAGAAGCCTGGTGGATTATTACAGGAGATTGAGATCCCGACTTGAAAGTGGGAAGTGATCAATATGGATTTCATTACAGGCTTACCTCGTACTCAGCGAAAGTGTCATTCCATATGGGTTATCGTGGATAGGATGACGAAATCACCCCATTTTCTTCCAGTGAGGACTACCCACTCAGCTGAGGACTATGCTAGGCTGTACATCAGGGTGATAGTTAGACTGCATGGAGTTCCCACATCTATTATATCAGACCGAGGAGCTCAGTTTACAGCTAACTTCTGGAGATCATTCCAGAAGGGATTGGGGACACAAGTGAGTCTCAGCACAGCATTTCATCCTCAGACGGATGGGCAGGCAGAGCGTACTATCCAGACATTAGAGAATATGCTGAGAGCCTGTATTATTGACTTTAGAGGTAGTTGGGATGATCATTTACCACTCATTGAGTTTGCCTATAACAACAACTACCATTCTAGCATTCAAAGGGCACCGTACGAGGCCTTATACGGGCGGAAGTGCAGGTCACCTATTGGTTGGTTTGATGTAGGTGAGACTAAGTTGATCGGCCCAGACATGGTTCAGCAAGCTGTCGATAAGGTGAAGCTCATTCCGGAGAGATAATTAGCAGCACAGAGTCGACATAAGTCATATGCTGATAATCGACGTCGACACTTAGAGTTTCAGGTTGATGATTGGGTGTTCCTAAAGGTGTCACCCATGAAGGGTGTGATGAGGTTTGGCAAGAAAGGGAAGCTTAGCCCAAGGTACATCGGGCCTTACCAGGTCATTCGTAGGATAGGCAAGGTTGCCTATGAGTTGGATCTACCCTCTGAATTGGAGGCGGTACATCCAGTCTTCCATGTAACTATGTTGCGTAAGTGTATTGGTGATCCTTCCAGAGTCTTCCCAGTAGATGATGTCCAGGTGACAGAGGAGTTGTCTTATGAGTAAAGTCCCAAAGCCATACTTGATCGCCAGGTCAGGAGATTACAGACGAAGGATGTGGCTTCCGTCAAGGTATTGTGGCGAAACAACAATAGGGAGGAAATGACTTGGGAGGCGGAAGATGAAATGAGGAAGAAATATCCTTACTTGTTCCCTATGACTCCATGTAATGTAATTTAACTCCTTATTTGATTCTGGTAATTGGGAATTGTATATGAGTGATATATTGTGGCCCTGTGTGGTACATGTTGGTTTTCTGAATATAGGAGGATAGACATAGTTATAAAGGAGACTCTGCCGAAATTTTTATAGGATAAAACTTATTATGAACATTCGAGGATGAATGTTTCTGAGGGGGGAAGAATGTTACACCTCGTAAGATTAAGATGATAAATAAGAACGTCATTAAGGAAGTAAGATTCGGACATTGAATATAAGGAGCACTTACATATGTTAATACGAGAAATTAGTGTATAAACGGATGTTATCCCGGAATAGTTTTTCTTTAGTGCTATACATGTGACGACGAGAATTAATCATAGTAGTTGAATGTATTCCAATGGAGTTATGGAATAGTATTGTATTATAAAATTATGACATTGAGGATACGAGGCTTTATGAAATTCTCGGGGATTAAAAGAGGTGGGTTTAAGATTTATTAATTGAAGAACTTGGGGGCCAAAGTGTAATATTAAAAATCCAGAATTGTTTAATTAACCTACATACTTTTATCTTCTTCATTCAAAACTTAAAACAAACTCTCCTCTCCTCTCCTCCCCCATACCCCAGCCGAGAACCCCCCAACCCCATAGCCAAATTTGAGATTTTTATCTTCTCTTCATAGACTACATTTTTCATAAAAAATTAGAAGCAAAACAACACCAAAAACAGTGGCAAAAACAGCCACTGCTGGCCGAGACTTTAGCCCAGAAATTTTGAGATTTTTGGATGAGATTTTGGAAGAAAAACGTGTAACATTGTAGAACACTTGCATGTCAATTGGAGTTGAAGAAGTGAACAAAAAAAAGGAGAAAATTAGAAAATAGTGGGTAATTTTCGGACAAGGCAGTGACAAACTGTGGGGGCTGTTTTGGGACGAATTTGAGGTATAAAATTCTTCTTTCCATGATATAATTGGAATGAATGTTGTTATAATTAAGGTAATGAATTTATATTAAGGAAAAATTGGAATTTAAGCATTGCATGTGACAATTTTGGACTAGTTGCCGATTTGGGACAGATTTTGGTGTTATTGGATTTGTTGGTTATTATTGTTATTATTGTCACTAATTGCATGATGAAATTGAAAGGAAACATTGATATTTAGTTGGAATTAGTTATATGGAAGTATTGAAATACGAAATTGGATTTTAGGAATTAAGATAAGAGTTATGGAATTATGACATGTTGTGGCCAAGAACTTGCATGAAATTGTTGGACATGTTGTGATGTATATGGACTATTTTATGGACTATTTTGTGGACTATTTTTAATGTGGATTAAGAGGCTAAATTTACATGAGAAGTGGGTGTGTAAATCCCCTTTGTTGTTGTTTTGGTTGTGCCCTTAATTGGTGCTTGGTTATTGATGTTATTAGCCTCGTTTGGAAGTTGTGAAAACATGTATAATCAAGGGAAGTGCTGCCCAAATTTTTATAGAATAGGAAGTCGTTATTCGATATAAAGTATGCTAGTGATCATAGAATTGACGAACGTATTACCATTATTATAGGTTGAAGTTCTAAAACGAGACGTACTCTAATATTGAGTTGATTAGTTCATCTAAGAGGTATGTGAACTATTCCTTCTTTCTTTGGCATGATTTTTATTTAATGAAGGTACGGCGGACGTACATGATTCTTATACAGTTTAATTCCTAAAGATGTTAGTTATGAGAAGTGCCTATGATTTTTCAGTAAAGAGTTTATTATGACATTATTATAATGATTTTATCGGGAGTCAAATGAAAATTTTGATTGCATATGGTTACTCATGAAATCTACTCGTGCTAAGTGTTATTACTTCACTTCACCGAGTCCCGGGTCGGGTTATGTTCGTGCACAGCCTTGCATTTTTCATTGAGTCCCAGAATGGGCCGGGTTACGATATGACTTTACCGAGTCCCAGAATGGGCCGGGTTACGATATGACTTTACCGAGTCCCATAATGGGTCGGGTTATGATATGACTTTACAGAGTTCCAGAATGGGCCGGGTTATGATATGACTTCACCGAGTCCCAATATGGGTCGGGTTACGATATGATTCCACCGAGTCCCGCATTAGTGGGCCGGGTTACGTTACAGGTATATATATGTATATGGACAAGCATTCATGTTTTCTTGACTTGACTCTCATTTTTATAAGGCACAACTGACTTTTATTGTTTATGGCACAGTTTGATTTGGATCCTGATTTTTATACTGACCTCTTGTAATCCATTAGATACTTATGATCTCATTTGCAGTATTTCATGTTCACATACTCAGTACATTATTTCGTACTGACCCCCTTTCCTTGGAGGGCTGCGTTCATGCCCGCAGGTACATGTGCTCAGTTTGGTGACCCTCCGGTTTAGGTTCCTGCGCAGCTGTTTGGAAAGCTCCTTTGATCCAGAGCTTTACCATTTTTGGTACAGAACCCCATCATTTTGATTTATGTATATTTAGGGGCACGACGGGGCCCTGTTCCGTCATATGTCGTTGTCCTTATTATTGAGGTCTGTAGACAATTGTGGGTTGTACTTATGTAAGGGTTATAACTCTGTTTTGGTCAGTCATGCTATTGTACTCTGTGTTGGGGTGTCCCCGTGTATATATAATATTATCTAGAGGCGGCCTTGTCGGCTTGCCTGTTGTATTGTGTTGGCTAGTTGTGACTCCTTAGGAGGCAGGTACATTCGGGTGTAAAGGCAGCCTTGTCAGCTTGCCTACCCTGGCATATGTTGTTATTGCAGCGTTATGCTACCGGATTTCAGACTCATTAGGTGTTAGTTGGATTATGTGTGACAGGTCCGGATAATGACGTCATTAGGGCGGTTAGTCGCGGCCCATCGGGTCGGGTCGTGACAGTCTTGATGCTTTTCGATTCCCAATATAAGAGAGAATTCATTTACATTTAGCTCCAAAGGGGTATCACTCGATTTTTATTACAGTTGGCCACCTATCACTTCTTTGGGGTGGTTTTTCTCTGTGACTCCTGTTGTTTCATAGTACACGACCCTATGATCCATTATTTTCCTGCTCTTTACCTTCGATCTTCTTGCTTCTCACAATATCTCAAGTTCGTATATTTATTTGGTGATGCTAGGTATTCTAAGATAGACTCATTATTCTGTAATTATACTCAATATTTGTTCGATTATCCTTTCTCAACTTGTATCATCACTTGATTAATTTCTTTATCCTCCATGTTCCCTTAAATACTAAAACCAAGATGTTTTTCCTGTCTATTATATTTCCTCTTTTGTCGACTTTATTTCTTGAGGGTCTACCATATTTACTGGCTCTGGGCTTATGATCTTCCATAATTAGCATTCCCTTCATGCTAGGAGCACACACTCACTTTTTATAGCTCCAAGATTCTTGTGGTCCTTCGTTTGTTAGGTATATTATGCACTTGTTTCCTTGAAGAAAACCTTGATACATTCGTGTTATCTTCCAATATCATTCATGCTAGGAGTCATCCCCTCTCCTTGTTCACTGATGGTCTTACTTTTGCAAGGTGTTGATCCATCAGGTTCCCCTCGTACTTACCATATTTTAGACAACATTGTCATCTTTGTTCCTCGATTTGTCTTATTTTGTATTGATGTCCTTAACTTTATGATCATATTATTCTTCTTCTTGGGAGGTCTCCAGTTCATTCGGCCGTCAAAGTGCTGTCATCACCTATTCGTTCACTTCTTGCTTCCTTGTTCTTATACTTTAGCTCTTTTCCTTACTACTTGTCTTAGACTATTCTTAATTACCTCATCGTATACTCACATAAGATTTTCTTACTGTCACTCATATGTCCTTAGATGTCTTATCGATATTAGCGGTGAAAATAATGTTTGACATGTTCAAATTTAAATTGTGAGTGGACTCAATCCTTATTGTTGATTCAAATTTCCTCCCTTAAATTGGTATTAGAATCCTTCTCAATTCGACATGCATTAAACTAGCTTAGATATTACCAATTGGAATTTCTTCAAAGATTCCTCGTTTTAGCACACTTTTGGTATCGTCATTTGCGGACGTCATAACCTAGATCATTAGCTCTAAAAGTTTAAATACCACTCCTTTACTTACACCCTTATTATTTACTAGTATTCTTGTTACCTGGAAATCTCACTCAAACTCCTTTATTGTCGTCCTTACTATTTCCAGTTTTCCCCTAATATATTTGGGTGAGATATATTCTTCGACTTTGTTAAGTTATCATAATGCTTTTACTTGTGTCCACCAGACATCCATTTAGCATTGTCGCCTCTTCTCTATCAGTCATACTTTCATCACAAATTATTTTGACTTAGTGTTGAGAATCCTATTGTCTTTCCTGATGAAGAAAGTATATTGCTTGCCTTTAATTAACAATTCTCCTTCCGTTCGACGGTTCTTTCTACATGGTTTATCCTTGTGGAGAGATTGGTATTACTAACTTATGTATAACTTTCCGCATCCCTTTTCTTTCTTCAACTGCTTTCTGAACAAAGTTGTAGGTAACTTATTCTTGGAAATCCATCTTTCTTTATTACTCTTCTGGAGTTTTCCTAAATTCTTTGGACTCGTGAATTCCTCCTTTCTAAGTCACATGTTCATTTACTCTCTGAGTCTTATTATTGCTCACGCTACATGATCTAAGGGTGTTGGGTACATATATAGTTAATAACTAGTTAATTCCTATATCATTTTGCTTAGAACCTTGAATATAATGACGATTTCACTTACCACCTTCCATTCTATCATAGATTCACAATCTATATATGCCTGGTATGCCATACTTGTTATATTAAAATAACCGACCGATTATAGGTATAGGCGCATCTATTCTTAGTAAAATTATCAACATAACTGATTGATTGTACGATTTTAGGTAATATCGGGACCGGCTAGTCTCCCTGACTCAACCTCGGGCAACTATACACTCTATGGCTCCTGTTCCCATACCAATAACATCCCTCAAGATCACCTAGGCATCGCCCATAATGCACATGTCAACTGATGGCACAGTGACTGAAATCTCTTGGGGCATTCTATGGCCCTATGGCCTAAAGCTCAACATCCAGAACATAGCTCGATATCGAATAAGCATGCTCCGTCATTCCTCCTTCCACATTATTGACAGTGGGGTGTAATACTCCCAACACCTTCTTGGGCTTGTCTGATTTTTATCTGGGAGATTCGATCTGACACCTCCTTCAATATCAATTTTTCAGCACATGCGTCCATTCTAAACCTTCTGGTCTGTCTACGGTTACTTCTTCCTTGTTTCTACTTGTCAGGGATGAACCTTGATTAACTGACTTCCATAATATTGGGCTTCTCAATCTCTCTAAAAGTCTATCATGTGGGGTTATCTGAACATGACCCTGGTATGGAAAGATAACCGGGGGTGATGTGGCATACATAGGACCACTCACAACCCAACGCAAATGGAAACAATTATTGCACTGATATCCTCTGTATTGTACTGGCCTTCTTATAATCTGGCACTACGACTAGAATCGATGGCACTCAGAAGGGTGATTCCTCTGGGATCTCAGATAGGTCATCTTCCTTATATGAATCCTCAGATGGATCTTCCTCCATAGACAGTTCCTCATCCATGGATGAGTCTTATTCCATTGAATAACTTACATTCTTATCCGCTGACTTTATATCCCTAGGATTCATACTGGCGGATGGTTATTGGCTAGTACATTCTCCCGCATTTTGATCCAATTCTTGCTATCAGTACTTCCCATAGATCTCGACATTATTGAAAACGAAGATCAAGATGAAAAGATAGGGATTTAGTGCCTTATGACTTTGCTTCTATCGCATGATCTAGATTTTCAAGAAATGTAACATCGTAAATGCACTGTAGCTTCCTGTTTGTAAGTGTGGTGCGCAACACACCCATAAATAAGACTCTTCTAAACACGGCTTGTAGACATCCCTAGGACTGACCTGCTCCAATACCATTTTTTTACACCTTAACCTTGGGGTGTGGCCGACACCAGTGCCCTAAGGCCCGAGCATACCGATCTTGATATCTGTGACATGTACACTTACCAGGGGCCGACGAGGCCTCTGATATGTACTCAATTGAATAAGGACAAATCACCTTCACTCATAAAAGGCCCAAACCATACATATATATAATAAGGTCGACAAGGCTGACATAAGCATAATAAATCTACTGGAGAGGCCGACGAGGCCACACACGACTATTACACATACTCAACTATATACAAGCCTCTAAGGAATATACTGACAATAACTAGTCGGGACAGGTCCTCGCCATACCCAACTATATACATATCCATCATACCTATCAGCTTACTATATAAATCCGGAAGATCGGAGCATGACGACATTCAGCTGAGTCGAGTCCTACTGTGAGAAACACATCTGCATCTCTATCTGGACCTGCGGCATAAAACAAAGTGTCCTCAGAAAAGGGACATCAGTACGAAATAATGTACTGAGTATGTAAAGTATGAATAACAATATGAATCTGTAAACTGTAAGAAAAATCATAAATGCCATATGAAGCGATAATATGTAAATAGAAGCATAAGCAACTTGGACGCCATATGAGGTATATAATGAAACTCTAAAATTCAAACACAACCGGTATAGAGTATGCCTTTACTGTATAAATTATCCTCATTTTATTGTGCGAGGTGTATGACATATCACTACCCTCAGGTATATTACGAGATGTATGTATGGGTATGCATTGCAATGTGCACACTAATTCATGTATGTGTTGCATAATGTGCAACCCGATCCAATATATATATACATATATTCTGGAACGTGCAACCCAATCCAATATATGTATATGTTGCGGAATGTGCAACCCGATCCAATATATGTATATGTTGTGGAACGTGCAACCGATCCAATATATGTATATGTTGCGGAACGTACGACCCGATCCAATATATATATATCAGGATGATATGAATGATATTAGATGCTAACAAAAATATACCAACATCAATGGGACTCGTATCCATAGAAATATCTCGTACTTCCTGTCTGAATATGTAACGAAATTCAGTATAAAGATATTGAGGAAAAAGGGTATAAGTTGTTCCTGTATCCACAATGACCCCACTCATCATGTCATCGTCAAAATTCTGCAAAGATGTTCAATGGAATTTCCTTGTCATTAATAAAAACTTTATAAAGGTTGACAAAATAATATGAAGGATATTTGAAATTTGGTAATAGCTCTGCTGATGTTGTTTTTTTAAAGGGTGTTGTGTGGAAGCTAATTGTTGATCCTTTTCCGGAGAATAATCGCGGTAAACACATGGACATTATGTCCGCCTCAAATTGCGTTGGTAAAGAATTTCCACCCTGTGGACAATAGACTATGATAACCATGGCTAGTTGACCTCTTTTGGAACTCATAACTCTTAGACTTTGCCTTGACACGACTCTTAGTCAACTCGATGATTAACTCTTTAGAATGCTTCTTTTTTAAGACATATGATAAGACTAGTAAGCAACAACAAGAATCATGAGAATATGAATAAACAGTGAACACTTCTAAATAGTAGACTTTGATAGACAATAGAGTGAAGTTCTCAACGTTTCTTTTCGGAAATGATAATTCTTTGGATTCATGCTTTTGAAAGAAAGGGATAGTCATACATACCTGGTTCTTGTCGCTATAGTCGTTTTACAAGTCCTCGATCCTCTTACGCATAATCCTATACATCATACAAGGAATTTAATATCAATATCAATTTCAAATTCCGTAGAAACTTTATTTAGGTAACTTATCGACAACCTTGAACACCTAGGGTTATTAGACTCATTTACAAGGAAATACTTATGAAAGTCACTCCCATGGTTCAATAAAAAATACAATTCCCATCGAAACACATTTAGGCGTTCTTCGACAATTTTACCATATATGATTCCCTTAAGCTTTTCTTAGACGAAAAAATATTATGTGATTCAACTTCACAATCCTTCAAACTGAGCTTTCCTTAATCCATAACATACATAATCAATTCCATCATCCAATTCAACTTGTTGTAATCACTAAGGAGCAGAATTGTTGGTCCGAAAATTGATCAAGGTCGGGTACTATTGGTCTCAGATAGAGGAAGACACAAAGAACTTCATCCAAAAATGTGATGAATCTAAAAGGCATGCACCGATGATTCGTCAACCGACAAAATTAATGCATCCAGTTTTGTCACCATTGCCATTTATGAAATGGGGAAAGGATATTATGGGGCCACTCCCATAGGTACCCCGAAAGGTACGCTTTATTTTTTTATGACTGACTATTTTTCTAAGTGGGTTGAAGCAAAGGAATTTAAAAAGGTTAGAGAGAAGGAAGTCACTGATTTCATTTGGGATCACATCGTTTGTCGGTTCGGCATACTAATGCAGATTACTTGTGATAACGGCCGTTAGTTCGTTGGGAAGAAAGTAAATGACTTTCTTGAAGGATTGAAAAATCAAGAAGATAATGTCGACTCCGTACCATCCGAATGTAAATTGGCTAGCAAAGTCAACAAACAAGACAATCATTCAGAACCTGAAGAAAATATTTAAAAAATCAAAAGGCAAGTGGAGAGAAATTTTACCGAAGTTGTTATGGGCATATAGAACAATGCCAAAATCAAGAACCGGGGAGACACCATTCTCTTATGTTTACGATGCAGAAGCATTAATTCCAATGGAAGTAGGTGAACCAAGCTTAAGGTGTAGCCTTGCATCCAAAGAATCAAACAACGAAGCTATGTCCGTCAAGCTTGACTTAACGGATGAATATCATGAGTTAGCATTACTACGGTTAGTGGTTCAAAACCAGAGGATATGAAGATACTACAATCGGAGGACTAATCATAGGCATTTTCAAGTAAGGGACATGGTTCTACGAAAAGAAACCCTCAACACCAAAATTCCAACGAAGGGAAATTGGGCCTAAACTGGAAAGGTCCCTAGAAAGTGTTAGGAATAACCGGTAAACGCTCGAGTAACAATTGGAAGTCAAAGATGTTTAGAAATTTCCAAACATCTGGAACATTGCACACTTGAATCGACATTATTGCTAAGGTATGTGTTGAAATAATTATTTAAACTTTATTTGTTTTGATATTACTAACTTTTGCAGGGAGAAAGTCAGAGTCGTCATGAAAAGACCGGAGTTAGAATTAGATCTAAAAACACGTGTTGCACTCTTTTCCCTTAGCATGATTTTTATCCCGAAAAGGGTTTTTCCGGAATTTGTTTTAACGAGGCAACAATGTAAAGCTTGTTACTAAATAGTTAAAGATTGGACAAGGACACTAGGCACTGGGGAGTGCCCGGTAGTGAAAACAATTAGTGTTTGAATTCTCATACTTTGAATACAAATACTATGGGACTGCCACATCCTCGGTAAAGAAGTTCAGAGTGAAGAAATTCACAGCTATGAAAAAATTTGAAATTATGAAGAAATTCAAAGTTTTTTTAAGTTTTTAGGGTTATGAACATTTGTAAGGGTTAAAAGATCGAATGAATCTTTCCCAAGTAGTATTAATGCTACGACAAATCATGTAAAGGAAAAATGATCGAATGAATCTTGCCCAGTCGTTTGACCGAAGCAAAATTGAAATTACACTCTATCCAAAATTTGTCTCGGAAGTTTATCTACATATGCTTGTCCCCGGACAATTGATAAAATCATTAGGCTTACGATCTAACAAATTTGTTAAGTCTTTAATTGAGAATTGTCATCATAAAAGCATCCGGAACAAAAATAAGTAATGTTCCAAATGCATGCTTCTAAGGCACTGAATCAAATGAATCTAGCCTATTCTTAAAGGCACTTGAGTTGTCTAAAAGTTAGTAATAGATGAAGCTCCAACACTCATGCTCAAAATGAATAAGAGACGTCTTATTCATGATTATAAAAATAAGTTTCTTATATTTAGTCATTAAATGACCTAAAACATGAAGGAATTGCCCGGTATAAAGCAAACTAAAGTAAAAGTTTGTATTCAAAAACAGATTTACTATTTAAGATCGGGAGAACTTTCATCCGGATCGACAAAAACTAAGTGATGATTTTTTTAAATAGAACTCCAAAGTTGGAGGAAATTATCCCAAATCGAGTTAAAGTTTTATTTGGTTAAATTATTGAAAACAAGAAAGCAATAACAGATGTTGAAAGTTAGAAAACATGGATAAGGCATAAAGGAAATAAAAGGGGAAAAATATAAAAAGCTATGTAAGCCTAAAGTTCAGTCGGACTCAGATTCAGAGTCCTTATGGTCATCTTCGGAGCGGTCTCCATTTAGCTTTCGGTAGGCCCTGATCTTAAGGCATTTTTCCTCGGCAAACTTATCATCTATCTCCGAGATCCCATCTTGAGCCTGCTCTAAGGTGAATCTCCAGACATTCCATGTTATTTGCTCGATCTTTAGCACTATCCGGGCCACCTCGACCTCCACATCGACCAGAGCTTGGTCTCGTTCGGCCAAGGCTTGAGTGATATGGGCCGACATTGTTGCATTTCCTTTGGGCAGAAGCCTCGAGCTCATTTCTCAACCCTTCGATGGTTTGAGCTTATTTGTTGGCCTGATCATGAACCACCTTTAGTGCAGCTTATTCGGCAACTCTCGCTACATCAATCTCCACAAGCTCGGTATTGAGGCGATCAATTTCAACATTAAGGAAATTTTCCTTCTGCGCAAGGTAATGCCGGACCTCTTCTTGATCTTCGAGCTCTTGGGTTAAGGCATGTGCATCATTGTATAGTTTATCATTTTCCTTGTCCAAAGACTTGTTTTCTTCACTGGTGAGCTCGAGGTCATTCACAGCTCAGAGGTAATCGCCTTTGACCCAGTTCAATTCTGCCTTAATAGCGGGCAAATCACCGGCCTACAACAGTTGGGCTTCTTTCTGTTCAATGACCCCTTTGAGATGTCAAATCTCTTGGTCTTGGGCATCAAGTTGTGCCCTGAGATGGTTCCGCCTACTCAAAACTAATAGGGGATGCCTCTTTGAGATGACAAAGCTCCCCACTAGACATTTTTGCTCATTTTAAAGCATTGAAAAGAATAACAGGAAACTCCCTTCTTTTTATTGCGATGTCATTTTGGCATTGGGGCCGCCGCTAGCGATTATAAATGATATGATATACACAATTTAATTATCATCCATACTTTGGATGAAGCCTTTGCTGACTAAAAAAGAAGACTGAAAAAATGAGTTCTAAGTTCGAGTTAGGACATATAAACAAAAACAAATTACAAGTATAAGATCAAGTAGGTAAGGAGTTTACATACTCGGTTGGAAGCATACATGCACTCGTTGAAGAGACACTGCCAAGATACATTCTTCATTTTCTCCCTGTTGGACTCCAATATCAAAGGCCTCAAATAGCAAGCAACCTCGACTGGTCGAGATAGGAAATTAGTGTCCTCGGGGAAAGAGAGGGTTGCAGTTCTCACTTTCCTCGGATCCACAGTCGAGGCTAGAAAGTCATTCACAAGTTTGGAACAAGAGCTGGCATAATTCTTTGAAGTTCGAGAGAATTTGGGAAGTTTTTTTAGAATGGGTAAATGGTCAAACTCGGAGGTGTTCGCCGGTGGTGCTGAGTTTGGAGAGGTTCCAGCTTTATTAAAGAAGCGGTCAAAATATTCTTGCCTAAAATTTTCGGTCGGTTGTTGATAGATGAGGAGTTGAAGTTCTTGTTTTTTTACAATGACTCCTCATTTGTGGCGTCATCATCATCCTCGATGATGATAGGAACTAGCTCGGCAGCCGGTGGCATGGTGGCAGAAACTGATGCGGCACCGGATGTTGGCACAGCAGCTTCGCAAGAAATATTTACATTATCTTCGATAGGGATATCCTCTACCAGAGTGGTGGTAGTTTTCCTCACCCAAACATCATCTGGAGAGATGCCGATGTTCTGAATCCCGGAAGAACCACCCACTTTCGAAGTTTTTTTCCTCTTTGAAGCAGTCGAGGGTGACTTTGGAGGCTTTGAGGATTTGGACTTGGTGGATTTCTTTTTCTTTGGTACCGCGGAAATACAGTGAGATAATGCGGACGGATCGAGTACCAAATTAGGGACAGTTGGAGCAGCTAAAGGGTTGGTGCTTAGGTTCGAAGTGCCCTTCGGTAAACCTGGGTGTTTGGAAAAAAGAAGAAGTAAACATATGTATAAGATTAATTATGAAACAAGAAAAAAAAAGTACAGTATATACTAACCGTGATTTTCTACCCATCGATTTTTGGAAAGCACTTTCCATGTCCACTCTCTATGTGGATAAGTTCTAATGATTTTATCGACCCATGTGTGGAGGTTGTCCACATGATATGAAATCCAATGGACAGCGAAAAGGTGGCAAATAAAAAAAATGCAAGTTATCAAAATTGTAAGTTAAACGATAGAAAGGGAAAAAGTTTTTGATACTTATGGTTCATATTCCACTCCTCCGGGAAAGGCATGAACCTAGCCGGAATAATTTTAGTAATAGGAACCGCAATAAAATGTTCCATCCAACCCCAGTCTCGATTTTCATCGATGCTGGAGAGGATGGGGAATTTGCCTCATTTTGAGATCTGAACGATCCCGCCACAGAAGAATCTTGGAACGTATAAATGGATCAGATGATCCAAAGTAAATATTTCATCGTCCAAGTTGTCTAGGAATCGGAGGCAAGTAACAACCCTCCATACACATGGGCCAATTTGTTCAAGACACAAATTATAAATCGTGCACATCTCGAGGATTACATTGTCAATTGGAGGGACGAACTTAAAGTTGAAAGGGTAGGTGTATACATTGGAGTACCCAGATCTGAAGGTAGTAATATCTTCGTCTGGGCCGAGTATAATAATTCCAGAGAGACCGGTCCAACCACAATCATTTTGGACTGTGTCAAGGTCGGAGGCACTAATGAAGGTCGGTCAGGTCTTAGCTTCTTCACCCCGGTCGGATTTCAAAGAGGTAGTGGAAATAGGAAATTCGTCGTCAAAATGAAAAGTAGATTAAAGCATATCGTATGCTCTGGGTTCAGCGGCGGTCTGAGCTTCAAATGTTTTGCCGATGTCGGTCGCTTCATCAGTAGCCGGCGGTGGAGATGTTACCAGAGAGAATTGTCTAAAGGAAGATCGGGTGGTTTTAGCCATGGTGATGAAGGTTTAAAGGCTTGAAGTTATGAAGATATGAAGATTTAAAGGTGTGAAGTTATGGATATATGAATAATTTAAGGTATAGAGATAAGAAGGTATGAAGATTTAAAGATTGGATATTTGAAGGATTAAAGATTTGAATTTTTTTTAGCAGAAGGTAAATATTGTGAGAGAAAAGAAGAAGGGGTTTTATAGGGGGCATGGTCATCATTACAAAATGTTTTGATTCATGAACCGAAGTGATGGGTCAATCAGAAGGTGACACGTTTCTAAGGTTGCAGAGTGATAAGATGTGAGTGAGATTTTGGAGAATTGGAAGTGTATCATTTTTCCGCCTATTTTTGAGTAATTTGAAAAGAAGTTTGCAAAAGAAGACACCGAACAAATCATATTCACTTACCAACACTTCGGTAAACTTTGATCCGGAAAGTGTACGGACTATTTGTAAATGGTGAAAATCGGCACGACACGTGGCAAGGTTTTTGTATGGAGTTCGAGGGAGGCGGCAGAGTTTTGTATCGGATGGAGTTGCATCAAGTTGAGTCATAGTATCACAAGACCAGGTAGTGATCGAACCAATTCGAACCGAACAGAGAATCAGAGGAGCTCAACGCTTACCCATTTCGAATATAGCGTCAGCCGTTACTCCTTGTTCATTAAGCGACCATTATTGTCATTTAATTGTATTAAATTGGAGAATAATTCTCAGGCAAAAATGCCTTGTACTCACAGCTATAAAAGGAGTCCAACATTCATGTTCGTATGATATCTCCTTTTCATTATTCATACTTGCACAATTTACTTACATCAATTACAGCTCCAAATTCTCATCGTTGGTTCAGACCCGAAGCAAATCAGCTAAGGATCGGACCTAATTCATTGAACAGTTTTCAATCAAGATCATATCATTCCAGGCTAATCTTCCTGCTTGTTATTTTCAATTACTTGCTTATTGTTAATTGTTTATTATTCTTTATTATGAATCAATTCACGTATCCTTAAAATCACTTACAAATTCAATTGTACATTTTTGGGGAAAACATGCTCCAAATATTTCTTTAGTCCTAGTAGGATATAACTATATAAGGTGTTTCTCAAGAAATAACACAAAATAATGTGAGATAAGTCATGAGATGTATCTTTGTAATATAACATTTAACAATAAATATAATACAATTGCCTAAAATAAATATTACTAATTAATAAGTTATAATTGAAATAAACATAATCTAAATATACTAAGTCGTGCAAAAATAAGTACAACTAATAAGTACTATTAATTACATGACTAAACACTAAAGAAAAATAATAAAACTGAGTTCTATATTTTAACTGTCTAAACCAATGCAAAATTAAAAAGTAGATATTCAACACTATTGTCGTTTCTAATGTTGAAATGACTTTCTTTTTGTTGCCATTAGTATTTATTTGATTTGATTTGAGGTTTATTTGAGTTAATAATATTTATGAGCTATATAACTTATTAGACCATTCAAAAAATCTAAATTCAAACGTGAAATAATATGTTAAAAGACAAACTATGAAAAAGTTTAAGAAATATTTATGAAGTATATTAAATGTGATGCCGGGTACTTGGTTTGATTTTGATTTGATTTTTTAAAATTATATAAAAGCAACCCAAATCAATTATGATCGGATTGTTTTTTCAATATCAAACTAAACAATAATCAAGTCTTTTTTTTATTATTTAACTCGAATTATAGTCGACTTGTGGGATTTATCAATTTTCTTTGCAAACCTCTAGTCCTCGTGCGTATTGATGCTTGCAGGGCTACTTGTATCGTTTTTTGCTATGTGTTAGTTGAGTATCACGTATCTTATTTCTACAAAAAGGATGTTTACTTGAGCATTAGACGTTACTGTAAGTTGCAAAACAATGTCAAAGTAATTTGCTTTTAGTAGATTCTAATTCTTCCTCTTAAAGAATATTCTTCCTCTTAAAGAATTTGTTTTATTTCACCTATTTGTTTTCCCAACGTTAGACTTACAGCTTTCGTGTTGAATTATTGGTTGAGATTGTTAAGAGTCCCACATCGGATATGGAATGAGAACATGAACTTCTTATATGGACTTGGACAATCATCACCCTACAAGTTAGCTTTTGGGGTTGAGTTAGACCCAATATTCATTCTTTACATGGTATCAGAGACAGACTTATTTCAACTCTTTGTTCACCGATGTTGGCACCCAAATTATATTATCTACGCTCCAGTTAACAAAGTCTGGACGTGCGGGGAGTGTTAAGAGTCGCACATCGGATATGGAATGAGAACATAGAGTGTCGCACATCGGATATGGAATGAGAACATAGAGTCCTTATATGAATTTGGACAATCATCACCTTACAAGCTAGCTTTTGGGGTTGAGTTAGTCAAATATCCATTCTTTACGGTGATCATTTATTATAACTTTGCACAATTTTCTATATTGAATATCAGCAAAGTAATGGTATTAAGAAATTATTATGTGAGCTTATCAAAGATGCGAGGCGGTTAGTCGGCCGATTAACCACTTTATGTATAGATTAAGCTTTTCTAGTTAATAAATCAAATAGTAATTTACAACATTAAAAATATTTAGTTCCTAATTGTCAACCATCAAGACTTGGCCTTGTCCATTGCACTGGAGCCACTTTGCGCCAACTTCCAGTTTATAATAGTCACTACTATAATAAGTTAAGAAATATTAGAGATGAAGGGAGAAAGAAAAGGTCAAAAAAGATTAACAGAACGTTTAGATTAACCGGTTGTAAATAGCTGATAAGCTTTAAGTGTTAAAAAATATATTCAAGTGCTTAAATTAATTTTATAAATAAATAATTACGTGTTTGGATAGAAAAGTACTGAAACTGTTAATAAACAGTTGATGTATTTGATAAATAAATGTTCATAAATTGTTCTTTGGTTAGAATGACTAAAATATTCTTAAAATTTTTGTAAGAAAATTATAAATTTAGAAGTATTTGTGTATAGAAAAGGAGGAATGAAGATGCATAGAAAAGGGAAGTTAGGAGTTTTGATTACGAAAACTATTTGAGTACATAAATTTATTAATAATAAAATAGTAATATATTTGATCAAATCAAAAGTTTCTATAAAATAAAATAAAAAGCCATAAGTTGAAGATGGGTACTTATGACTTGAAACTGATTTTGACATATGGGCACTTTAAATTCTACCAATCGCTTGATTTTCATGATTTTGACCAGCTTATATCAACCTTTACATTTACAAGAATGTAAGTAATTATATTGTGGCCGTCATAAACTTGGATGTGTGATTGTTTCATAGGAGTACTTTTGCAATGGCACCCAATTTCAAAATTCAAGTTTTCTGTTATTCGTGTGATCTCCTTGTCGGTCCAAAATAAATTGACAGAGACGATTTTTGAATTGATTTTTTTTTAAATAGCGTATAAGTTAAAAGTTAAAAATTAAAAGTTAAAAGTTAAAAGTTAAAAGTTAAAAGTCAAAAGTTAATTTTACTTAATTTTTTATTTTTAGCTTATTTTTGTAGGAGTACTTTTTTTTACTTAAAATTAAATATTTAAAAGCACTTTTTTTTTTTTCAAACACCTCAAAAAATAAAAAAAAATACTTATTTACGTAGAAAAACATGAATGGTAGAATCCAATTATAATATTTGCTCAGGAAAAGGTGATCCAAGGTTTTTGTTATTTCTAAATAGACTCTTGTGGTCCGATTTTTTTATGAATCTCACACATAACAGAAGCTTAGTGCACTAGAATGCCGTTTTAGTGTCGTAGCAAAACCTCGGACCGTATCCGAGATTTTTGTTTACAAACGAACAATTACAGAAAATATAAACAAGGAAATCTAGTGTGAACCAAGCTGACCCCATCAGTGTCCACCGAGAAGAAAATCATCTCTACTGGCATTATGGTCCCACTCCCAACCAACCCAAATAAATCAAGAAAAAACAAATATAATGATTCTGATTATTTGATTAGCTTTTTTTCTTTATTTGGAATGTGGAAAACTAACCACCAAGACAAAAATAAAAAGCAAAATAATAAAATGAACAGCCGAATCCTACTTTCATAAAGAGGTTGTTAAACTTCTATTTTCAATATACAATTGAGCTTAATTTGAAGCATATTCTTTGTTCTTCTTTGATAAGTTGTTTAAACTAAGCCCGTCAAGTGGGTCACACCTGGCTGGTGTACGATTTTGTTGGGTGCAAAGCACATAAGCAAGGCACAACGGAAGTTTAAAAGTTTTATTTTTTACTTACCCCAACAATAATTTATGGTATGGTTATACAATAATGAAACTTGTAACATAAAACATTTACCTACAAGTTATAATAATCTGAAATTTTTATCAACTGTGAGGTGCACACGCGATTGCCCTTCCAATTGCAAGCTCCAAGCTTCAATGTATTTCTCTTTCGGAAAGCTAGGAAATCCGGCAGAGGTTCGAGAGAGTATTTGATTCTAAGTCTCTAAGGCTTAGAATGTTTTCAGAAAATGGTGTGTAGAATAATGAGGTGAATGCCTCTATTTATAGTTGAAAATAGGTCAAACCCGGATTAGGGTTTGACTTTGGGCCTGACCCAAAAATCGAGGCAGAGGCGCTGCTGCCCTAGGGTATGGGCGTCGCGGCGATCGACTTTATTTTTCATGCATCCTACAGAGTTGATTATTCTATGTTTTAGTGTTTGTTGCATTCTGATTGTGAGAAGGTCTTTGTGTGTTGGACAATCCATCACCTTGAGAGCTTTCAGGAATGTCATTTTCATGTATTTCCTTAATGGAATGATGTATAACTATTGTATCATCTTCCATTGGTTGTGTATAAGAGCCTTGCATTTTTGCATTATCTCTCACAGCACTCCCACTGGCTTAAGGGCGTACTCTAAGTACCCAATCTTTACCAGATACTCCCACTGAATCCTTGTTTAGGTCATTCGACAAGGGTTCAACTTCTGTGTTATCTTGTGGTTCTTGAATTTCTTCAAGTTCTATCTCTGTGCAACTATGTTCCTTGTAGACATATTCTTCTTCAAGGAAAGTTGCGTTCCTGGAAACTATGACCTTACGTTCTCCAGGAAGATAGAAGTAGTATCCATTAGTTTCCTTTGGATACCTCCACGAAGTAACATTTCTCACTTTTGGATTCCAACTTGTTAGTGAGCATCTTCTTAACATATGCAGGGCACCCCCAGGGTCTCATATGTTTAAGATTTGGCTTCTTGCCACACCACATCTCATATGGTGTCTTTTCTACTGACTTGGAAGGAACCCTGTTCAGAACATATATTGAGGTTTGTATAGCATATCCACAAAGGTATGTCGGTAGAGCTGAGGAGCTCATCAAGGATCGAACCATATCCAATAAAGTTCAGTTTCTCCTTTCGGCAACACCATTCATCTTAGGTGTTCCAGAAGGTGTCCACTCTGATTGGACTCCATGTAGCTTTAAGTAATCCGGAAAATCCTTGCTCAAGTATTCACCTCCTCGATCCGATCGAAGGGTCTTGATACTTGTTGCAAGTTGTTTCTTTACTTCCGACTTATACTCTTTGAACTTATCAAAAGCCTCGAATTTATGTCTCATAAGATACACATATCCATACCTCGTGAAGTCGTCAGTAAAAGTGATGAAGTATGGGAAACCTCCTTTAGCTTGAGTCGAGAATGGCCCACATACATCAGTATGGACCAACTCAAGCATCTCCTTGGCTCGCACACCTTTCCCAGAATGTGGTTTATTGGTCATCTTTCCTCTCAAGTAAGATTCGCAGTTACCATAAGACTTCAAGTCAAATGGTTCAAGGTAGTCTAACTTCCTCAACCTTGCTATCCTTGATTCGTTGATATGACCAAGTCTGCAGTGCCATAGGTAGGTACAGTTTCTATTACTTATCTTGGCTCGTTTATTTTGTACATTGAATATCTCTCGACTATAGTTTAGTGTATATAATCCATCCACAAGAGGAGCAGTTCCATATATAACTTTATCAAAAGACTGTACTTGACTGCCATTATAAATAATGAGAAAAAACCCTCCATGTCCAAAATTGGGATAGAAACGATATTCATCGTTAACGAGGGTACATAGTAGCAATCATTCAACAATAAACAATAGCCAGAAGGAAAATTTTATCTTGAAGTTTCTACGCGCTCAACATCCACTCGTGCTCCATTTCCAACGCGTAGGTCTACCTCTCTTGGTCCAACCTTCCTGCTATTAGTTAGCCCCTGCACATTTGTACAAATGTGTGAGCCACAAGCGGTATCCAATATCTAGGAATGAGAGTTATTTATAGACATACTTATTTCAATGACGTACATACCTTGTCCACCAGAGACAGAAACACCTGGTGCTTTTCCTCCTCCTGGTGTCGTGCAATCATTTTTCCAATGCCCCTTCTTGTGGCAGTTGAGTCATTCATCCTTTGCTGGATTTACCTTGTACTTCTTCACACCTCCCTTAGGCTTCATATCTGAGGGCGCAGCGACTGCTTTGCCCTTCTTCTGTCATTTTTTGCCTTTCGGCTTGGGTCGGCTAGTAGAGCTCACCATGAGCACAGCTTTGCCTTTGGAAGTGGAAGACTCAAAGGTCTTGAGCATGTTATGCAGCTCTGGCAGACTCGCCTTCATTCCATTCAAATTGAAATTCACTATGAAGTTCTCAAAAGAACGAGTGAGAGAGTTCAGGATGAGAGTGGTAGCGATATTCCTTTCAAGCTTCGTTCCAATTGAAGCAAGCCTCTCTATTAGACCTATCATCTTCAATACACGATGTGAGACCTGACCCCATTCATTGAGCTTACACTTAAAGAGTTCTATCAGTAACTCATATTCCATAGTCTGGATTGTGAGTCATAGAGACTTTTCAAGTATTCGAACATCTCATTGGGACCCATGTTCTCATGTTGTCTCTGAAGTTCCATAGACATGGAAGATAACATCACGAACTATGCTGAAGTTGCATCATCTAGGTGTTTTTGGTAACCATCCTTATCAAAAGAGGGATATTCAGCAGAGTTTGTCGCAAGGACTGTTGGGAACACCGTGTCCAACACGTATTCTATTTTCTCTTGTCTCAGCACTATTCTCAAATTCCTTAGCCAGTCAAGGTAGTTTGGTCCAGTAATTTTTTCATTTCGATCAACATTTTAAATGATAAGCTCGACATCTTTAATAATCTGAAGAATTGGATAGACTGGAAATCAAACTCAAAATCTATTTCCTATTATGCACATTCGTTTAGGCTAATCAACATGACCTTTTGTTTAATTAGCTCCCACTATTTTAACATACTTCTACGACCCCATGATAGAATACGGACCTATATTAATTGAGGTCATAATGGGCCAAGATACAAGCCTATGCTATCTCCGCGTTTGCTTTGGCTGATAACTTTAATAACTCATCTTAGTAGGTTCTAAACCAATTGCAAAACTTATTTGCAACACTTGGTTGATCAAATATTACATTTAATATTGCGTCCTTAGATTAGTCCGACACTTTGGCGCCAAGATTTGTCTAAGCAAGTCAACCCCATTACACGAATGCGTTTATGTATCTAAGCAATTTTGGCCTTTGTGAGCAAACACTATGGTGTAAATACCCACAAAAGTTAATTGTTTACCTTTAAATTAAAACACATCTATGAAAGAGTCTGGGTGCTCGTAGACTTAGAGCAAATGCTTTGGCATAAATTCTCGTATCGCCGAAAAGGATTTTGCACTCTAACAATTATAATGGACGATGCGTTTTAATTTAGACTTGTATTTAAAATTTTGGAGAACATTTTAATTCAGGGTTTTTAACCAAGATCAACTCTTTTACGCCATATCCACTATGACATCTTAATATCATGCAAACTAATGACACATGTAGTTGGGAACCGTCAACCCAATATGCATGATATAAGATGGTTTAATCAATTACTGGGTGCCGCCTGCCCAGATAGTTATAGCGGACGCTATTCTAGTAATTTAAATTTCAAATGATTTGACATTTAGCACATAAACAGTATACTTATCAAATAATTTATTGTATTAAAATAATCTTGGGTCAAACATTCTGAACTCTGATTTTTTTTCTGGACAGGTGGGGCCGCGGCGCTCCATCATGGAGTCGCGGCGCTGCAGAGGCAGAAACCTTTCGGTTTCTGCAAATGCATTAGCGTCGCGGCCTTCACCATGGAGTCGCGGTGCTTACTGTCCAGTGAGTCCAAATTTTGAAACGAAGCATTAGCGCCGTGGTGCTCCACCATTGAGCCGCGGTGCCGCCTTGAAACCCTAGCAAGCGTCTCGGCGCCCTACTATAGGGTTGTAGCACCGATGTCCTGACAAACGTTTCTGCGTTGATTTTTCAAAATCGTTCGAGCCCTAAATCCAATTTAGGGACAAAATCATAGATCTTTTATCATCGACCATCATCCGTTCTTAGTCGTGCACCATGTAATGAGTCGGACAACGCACTTTTGGCTTAGTTCGAGTTAGAGCAGAATGACTTCCTCGAGTTAACGTAGGAGATAATTTAGGGTGATATAAAAAAAGGTTAACATTCGGTCAAGACATGTAGGATTTCAAGAAGCCTCGTTTTAATCCAAGTTTATGTTTAACCTATATTATTATTTTATTCAATTGGTATATAACCATTGAACCGGCTTGGGCTCTGATACCACTGTAGGGATTTGTTGGGTTCAAAACACATAAGTAAGGCACACCAGAAGTTTAAAAATTTGTTCTTACTTACCCCAACAATTACTTCTGCCATGATTATATGACAATCAAAACCTGTAAGCTAAAGCATAAACACTTACAGGTTGTATTATCTGAAATCTTTACTAAAGGGTGGACACGCAATAGCCCTTTCGATTGCAAGCTCCAAGCTTCAATGTACTTCTCCTTCGGAAAGCTAGAAAATCTGGCAGAGGTTCGAGAGAGTGTTTAGATTCTAAGTCTCTAAGACATGGAATGATAATCTGAAAATTAGTGTGTTGAATAATGAAGAGAATGTATGTATTTATATGTGAAAATTAGGTCAAACCGGATTAGGGTTTGACCTTGGGCCTGACCCAAAAATCGAGACAGATTAGGTCATTAGTGCCGCGGCCCTAGGGTATGCCGTCGCGGCGCTTGACGTGTTCCTGCACCTTCCCGATTTATTTTCTGCACATTCTTAATTAAATCCAAAATCCAAAATCCAATTTTGACTTAATTAAAATTATCATTATTCATTTAACTATCTCGATTCTAAATTGAATATTTAATACTCTCTCAATACATCCTTAGATCGAAAAGGCAATCGACATAGTGTGACCCTACAGGCCTTCACATATCAACATTAATCAAATTAAGGTCTACGCGGAACTCCTAGACGGCGATGCAAGACGAACTCAATATGTGAAGTATATTTACACGAATCCAGTAAACTTAACCTCTATGTGGTAAGATAAAATTCTTTCATTCACGACACACCCGATCAAACTTAGGATTTGTCAAGATAAAAATTTAACTTCTTCTTTTTCTATAAATTATTATCTCTAAATTAGGGGCTTAACCATCCGAAAAATCAATTTAGCATACAATATAATTAACAATATAAATTTTAACGTGTGCGACCTACTTCAAGCAGTGATTCAATTTCCAAAGTTGGAGAAAATAATAAAAGAATTTTGCATTTTTTACTATGGATGTGGAATGATAAAGGACCAATAAACCTTGGCATGTTATGAAAATAATATTATATTTGGTTAAAAGCAGATAGGTCGTGCCTCGGATTCTCACATTTTTGGGATTTCATTTGACTCGTGGGGACATTTCCTTGTAACTTACTTAACATAGTAACTAATAAGTCCCCTTCGCAAGGATTACTATTACGATTTCAATATTATATCCTTAAAAGCATCGAGTATGACATATATATTACTATGTGTTAATAATCCAGAAAATGAGGGAAAAGAAAGAAAATAATTGAACTACTTAGTTACTGATATTTAATTTTTAGAAAAGAAAAAGACAAGATACGAAAGCTCGTCGACGGGACTTTAAATTTATGAAGTGAGCAGTGTGGTAAATTATTAAGAATCACACATTATACTAGTAACCTTTTAGTTTAATGAAATATTCAATGATTGAGAGTTAAAGACAAAGGGATGCAACAGCACAAAAACACTTGTTTACAAAAAAACCTATGACGCGTACTTGGAAGGCTTTTATGTTTGGGTCAAGTCACAATGATTATACATATTCAACTTCACTATTTTGTTACATTTTCTATGTACCTTTACACAAGTGCTTTAACTTCACTCATAGATTTATTTGAATTCATAGAAACCAATAATCACATGCATGAAGTAACTATGCTTGTTTACCCCCAAAAAAAGGTACCGTTAAATTTATAAGTAATTTTAAGAATATGTGGGTTGATTTATAAGATAAGATGATAATCAGTTAATAATAAGTACGTAAATGAAAGAAACATGTAAGAAAATTAGCCTGAAATGTTGTAAACTTGAATGAATCTTCTCAGAAAGATTGGTCTGGGCCTTAGCTAATGATTATATTCTTTATAAGATTGAGCGTACAAGCGTAAATAATGAGAATTTGATGTCCTTCCAACATGAAGGTTGGACTCTTTTTATAGCAATGAAAGTAGGGCATTGATTCCCGAGAATCTCTCTACAATTAAGTGTAATTAAAGCTAATAATATCCTCTTAATGACAAAAGAGTAACGGCTGGCGCCATATCCAGAACAGGTATATGTTGGGTGCCTCCAGTACTTCATCCGGTGTCAACTGACTCGGTTGAACCTGAACTCATCTTCAACTTCCGTCTTCCCCTGGAGTCACTATTATCCAACTCAGAACTCAACTGTCTACCTCGAACTTCTCATTCAAACCTTTCCACGCGTCATGTTGGATTTCACCATATACAGATAGTCCCCACACTTTCCGAATTAAAGTTCACCGAAGTAACAGGAAGTGGAAATGATTTATCCGTTGTCTTCTCTTGGAAGTTTCTTTTCAAACTACTCTGAAATGAGCAGAAAAATGAAATGTTTCCTCTTCTCCAAACTCTGACTCACGTCTCATCTTCCTACAAATTCTAACACGCGTCACCTTCTGATTGCACCACCTCTTCGGTTCGTGTACTAAAGTATTTCACAATGATGACTGAACTCATATAAAACCTTCATCTTCTCCTCCATTTCACACTTCTGCAAAATTTCTTCTCAAAAATCACCTTCTCATTCATCTATTCTGTTAAATCTTCACCATTATTTAATTCTCAACCTCTTTCCGTTCAAGAAAATTACCAAGAAATTTTCCTATTTACATCATCATGGCCAAAACTCCCACCCATTCTTCTTCAAGACAGTCCTCACCGTCGCCTTTATCTCTGCTGGCCACCGCTGAAGCCATCGGCGCCGGCGAATCTCCTGAGCTCAGGCTGCCCCTGAGCTTAGAGCCTTTGATATGATTCCACCTACTTTCCATTTTAACAACGAGTTCGCCATTTTTTCCGTCACTTCGAAAAGTGATGGAGATTAAATGGCAAAAAACTATCCTACTTTTATTAACCCCTCTATTCTCGACATAGTTTGAAATGACTGTGGCTAGACAGATCTCTCCCGAATTATTATCCCCGGCCCTGATGACGACATCACCACTCATAAGTCAGGATACTCCAACGTTTACACCTACCCCTTCATCTTCAAGCTTGACCCTGCGATAGATGACGTGATTCTAGAAATGTGTAGGACTTAAAACTTGTGTCTTGCAAAAATTATCCTATCCATCTGGAGGGTTGTTGATTACCTTCGGTTTTTTTCAAAAGGAGGTTAATGAAAATTTTACCTTGGATTATTTGATCTATTTATATGTTCTGAAGTTTTTCCGTGGCGGGATCGTCCAAATCTCCAAGCGAGGAAAATATCCCATCCTTTCAAGACTCAACAAAGATTAAGACTGAGACTGGATGGAGCATTTCGTAGCAGTTCGTACTGCTAAAATTATTTCGGAGAGGTTCATGCCTTTTCTGGAGACATGGAATTTAATCGTAAGTACTAAATTCTTCTTCTTACTTTTCCATAATGTCTTCGATTGGTGTTTTATTTTCTTTTTTCACTACCTTTTTAGCTACCCCCTAGATTCTGACCACTATCGAGACCCTTCACGCATGGGTCAAAAAATCATAAGTGTGTGTCCTCACAAAGATTGGACGTGGAAAATAATTTTGAAAAATCTATGGAAAACTCAAAACCATGGTTAGCATCTACCAAACTCCTCCTTTACTACTATTTCTTTGTGTACGCATATTTTCATCATCACATTTTTTAATAATCAGGTTTACCAAAAGGCACCTCTCCCCCGAGGACAACTCTGGCCGCTCCAGTTCTCCCCAACCCGGTACTCGATTTGGCTATATAAACTAGTCGTATCACCGAAGTATTAAAGAAAAAGAAATCTTTAAAACCCCTGATGTCTCCCTCGGCTCCTCTAAAGATGAAAAGAACCCCGGAAGAAGGTGTCTCTTCTGGAGTAAAAACACAACAACTGCGGAAGAAGGCGGTTCTTCTGGAGTCAAAGAAATCGTAATTGCGGAAGCTACTGTAACAACTTCTGCCACAATGCCACCTTCCACCGAGAAAATACCCAGCATCCTTGAAGATGACGATGAAGCAACGGATAAGGAACCATTGTCGAAAAGGGAGAGGACTTAAACTCCTCCGCTTTAATCACCATCGAACCCGACCCTCGACTTTAGGCAAGAGGACTTCGAGTGACTTTTCAGTGAAGCTGGAACCTCTGCAAATCCATTACCTCCAATGAACACCTCTGGATTTGCACACTTCTCAATTCCTCGGAGGCTTCCCAAATTATATCACCCTCCGAAGAATCATGATACCTCCTGGTCCAAGATCGTAAATGTATTCCTGGCCCCGAGTATGGATCCGAAAAGGATGAGGACTTCCTTTCTCAAAGACATGAATTTCTTATCTCGGCCAATCGGGGTCGTAAGCTACCTAAGGCCTCTGATACCAAATTCCGATAGGGAGAAGATGAAGAATATCTCATGGCAATTCCTCTTCAACGAAGGAATGCACACATCCAATCGGGTACATTCACTAAGCTTTCTTACTTATATTTGTACCATCTCCCTTTCTTTTGATAAATTTTAACTCTAGATCAATGAATTTTCTTGCAGTCATCAGTTCTGCTTGAGGAAGGTTTCCTCTGTTGCCTCGAGGAGAATAAAGATCTTAAGGGCCAGCTGGATGCCCAGGAAAGAAAAATTCGGCACCTCAAGGAAATCCTTCAGCAGAAAAATGTTGAACCGATCGGTGACTTCCCCGTTGTTATGGAAAAATTAGATCAAATAAGAGGTGACTACCTTCGGGCCATGAACGACCTCGAGCTTATCAATGAGGAAAACAAGATTTGAAAATGATCAACTCACCCAAGATCTTGAAGGACAAGAAGAAGTCTGGCATTACCACGTGTTGAAGGAAGACTTCCTCAATGTCGAGGACTAATGTCTTACTACCGAGCTAGCTGCGATTGATGTGGAGCGAGTTGCTAAGTAGGATGCTTTCAATCAGAGCCACGAACAAGAATTAAAGATGTATCAAGATCTAATCTACAAGTAAGCTCAAAGAATCAAAGAGCTGAGAATCAAGCTTGAGGCCACTGTCCGGAGAAATGTCGAGCTTTCCGCCCAACGAGATCAATCCTTAGCCGATCGAGACCAATATGTTGCTTATCTAGCAGCCGGTGATGCTCGAACGCTGCTGAAGACCGAACACATTACTTAAAATGTCCGCAGGTTTACCTTAGAGCAAGTTCGTGAGGGGCTCCTTAAGTTAGATTCCAAGATTGCTGAGGCTAAAGAGCTAGAGACTGAAGCCTTTCACCTGATGAACGTTGAGAGCTCCGAAGAAGACCTAGAGGACTCCGGATCTGAGTCTGAGTGACCTGTTGGCTAAAACGCCTTATTGTACTTCTTTTTTTGTTCTGGTCATTTTCCGACCTTGCTTATGGATAAATATATCAAACTTTCTTTTGTATCTGCTATTGTTTTTTTGTTTTCAATAACTTAACACGAAAAATTTAATCCAATCCGAGCTAATTGCCTCCGACTTCAGATTTTAGCTTAGAACAGACCATCACTTAGTTTGCTTAGAACATGGTAAGAGTTTCTCCAGTTTTGGACTTTAAATAATTATTCAACAAATAATTACTTAGTTTGTTTTATATCGGGAAAAATCCTTCCGGTGTTGGGTCATTCGATGACTAAATATAAGGGCCTTATTTTATACTTATGAACAAGATGTCTCATATTTATTTCGAGTATAAGTGTTGGAATTTGTATTTATTGACAACCTTTTAGATAACTCAAGTGTCTGTAAAATAGGCTGGATTCATTTGATCCGGTGCCTTAGAACATTATTCATTTTATCCCGACTTTCTTTATTGACGATAGTCCCCACTTAAGGACTTAACAATTTTTTAGCTCGTACGCTTAACAATCTTATCAATTGTCAGGAGTAATAACAACAAAGACTAAACATGAAGATAAACTTTCAAAGCAAATTTTGAATAAAGTGTAATTTCATTTAAGCTTTGCTCGACAAGCAACTGAGCAAGATTCAATCGACCTTTTCGCCTTTACATAACTTCTTTGTAAATGTAAACACTAATAATGGGCAAGATTCATTCAATCTTTTTACCTTACAAAATTTCAACTAGAAAATTGTCTTTCAAAAATTTGCACAACCTCTTAAGCAACTGCGAGCTACCCTTGACAAGCTGTCTTCCATCATCTTCGATTCTCCTAAGAAGGTATGGTATTTCCCTAGTATTTGTGTTCGAAGCATGAGAACTCAAACACTATTTATTTTAAATTGTCGGGCAGTCCCCATTCTGTAGTGCTTTTGTCCGACTCTCATTCACCCATTTAGTAACAAGCTTTATGTTGTTGCCTCATTAAAAACCTTGCCGAAAAAATCATTTTCCGTATAAAAATTGGACTAAGTAAAAAAAAGTGCACCACATGTTTTCAAACCTAATTCTAACTTTATGAACATCACCTTGTAACTTCAGTTTATTCCCTGCAAAGGTTAGTGATCTCAAAAAAATGTAACTTAATTAATTGGCAAACACGTACCTCAGCAATAATGCCGCTTTAAATGGCTTATATTCCAATTGTTCGGCAATTTCTATCCGTCTTCGGCTTCCAATTGGCACGATCCTTTTCCATTTATTCCTGATACTTTGTAGGGTCTCTCCCAGTTCGGACCCAACTTCTCTTCATTGGGATTTTTAGTATTGGGGGTTACTTTTCGTAGAATCAAGTCCCCTACTTGAAAGTGCCTCAGATTTATCCATCGATTGTAATATCTTCCCATCATTTTCTTCTGAGCTACCAGCCATAGCAAAGCTAGCTCACGATGTTCCTCCGATAAATCAAGCTTGAACGCCATAGCCTTGTTGTTTGACTCCTCATTGGCGAGGCTAAACCTTAAGCTCGATTCCCCAACTTCGACCAGAAGCAAAGCCTCTGCACCGTAAACCAAAGAGAATGATGACTCCCTGGTGCTGGCTTTTGGCGTCATCATATATGCCTATAATACCTCCGAAAGAATTTCTCTCCACTTACTTTTTCCCGTCTTCAGTCTTTTTCTTAAGTTCTGAATAATTATTTTATTCGTTGACTCCGCTTGCCCATTCACAATTGGGTGGTACAGAGCCAACACTATTCTTTTGATTTTCAATCCAACAAGAAAGTCTGTCACTTTTTTTGCAACGAACTGACGGTCATTGTCACAAGTAATTTCCTTCGATATTCTGAATCGACATATAAACAAAATAAAACGTACCTCTCCGGGTGCCCATGGAAATGGTCCCACGATGTCCATTCCCTATTTCATAAATGGCTACGGTGACAACACCGGATGCATTAATTCTGACAGTTGGTGAATCATAGGAGCATGCCTTTGACAATCATCATATTTCTGAACAAAGTTCTTAGCGTCCTTCTCCATCTGCGACAAGTAATATCCGACTCTAATTAACTTTTGGATGAACAAATCTACTTCTGAGTGATTGCTGCAAGTTCCTTCATGAACTTGACTCACATGGTCTGTTTCTCTAGGCCTTAAGCATCTCGTTGAAGGACCATAGAAGGACTTTCGGTACAACTGGCCATCAATCATGCAATACCTTGCCGCCTTCGTTCGAAGGGCCCTTGACTCCTTCAGATTATTAGGTAATTTCCTATCTCATAGATAATCGATGTACTTGTTCTGCCAGTCCCAAGTCAATCTCGTAATGTTCACCTCGCCATGGCCACCATCAATTACTGAGCTCAAGAGTTGTACCATTGTCCCAGAGTTGAATTCCTTAGCTTCCACGAAGGATCCCAAGTTTTCCAAAGCATCTGCTTCATAATTTTTCTCACGTGATACATGTTTCATGGTCTATTCTTTGAACCGATGCAATAGCACTTGAATTTTTTCCAAGTACTTTTGCATTCTTTCCTCTTTTACTTTAAACACGTTGTTTACTTGATTCACAACCAGGAATGAGTCACACTTTGCCTTGATGATGTTTGCTCTCAAACTCCTTGCCAGTTCTAGACCTTCAATTATAGCCTCATACTCGTCTTCATTGTTAGTTAATTTCACAGTTCTTATTGACTGCCTAATAATATCCCATGCATGTATTTTAATTGACACCCCTAATCCGGACCCTTTTACGTTTGAAGCTTTATCCGTATATAATGTCCAAATCCCTAAAGTTGTTTCTGAAGTTATTATAAGTTCTCTTTCCACCTCGGGAATCATTCCGGGAGTGAAATCTACTACTAAGTCTGCTAAAACCTGAGCCTTTATAGTCGTTCTTGGTTTATACTCCATATTATATCGACTAATTTCTACCGCTCATTTGGCTAACCTACTGGACAGTTCATGTTTATGCATTACATTCCTTAATGGATAGGTTGTTACCACATATATAAGATGACATTGAAAGTACGATCTTAATTTTCTAGTAGTCGTTATTAGAGCTAATGTTGATTTATATAAATAAAGGTATCTAATTTTGGCACTAGCTAAAGTCTTACTTACATAATAAATAGGAAATTGTCTACCTTTCTCTTCTCGAACCAAATCAGCATGTACAACTACCTTGGATACTGCCAGATACAAGAACCGTTATTCATCCGCCTTCTGTTTATGCAATAATGGCTGACTGAATAAGTACTTCTTCAAAACCCTCAACGCTTGTTGACATTTCGCAATCCACTAGAGGTCGTTCTTCTTCTTTGACAATGAAAATAACATGTGGCTTTTCTCTAAAGATCGAGAGATGAATCTACTTAAGGCAGCCAGCCTTCCGGTGATTCTTTGTACCGCCTTCACATTTTCAAGCACCTCTGGAATTTCCTCGATAGCCTTGATTTTGTCCAGATTGATCTATATTCCCAGTTGAAAATCAAGAAACCCAGACACTTGCCCGAGCTAACTCTAAAAGCACACTTCTCCGGATTCAACTTCATATTATATTTCTGGAGTATGTCAAATATTTTCTGCAAATGATTTAAATGGTCTTCTGTCTCTAGGAATTTAACTAACATATCATCAATGTAAACTTCTATCGTATTTCCTATTTGATTTTCAAACATGCGATTAACTAGACAGTGATACGTTGCTCCGACATGTTTCAGACCAAAAGGCATTACGTTATAGCAGTAAGTCCAGTATCTAGTTATAAAAGAAGTTTTCTCTTAGTCCTTTGGATTCATCCTGATTTGGTTGTATCCAGAGTAAGTGTTAAGAAAACTTAGCATCTCATGCCCTGCTGTAGTATCAATCATTTGATCGATGTGCGGTAAGGGAAAAATCTTTTGGACAAACTTTATTTAAATATTTAAAATCTATGCACGTTCTTAATTTGTTACCCTTTTTAGGCACAACAACTATGTTTGCTAGCCAATCCGGGTATTCTACTTAATAACTTTGTTACCTCTTCCTTGACAAAGATGTGCTTGAATTCATCCATAGACCTCAATTTCTGTTTCACCTGAGCAAAATCCAGATCCAAACTTAGCTTGTGAGTCGTGATCTCCCATAGGATACCTGTCATGTCTAAATGAGACCATGTAAAATAGTCGACGTTAGCTTTAAGAAATTCAATTAATCTAAGCCTGAGCTCCGGGGATAACTCGGTGCCCAAGTATACCTTTTTGTCTGGCAAATACGCGAACAATATCACTTGCTCAAATTCTTTTATGGTTTGACTTTATGGTATCTAAGTCACCCGGCAATACAAACGACCTTGGGACACGATAGTAATCTTCTTCCTCCTCATAATTTTCCTTCTCCTTCTTCATTTTTCGGGCTCAATGTGCCCAAACCCTGTAATTGCTACTCTATTCATTTTCCCTTCTTTTCATCCTTCACCTCTTTTGCTTTCCAACCGACTCTTCTACCACAAACGTTTCCCTTGTAGCCGGTTTTTCTCCTCGAATTGTCTTAATTCCCTCAGGAGATGGGAATTTTAACATCGTATGTAATGTCAAATGCACGGACTTCATATCATGTATCCATGGTCTACCGAACAACGCATTGTACCTCATTTCTCCTTCGATAACATAAAACTTCATTCGTTGGATTGTCTCGGTTGCATTGACTGGGAGGATGATTTCCCCCTTCGTAGTCTCACTAGCCATATTAAACTCGTTCAGAACTCGAGCTGCCGGAATAATTTTATCCAGCAACTAGATGATGCTGGTCGAGCTAACTGGATCAATTAAAATTCACTTAACATAAAATTATTAATAGAAACAGAGATTACCAGTGCATCATTGTCAGGTTGAATGATGCCCTCCCCGTCTTCATTGTTGAAAGATATTGCTTCCCCCAACAAGAAATCTTTGGACCTTTTTTTCTTGAGTTATTGATACTTTCATCTTTTTTGCGGTCATGATGGATCCTTTTGGAACATCCATTCCTCCGATAATTATATTTATAACATGTTGGGGTTCAATCGGATTCTCCTATTTGCTTGCCTCTCTATTTTTGAAGTTCCCCTTGACTCGATCGCTCAAAAACTCACGCAGATGGTCGTTCTTTAGCAACCGAGCCACTTCATCCCTCAATTGTTGACAATCTTCAGTCTGGTGGCCATGCATTCCATGATAATCATATAGCAAATTTGGATCTCTCTAAGTTGGATCTAGCCAAAGGACCATTGGCCATCTTATCTCCTTGATGTGTCCAATAGCTGACATGAGTTCGGCTGCATCAATATTAAAGTTGTATTCGGATAGCCTTAGGTTTTCCACACTATTAGAATACACACCACCGGCATCATTTTTAAATTACAAGCCCCTACTGATAGACCATCAATGATTGCACCTATCATCACCTCCTCTGTCCGACAAGAAGTTACAATTATTGCACCCTCGATCTGAACTAAAGTTAGACCTCTCGAGGGGACCGTACGGTTGGTATCTATCCCTCAAAGACTTTAAATTTGACTCAGCTACTCTTTTCAACTTATCAAAACTTTTGTTCCGTCCTGCTGATCCTGGTGGAAGTTCAAACTGATCGTCTTCCACCATCTTAGACTCGTACCTATTATGTATGTTAGTCCATGTTATTACTGAGAATTCCAACAAGTTCTCCTTGAACTTCAACGACACACTGGAGCACCTAGGATTTAACCCCTTGGTGAAAGCTTTAGCTGGCCATTCATCTGCAATCGAAGGGAGGAGCATCCGTTCCTTTTGAAACCTTGTCATGAACTCTCGAAACAACTCCATATCCTTCTAAGAAATTTTGAAAATGTCTGCTTTTCTTGCTTGGACCTTCCTTGCCCCGGCATATGCCTTTATAAATGCATCTGCAAATATTTCAAAAGAGTTAATAGAGTGTTCAGGTAGTAAAGAATACCAGGTCATTTCCCCTTTGGACAATGTTTCACGAACTTCTTCAACAAGACAAATTTTATCTAATCCGGATGCATGTCGTTGGCCTTTATCGCACAAGTGTACAATGTCACATACTCTTGTGGATCTGTGGTTCCATCATACTTTGAGAGATCTGGCATTTTAAAGAGTCGCACTTGGTGGGAATGGAAATTGAATGTATCTCTTTGAGTCCAGTCCTTTCAAGATTGAAGGTGCTGCTCCCGGAATCGAATCTACCTTGAATTGAAGGTGTCAACCTTCTTTTCATTAGTATCCTTACGCTTGGTCAAATCTTGGAGCAGTTTTAAGACCTCCAAAGATTCATTTTCCCCCATACCATTGCCATTTTCTTCAACTCAATCTTCTTTTTGGACCTGATCTTCATCCCAGACAGGACGGGTTTCGTCCGCTGCTCTTCTTCTGTAACTAAGTAATAGCCTCTTGTTGTTGCTCCAGAATGGTAAATATTTGAGCCAAATCTTACCCAGGTACCTGCACTCTGCCATTTTCTTCTTCATCATCATTTGGTATTTTCTCACGGGATCTCCTAGATGTCTGGGGAAAAACCACGGGGTTATTTTGATGCTCGCCAGTTATTGGGTCAACAATTGGGACGTTGTTATTTTTATTACTGTTATCACCTGTGTTTTTTTGTTGTTCTTGTTGCTAGCTTCAACTTGGATTTCACTAACCATCTTGTAAGTGTTTGGTATTGACCTGTTTCACAAACTCTCAAAACAAACAACTGAAATTTGAGTTTGAACAAACCACTATAATTATCCTTAGCTACATGGTAGGCGCAAAATTGTTTACCCCGAAAAAGTTATAGTTGAATTTGTAAGTGGTTTTAAGGATACGTTGTTTGATTTATAAGATAAGATGATCATCAGTTAATAATAAGTACACAAATGAAAGAAACAGGTATGAAAATTAGCCTGAAATGCTGTAAACTTGAATGAATCTTCTAAACAAGATTAGTCAACTGATGATCAATCTTGTAATGGCGCCTATTCCGGATATGGCGCCATCAGTTGACACCGGAGCGTACAAGTGTAAGTAATAAAAATTTGTTTCCCTTCTAACATGAAGGTTATTTCTTGCTGGAAGTACCCCTGATCCCATTAATAACGAGTAGGCCCAAATAATGGATTTGGGCCTAACTCGCACTGCTTTCAAGAGCTAGCTTTCACACCCCTCTATATAAGACCATAGTTGTTTAGCCCTTATCCCGTCCCTGTGAATGAGTTGGCTTTGAAAGCTGGGCTCAGATAAAACGTATAAGTAGGCTTATTGGCTGGTGCATTGGCCTTAGCGTAAGAAGTCCGAGAGCGATATATCTTGTGACACGCTCCACGTGGAATTTCTTTTCAAAAGTCGAAGACCATGTCAGAGACTACTAGATGTCTCACAAAGCATGTCTATATTTCTTGATTTTAATAGGACTTTTTACAAGAGTTGTTTCTATCTACTATTATCTAAAAATAATAAAGTTATTAATGATTGGACAAAACCAAGAAATAACCCCTCACGTGCGAAATTATAGAAGATGGTCTGAGGTTTGAAGTCATTTGTTTATCACAGAACAAGTTCCCCTCAGTGCGCCACAGCAGACGAGTTGCTTCCTCTGTCGTCACCGGGGAGCTCTTGGTGAGGAGCTCCGTATTAAGTTAAAAAAATGTGGCATGTCGAGAAAGGTGGAATCGTCGTGTAGAAGTATCATTAACACTTGTAGCCCTTTTGAGAAAGGGGGCAAATGATTGTTGAATATAGTTACTCACCTCACGTCCCAATTTCCTATGTGGGAAATTTAAACTAGATTTTGGTTCGTTACCAAATTCATTTTTCAACAGGCGAAGAAAGGGCTCACCAAACACTTCATGCCCAAAGGAAGAAGCAAATGATCAATCGAGCCATGAGGAAATAAATAGTGATGCAAGTCTTCATCAAAGATCACACGCGTTATTTGGAACCCTTACCCTTTCCTGAGAAAACCAAAGCATCAAAGACATCGGCCACCTAGTAAAAAACAGACAGTCGATGAAGAAAAATGCTTCAATTATGGACATCCCAATGGGCCCCTCACATTAGGTTTTTGAGAAAGCAGAAATAAGAGTAGGGATCATTAAATCCTATAAATGATTGTTCGGGTATGTCGTGGAATTTTTTTGAAAGACACGGGTTTGATAGTTAGAGTTCTATTTCTAGGAAGGAAGAGACTATCGGGAAGCTCACTCTCGATCGGGCTCGAAGCTTGAGATACCTCAAGATAGGACAAAAAGTCTCCTAGTGATCTTGTCTTAGATTCTGCATGAATTGGGGACTGACAGGGCTCGAACCCGCAGCTTCCGCCTTGATAGGGCGGTCTTTCTTGGTCGGACTAACCCAACCGGTGACCTTTCAACAACATAAGGGAAAGGGGCAAGAATAAGTTTCTATTCAGCATCAATCCAAAGCCCAAAAAGGTTTTTAAAAGTGTCTGTCACGCTTTGGACATCGCCACCAGGATCGTTGAGGGTGGGATAAAGTTGAGCCAAAAGATCTCGATTCAAGCAGGCTCAAATACCTTTGGTTCTGGAAGGCACATGAGTCCGAAGGCTATGTTGAATATGCGACCGCGCATTGATGCTCGAGAATAGCTCTACAATTAGGCGTAATTAAATCTAATAATGCCCTCTTAATGACAAAAGAGTAACGGCGGCGCCATATCCGGAATAGGTATACGTTGGGCGCCTCCGGTACTTCATCCGATGTCAACTAACTCTGTTAAACCTGGACTCATCTTCAACTTCCGTCTTCCATGGTGTCACTAGTATCCAGCTCATAACTCAACTGCCTACCTCGAATTTCTCATTACAACATTGTCATGTGTCATGCCGAATTTTACCGTATATAATGATATACATAATTTTCATTTTTAGTAGCCATATTATGTATTCATGTAACAACTCAACCTCTCATTTTGTGATTATGTTTTCCAAATTGTGTTTAAAGTATACCTTCATTTTAGTTTTAATATTTATGACATGTTGGTATGGGTTGAGAGGAGTCCCAGGGTTTTCAAGTAGGTTCAGATCAGTTTGAAATTCAGAGAAATGTGCATTCGGAGTTGGCTCAGGGAAGTTCTTGGGTTTTCATGTCTCTCAAATGGGAATCGAGGTAAACCCAGACAAGATCAAAGCAATCGAGGACATCTTGGATGAATTGGACAATTGAAAGCGGTGCAACATTTGACCGGACGATTGGCGGCCTTTAGCCGGTTCATATCCTGGTCATCCGAGAAGTGTCACAAGTTCTTTTCGTTATTACAAAAGAAGAACGGCTTTGAGTGGACACCGGAGTACCAACAAACATTACGGGAGTTAAATAAGTACTTGTCTAGTCCACTGTTGATGTCAAAATGAAAGGACGGTGAGCAACTTTTGTTATATTTAGTTGTCTCCGATGTAGAGGTAAATGTTGTCCTGGTCCGGGAGGAGAAAGGTACATAATTTCTGATTTATTACGTAAGTAGAATTTTATCAAGGGCCAAAACGTGGTACTCACACTTAGAGAAGCTGGACTTTGCTCTCGCAATGGCATCTCGAAAGCTCAGGCCATAGTTCCAATGTCACCCTATTATCATTGTGACGACCTTCCCTTTTCGGAATGTCTTATATAAACTCGAACTCTTGGGACATCTGGCTAAGTGGGCAGTAGAAGTGAGTGTGTTTGACATTGAGTATAGGCCCTGAAATGCGATCAAGTCACATGTCCTTGCTGACTTTGTGATAGATTTTAGTCTGTGAATGGTTCCCCACGCTGGAAAAAAAGACACCTTGATCTCGAGGACTATCCCTAGGGTTTGGTTCATTCACACATATGGAGCGTCCAATATCAAAGGAACCGTCTTAGGCATAGTCCTTCATACATTATCCGAAGAAATATTAGGACATGCAATACATAGTGTATCATTAACTAATAACGAAGCCAAGTATAAGGATATGATTGTAGGTCTTGAATTAGCCAGAGGACAAGGCTCCGAGGTGATAGAGATAAAGTGCGACTCTTTGCTGGTGGTGAACCAAGTTCATGGAATATTTGAAGAAAAGGAGAAATGAATGCTAAAATACTTAGAGAAGGTTTTGAAGTTGCTCTCCCGATTTCAATAATGGATGATGGTGCATGTGCCAGGGAAGAAAATGTAGAGGCGGATGCCTTGGCAAATTTGGGTTCATCTATTGAGGCAGAGGGGTCGAACTCTGAATCGATGGTACAATTGTTATATTCAGCTTTAGATACTGCAGATTATGACGAGGTTAATTCAACAAGCTTGGTTTGGTATTGGAGTAATAAGTTCCTAGATTACCTCAAACAGGGAATGTTTCCTAAGGACCCGAAGGCTTTCTGAGCACTTCGAACAAAAGTTGCCCGATATAGCATTGTAGATGGCATATTGCACCGGAGATGCGTCTATGGACCATTGTCATGGTGTTTGGGCCTCAAAGATGCTGATTACGTAATGAGAGAAGTACACAAGAGAATATGTGAGAGCCACTCTGAGGCAGATACATTGGTGAAACATTTGATAAGGGTTGGATATTATTTGCCCCGGATGGACGACGGCACTAAGACTTTCATAAGTAAGTATGAGAAACGTCAATGTTATGCCCAAATGGTTCATCAACCGAGGGAGTTGTTACACTCGATTATTTTACCTTGGCCATTCATGAAGTGGGAAATAGATATAGTTGGATCTCTATCCTCATGTCTGAGCCTGGTAAAATATTTGTTAGTTATGACTGATTACTTTTTTAAATAGGTTGAAGCAGGTGCATACAAAGTGGTCCGAGAAAAGGAGGTGATAGATTTCATTTGACAACATATTATTTGCCGATTCAGGGTCCCAAAGGAAATCACCTACGACAATGGCCCTCAATACATTGGATCCAAAGTAACCAAGTTCTTGTAAGTGTTGAACATCAAAAGAACTACGCCTTCTCCTTATCATCCATGTGCCAACATACAAGCGAAATTCACCAATAAAACAATCATTTATAATTTGATAAAGAAGTTAGAGGACGCCAGGGCTTCGTGGCCAACAAAGTTGCTCGAAGTCATGTTGCAGTTTCAAAATTTTCAGGAGCTACCATCAGAAGGCATGAAGATATGGAATATAGAGAAGACACAAATACCTTCTATCAAAATCAGAACAAGAAAGATACATAGATGATGGAAGTGCTGAAGTAGATGAAGATCAAGAAGGTTATAGATTATACGAAGTTTATTTTTGTTAATAGCTTGATATCAAAATGTATAGTTTTTTTGGGATGTATATTTCAAAGGCGGCTAGGGCAAGGCATAGAGTAATTTTTTCTCTTTTTGCTTTATTTCTGAACTCATTCTTTTCATTTGTTTTCTTGCAATTAACTAATAAAAGCTCATAACTTTACCCAAAAAGAAGTACAAAAAGAATTCAAGGCAGAATCATATCTTCATTAAAGTCCTTGGGCACAAATTGGCCCGAGGTATCTTACAAGTCAAGCAAGGGAAAACAAAACTATGCAAATCAAAAATAAAATAAATAAAAGTACAAGCAGTCTTGTTACGCCCCAAATCCAAATGGGATGGACTATGCTCTTTTTAGCAACTACTATGAATCTGTACAAGTGGTGTGACGTAATTTATGAGACAAATGAGCAATACAAATGATTTTTGTTATGTAAATAAGGCCAATGTCCCATTACATGCATCTGAATATAAATGAACCCACATGTACTGTCTATAAAACCTCTATGAATACTCACTACTAAACAACTGATACAAATGTCAGGATAGGGCCCCGACATACCCATAGTATCTATACCTGACTAAGCTCTAGAGATAAGTGGATCCTACATCATCTCGCTGAATATATAAACCATTTAGAGAACTGTCTGCCATCCTGTATACCTAGACTTGCAATGTGAAACATAACAAATATAGTGCCCCCGACTAAGGGACGTCAGTACAGAAAGATTATACTGAGTACATAAGACAGACATGAACAAATAAGATAAGTTGAGGCTGAGAAAAGAAACAACTGGAATATAATCAAACAAATGCAACTGTAAGCTCTGGAACATCCTATGAAAACTCTAATTAAATATTATTGTACTCAAGTCGTTCTGAAAGTTCTTCTGCATCTTTCTGATAATATCTTTGAGTTTATGTATGGAGCAACATTTTGAGACCATGCATTGTACACTTGGGATCATAGCACATTAAATATGTTCCTTACCTTATTTAGAAAATATGAATCATATGAACACATAATAGATAATTTGTAGAGGTATAACAGAGTCTAACACGTATAAGTACGACAAATATTTACCCTGCAGATGGGCCCCGATGGGCCATCAAATAAGCCTCTATGGACCATCAAATAAGCCTTTGTAGGTCGCATACTCTAGATGTCAATTACTCCCATAAACATATATCTAATTCGCATAGCCAACTTTTTTTCTGATTACTTATTGATTTTGGGAGTCTTACAAATGTTCAATTATTGAGATGATAACATAACTTACGGATAACACAACTAAGGTGTCTGATTACTCTCGAGGATCACATCAAATGTTATATGATCAAATACGAACTTAGTGGTCATGAGTGGAATCAACTAGACGAGCTAGACAACTATCAAGTATGTGAATAGAATTCGTATAACACACCTCTTCTTACAAGTTCTTGGTTTACAAGGGAGAACAAGTACTAGGGATTCATGCCAAGGAAGACTAAAAACTAGCACTACAACTCTAATGAAACTGTCCTTGTGCAAATTGATTCATATAGGACTCAAATGGCTTATAGATTACTCATTTGACAGAACTGATGTTCATGCTGACCATGGATTTGTATATAGACAAATGAGAACTTGATACGATACAAATGACATCACATAAAGAGAACAATTGAATATGAGTAAAAAACTTACATTTTTTATCTTACGGAGCTTATAAAGAGGAGAGAACAAATGACTCGATTTCATGTCGAGGGACATAACAAGAGCGTACACACTTACGCTTCTAAGATTCTTGTTTGGTACATCAAGTTTGTGTTCTAGCCCTTTTAAGGAATCTATTTTCTCGTGAGGGTTCATACATATCTATATCCACATAACTCATCTTACAAGAACACATTTACAACTTGTAGAAACAACACAAATACCATCTCCCTAATTTGCCTTACCTTGTGTTCTATACCCGTAATGGTCACATAAACATTGGTCATAGGATATCATTCATCTTAAGTAATGCTCTATAGTCTCATACCTATAGTCTATAACCATCAAGTATCGTACCTTAGCCATAAATATGTAAGTGTCACGACCCAAGTTACGGCGTCGTGGTGGCACCTACACTATCCCCCTGGTAGGCAAACCAATCCCAATAATCAAGTACAATCAATTAGTTTAATCAATGCGGAAGATAAGAAGAAGTACATAATATAACAATGATCCTTTATTCATTTAACACCATTTAACCAATTACAATGTTACTTTCTAGAACCTAGTCTGACTTGTACAAAAACTCTAAGATACAAAGTAAGGAAAAATATATGACTCCGCCCTGAATGAATAGGGCAGTTTGATTGGATGAAGACCAAGGCTACCAAAAATGAGTGGTCCCCCTTAACCTTCCTGTGCTCCTAGCTATAACCTGAATAGACTGAATACATGCACCCACATAAAAGATACAGTAAGCATAGCATGAGTACACAATATACCCCCATCGGCATCATAGGCCGACAACGACGAAAGTTACGTAACAGATATAAAAATTAATACGTAACAGATATAAAAATCAAGTTGACTCCCAAATGGATTCTATTCTAAGCAGTTCAATTAGTCATATAAGTCACCTTATTCATATACGAGTTCATGAACCATATAAATCACTTAGTTCACATAAGGGTCAATCACAGTCAAGTACACTTCAATTCATGTAGCACACAGGATCTTTGTATCAATACCCACTAATCTGACCTTCTGTCTAAGTCATACTCATATTTAGCCCCACTTACCCGATGTAACACATTCAATAAGCAAGTTGACATTTAGTACACAACATCATCTTAAGAATGCTTTCCAATGATATTATAATTAGATTGACCATAACCACATTAGCTCTTTTAATAACTTTAGCCTTTAGACTAAATTATAACTCTATGCATTTACGGGCATGACACATATTAGTTCATTAAACGTCCTCAACAAGTTCCTTACTATACAATTTACCGAATAACACTATCAATCACCAAATAATACACATAGTTCCCTTGACTTAGATGATAGTTCTGACAAATAGGAATTTTTTTACCATAATAGCAGTTTGACATCGAACATTTAGACTCAAAAGTTATAAACCACATAACCAAATCCACAGAGAACAAGCCTAATCATTAAAAATTATCCAATAGGATCAATCCAATCATCCAAGTTCAGTTAAATCATGTAATTCACCCAAGTTCCAAACAATCATTCCAAATCACATTACTAATCAACAACTAATCAATGTATGATATGAATGCAATTGCAAGTGCCATGTACCTTTCACATCCAGTGTTCTTCAACTAAGAGTCACAAGATCATAGTGTCTACCATTCTTCATCACCAAGTACATACAATATCAAATACATATTAACAGATATGAATAGGGTGCAATATAGATGATATGTATGTATGTAATGGCTATATGTACCCAATATACACATGCTCCTGCAGTATATTTCACGTGGTCCATTGAGACTCATGAGATCCATATACCCATCCGAAATTTCCCATTGGATTCCAACTCTGTGGATGTAGTATCAACATCAATCATCACTCTCTTACCATGTACTATATCCATTAACTGGCTTTGTAGCCCCTTTCAATATCGCAACAGTTTAATGCCAATAATAATGGTATGAATGAATAATATGGATATATGTACACCATGCAAAAGCATAATCAATACATCTAGCATTATCAATTCCTTTCCAATTATTTAGACGATATGTAGAGTGATGAATGCAATGACAAGTCAAATCATAATAATCTATCAAGTGTAAGAAATAAATAACACATGCTTACAGAAGTTAAACAACACGTAATTTCAAATACAACAGTTTATCATATCGAAAGCAATGTAATAAATACACACATCAATATCAACTATGGCAACAAGCCCTTATAGTGGCGACAAGCCCAAATAACAGTAATCGGAATCAGCTTAAGGTTGATTTCCCAAATCAACAATCATCATAGTTCAATACTGGTACCCACCGAAGCATTCATCACAACCACTAAGGTGGGACCCCCAAACACACCCAATACCCCTCAACATTTATAACTAATATGCACTTCTATTGAAGTCTACAAAAGAGAAACCATAGCCTACCTCATTGCCGAGCGGGTTCCACGAACTCCTAATCCATGAAGTCCTTCCGAACGAGTATCGGATGGTCATAACCCAAAAAAGCAAATAGATGTCCTAGGATATCAGGCATAAAATCAACACATAAGGGCTATTTCTATAGGAGTAACTACTACCCGGTCCCAAAAAGGAACAACCCAAGTAAAAGGGAAGGGAATCCGGACTAAAAGGGTAATATAGGAATTTTACGTTGAAAAGGGTTTATCCAACATCCATGAAGTCCAAAAAGTCCACTAACTACTCAATCTTATGTCAATTTATCACAAAGCCCCGATTTTTATAAGAAAGTCCCCTTTTGGTTGCATTTAGGAAACTAGTTTTAAAATTAAAAAATCAATTAGTAGTTGTTTCCCATCACTAGTACATTATTAAAATCAGAAAACCATCTCAAAAACCCAAGTTTGAAATTAAAAAATCAAGTTTCCAATATTTAAGGTATTTAACATCAAAAGTCATCTTCCCCACCCAGGTTTCCACAATTAAAACATAACCCAATAGCATATGCATCATAAATAAAATTAATAAATTTTACCCCCAAGCATTTATTACAAAATCTCTTAAAAATCATTCTCTACCGAACCTTCTAGCTTGTGAAAAGGATTTTGGGAGAGTGAGGCTCGAAGTTGGAAGTTTTAGGTATTAAAAGCTAGGGTATGTACAGCGATTTCCGCTAAAGCGGAATATCACCCGCCTACGCGGTACCGCTTCTATGGAAGACCCTCCGCAGATGCGAACTCACTAAATTTTCGCAATCTCCGCCGAAGCGGACAAAACACCGTTGATGCGGGCTCGCTGCAGCGACTAAACTTTCACAGAAGTGAAACATACTTTCTGGAAACCCCAAGTTGATTAACCTTCTCTCTAAATCGGCTAAAACGTTATCCTTACTTATAAGTCCCACGTGTAACAATTATCGGTGAGTACCCGAATGAGGGATATTTTAGGAAAATATAAGAAAAGTTCATAACGACCAAATGGGTCATTACAATAACTCCTCTACTAACATTTGGAAGTCATAATACAATTCATCCTAAGCATAATTCATCTTAGACAATGTTCTATAATCTCATTGATCATACTTTGTAGTCTATCAATATCATCCTGCTTAAAGGGTAGCTCCATTATCACCATAATAACTCTCCGACCAGTAGGGTTCTCGTCTCTCTATCGACTAGCAATTGTCGCCAAGTAAGCCCTCTTCACTTATACTATTGATCATTATGACACACAACATCTATCCAACATGTCTCTTTTCATCACCAAATAATGGACGTCACACTACGGAAATTCTTTTGAGTGTTCCACTATGGCTCGTACTTACTCCTTGGTAGGGAAAAGGGGTTTTCATCACACTTATGAAACTCGACTCATCGGGGAAATACCAAATAGGACATACATGAAGCTATTAAGCACATAAGTAGAGTAATGCATACTACTCATCATTATGCTACCAGAATTCTTACGAGGGAGCCGTTGTGGCTTATATACACTTTCTGGAATGAGTACAAGACTTCTAATAGACATATGTAGCTCAGATTGTTGAGGTAACATCAAATAGGAAGTACTTGAAGCTGTCAAATTTATGAATGGATCACCTCTAGAATTCGGCCTTGGAATCGTACTCTATAGATTTCTTATATAGTCGCACCTAAGGGGAAGCTCTATTCCCTTTATGACAAATCATAACTTGACTTCAGGGAGTAATAAGTTTGAGTAAAAATTGATTTTGGTCACACGACATTTCTTAGGAAACTCCTAAGGCTCAAAACAAGGAATTACTACACTTCTGAGCTCTAAACATCATAGTTCACATAAGAAGCAATCAATACATGTCGTGTCATAATAGCATGACAAGGAATAGCCTTAAGTACCTTAAATTTCAATCTTCAGATGCCGATGAAGAAACCATCCTTCCTACATAATCAAACTACAACAAGAAAACAACACTACAATTAATAAGGATGGGCATAACAACTATCTGGCCAACGACAACTGCTCTATAGATGATTCTACGATGCATATCTTCACATAACCCCTTTCTAATATTTATAACACCATCAACTACACATAAATACAAGTACATAAACATCTCCAGCATCTCCAAAATTGAACTGTGGAGCTATGAAAAGATAGAGAATAGAGGAGTATCTATGGCTGTTGGTTGAGGGCAGTTTGTTAAGAGAGCGAGGAGAGTAATTGGGAACCAAAAGTAAGAGACAGATGAAGATAATCATCCCTTTAAGGGGTGACCTTGGTCGACACCCCTTGGCTGATCCTCCTTTGTTTATTTAAAAAGAAATGGTTGTCTTTCCCTTATCAAATAGGTGATGCACCTACTTATCACCTACTTAAGCAAGTAGGTTACTAATTAGCTCTAAACACGTGTGTCTTCCTCGTTTAATATGTAGGACGTGAAACATGTATGACGTGTAAGAAAATAGGACGTGCAAGCAAGTAGAACGTGTGATCAAGTAGGTGAAACACACAGGTGAAACTAGTAGGTCGTCTACCTCTATCTGACGTCTCATTCATTTATGAATTTCATTTACTTTAGCTAGACTTAATATTTTCATACATTTAGATCCTTAGGCTTAACTATAAACTTACTCTTCCACATTCAAGTAAGTTTGTCGACTTTAACTTAGTCGTACACACGTTGAGAGATACGGGATATTACAAGTCTCATGTCGTCGGATCAAGGAATCTGGAACAACCAAGGCTTCGGAGGGATGAGGAGTTGTGGTTGTTGGAGTCTCATCAGCAGCAAGAGCACCAGCCTCAAGAGCAGGGACTTCGGTCTGAGTTGTCGGGGGAGGTTCATTATCCTCTACTTTGAAGTCTTCCTCCTTGTCATCCCCGAACGGGGAGGAGTCATCTTCTTCCTCTTTGAAACTCTTAACTTCTTCCGAGCTCTCGATAGACATCTTTTCCAAGTCCAAAGCCTTATCAATCTCTTCATCGATGTCTGTGATGCTGTCGAATTTGACCTCTTCAAGTGTCCTCCTTCTCATATTCCACCCGGAATAGATCTTGTCCGTTTCGTGTCGATCCGTCAGGAAAAGGAGTTTGGCCTCATTCATATGGGCCTCAAACTTAAGGTTAGAATTTTCCTTACGGAGAATCATATTGGGCTCTCACATCTTGGTGTTGTGATCAACATGTTCTTTGTTTTTATCCCGATGGTGATAAGCTTCCCTTCCAGTTTCTCATTCTCCTTTCGGACAGCAGCAATTTCCTACACTTTGGCCCAGAGAGCTTCTTCAAGAGGCCCATACATCAACCTCCCGTCCGAGCACCTTCTCTTATAAAATCACTCAATCAAACTTCTCATAAAAAATATGACATGTCAAAATAAATTAATTGTTTACGCTATATAGACACCATATCTTATACCCAACTCATCCACCCACAAGTCAAAAATTTCTTTAATTTTGATACTCTACATAAAAAAAATTCATATTCTACAATAAAAGAACAAAATAGCTGAAAATTATTATTTTACCTCGTTTTGAAGCATGATTTGGCTTGAATCTACGTGATATTTTCAGGTAAAGGTGAAACATAACTTATTCTCTACTTAATTAGGATTACAATCACATCTTTTTGACGTACTTCGTTGCTAGAAGGAGAGCTTACCCGGATTATTCTGTCCAATGAACCACCACTATACAGTTTATCACATGAATGAAGAGGTAAAAAGCATAATTTCTTAGTTAATTTGTTCTTTTATGCTAGAATATGAAATTCTTTTACTGTAGAATATCAAAATTAAAGAACTTTTTGACTTGCGGGTGGATGGGTCGGGTATAAGATATGGGTCTTCTTTAATATTATTTTATTTAGTCTATGTTTATATGGCATAAAAATTAACTTATTTACAATTTAGCTGAGATATTTTATAAGAGAAAAATAAAAAATTAAGTTATTTTATTGATACAAAATAAAATTAAATGACTTTACTATATATTTCTCACCGTTGAATGACCCTTTGAGATATTATATTCTTAATTAGAAAAATATTACACCCGTGGCTTTCGTACGCAGGCAGGTATACAAACTGGTTGCTATATAAAGGGATCATTTCTCACTTTTCGCTACACCACATTCTTCAAGTTGTAGGATCACAATTGACTTACAATGAGGCATCAAATATTCATGTTTGCTTGCACAGTAGCTCTTCTAGCTTCTTCCTCATTGGTTTCAGCTGAAGTTGTTAAGCATTCTTTTCATGTACGTAATTGATTATCTTATTTATTTTCCATGCAAAATAGCTTGTCAACTCAACTCTATTTGTATTCAGAAAACATTATACTGAAATGCTCATTGCAATTCATTTATTTTCATATATACCCTGTTTAATTATTTTCATGTATGGAAAACTTTTGGTTTTGTTTAATCCAGTATTATCAGTACTTTCATCATTTTTTTCTGATTATAAGGGCCTATTTGGACATGAGTTTTTTTTAACTCATGTCATGTCCAAATGCTTGCTATGACAGGATACGTTACAAAATAGAATTTCACCAATTAAGATGTGATTAAACTTGATTGAGTTAATAGCTCCATATATTGAAAAGCAATAGTTACTATTATATATATATAAAAAAAAAGTTACTACTATAGTCGTTTTGATATGATAAAATAATATATTTTTATCATATCCCTTTTACCTACTTTAAAATAATAATTTTGTGAAGTTTTTAAGTAATCAACGACGTAAAACGTAGTTTGCAAACTTCTACATTTAAATATACTCTTACAATTCTATTACGGTCCCAATTACTTTAGATATTTTTATACGATAATATAAATATTTTATCATATCCTTTTGACATATTAAAAATTAAAATAAACTTATGAAATATTAAAAAATTAATTTTAATATTATAAGTTGTAAAATCTTTGAAAATGTAAAACCTGATTTGAGATCTTACACTTTAAATATATAGTATAATAATACGTAGTACTTATTCTGTCACAATTTGTGGCAGACGATTCTGTCACAATTCCAACTTTGTGACGGATAATTTTGTCACAATTCCTTTATGAATTCTGATTTGTGACGGTTTTGGGCTGTCACATAGCTGCTGGTTGCAATTTTTTGTGATGCAAGTCACAAAATAGTTCAATCACGAATTTTAGTGACGAATTTTTTATCGAACTTTCTAAATCCATATGATATGACTTCAAGCTTTTCATCACGACAGATAGGTCCGTCACAAAATTGTAACAGATGTGTTTTTCCGTCACAAAATTGTGACTGGTGAGTTATTCCATCACAAAATATTTTACGTAAATAAAATTAAAATCGTCATAAATTGTGATAGATTAAAGACAGAAAATTCTGCCAAAAATTGTGACGGACTAATTCCGTCACAACATTATATTTTATTCTTAAAATAAATAATAATTAATTCATATTTTTTTATTTATCAATATTTAATATATAATTAATTATTTACTATAAAATGGTGATGAAAATAATAATAACTTAATAAAATCATATTTCTATAGGTTACTATCTTACTCTTTTATACACACCACTTTAACTTCATATTTACTTGTCTTCCGGCGTGGGACAATTATTTCGCCATGATTCTTTTGCCTGCGGACCAAATTTTCGTGTAAACTGCTAAGATTTCCAGTGTTCTTAAATCTTGGTATGGATCATACATTTCGAGCCCTGTGTATGAAAGAGTTCTTGGTAGGGAGCGATTCCTCGAGAAATTGACTCTATCCGACGTAAATTCGGATATAATCGGACTCTAATGAGAATATGATACATCGAATGAAAAACAAAAAAAAATATGATCTTACATTAATGCAAATGTATGGGCACTTTTCTTGGACATTTAAGTTTTATACACCGATACTTCAAAAGGCTTTTTATGACATTCAGTATGGTAATATGTGAACAGTTTAGTTTAAAAATTATTATGTTACGAAATACCAATTAATATATGTGAACAGTTTAGTTAAATTTTTTATTATGTTACCCATTAATACTTAGTATAGAAATTTATTTATAATTATCTGATAAGTGACGTGACTATATATATATGCATATAAATTAAACTCTAAATTACACAAAATAGTAGCACCTTAATTTAGGAACTATTTATCCAATTTCTCTTTATCTTTGAACAGCTGATCTTTGATCTGTAATGGTCATTATTTTTAATTTGTTGCCATTAATACAAATTTTACATAGATGAAAGAAATAATCGCTTGATTATTTTCATTGATTGAAAGAGTTTATATACATTTACATATTTCCATAATAGGAGAATCTTATTCCTATTCTATTCCTAAAACCTTATTCTACTTGGATCCTAACTATACAATTAATACAACTATTATGGTAAGTATACACTACTAATTTTATTATAACTTTACCTAAACTAGGATACTAAAATGCATTACCTAACTATACCGTGTATAGGGGGAATCCGAGAATCCTAGCATCAATATACATAGGATATACACGTGTATATCGTGTATATCCTTTGTATATTTAACACACACCCGCAGTCATAGCAGGCGGTCTTCGAACGCTGAGACTGTCCCTAAAATCTTCAAAAAGGACCGAGGGAAGACCCTTTGTAAAGATGTCGGCAATTTGATATCTTGACGGGACATGGTAGACGCGTACCTGACCACGACCAACCTTTTCGCGGACAAAGTGAATGTTCATCTCGATATGTTTAGTGCGCTGGTGCTGAACCGGATTACCAGAAAGGTAGATGGCACTAATATTATCGCAAGAAACCAAGGTTGCTTTCTGAATAGGTGAATGAAGCTCCAATATCAAATTACGTAACCAATATGATTTCGAGACCACATTAGCTACCCCTCGATACTCGGCCTCGGCACTGGATCGGGATAATGTCGACTGACGTTTGGCAGACCATGAGACCAGGTTATTGCCAAGAAACATACAATAGCCAGACATAGACCGTCTGGTGTCTGGAAAGCGACCCCAATCAGCATCCGTATATGAGACAAGTGTGGACGTCGAGAAAGGATATAAATGCAACTCATAGTCAAGTGTACCCTGAATATACCAAATAATGCGTTTTGAGTGCATTCATGTGCTCAACTCTAGGATAATGCATGAACAAACACACCTGTTGGACATCATACGTAATATCTGGCCTCGTTAATGTAAGTTACTGAAGGGCCCCTGCAAGACTGCGATAACGGGTCGGATCCTCGTATGGTACGCCGGCCGCGGAACTAAGCTTGGGCTTAGTATAAACTTGAGTGGAAGTAGACTTACAGGATGACATCCCAGCCCTCTCAATGATCTCAGCTGCATACTTTCTTTGAGATAAGAACAACCCATCTGTATGACGAGTGACAGTAATCCCAAAAAGTAACTCAAGGGCCCAAAGTCTTTCATAGCAAACTCAGAGCTGAGCATTGGCATAATAGACTAGTGTAAGGCATCGGAAGAGGAGGTCAAAATAATATCATCCACATATAACTGAATATAGGCCAAGGACGAACCACGACGGTAGATGAACAATGAATTATTCGACCTGCTGTGAGTGAAACCAATAGTCAAAACATAGTCTGCAAACCGCGTATACCAGGCTCGTGGAGACTGCTTAAGCCCATATAAAGACTTCTTCAACAAACAAACATGATGAGGATGTTTGGGATCCCTGAATCACAAAGGCTGATGCATATAGATTGTTTTCTTGAGATCCCCATGTAGGAAAGCATTCTTCACATCTAATTGATGAATAGGCCATGCTTTCGAAAGAGCCAAGCAAAGTACAGTGCGAATGGTAGCGGCTTGACCACTGGACTAAACGTCTAACCACAATCTACACCAACCTGCTGAGTCTTACCATCACCCACAAGCCACGCCTTATGTTGGGCAAATGAACCATTTAAATTTTTCTTATGAGCAAAAATCCACATAGACCTGATAATATTAATACCAGATGGACGGGGCACCAACTCCCACGTCTTATTATCAATAAGAGCATTATATTCATCGGTCATATCAATTTTTCAATTTGGGTCATTTAAAGCAGACACAAGATTGCAGGGTAAAGGGGATTTAGGGAATTAGAATGTAAATTAAAATGTCTTTTTGGTTTAAAAACACCCAGTTGACTATGAGTGACCGGTCTATGACTCGAGGAAGAATTGGGCAGACTTCGGGAATTTTCTGGCTCGGGGACGGGTGGCAGCGATGGGCTCTTGGCCCAACCTGAAACAACGCGAGAACAGGACCAGTTCAGGTGGGTGGACTAGCCCAATCGCTGAACCGCCCGATGGCGATCTTGGGATGTGCGGATTTGTGACGGACCGGCGATGGGCATTGGAGAATTTTGGGTGCGGGATACATTCGAAAAATGGTGAATAATATACGGGAATATACTATCATCTAAAAAATTATACGAACTAGGCACGGGAGTACGAACCTTAGCAAACGGAAATTGGGATTCATAAAAAATGACATGACGATTAATGATGATTTTATTAGAGCATAAATCAAAGCATTTGTAACCACGATGATTAGATGAAAAACTCCAAAACACACACGGAGTAGACCGGCCTGAAGTTTGTTAATTGTGGTGGACGGGAATAACGGATAACACAAACACCCAAAAATCCAAAGATGTGAATACAAGGAAGTTTTATTATATAAAATTTGTAGGGGGGAAGAATATGCCAAACTTTTGGAAGGAATTATGTTAAGGAGATATGTAGTCATTTGTATAGCATGATGCCAAAATGACCGGGGGTACGGAAGCATGAATCAGTAAAGTTCGGACAATGTTATTTATGGTAAGAATTTTGCGTTCGACTTTTCCATTTTGTGAAGATGTATGAGGATAAGAAAAACCAAAATTGATCCCATTATTAGCACAGAATTCCCGAAACACCTCATTGTCATATTCTTTGCCATTATCACACTGAATATTTTTTATTTCTCGTTCGAACTGGGTTCTAATGAATGCTCTAAAATTTACGAAGATGGAAAAAACTTGAGATTTTTCGCTATTGGAAAAGTCCATAAAAATTTAGAATAATCATCCAAAAAAGAACATAATACCGATGACTCAAAGAACTAAGAACAAGAGACGCCCATAAGTCTCTATGAATAATATCAAATGTCATTGAAGTATGAGAATTTGAGTCTACAAATGGCAACCTAACAATTTTTCCTAAAGAACAAGACTGACACTTTGGAGTACTATGCGTACCCTTACATGAAATAAAATTATTTTTATCTAATGACGACAAAATAGATGAGCCCGGATAACCAAGACGAGCATGCCACAAGGAAGGAGAAAGGGATGCAAATGCGGATGGCAAGACTTGACTCGATGGACCGGAACTGGGTGTGATAGGATAAAGATCTCCGCTACTATCACACCTCATGAGAGGACTCCCCGTCTTGAAATCCTTCACAGAGAAATCAAATGGATCAAATTCAATAGAAACGGAATTGTCAGTAGTGTATTTACGGACATACACTAAGTTTTTAATCAATTAAGAGGCATGTAGGGTATTTTTCAAGATAAGAGGTGGATGAGGGAGAGACAAAGTTTTATGACCATAACCACGAATTGGAATAGAATTACCATTACCAACAATTATGTCGTGAGGGTTGCTCAAATTGGAATAAGACGAGAGAGTACCTGAATCGGATGTCATGTGGGTAGTGGCACCGGTATCCATATACCAATTTTGGTCCGGAGGAATTAAACCAATTGTGTGCATGGCGGCTTCGATGTCGATACACGTGGGTGTCGTTGCGTGATGGGCCTGCGGGGGCCGAGGCCCAAGCACCCATGCTTGCTGCTTCTGCCCATACTGCTGACTGAAACTGGGCCACTGCATGATGGGCCGTGATGGAGGCTGGCCAGCCCACTGCCATTGAGGCGAAAACATTGGGTTGCCACTTTTTGGCCCCTACTGCGGGGCCCACTGCCACTACATAGATGCCTACTGTGGGGCCCAAAATTGCTGATGACCGCCCCGAGGGCCACCGCTGCCACCACCATTATTGCCGCTGCGATTTTTGTCATTGTTTTTCTTATTTCCTCCCTTTTTGCCGCCACCGTTGTTGCGATTTTGGCCTGAGTTATTGAAACCGGTAGGATGAAAAGTGGATTCGATCATCATGACTACGGGACTAGCCCCGGTAGCTGCCTTTTTCACCATGTCTGCTTCTTCGAGTGTAAGCATAGAACGAGCCTGATAAAATTACTGAAGCGGATTGCTTTACCGAAGAAGCGTTCCAACATCATTATAGGCCTCGGAGAGGCCGAAAACCATTTGGAGGACCAAACGATCATTCGAAACTGGCGCGCCAACGTTACGGAGTTGGTCCGCCAATTCCTTCAATCTTTTGCAATAAGCCGAAACGTTAGGGAAATCTTCCATATTGACGTGGGAGAAATCCTGCTCAAGAGTAACGACTCTAGAATTTTGATTATCTTGGAGTATATCACGCATTCTATCCCAAGTCGCATGTGTCATAGCGTCAGGCTCAATAATTATTTGCAAAAGATCGGTAGAAATTGTGGAATATATCCACTGGAGGACAGTGACATCAAGAGTCGTCCACAACTTAGGATCATCCTCGCGTTTTGGCACCTCCGAATCCTCAGGAGCCGCGGGGATTATGTGATGGATGACTTGATGCGATCGTGCGTGAATTTTGAACAGTTCGGCCCACGTCGCATATTGGACGTTTTCTATTTCAAGAACAAGAGGGATGTTATTCTTGATGTTAGAAAATGTAAGGGCAAGATGAAACGTGTTCCGGGATGTAGACATATTGATAGAACAATATGTGATTGAGGGATTTGGGAGAAAAATTTGGGAAGAGGGAGGCTCTCGTCGGCACGAAAATCGAGAGCAAAGGTCTCGGAATTTCAAGGGAGGTCGACGGAAATTGGAGGAAGTTAGAGAGATGATTTTAAGACCTAGCCTTCTGATACCATAAAAGAAATAATTTCTTGATTATTTTCATTGATCGAAAGAGTTTATATACATTTACATATTTTCATAATAGGAGAATCTTATTCATATTTTATTCCTAAAACCTTATTCTACTTGGATCATAACTATACAATTATGGTAATACAACTATTATAGTAAGTATACACTACTAATTACATTACAACTTTACCTAAACTAGGATACTAAATTACATTACCTAACTATACCGTGTATAGGGGAATCCGAGAATCCTAGCATCAATATACATAGGATATACACGTGTATATCGTATGTATATACCCTTTGTATATTTAACAATAGAGATTACGGCAATTTTTCATACAAATCGTTGTTTTTAATTTGTTGTCATTAATACATATTTTACATAGAGATTAAATGACCATTTTTCATACAAACTCATTGCTATATAAAGGGCTCATTTCTCACTTTTCACTCCACCACATTCTTCAAGTTCTAGGATCACAAATGACTTACAATGAGGCATCAAATTTTCCTGTTTGCTTGCACCGTAGCTCTTCTAGCTTCTTCCTCATTGGTTTCAGCTGAAGTTGCTGAGCATTCTTTTCATGTACGTAATTAATTATCTTCTTTATTTTATATGCAAATTAGCTTGTCAACTCAACTCTTTTGGTCTTCAGAAAACATTATACTTTATTAATTTTTTTATACTTAAATAATTATCGTTTCACAGAAATGCACATTGCAATTCAGTTTTTCCGTAGTACCCTATTTAATTAATTTTACAGTTGCACTTTCCTTTGACATTTAAGTTCTATGTGCTGATGCTTCAAAAGTTTTTTACGACTATCAGTATAGTTATAATATGTGAGCAGTTTAGTTACAGTTTTTCTTATGTTACCAATTAATACTTACTATAGCAATTTACTTATAATGGAGTACTTTATAAGGACATGACTATGTATATTTTTTATATTGCTAGTGCATTACTTAAACTCTAAATTACACAATATAGTAGCACCTTAATTAGGGAACTAATTATTCAATTTCTCTTTATCTTTGAACAGTTGATGTCTGATCTGTAATGGTCAAAGTAATCAAATATATGTTGATTGTGCGAAATCTAATACTGTACGTACTATAATGATCATTGGTTTTAGTTTGTTGTCATTAATACATGTATTTTACATAGAGATTATATGAGCATTTTTCATTACTAAATACTAATACTCCTTCCGTTTAATTTTACTTGACCCTTATACTAAAAATATTTTTTTCTTTTTACTTATTCACTTCAGTAAATCTAGAAAACATTATTATTTTCTTCCAATATGAGCCTTATCATAAATAACTACATAAAGTAATAATAGTCAAATTTTAAATTTTAATTAATAAGGTTAATTTAGTAAAATAATCTCTAATAATCTTTTTTAAAGGAAAGTATTCAATCAACATGGGCAAAGTAAAATAAACAGAAGGAGTATTAAGAAAAGAGTTTAAATTCTATATTACGCCGATGTATTTACAAAATCAGGTTACATTATTTATATTATTAATAAAACTTTCTTAGAGCAACAAAAAAGGGAGAGAGGTAAAACAGAAAACGTGCATAAGATTTTGACTAGGAGAAGAGTCAATTTAACTTTCCTTCAATTGTGAATACTAACAACAATTGAATCATCTAATTTGCGAAAGAGAACTAGCACAATTATTATTTATTATTTCTTGTATTTTGATTATTATATTATTTTATTATAATTATAATTACTTTTTTTTTAGTTAGTTTTATCATGTTTTTTATAGTATTTTGTTATGACTTTTTATATTGTCTTGAATTACTTTCTTGTGCCGAAGTTCTACCGAAAATAATTTATCTACTTTTCAAGGTAAGGAATAAGGTTTGTGTACACTCTACTCTTCTCATATTTTACTTTGTGAAATTTCACTAGGTATGTTGTTGTTGACGAGAACACTTTTCTTTTCAGAAATATATGCAAAAAAATTAGTGTTTTTTAAACTTTTGATATAAAAAGATATAGAAAAACACAAAAGTTGAAGGAAAAGGAAAAAAAAGAGAAGGTAAAGCCAATAATAGGTAAAGATGAAGGTGAGAGAATCCAAATTTCCCAAACCTTCTATAAAGGAAAATAAAGAAATATAAATAGTAATATTTGTGGAAGTGGCAGACAGAGGAGGAAGCCGATAGGATCACAGCGTCAACAGGATATTGAAAGGCTCTCTTGACATCAAACCCTCCCCCCCCCCCCCTCCTCCCCTCTTGTGTTCTCTCTCTCTCCATTTTTTTTTTCATTCTCCATTCTTAAAATCCTCATCCCCCGCTATTTAAAGCCTCCTTAAACCTCCTCCTCTTCCCCACCACCATAACCAAGAATTCTAAATTCTTTACTTTTTTGTATCAAATCAAACATATATAAATTTTCTTGCAGGTACCCAATTCAGCAAGGAAGATGTTAGCGTGTTTAATTGAACGATTCGTGGCTGAGAATGACACTGAATCAATAACTCAACCTGAAATAACTGACGACGGCGTTTTGAAAGACTTGGACATTGAAGGAAGCATTGATTATGGAACCAACGCAACCGTCTTAGCCGCTAAGGATTTCGGCGGTATGTATGCTGTGAAGCCGTTAGCCGTTATACGTCCAGCCGGAGCCGATGACGTTGCACGAGTGATTAGGCAAGCGTTACACTCACCAACATTAACGGTAGCTGCGAGGGGTAACGGTCATTCTATTAACGGCCAAGCTATGGCCCACAATGGACTCGTTATCGACATGAAATCAATGGGTGATAATAACAGAATCGACGTCAACGTCACCTCCATGTATGCCGACGTGGGTGGTGGAGCATTATGGGCTGACGTCTTGAAACGCTGCGTTTTGGGTTATGGCTTGGCTCCTAAGTCCTGGACGGATTATCTTGATTTAACAGTCGGAGGTACTCTGTCTAACGCTGGCGTTAGTGGCCAAGCTTTCCGTTATGGGCCCCAGACCTCAACCGTAACGGAATTGGAAGTTGTTACCGGTAACGGAGAAAGAACCGTTTGCTCAAACTCTCAAAATTCTGAACTATTTTTCTCCGTTCTTGGTGGACTTGGTCAGTTTGGTATCATCACTAGAGCTCGGGTTTTGCTTCAACCCGCCCCGGATATGGTTAGTATCTCTTTTTTAAAAAACAAAATCCTATATAAAATCGATTTTCAACACGTCGACGAAAGGTAATTATTTATTAAAACTAGGGGTTTGTTTTTTGTGTATTAGGTGAGGTGGATAAGAGTGGTATACAGTGAGTTCGACGAGTTCACTCGTGATGCTGAGTTACTGATAATGAGTCAGGAATCTTTCAATTATGTGGAAGGCTTTGTGTTGGCGAACAGTGACGACCCGGTAAATGGGTGGCCGTCGGTGCCATTGGATTCAAATCAGACATTTGACCCGACCCAATTACCCAAACACACTGGCCCGGTTCTCTATTGCCTTGAAGTGGCCCTGCATTATAGCAACCATGACGATCCCTCCACTGTAAATAAGGTAATTCTGTCAATTTCAAAACTTTTTACCACTTATTCTTTTTACCCCTCTTTTTACTTTTGCTTTTTAGCATTGCCCTGTTGTGTGGATGGAAAAGGAAAGTGGGAAATGGGACTGTTTTTATTATGTTACTACATCATTTTAAAGTTTTTAACTTTATAATAATGTAAGTTTTTATTGGGTAGTAAAATTACAATTATTGACCGAGGTGATTTGGGAAGGATTATATGGGCATTTTTGACTTAGTTTTGACCTAGGTGGCTCCTAAGGGAGGGGCCCCTAACAGATGTTGACCATGAATCAGGGAATTGGGTCCCAAAAAGAGGGGAACATAAGATTAAGCTAACACAGTGAAAAGGTCAAAAAGGATCTTTGTTTCCACAATTACATTCCCTAGAATAAATTCCTCTTTATTTAAATGTGTAGGTAAATTAGTGGAGTAATTCGAGAACCCAAAAAGAAAAAGAAAAAAGATGAAATTTTCATTGATAATTACACGTGTGCAAAAAAGCGGCGGGAGGGTGGTAGGGGGCCAGTTGGTAGTATGCAAGACGACGACGTTTGAAAAGTGACCATACAACTGTGTCAAAGTTTACGTTAATAACTTAATACTAGTTTTGTAATCTTCCCATGGATTTTCTGACACCATAGAACCAAGCAGCTTGTTTGAAAGTGCCCACAGAAGCATGCTTTTATTACGTAATTGACACCGTACTTTCTACTGTCCTTGTCGTTGATGACAAAAGTCCTAAAGCCTGAGGCTAAAACATTAAATCTCGTTAGTTGTTTGTCCTCTTGCCGATCAGACCCAGATTTTTATGACGTTCTGCGGTCCCCCCCCCCCTTAATTTTTCTCTTTAATTAACAATTTACCAAAAAAAAAACGCCATTATTTTGCAGAATCTCCTAATATGATGTCAATAGAATGACCAAAATACCACTGTTTTAAAAAAGTTTTGATCTTAGTATTTTTAAATTTTACTTGCATTGTGATCTTAAGAAATGTTGTATTTTTTTTCCATGGCAGATGGTCGAGAAATTGCTGGGGCGATTGAGATATATAGAGCACTTAAGGTTTGAAATCGACTTGAGTTACATGAATTTTTTATTACGAGTAAAGCACGTAGAACAAGCAGCTAGAGCTAGTGGTATATGGGATACGCCTCATCCATGGCTTAACATGTTCGTTTCCAAGAGAGACATTGCCGCATTCAACCGAATTATGTTCCAAAAAATCTTAAAAAATGGTGTCAATGGCCCTATGTTGACCTATCCTCTCCTGCGTAGCAAGTAAGTACATTTTATAATTTTTTATCTACATTTTTTTGTTTCTTGTTGGATACAAAAGATTTATATAAATAGTACGAACTAATTTGAGATTGCGGCATACATTAGTTAGATTGATTGATTCAAATAATTGGCAGTAAGGAGCGGCTGTGTTGTATAACAAATTGTTCCATTAGGAATTTATCTACATTTTTATGTTCTTGTGTTTGCAATTTAAAATTGAAACGATTGTTTAATAAAAGTCGACTTTTGATTGACTCCAATTGGATTACTTAATACCTAATGGAAAGGATTTATTGGCCATCATCAGTTACCCATAATTCTTTTGCTATCAATGTGCTAAGAAAACCTAACTCATGGTTTTGAAAAAAAATTCTTTTCATTGGCTCTGTGAGTGCTACGTGGAAGCCTAAGGGGAATCATGTTCTGGGACCACAAAGTTAGGCATCACACGTGGCAACCTCATGGCATTGGGGCCCAGTGATGACTCATTATATATTTTAATAATTTAATATGAAACGGACTACCTGATTCCCATCCAAAATCCGGTGGTTGAGATTTCTGAGGAAGTTAGTTCATGCCCTCTTCTACCCTTAAAGTGGGTCCCATGTTTTCAAAAATCTTCTTGGCCCCTCAAGTTCTTATTTTTAACCAGCAGTAGCACACCATTGTACTACCTGCTGTGTTGCTTGTACTTGATCAGTGCGTCTTCATTTACTCTAAATGCTGCGGTGGCATACTCTTTTTGTGAGGTATAAGCCAACTTAATAAGAGAGTACTTTCAGACAAAGATACGGTGGGCCCCATATTTTGTTACTTTGGTTCTAAATATAGTACTCCTATATTAACGTAGATAAGTATTTTTTTTCCCAATAAAATTTACTGCTTCAAATAGGTGTTCAACCGAATTGTTGAAGTAAAAGAAAGTTGATGATTCTAGTTCTAGGTAAGGGGAGGATATTTTGGTAATAATGAATTAAACTTTTTGCAGAAAATGAGATATGGAGCACCGCAGCTTTCAGGGTCAGTTTTTAGCCAATATAAGTGACGACAAGGATATTAATTCGCCAACCCGATTAATAGTGACACCATTGCTTGTCTTCTTTCTTCTCCTCAACTACTAATTTAGTTGGACCAAACTATCCTTGTTGTTTCTTTTGTCATTTGAAGTTTTCTCTTTCAAGGCTTCACTTGTTGACGTAGCTAAATCATGTGTGTAAAATTGATGCCTAGCTAGTTAATTGATTGAGCTTTACAAAATATAGTCCTTTCTAAACTTAAATGCATAGCTAAATTAGGTTTGTGTACATTCTATCCTCCTTAGATCCCACGTGTAGGATTACATTGAATATGTTATTGTTGTTGTTTAGGTTTGTGTACATTCTAGTCTCCTTAGATCCCACGTGTAGGATTACATTGAATATGTTATTGTTGTTGTTGGATACAAAAGATTTATATAAATAGCACGAACTAATTTGAGATTGCGGCATACATTAGTTAGATTGATTGATTCAAATAATTGGTAGTACGGAGCCGCTGTGTTGTATAACAAATTGTTCCACTAGGAATTTATCGTTTCAATAGTATAATTTGTTTTCTTCTTTTAATGGTTTCTTATTATTATTTTTTTCTGAAATTAGGTGGGATAATCGATCGTCAGTGGCGTTACCCCAAGGTGAAATCTTTTACCTAGTGGCTTTGCTAAGGTTTAGCCACGCACATCCAAAAGAGTCTGAAATAAAACAGATGGTTGCACAGAACCAAGAGGTTTTACAAACTTGTATCAACAATGGATTTGATTTCAAGTTGTACCTTCCGCATTACGAGTCTACAGTTGAATGGAAGAAGCACTTTGGGGATCAATGGGGAAGATTTGTCGAGAGAAAGAGTCAGTTTGATCCAAAGGCTGTCCTTGCACCTGGCCAAAAAATATTTACTAGAAACCACAAACTCTAATAACCATTGGGTTTTTTTTCCTTTTCATTGGCTATTACAATTGTTAAGAAACAACTCTAAAAGAATGTAAATGAAAACGTTGAACAATGTTCCTCATCTCTGTTTTGTTCTTTTGTTTTTCAATCATATACTATATGATCAGCACCGAAAGCTTAGTGGGGGCATTTAACAACTTATTAAAATTCAAACTTTTGTCATGATCATTCGAAGTATGTTTTATTGATTAATTTACAATTTACAGTAGTGAATTAATAGGAAATCAAAACGGGCTTAATTAACTGCAAATTCGAAGCGAGATTGGGCAGTCATGGACTTGCTTTATACAATTTGAATTCTACCCACTAGGAATAAGAATGGTCATGTCCCTTTCTGTTGTCGTGCAAATCTGGGTAATTTTGAAACGTTTGATAAGGGGGGGAGACACCCTTCTGGGTTTTGCTCTCCAAAATTAACTTCTCTTGGTCATTTAAGCAAGAGTAAATTTCACTTTACCTCCTTAATATTTAATAATTGCGAAATAATACCTCCACATGTTGAATAAAAACGATAACCCCTTATGTAATAGTTTGCGATGACACTTTTTTTTCCGAATAAAGGTCTTTTTTTTTCTAGAACAAAAAGACGGAAATATATACTTCAACTCTTATTTATTAGATATAAGTTGCTCATATATTGGCATAAAAATATGATGGCGATTGATTTCATGTAATCAAGTATTTCTTCTATAATCCTCAACTGATACTTTCTAAACGATTCTCATGTTAGACTAGCTATCCGAATGTGATCCTGAATGCTTTGAATGATTCCAGTTACTAAGATCTACTTGAGGAACAAATGAGAAAGCAACGTCTAATTTTTCTGTGAGTACGACAATATAATTCCAATTAATAGCAAATGACATGTATACATTTTTCTTTTGGTAACTAAATGACATGTATACTATTTGGCTAAAAGGTGCATTTTTCTTGAATGTTCGCATGGTTTTCTTATATGATGTAGAAGAACTTGAAGTGTTTCCTGAAAGACATCTCATGTATGTATCTGGCAATTTGGCAAGAAATAACGATGATTTGGTCAGGGGAAAAAGTTGACTTTTAAATTACAAATTTGGTAAAATTTAACAGTTTTAGCTCAAACTTTATATATGTGCTAACAAGAATCATTAATTAATATGTAAAAAAAATAATATTCAATTACTAAATTTTGAGTTCATTCTACAGAATTCATAAATTTAAATTCTGAATCGACTCATATGAATTAGGATATCTTTCTGAAGCTTATTAGGAGTACTTTTTCCCCCTCGTCTTTTCCGCCTTTTGTTGTTTTCCATAACTTTAATTTCGAAGCTTTTAACCTTTTACAAGATTAGCATTTGATGTTGTATTCTCTAATTATTTAGAGAGAATTGTGCATAACAGGTTACGGAAGAAATACTACTAGCATTTACTAATTTAAGTATCCACCCGGAAAATAATTAAGTACCGGTACATAATGAATTTCTTTAATATAATATTTAAATGAAGTTTAAAAATAAACTTATTCCCTATCAATAATATATATCATTACAGTAAATATCTTTGTTATCCAATTCAACTTCTAAACTTTTTATGTTCGTTTATCCATTTCAATAATATATATCATTAAAGTCAACATCTTTGTTATCCAATTCAACTTTTTAAGTCTTGTAGGTTATTAAACAAAAAATGTATATGACGAAAAGATTTTGAACAGTTTCAACGAAACTGTAACAACATAAATTTAAAATTCAGTTACTTAGATGTAAAACCTTTTAACTAAAAAACTAGGTAGTTAAATATTACTAGAAGTTTATTATGAAGGGTGTAAGGTGCGTTTACACATTTACTCCACAACTTTTGGCAGGATATGTGCCCGTTTTCAGCTACAGGAGCAACATCTTTCTTGTTTGAGTTTTTGTGAGGAATAAATTTTTTGGAATAAATTAAGTATCTTTCACGGAAGTCCAATTGGTTGGTTATATCAACTTCCACTTTGCTGGTCTGTGTTCAATTCCCCTTGATAAAAACAAAATCAAACAAGTAAAGTTGCCAAACGTCAAAAAAGATTATGCAAACCTTGTTTTGGAAATTTTCAAACAAAAGCTACCTTAATGTTAAGAGTCCTCACGTCGGATATATGATAGGTAATTGGTCGTCTTCTTATATAATCTTAGACAATCCTCACCCTCTGAGTTAGCTTTTGAAGTTAAGTTAAACCCAAAATTCATTTCTTAACATGATATTAGAGTTAGGTTCATCCTAATTTTTTGTTCACCGATGTTGGCCTTCATATTATATTGTTCATGCTCCAGTTAACGAGATCTGGACGTGCGGGAGAGTGCTAAGAGTCCCACATCGGATACGTGATGGGTAATTGGTCTCCTTGTATGATTTTGGACAATCCTCACCTTACGAGCTAGCTTTTGGGGTTGAGTTAGGCCCAAGATCCATTCTTTACAAATATCTATATATGTAACCAGTGGTTATATCATTTGAGAAGAAGAAAAAAATTAAGATGTGAAATCCAATCATCTCTAGGTACACATACTACTGTTGATGTGCTTGCAATCATAATTTGGAGTTTAAGCAAGAATTGTTTCCCTCTAGGCAATGAATCAAGAGTTTTGGACTACTAGCTATAGTCAATCATTTATCCAGAGTACATACAGCCATGGATATCCATGAATACGAAACTAAGCAACAAGGAAGATTAACTAATATACTAATACTAAAATTTACAATATACCAGTACTACTAGAGCTAAAATGATCAGAAGGAACAAATTCACGGGTAGATTAGCCCTTTGTTCTCTCTTCAGTTTCCCCCTCTCTCTCAAATAAAATGGACCGGGTTAGAAAGAAATTATTTGCTGGGGAAACAGGTCCGTTATGAATTAAAAGAATTGGGTTTAGGGAGCCTACGTGGATAATCCGACGACGTGGCTAAAAATTTTATATTGTGGAGTCCAAGTCATACTCTCATCCAAATAAGGGTAAATATAACAAGTATGTTAAACGGAAAAAGCAAATTTGACCCCTAACTCTAACATAGGGCAAATTTAATCTATAAACTAAATTGGAGGGTATATTTTACCCTTTACACATTTTCTAATCGATATCTAATGATTAGTCATTTTTCCTTTATTTTACCAAAGCCCATATACTCCCTCCGTTTCAATTTATGTGAATATTTTCAGAGTACGAGGGTCAAACTTTTGACATAGATTTTTCAAGTTTGTAAAAATAAAATTTATATATTTAGAAACTACATTAAAAATACTATAAGTTATAATAATTTATAGTTCAAATAATTTAGAAAATAATGTAAGAAAAATGTGATAAAAGAATCACTTCGAAGACTCTCTAAATAGTAAAGGGTTCACATAAATTAAAATAAAACGAATATAAGATTAGTCAGAGATTACAACACATCAGTCAGCAGTAATCCAAAAGATACACTTATCCAAAAAAAGAGATATGAAAGGAAAAAAAGATCACAGAGAGGCAGTTTCAACTTTCAAAATATGGATGGATGGATGGCTATATACTATGGAACAACCTGTTGCTTAGGCTATTGGTATCAGATTCTCTTTTCATTTCATCCAAAAAATTTACGCTTTTTTAGACGATTTCCTTTCACCCCTTTTTCTTCCCCTTTCTCTTCTTTTTTTTTTTCCCACTTTTCTTTCCTCGGGCTGTGCTTAAACTTTGTTCCATCTCACATGCACATGCATGAACTCCAAAATTTTACTTGGTTTAGTCACAAAATTATCCTCCTTAGTTTCTTTTATCTTTTCCACTTGTCATCAAAAGAAGGGAAAGATTAAAAACAATCTAAGGAGAGAGAGGGACCATAATATGTATTTGGAAAGCAATGATAAGATCATGATAACTTTCTTGTAAGATGAACCCCTCCAATGAGAAAGCCCTGCTTGTTTAAGTCCCATGCACAAAGTATCTGATACGTTCTTCGGTTACTGTGTCATGCATCGACGTTCTTTCTTTGTTCGTTATCAGACATCTGATAAAGCTTTCAAAGTCTTTACTTTAAAAAATGGAAAAAAAAAAAAGAAGAGTAAAGTCTACTTTAGTTAGTTGTCACCTAATTACACGTTAGTACCATTTTTTCTTCTTAGTTTTATTTCCGGATAAGAACATTCTAATACAAAACAAATAAGAGTCAAGTACTAGCTCTTTTCTATGTTGAAAGAATGTCATTTAAAAGGGAAAAATGCATTATCCGTGAATTAAAGGGGAAATTCAAATCAAACAAATTTCTAATTCCAATTAAAGTGAAGCTAGGAATGACAAGAAATTAAAGGGGTCAATTATTGAAACTTTCAAATGTCTACAAATTGTAGTGATTCTTAGTTTATATAAAAAAAAAATCAAGTTATAAGGAGAATACGCACAATCACAATAATGAGTGAGAAAGTGTGCATATAATCCAAAGTGTTTGGCCCAGTGGCCAATACATTAGGGTATTGCTGTCTGAGGTTCCGTGTTCGAGTCCTCTGATCAGCGAGAGTGGAACTGTGTTCCCCCAAAAAAATCCCTCCATACGCGTAGGGCCAAGCGGTGTATACTAATCCGTAGGGCCAGGCCGGAGGTGGGGTTTTCTGGGGTATGGGGCCGTAATGCGGTGGGATCAGTCACTTTAAAAAGTTTACCCTACCTTAGTTTTAGTCCGCTTGGGCAGCTCAATTGGTTTCAAGGGGGATATTTGGAGCAAAGACCAAGGATCGAATCCCGTCAGCGGCAGTGTGTGGGTTTCTTCTTGAAATAAAGGAGGGCCCCTTGTGCGCAGTGTGGTAGTGGTCTAACCTTTGAAATCAATTGAGTCACCATGATTTACCTCCTTCACAGACCTGTCGGACCGGGGTGTGGGGGCTCCTGGGGTGGGAGATTCCACCTTTTGGAGCAGAGAAAGTGTGCATATATATGGTTAGCTAGATTTGATGGTTTCCAGCTTTGGAATTGTATCAGTCTAGATAATCTAGATTCTTGTGTTTCTTTTCTTTGCTTTTTCTATCCTTAAAAGGATATCACTTTCTTTTCTACAACTCAAATATATTATTTACTTTCATTATATATATATATATATATATATATATATATATTGGGTGTTGTTGGGGTCCTTTTATCTTTTTGTGGGAAATAGAGAGATGCTTTGACTGATCCGTGTGAGTGCTAATATCCCCGAGACCACAACCTCAAAATCAGAAAGTTCCTCTTTCTAATTGGAGGACGTGGAGGAGGGTAAAGATTTTGAGCTTCTTGATTTTCAAAGTGAAATGATTTTTTAAAAAGAAAAAACGAGTGGAAAAGAAAAGTCTACACTAACTTTTTTGATGATATTATTCCCCCTTTTTTCTGTGAGTATTGTTCAAGATTCTCCAATAATGAATTGTACATTCTCGTTATCCTCGCAAGCAATGATGTATATAGTCATGAGTCATATCACGAAAATATGCTAACATATTCAAGTTAAGTAATTTACAACGGATTTTATGATGATATATTACTCATATTCTTAGAAAAGATATAATCTTAGGCAAGTGATGCATTAAAAGCTTCACTTGGTTGTAGTATTTAGAAGAAGGCGAAAAATCAAATTTGGGAAAGCGACTATAATACAACTATTTGTCATTCTTTTTTTGGTCAATTATTTTTTTTGACCTGATGATCTGAATATAAATTATGATAGGATAAATTTCACATGAAGTGTACATGACTAGAAACGTATCTATCTTCTTTCCTCAATTTTTTATGCAATCACTTTTTTTATATTCAAAATTTCAAATAAGTAATGAAAAGTTATATAGGCATAGGTGTTACTTGTGACTAGTTTGTGAGCTAATCATTCAGAGAAATTAAAGAACCTGGAAAAATCCAATTGTAATGGAGCATGCAAAACTCATGAATATATTGGCTGGCTTCTTTTCCTCCACTAAACAAATAAGAGTACTAAGACCATTAGTATGTTATATTATGCACATTATCCCTATACACATCATCCTGAATTTAATTATTTAAGTATATAAATGCAAATGTGTTAAAGAGATGTAATTACAAGCTCTATGGTTAGCTTAACACTTAGTTAGTAAGGTAGCTATAGTTAACTAACCATAATTAGTGTGTTATTGATGTGTATAAATATAAACTAGTCAATGTATTGTTGACTACAAGTCATTATGATGAAATAACAAACTATGCATTTTTTTCTCTCTCCATAATTGTCTTCTTCCTCTCTCAATGTACAACCTCTCTTTCTCCTCTAACCCGCCCTAAACTACAACTACTAGAATCTTCTATCAACCTCCATTAATAGAGTTATCATGGTATCAGAGCTACGAGCGATCGTAGGGTAGAATTCGAGTACACTTTAGGTATTCGAAGGTGAAAATATAGTAGAGTGCTTAGGTTCATTCAAGGTTGGGTTGAATCGCGAGTAAGTACCAAAATTCTAGGGTTTGCGATCACAATTGAAGCTCGTTTTGAAGAAATTCAACAATGACGAGTGTAGAAACTGTAATCGCAAGCAATTTAGGAACTGAAAATGCATCAACAACTGGAAAGGAACAATTGGCACATCATTTTCTTCAATTGATCATAATCATCATCTATATCTTCAATCGACTGATACTCCATGTAACTCGCTAATTATCTTTAATTTATTGGATCAGAAAATTATGTACTTTGGAGTAGGTTAATGAGGATTGAATTATTAGGTAAAAGTAAGCTTGATTTTGTGGATAGTAGATATCCTAAAAGTAGTTTCTTATCTGAATTGCATGATTTGTGAGAAAAGTATAATGTCGTAGTGTTATCATGGAGTATGAGTGATGCGAGACCGGGTTTACTTGGTAGCATAGTATACTCATGTGATGTACACAAGGTGTGGTGTGAATTGAAGGAAATATTTGATAAGGTCAATAAATCTCATATGTTTTTGCTGCACAAAGAGATACACATTTGCACTCAAGGAACTATGTCAGATTTAGATTATTATTCAAAAGTGAGAGTTTTATGGAATAAATTTGATGCAATAACTTGTCTTGAATCAAGGAAGTTCTATGAACACTTTGAATATTAGAGACTCCTTCAGTTCCTTATGGAATTGAAGGAGTCTCATGCCCAAGCCAGATTCCAGATCTTCATGATGTCCCCTGCTCCAAGTGTACATAGGACATATTCTCTGATGATTGATCAAGAGATCCAGAGGAACTTAGCTACTACTGCACATGTGAGTGCAAATCCTGGTGTAATTGAAGGAACAACTATTTTTAGTCACAAAGGAGGAAGATTTGGTGGAGGTCATGTAGGTGATGGCGACCCAGGAGGAGAAAATAATGGACCAAGAGGGAGTCATTATGGCAACCAACACAACAAAGGACCCAAGTAATTCATAATCTGTGAAGTGTGTGGATACAAAAGGCATTCAATAGATCAATGTTTCAAAGTGGTTGGTTATCCACCAGGGTGGAAATCAAAGACGAAAAATAGTTGCAGTTCTTATGCAAATCAGGTGAAAACCAGTCACAGTCTGGCTCCAGTTCAGATGGTTTCTGCTCTAAAATCACAAAGCTATTCCACTCAAGAATAATACAAACAAATAATGCAAATGTTCTCTCAAGAAGGTGATAGTAGAGTTCCCACAACTGAATCCTCTGACAAAGCTGACGTTGTAGGTAGAATTATGTTTGTCTTAGTATCAAAGTATGTGATATAAGAATGAATTATTGATACTGGAGCCACTAATCATATGACATCCAATATTGATATGTTAACCAAGTGCAAATATACTGCAAAGTCTAGTAGAAGCACAATGTCCTTACCTAATGGAAGTGTTGTAGGAGTGTCCCATGTTGGAGAGGCTAGTGTTCTTAAAGATCAAGTTATTACTAATGTGTTCTTTATTCCAGAGTTCAAGTATAACTTGTAATAAGTCTCTAAATTTACTAAAGAACTACAATGCTCAGCCCTATTCTTTCATGAATTCTGTGTTTTCTATGATCTCTACACTAAACAGGTCAAGGGGATTGGTAAGGAGGAGTGTGATCTCTACATACTAAAGGAAGGAAGTCAAAGTCAGCATAAGTCTCTCACCAGCCAGTTGCATAATGGTACCACTCACAAAGTCATTCATGCTAAGTCTAGCTCTTTGTTATGGCATCAAAGTTTAGGTCATGTTCCCATAGATGTAATAACTAAGCATGAGTACTTCAGGAGTTTGATCATATCTGAACGCCCTCACATTCATTGTGCAGTCCATCCTTTAGCTAAGCATACCAAGTTACCATTCCTTTTATGTACTAATAGTTTAAAGTCTATGTTTGAATTGGTTCATTATGACATTTGAGGTCCTTATAGAGTTACTACTCACAATAATAAAAGGTAGTTTGCGACTGTTGTGGATGACTATTCCAAGTATTAGGGGTGAGCGGTTCTGGGTACCCTAACTTGTTTGAACTACCCGGACCCTGCCCAGTAAATGATCGGTTCCTAAATTTACTACCCGGAACCTACCCGGACCCTGCGGTTCCGGGTAGATTCCTGGGTACCCTGTAAATTTTTGTGTTGCTTATTCATTGTTCACCTAAAACAGGTTGATATATTCACAAGGCATAGTAATTTAAGCCTATTCTTAAACTAAACTAAACTAGACCAGTTAAGAAATAAACACGTCAACTAAACAGGCTCATAGTTGCACAATTACATATAAGAAACTACTTCATGTTGTTCCAACTATCATATTCAACTACAATACGCATAGATTCATCTAAAACAAGCTTATTAACATATAAACATACTGAAAATCATACAATTTAGCTAGAAACTAACTAAATTAATAAGAATAATCAATAGGAATGAGGTTCAATTTATAGAACCCCCATACCCTAGAGATTAAGGTTTCTAATTAGTATGGGATGAGTAAAATAGGAGGGGAAAATCCCTCCAAAATGAACCCAACCAATCAGAATACACTATTCAAAATTTTAAAGAGACAATAATCATTAGGAGATAGCAGAAAAGGCGATGAAGAGAGGGAACCTCACCTTGGTGGGGTGGTGGTGGTTCTGCGGTGTGCGAGCGAGGGTTATTAATGCCCTTTCCCATTTTAGACGAGCAAGACCTGAAGCAAAGCATTGTACACTACAAAATTACCATTCTCGGCGTTGATGGCTAAGAGAGAGATGAAGGCTAGGGTTTCGGTGTGAAATGAAAAGAAGGAATGGTTCTGGGGTGTTTACGCATGATAAGGAGATTTGGGTCCGGTCGCGGTCAAATTGGACCGGACCCGGCCGTATTTTAGAAGAAATAAAGAACCTATATTTGTTTTTAAATTAAAACAAAAGCAATAGGTTCCGGGTATCAGTTCCATGTTTGGGTACCCTGTCTCTATTTGCCGGAATCAGAACCAGACCCAAAAATGATCGGTTCCTAATTTTACTACCCAAAACCTACCCGTTATTATAATATATCTACCCAGAACCTACCCATTAGTGTCGGTTCCGATCGGGTATCTGGGTACCTTGTACCCGTGCTCACCCCTACCACGTATGCTTGGATCTTCTTAATAACATCTAAGGCAGATACAATTGTGGTAATAAAAAATTTCCTTTCTCAAGTTAAGAATATATTTGGTATCTCTGTAAAAGTCCTAAGAACTGACAATAGTAGTGAGTTTTTTAGTACTGATTTCAAAGCTATGGTTGAAACTAATGGTGTAATTCATCAGTCTTCTTGTGTGTATACACCTCAACAAAATGTGATAGCTGAGAGAAAATATAGATCCATTCTAGAGATGGCTAGAGCTCTCAAATTTTAGGCTTCTAGTCCCCTAAGGTTCTAGGGTGAATGTGTTATGACTGTTGTATATCTACTCAATAGGTTACCTTCTTATGTTCTTAAGTTCAAGACTCCATTTGAAATGTTGTACCAATACCCTCAATCACTCACTCATTTTAAAGTCTGGTTGCATGTGCTATGCTGCAACACCTAGACATCTTGACAAATTTTCTTTTAAAGCCATACCAGCAGTATTCTTAGGATACTCCTCTACTCAAAAGGGATATATTCTATATGATTTACACAATAAAACCATGTTTGTCAATAGACATGCAGTGTTCAAAGAAGAACTCTTTCCTTTCAAGCATATGCAGATTTCCTCCAATCATATTTTCTATGTATTAGGCATATTATCTCCTGCAACTCATATAGATACTACAATCCCTTGTCCAACATCTTCTACCATGCTTCTGCCTGGTGTACCTAGTACCACAGACACTCTTACCACCTTCACATCTCCTATTATGTCTTCAGATCCTTTAGTTCCTCCTTCATCCACCTCTGATATCCCTTCTATTCCTTTAAAAATTATATTTCCTTCTAGAAATTCCTCTAGATCTACCAAACAGCCTTTAGAGATGAAAGATTATATTACCACCTCAAATGGTAATACTTGTCTATATCCTATTTCTTCTTCTCTTTCTTACCACCATATATCTCCCTCTTATCAGCATGTCTTAGTAGCATACTCTGCTCAAACTGAGCCATCTCCATTTAAATAAGCTTCTCAGGGTCCTAAATGGATTGAGGTTATGAAGTTAGAAGTTGCATATTTGGAAGAAAACAATACATGGAGTATAGTTGATCTACCACATGGCAAACAACCTATTGGATATAGATGAATTTACAAAATCAAGTTACAATCTAATGGTAAAGTTGAGAGGTATAAAGCTAGAATAGTAGCCAAGGGCTAATGTCAGATAGCGGGACTAGATTTTAGTGAAACTTTCATCCCAGTAGCAAAGATGGTAACTATCAGGTTTGTGGTGGCCCTAGTAGCTGCAAAACGCTGATTTATTTACCAAATGGATGTTCACAATACATTCCTCAATGGTGATCTACTAGAGAAGGTTTATATGGATGTGTCTGATGGGTTTGCTAGACAAAGGGGGATTAAGTAGGTCTACAAACTACATAAATCATTATATGCTTAAAAACGCACCTAGACAATGAAACTTGAAGCTCACTGAGTGTCTTGTTGATCTAGGCTTTAAATAGAGCCATCATGACTACTCATTATTTACAAGGAATGCTGGTTCAGATGTGGTAATTATTCAAGTTTATGTTGATGATTTTCTTGTTACTGACAACAATCCACAACTGCTATCTTCAACTAGAAAGGATCTTCAGAAAAGGTTCAAGATGAAAGATTTGGGCAAGTTGAAATTCTTTCGTGGAATTGAATGTGCAAGGTCAAGCAACGGGATTGTATTATCCCAGAGAAAATATTCTCTAGAACTGATAGTTGAGTCTGGGATATGAGGAGCTAAGACTGTTGCAACACCTTTAGAGCTAAATAAAAAATTGACCTCTATAGTGTATGATAAGAGCATTCAAGATCAAGATAACAAGAACAAAAAAAACCAAAGATGATTGTCACGACCCGACCCGACGGGCCGCGACTAACCGCCCTAATAACGTCATTATACTAACCTGTCACATATAATCCAACTAACACTTAATGAGTCTGAAATCCGGCAGCATAACGCCGCAATAGCAACATATGCCAGGGTAGGCAAGCCGACGAGGCTGCCTTTACCCAAGATTGTACATGTCTCCTGAGGAGTCACAACTAGCCAATATAACATAACAAGCAAGCAGACAAGGCTGCCACCATATAGTAACGTATATACATGGGAACACCCCAGCACAGAATACAATAATATGACCGACCAAAACAGAGTCATAACCTTTACATACATACAACCCACCACTGTCTACAGACCTCTAAAGAAGAATAACGACATATGACGGGACAGGGCCCTGTCGTGCCCCTAAATACGAACATAAGTCTAAAAGAGATTCGGTACCAAAATGACAAAGCCCTAGATCAAAGGAGCTTTCCAACCTGCTGAGTAAGAACCTAGGCATGAGGTTCACCAAACTGAAAATATGTACCTGCGGGCATGAAATGCAGCCCCCGAGGAAAGGGGGGTCAGTACGAAATAATGTACTGAGTATGTAAAATATGAAGCTGTAAAAGAGACCATAATTAGCCAACAGAAACAGAAGATCAGTATAAAAATAAGGATTCAAATCCAATTGTGCCATAAACCATAAAAGTCAGATGTGCCTTATAAAAATGAGAGTCAAGTCAAGAAAACATGAAGGCATGTCCATAAACATATATATACCTGTAACGTAACCCGGCCCACTAATGCGGAACTCGGTGGAATCATATCATAACCCGGCCCATGCTGGGACTCGATAAAATTATCTCTCATCTATGGATCCATCCTACGTAACTCGACCCTCTAGTGAGGGTCTCGGTGAACAATGCAAGGCTGTGCACGAGTGGTAATCCGGTCCGGGACTCGGTGAGGTGAAGTAGTAACACTTATCACGAGTAGATATCGTGAGTAACCATATGCAAGTAAAAATTATCATCTGATTCTCAATAAAATCATTGTAATAATGTCATAATAAACTCTTTGCTGAAAAATCATAGGCACTTCTCATAACAATCCTCATTAGGAATTAAACTGTATAAGAATTAAGTACGTCCGCCGTACTTTCATTAAATCATGCCAAAAAGAAAGAAGTAAGAGTTTCACATACCTCTTAGATGAACTAATCAACTCTATATTAGAGTACGTCTCGATTTAGAACTTCAACCTATAATAATGGTAATACGTTCGTCAATTCTATGATCGCTAGAATACTTTATATCGAATAATGACTTCTTATTTTATAAAAATCCGGGCAGCACTTGCCCTGTTTATACATATTTCCACAACTTCCAAACGAGGCTAATAACATCAATAAACAAGCACCAATTAAGGGCACAACCAAGACAACAATAAAGGGAATTTACACACCCACTTCTCATGTAAATTTAGCCTCTTAATCCACCTTAAAACAGCCCATATACATCACAACATGTCCAACAATTTCATGCAAGTTCTTGGCCACAACATGTCATAATTCCATAACTCTTATCTTAATTCCTATAATCCAATTTCGGATTTTAATACTTCCATATAACTAATTCCAACTAAATCTCCACGTTTCCTTTCAATTTCATCATGCAATTAGTGATAATAATAACAACAATAACCAACGAATCCAACAACACCAAAATCTGTCCCAAATTGGCAACTAGCCCAAAATGGTCACATGCAATGCTTAAATTCCAATTCTTTCTTAACACAAATTCATTATCTTAATTCTAACAACATGCATTCCAATTATATCATAGAAATAAGAATTTTTATACCTCAAATTCGTCAAAACAGTCCGCAATTTTCTGCCACTGTTTTTCGGAAATTCCCACTGTTTTGTAATTTTTCTCTTCCTTTTTGTTCACTTCTTCAACTCCAATTGACATGCAAGTGTTCTACAATGTTAAGCCATCATCCCTACACGTTTTTCTTCCAAAATTTCATCCCAAAAATCACAATTTTCTGGGCAATTTTCGGCCAAGCAGTGGCTATTTTGCCCTTTGTTTTATACTGTTTTTGGTGTTGTTTTGCTTCTAATTTTTGGTGAAGAATGTAGTCTAGGAAGAGAAGATAACAACCTTAATTTTGGTTATGGGTGGAGGGTGATTTTCGGATTAGTGTAGAGGAGAGAATGAGAGGAGAGTTATTTTTTTGTTTAAGTGTAGAAGAAGATGAAGAGGTAAGTGTAGGTTTATTATAAAAAATCTGATTTTTCCTTTTTACACTTTGGCCCCCAAGTTCTTCAATTAATAAATCTCAAACCCACTTCTTTTAATTCCCGAGAATTTCATCAGCCTCGTATCCTTAATGTCATAATTTTATAATACAATACTATTCCATAACGGGAATATACAATTATTGTTATAAGTATCCAACGTCACCCTTATTGTGACCAACATCTTTCCGGAATCACATCCTCTTGTATACTAATTTCCGGATTAGCATATATAAATATACTCTATATCCAAGATTCGAATCTTACCTCCTTAATTACGTCCTCTAATTATAGTCTTAAAATTACGAGGTGTAACATTCTTCCCCCCTTAGAAACATTCGTCCTCGAATGTTCATACTAATGGGCACATCTTATACAAATTGATTCAAGGATTCACAAGCACACAGAAATTTGCATATTAGGTCATCTTAGACTCTATGATACACGTTTCTGCCAACAAATATCCGACTTACAAACAACTCAACTCTTGTCATTATCTAACAAAAGGACTCAAATAAACAAGGAAACAACCTACGTCCTAGCTTATTCGTAATTTTCTAAAAGTGAAGTATACTAAAACTAAGGCTAAGTAGAGTCATTATTCCCGTAGTACCACATTATGTACATATATACAAGAACTTTAAGCATAATCTATACCTTAATCTTAAACTTGAGAACAGATATCATCTTCACAACCAATGACTAATCCCCATTTTATATATTCACATTCCTGGTCCTATTGTAACCAGTAGTTAAGTACTTAAATGAATGTTTTAACTCAAAATCAGTAGTTTCAACTAAGCACATAAGGATCAGGGAAGACATAACTTCAAAATGGTATAATAGCAGAGACTAAAATATATATATATATTTTTTCCGAGTTCCCAAAAGTCTAATATCCTCTACCTGAATCAAGATGCAAGCGTTTTATATAATAGAATCCAAATATACATAATAGAGGCGTTGTTTGATCATGCAGGGTGCTAAGAAAAAACACACAAGCTACCCTAATTATGATATACATATGAACATGCCCAAGACACCAACATGGCATAGACACTAGTTACCTAGTCTGAACCATAAACAAGGGATCACAAGGCAGGTGTAAATAAGTGACATATGCATACAGACTACCTTAGACCGTCCCAACCACACATATATATTTAGGAACACAAGAGATGCTAAATGAATATCCAATCCATCATTACCATGCCTATGATCAGTTACTAAGGCTAAACAAGTCTTAAAGTTTATATTAGACCTACATCAAGCCTAAATCAGAACAAGTGAACACATAATAGGCATATAATGAGCTAAGTTTTCCTGTCCAGATATTAATCACTATCTCTCTAATAATTCAAATAGCAAGTGTTATCCATATCGTGTTATTTGAGCCTAACATATACTTAATACCCATATTAAGAATAATTTTAAACAATGAGCATAAATTGGAAGCTTAAGTTAATCAAATCAGGTTACTCAATGTCTCATTTTTAACAATGATTAGCAAGACTTTATCTATTACAAGTCGACACCATATTGAACTTACTAATCCAAAACTTACAGATATATCCAAATCATATTAACATTAACTAGGCATACTTAGTCATATCTTCTAACATACCCCTAAATAAGTAAAGCATGCTCGAAATTTAGGTAATATTCATAATTCACAATCATCACATAGGCTACCCTTTATCAATTCCCATCATAAATAACATCATATAACCTCAACCATATCAACTCACTTAACTCATTCTCTTATAGTTTTAAATTATCATATCAGACGATATAAGACAAGTTTTGTTAAATAGGACAACTAATCTTGTCCTTAATTAGTGGCGCTTGTTTTAGATAGATAATATGACCAAACGACTTACAGATAGCCAAACGAGTTTTCAAAATAATATATTGGTCATCACATTAATTTAAATAACCCATACATGCTAAACCCAACTTCAATCCAACCTGCCAATCCATTAAATCAAATCTAGGCGTTTCATATATCATTAATATCTTTAAATTAGCAATATTAAGCATTAAATTAACTAGGTAGCCCATACCCGACTAGACAAATCTAAAATTAACATGTTTCGTTCTATTTCAATTGTACAGATTATTCTAAATCAGCATGGAACATTTACACTCTTTTGTTGATATCTACTACTACTTTCAATTTGGTAACAATGCCCCTTCTTCTTCCTATATAAAGCTGATGGTGACCAGTACAATCCCAAACTCGTAAAAGGACAGAACAAGAATCTCTCTGCTTACTGTTTCTAAGTTTGGTATTACCTAAAGCTACAATCTTGTAGGTACCATCAAGAAGTGGATTGGGAAACATAAAATTCAAGGTACCCCCCCCCCCTTTTATTTTATTTTTTTGAATTTCACATCTTGGAAAAATGGACAATGTCAATCAAAACTTAAAGGAATCTATAACTATACCAAACTAGATATTCAATCCCGAGTGGTCACAGGTAAACCAATTATCCGGACATGAGTAGGCATAAACAAGTATAGACAGACCAAACATATGTGGATTGCCTATCCATGCCATACTAACCTTATCACTACTCACTTAATAACTTAACCAAATCTGCAGAAGCAAGGGAATGCACATAGTTGAGGAACTACTCAGATATTCATTTCATTTTTTTTAACATGTGATTTAGATACCTATCAAAACTCAAATGATCTTATATTATCTACCAAATTTACATAAAAGGGGAAGGGGGTAGACATACTGCAGTAGCAGACATGGAAATAGGTGGACTTAACAGTTTCATTTAATCAACACATAGATACAAAACATGGGCATATACAATCAAACCAAACTGGATGCAGAGTTATGCACATGAGGAAGAGACAAGGTTATTTTAAATAGTTATGTTCAGATGAGTATTAGACTACCTAAGACTATTGGGACATGCCAAGGATAGATATGACCCTTTAACAAGCAAAACATACACCAAATAGGCTCCTAAACTATCCTTCAGATCGCGACAGCACTTAAACAAGACACACATCCATTTCAAAGTCATTAGGTAATCCTATCATAATTATAACAACATTCTTATGCTAAATCTTAGTTCCCTTATTATAGGCAGATAAGTAAATAAATAAAAACATTAAGCCCTTCAATCATTTCCATACCAAATGTGACCTTTACAACCAACATAGTCATTATGTAAGCATAATTTTTAACTTCAACAATTGGTGTTTAATTAACATAACATGTGTATTGAGTCATGGATTAATCGAACATAGTGTCTAAGAGGTTTAATATACTTCTCAAGCCACTATAGCAACATACCGAAATAATTTGTTCAGTTAACCAGGGGAACAAACCTCATGTTCATGTATTAAGCATACTGAATTAGTACATGTGCTAATGATGGTTTGACCTAACATACTATGGACACCACAGGACTTAAACAATCCAAGAGGGGTTACAATGGACTAAAACTAGTATACCAATTACTTCAAAGTCATTTAAACATATCATACAAGGTCAAATAACCCTTAAACTTAACAAGACAACCACATAACACACAAATAATCATCACACAATACTCTAACAGTGTTTTCATCAACTGAACATGCTAGACATTAATAGAGTAGTCATAAATAGCCATAATATTCACATATATTACATAATGCTTGGCATAATATATTCACGGTTTAATAGTTAACTAAATAAGTAAACCGTTTATTGCAGCAACAAGTCATTCCTGGAATTATGTAAATACTCAATTTTCCACTCCCTTAAGCAACTACTGACAACATGTTTAGCATACAGATCTATTCCCTATTTAAGAGATAAAACGCAGGCTTGGATTATTAGAACATTTTGCATTCTACATTATGATACGCAAAGACAATTACGGGGGAAATTTTAATCAAACATAAAAGATATCTAGGCAAGTCTAATTAACTGTTTAGAGGTAGTCCCACTGAACAAAATTGGCAAAGATAGGTCCTAACACAAGTGATTTATACTCAACCCACATACTGTACAGGGACATTAACAGACCACCCTGTTCCGAAAGAAGTATGACCAAGACAGAATACATTTATACATAACATGGATAGCATAACTCATAAGAAAAGCTGGAACACATCAACTTAAACAGGGCAATATTACAACATGTAGAGGACCATCTACTCCTAAGCCCCATCCACAAGTAGGACAACCCGTTAACGACTATCAACTACTTGCTGAACTAATTTCAAGGACTTATCCAAACAACTTGCTCCAGAGACAACAAACCTTATATGTACAACAGTAGCAATTCCCATTTTTGGCATATCTCATATCCCTTTTCATATAAACATAAGCATACCAAGGAGTCATCACAACTAATAGACTTCACATATACCATGTACTTTAACCCAGATCAAATATAAAATATTTTACTCAAGAAGGCCTTGTATATCTAAGGTCTCAACGATTATCTAATATTCTAAGAATCTCAAATATTCCATGTCCCAAGCTTACATAATTTCTTCCCGTATACGAGTAAGATAGTTTCTCATAACCTCGAATTCGTATTTCCCTTCTGGCGGCTGTCGCTTTCTTCGGAGGCATAGCTATAACACATTAATACGTCAGAGAGGGAATAACCTAATAACATAGCTCTATCGCACGATCTTAGAGTAAGAAGAATAGAAACCAATCCTAAATGTCTGTCAACCTTCTGCGTATAAGTATGGTGCACAATATACCCATACGCAAGACTCTACTAGACACGGTCTGTAGACATTCTGAGGACTAACTGCTCTGATACCACTTTTGTCAGGACCCGACCCGACGGGCCGCGACTAACCGCCCTAATGACGTCATTATACTAACTTGTCACACATAATCCAACTAACACTTAATGAGTCTGAAATCCGGCAGCATAACGCCGCAATAGCAACATATGCCAGGGTAGGCAAGCCGACGAGGCTGCCTTTACCCAAGATTGTACATGTCTCCTGAGGAGTCACAACTAGCCAATATAACATAACAAGCAAGCCGACAAGGCTGCCACCAGATAGTAACGCATATACATGGGAACACCCCAGCACAGAATACAATAACATGACCGACCAAAACAGAGTCATAACCTTTACATACATACAACCCACCACTGTCTACAGACCTCTAAAGAAGAATAACGACATATGACGGGACAGGGCCCTGTCGTGCCCCTAAATACGAACATAAGTCTAAAAGAGATTCGGTACCAAAATGACAAAGCCATGGATCAAAGGAGCTTTCCAACCTGCTGAGTAGGAACCTAGGCCTGAGGTTCACCAAACTGAAAACATGTACCTGCGGGCATGAAACGCGACCCGAGGAAAGGGGGTCGATTTGAAAATAATGTACTGAGTATGTAAAACATGAAGCTGTAAAAGAGACCATAATTAGCCAACAGAAACAGAAGATCAGTATAAAAATAAGGATTCAAATCCAACTGTGCCATAAACCATAAAAGTCAGTTGTGCTTTATAAAAATGAGAGTCAAGTCAAGAAAACATGAAGGCATGTCCATAAACATATATATACTTGTAACGTAACCCGGCCCACTAATGCGGAACTCAGTGGAATCATATCATAACCCGGCCCATGCTGGGACTCGGTAAAATTATCTCTCATCTATGGATCCATCCTACGTAACTCGGCCCTCTAGTGAGGGTCTCGGTGAACAATGCAAGGCTGTGCATGAGTGGTAATCCGGTCCGGGACTCGGTGAGGTGAAGTAGTAACACTTATCACGAGTAGATATCGTGAGTAACCATATGCAAGTAAAAATTATCATCTGATTCTCAATAAAATCATTGTAATAATGTCATAATAAACTCTTTGCTGAAAAATCATAGGCACTTCTCATAACAATCCTCATTAGGAATTAAACTGTATAAGAATTAAGTACGTCCGCCGTACTTTCATTAAATCATGCCAAAAAGAAAGAAGTAAGAGTTTCACATACCTCTTAGACGAACTAATCAACTATATATTAGAGTACGTCTCGATTTAGAACTTCAACCTATAATAATGGTAATGCGTTTGTCAATTCTATGATCGCTAGCATACTTTATATCGAATAACGACTTCTTATTTTATAAAAATCCGGGCAGCACTTGCCCTGTTTATACATATTTCCACAACTTTCAAACGAGGCTAATAACATCAATAAACAAGCACCAATTAAGGGCACAACCAAGACAACAATAAAGGGAATTTACACACCCACTTCTCATGTAAATTTAGCCTCTTAATCCACCTTAAAACAGCCCATATACATCATAACATGTCCAACAATTTCATGCAAGTTCTTGGCCACAACATGTCATAATTCCATAACTCTTATCTTAATTCCTATAATCCAATTTCGGATTTTAATACTTCCATATAACTAATTCCAACTAAATCTCCACGTTTCCTTTCAATTTCATCATGCAATTAGTGATAATAATAACAACAATAACCAACGAATCCAACAACACCAAAATCTGTCCCAAATTGGCAACTAGCCCAAAATGGTCACATGCAATGCTTAAATTCCAATTCTTTCTTAACACAAATTCATTACCTTAATTCTAACAACATGCATTCCAATTATATCATAGAAATAAGAATTTTAATACCTCAAATTCGTCAAAACAGTCCGCAATTTTCTGCCACTGTTTTCCGAAAATCCCCACTGTTTTGTAATTTTTCTCCTCCTTTTTGTTCACTTCTTCAACTCCAATTGACATGCAAGTGTTCTACAATGTTAAGCCATCATCCCTACACGTTTTTCTTCCAAAATTTCATCCCAAAAATCACAATTTTCTGGGCAATTTTCGGCCAAGCAGTGGCTATTTTGCCACTATTTTCGCCACGGTTTTTGGTGTTGTTTTGCTTCTAATTTTTGGTGAAGAATGTAGTCTAGGAAGAGAAGATAACAACCTTAATTTTGGTTATGGGTGGAGGGTGATTTTCGGATTAGTGTAGAGGAGAGAATGAGAGGAGAGTTATTTTTTTGTTTAAGTGTAGAAGAAGATGAAGAGGTAAGTGTAGGTTTATTATAAAAAAATCTGATTTTTCCTTTTTACACTTTGGCCCCCAAGTTCTTCAATTAATAAATCTCAAACCCACTTCTTTTAATTCCCGAGAATTTCATCAGCCTCGTATCCTCAATGTCATAATTTTATAATACAATACTATTCCATAACGGGAATATACAATTATTGCTATAAGTATCCAACATCACCCTTATTGTGACCAACATCTTTCCGGAATCACATTCTCTTGTATACTAATTTCTGGATTAGCATATATAAATATACTCTATATCCAAGATTCGAATCTTACCTCCTTAATTACGTCCTCTAATTATAGTCTTAAAATTACGAGGTGTAACAATGGTCTAGTGTTACAGGATCCTAGCAGGTACCAAAGGCTTGTGGGAAGGTTGTTGTATCTCACCATGACAAGACTTGATCTTTCATTTTCAGTTCAGGTACTTGTCCAAAGGTTCACATATGAAAGCATCACTCAGTGGTGAGGTATATCAAAGAAGCACCAAGTCATGGTTTACTGATGCCTGCAGAAAATAACAATCAACTAATGGCTTATTGTGACTCAGACTGGGGGGTGTGCTTATAGATTAAAAGATCTATCACAAGGTATTTGGCTAAGTTTGGAGGAACATTGATGTCTTAGAAGTCAAAGAAACAAGAAGATGTGTCTAGAAGCTCAGCTGAAGCAAAATTTAGAAGCATGGCTACATGTGCTGCTGAGATAACCTAGCTAATTGGCTTGTTTAAAGAGCTTATTGTGCAAATTGAATTACCTGTCAAGATGATATGTGATAGAAAAGTTGCCATTCAAATAGCAGCCAATCCAATTTTTCGTGAGAGGACTAAACATATTGACATTGATTGTCATTTTGTTAGAGAAAGGCTATGCCAAGGCATTTTGAAGACAAAATAAGTGCATACTACAGAGCAACTTGCAGATGTGCTAACCAAGGGACTGGGGAGAGTACAACGTCAACATCTTCTAAGCAATCTTGGAGTTATAGATTTGTTTAAACCATGAGCTTGAGGAGGAGTGTTAAGAGATGTAATTACAAGCTCTATGAATAGCTTAACACTTAGTTAGTTAGGTAGTTATAGTTAGCTAACCATGATTAGTGTGTTGTTGATGTGTATAAATATAAACTAGTCAATATATTGTTGACTACAAGTCATTATGATGAAATAACAAACTATGCATTTTCTCTCTCTATAACCGTCATCTTCCTCTCTCAATGTACAAGCTCTCTTTCTCCCCTAACTCTTTCTAAAGTACAACTACTAGAAGCTTCTATCAACCTCCATTAATGGAGTTATCAAAATTTAGTAAATTGAGTACTTTCACATTTAAATATTTTAGTCGATTTTAAGTGATATCTATTCAAACCCTTTAATGATTGGAAAATGCTAAATCCTCTGTATCTTGCTTTTGACCCCCTCCCGACCCCACACCAAAAAAAAAAAGTAAAATACAATAAGGGAAAATCTAGTGAACGAAAACACTAAAAACTTATAAATTGCTGCCTGTCTTCCTTGATTGAGAATTATTGAAAATGAGCTTGTTGTGCTGTTGTACATAATAACAAAGGAATTTTTTCTAAGCTAGTGGATTTTAAAGCTAGCTGTGGGCATGATTTATTAATGACTTTCTTGATTTTCAGGCTAGAAATGGAGTATTCTTGAATTATATAGTTGGGAGATTTTAAAAGGTTCATGTGCTATGGTCCACAAAATCGCCACAAAGGTTCTCTTTACAACTGTACTGAATGAGTGCTACCAAAAATCCTTTTAGCTAGCCAAAAATCTTTTAGTATAATTAACCTAATTAATGTACATATTTTCATATTTTCATATCTTCATCTTCATTTATTTCTTTATTTGAAAATGATAGAATAATTATGATTAATGTTGTATTTATTATAAATATTTAGTAATTAATATAATTGATAATAGAATCATATGTATATGGTAGATAGATTATATAGCATGAGATTAGCCTAATCATATCATCATCTTAGCATAAGTCTAGCCTACAATGAGGTTGTATTTGTGGTATATTAACCACACTTTTGGAAGATGATAATTGAGGAAAATATTCTTACATGGTATCAAGAGATTAGGGAAAAAGATCCTACCCTAAAAATTATACACCCCAACGTCGGCCCCCTCCCCTCCTCCCACCAACCGGCTAACCAACCAATTTTTTTTCCATTCTTCTTTCATTTTCCAGTCAACAATGTCTGATTCTAAATACACTTTTCATCCCGCGCATGCCGTTTCCAACATTAAAACTCATATGTGCATCACTCTTGAGATGGAAACTGTTCATTACGTAACTTGGGCAGAACTCTTTAAAATTTGTTGCCGTTCTCACCGGGTTATTCATCATATAATCCCACCGGAAAAAGACAAGAAAAATGTGTTAAATACTTATGATGAAAAAGAGTTATGGCTCACACTTAATGCGACGGTTCTTTCGTGGATTTATGCACCCATTTCTAGCGATTTGTTGCACACAATAATGGAACCCAATTCAACGGCGATGGAGGCTTGGAATCGCTTACGAGATATCTTCCAAGATAACAAGAATTCCCGAGCCGTCACTTTAGAGCAAGAATTCTCCACCACTGACATGGCAGACTTTCCGAATGCATCCGCTTATTGCCAACGCCTCAAAGTTTTATCGGATCAACTCAAGAATGTTGGTTCGTCAGTTACAAACAATCGATTGGTTTTACAATTGGTTGTCGGCCTTACCGACACGTATAGTGGCGTGGGAACGCTCATCCGCTAAAGCAATCCTCTACCTCTTTTTTACCAAGCCCACTCTATACTTATTCTTGAATAGGCGGGTTTCACCAAAAAGGTCGCGACCATCTCAAATTGCGCCATGGTTTCCTCAACCAATGACGCTACTACACATTTTGAACCTATACCACAAAAGCGAGGTCAAAAATGATGAAATGGTGGTAAAAATCGAGGTGGCAGTTGAGGTGGAGGCCACCGGAATTTCGGTGGCTGCAGAAATAACAGCAGGGGAAGCGAAAATGGTGGCCAACAAACAAATTTCGACCATCACTGGTAGCCCCGAGCCTAGTGGGGCAGCGGACCACCACAGTGGGCATGGCATTAGCCTTGGGATGTGCCACTGTGCCCATTTCCTTCTGGAAATTAGGCCAGGCCCAGTCCAAGGCAAACTGGCCAGCCCACTGCCAGTCAGCAACCTGTGTTTGGGCCTAGAAACAATAAAAGTCCTGTTTCATTTGGCCCACTGCCGAGCCAGTGGCAGGATGGCCATTCGGCAGTGGCTAGCCTAACCGACATTGAGTCCGCCATGAACACTCTTGGACTTAATCCGCTCGACGCAAATTGGTGCATGTATACTGGAGAGACGTCTCATATAACGTCCTTCTAAGGTAACCTCTCTTCCTATTTTAATTTGAGCAAAAATAATGGTATAATTGTCGGAAATGGTCATTCTATTTCAATTCGTGGTTATGGTTCTACCAATTTGTCTCCACCAAACCCACTTTTAACTTTAAAGAATGTCCTTCATGCTCCACAATTAATTAAAAACTTAGTTTCGGTTAGAAAGTGTACTACTGATAATTGGGTGTCTGTTGATTTTGACCCTTTTGGATTTTTCGTGAATGTTTTTCAGACGGGGATGCTTCTAATGATATGTGATAGTCAAGGGAAACTCTATACAATCATCACACCTAATTATCAAGCCAAGTTACCGTCCACTTTTGCAGCTTTCGTACCATCATTATGACATGAACGTTTGGGGCATCCGGGGGCACCTGTTTTAGCCTCCCTCAAATAAAATAATTTTATTTCATGTACTCAAACATGTAATTCAAATATGTGTCGTTCATATCCACTTAGAAAACATGTTCAATTGACATTTGTTTCGTCTAAATCTTGCATACTTATTCCTTTTGATATTATCCATTGTGATATTTGGACATCACCCGTTTTGAGCTCTACGGGCCATATATATTATTTGCTCTTGCTAGATGATTACTCTAATTTTTGTGGACGTTTCCATTGTCTAAAAATTACAAATTTTCTCTACCTTTTACACTTTTAGAGAATTCATCCGAAATTAATTTGAATGGGATATTAAAAATATTTAATGTGATAATGGTAGGGAGTTTGATAATGGGCCTTTTTGGGATTTTTGCAATGCTAATGGTTTAACCTTTCGCCTTTCATGTCCTCATACCTCCTCTCAAAATGGGAAGGTGGAAAGAAAAATCTGAACCATCAATAACATTATTAGAACTTTGTTTTCTTATGCCGCACTACCACAATCTTTTTGGCATCATGCACTACAAATGGCTACATATATATTGAACATACTTTCCCACAAAAACTGTCCTATCAAGCTCATCTAAAAATCATATACCTAAGGGACCCATCTTACTCTCATCTGCGGGTATTCGGGTGCTTATGCTATTCTCTTTTTCCATCCACCACAATAAAAAAACTTCAACCCCGGTCTATTCCTTGTGTTCTTTTTGGGATACCCTTCTAATCATCGCGGTTACAAATGTTACGACCTATCCTCCAATAAAATTATAGTGAGTCATCACATAATTTTTTATGAAACAAAATTCGCTTTTACCAAAATGCATGAGTCCGGACCTTCTACCTATGATTTTTTAGATGATGGCATACCCCCGTATTTGTCCCAACATTTTTTTTGACCCAAACCCACTGTTTCGGCTAGCCTAGAATTTTTGGGTGAATTGGGTCCAGAAATAGTGGTCTGCCACCGCACGCCACTGACCAGCAGACTGAGCCTCATTCCCTGAGCCCAATTTCGGGCGAATGTGCTAGACAACCATAAAGCCCACTGCCTGGCAGTGGCTTGGGTCACGACCCAGCTCACTGCCAACTGCCAAGCATTTTAGCCCCTCTTGATGGCCCATACGGCATTGTCAAACCTAACATCAAATATAGCCTCCACACCCAGATTTCAAAATCAACATTGCCTCATAATCATGTGTCTGCTCTTAATGACCCGAATTGGAAAATGGCTATGGATGATGAATTTAATGTTCTTATTGAAAATAGGACGTGGGAGTTGGTCCCCCGTCCTCCTAATGCTAATATAATTCGGTCTATGTGGATTTTCAGTCACAAAGAAAAATCTGATGGTACTTTTGAGCTACATAAAACCCGTCTTAAAGGTGATGGAATGACACAACAGGTTGGTGTGTATTGCGGTGAGACGTTCAGTCCTGTGGTTAAACCAGCAACTATAAGAACAATCCTTAGTTTGGCTCTTTTAAAGGCATGGTCACTTCATCAGTTAGATGTAAAAAATTCCTTCCTCTGTGGAGAATTAAATGAAATAGTATACATGTACCAGCCTTTGGGATACAGGGACTCCACGTATCCGAATCATGTGTGCTTGCTAAAGAAATTATTATATGGGCTGAAACAGGCCCCCCGGGACTGGTACAAGCGTCAGGGTAATAATATTGCTTACGTTCTTTTATATGTGGATGATATTATATTGACTGCCTTTTTTATGCTCTTCGAAAGTCAATCATGTCACTGCTTGGCTCAGAATTTGCTATGAAAGATCTAGGGCCATTGAAATATTTTTTAGGGATAGCGGTGACACATCATGTAGGTGGTTTATTCTTATCCCAAAAGAAGTATGCAATAGAGATTGTTGAACGGGCTGACATGTCATCATGTAAGCCGCAGCAACTCCGGTTGATACTAAACCCAAGATAAGCGCCTCCTTCGGCAAGCCATTTGCCAACCCGACACTTTACCGCAGCCTGGCAGGGGTCCTGCAATATCTTACATTCACAAGGCCAGACATTTCTTATGCGGTGTAACATGTGTGCCTATTCGGGTGCATGCTCTCAAACACATTGTGTTTTATATTCAGGGTACTAGAGTATGGCTTGGATTTATATCCATCATCGACATCCACCCTTGTCTCAGACACAGATGCCGATTAGGGGATGTCCGGATACCAGATGCTCCATGTCTGGTTATGGTATATTTCTTGGAGATAACTTGGTATCTTGATCCTCCAAACGGCAAGCAACGTTGTCCAGATCCAGTGCCGAATCAGAATACCGAGGTGTTGCTAATGTAGTATCTGAATCTTGTTGGCTTCAGAACCTTCTTCTAGAACTCCACTGTCCGGTTCCAAAGGCAACATTGGTGTATTGTGATAATGTTACTGCTATTTATCTTTTAGGAAATCCTGTCAACCATCAACACACTAAACATATTGAGCTAAATATTTACTTTGTGCGTGAAAAGGTCGCTCGCGGACAAGTGCGTGTCTTACATGTCCCGTCACGCTATCAGATAGCAGATATTTTTACTAAAGGTCTTCCGCTTGTGTTATTTGAAGATTTTCGGGACAGTCTCAGCATACGTCTACCTCTCGCTTCGTCTACGGGAGAGTGATAGAATAATTATAATTAATATTGTATTTATTATAATTATTTAGTAATTAGTGTAATTGATAGTAGAATCATATGTATATAGTAGGTAGATTAGATAGCATGAGATTAGTCTAATCATATCATCATCTTAGCATAAGTCTAGCCTACAATGAAGTTGTATTTATGGTATATTAACCACACTTTTAAAAGATGATAATTGAGAAAAATATTCTTTTAGAGAAAATCATCTCTTTCAAATACTTAAGTAAAGGCAAATGACAGAAAAGTGGAGGGTTCAAAATTGTTGTTTGCAAAGCGCTTGAAAGGTGTAACACCATTGGGTGGTAGGACTTTGCAAAAAGGGGTGATACCATTAGAGGCTATTAATTTTTTGTTTAATTGTGTCATATAATTTTAATGTCTTAATAACAATAGACCAGAACCCAAATCATAATTAAAAGTATGTCTAAAAACAGAACTGTTATATTTTTTTTCTTTTTCTTTTTTAGCTTTTTGGGCTGAGAAGCAGAGACAGATCTATCTTAGGTCGAGGGGTGTCACGTGACACTGCTTCATCGGAAAATTTTACTAAATATGTATAAATAATTAAAAAACAGAAGAAAACATGATATATCTTTTTAAGGTGACACCCTTTGACACAAAGGACTGTATAACTCAATTGGTCAAGCGCTTCAATTTTCTGATGAGGCCGCGAGTTCAAAAACCACAACATCATTTTTTTTTAATCGAAGTTTTACTCCTCATCTACAAATGATAGATGCTTAGGTTCGAGCCCATTACCTCTTGAAAGTTAAGAAAACTTAAACCAATTGCTCCAAACTCAAATTTATCTTAACAGCGACATGTTTAGATAATAAAGAAGACTCTTACTGCTTTCCTAATTAATGGTTGTGCGGTTCCCTTTTTATGTGTTTTTTTTTCTTTCACCTTCTTTTTCGCCAATGAATTTATTTAAGATAAATTTACAAAATCATATTGATCAAGTATTTAATATTTTTTTCTATTGAGGTTATTTTGAATACATTTCAAAAAAAAAAATCGTCGAGTAAAATTATAGTACTTTTTTAAAAAAGAAAGTGTTATAGTAATGTGCATGAATTGTGTTTTACTTATATGTATTTCGTTCCTTATTTTTCATACAGTGTTACATTGTTCTATTTACCGTTTCTCATTTTAAAATATGACATCGTTGACGAAAAATTCTGTATACGCCAATGATGAGAAAGCGTTTTCGTGTACTAAGAGGAAGGTATAGTTTGGTGAGAATCAAATATTACACTTTTAGGATGCAACACACAAGATCTATTAATAAACTATCGCTCAACCAATACATACGTGCACAACAACTATTTCTATTGCACTTCAATCCCAAAACGGAAGTTGGCGGGGTCGACTATTATTACTGCACTTTAATTTCAAGAAAGTTCGGATCATGTTAATATATATCGTTTCATAAGAAGTTGTCCCAATCAAATACTATAAAAAGTTTGTTTCTCCAGCACTAGAAACAAAAATATATAATTGTGCAATGCGGACATGTCAATTACAAGATGTGAAGCAAAGCATGTCAAACGTTAACAGTGAAAAGGAGGGCACTAGAAACAGAGCAGTGAGCAGAGGTGATTAATTTCTATCTGTGAAATTGAATGGTCTTTTATAAATGTTTGTGTTTGTGTTTGTGTACAATTCATTCATTCAGACACACAATTCTAAGGTCATTCTCATGGACCACCGTCATTCAATAGTATTGAAGTGTGTGACAGTATTGAAGTGTGTGATCATATGATCTAAAAGTTTAAGCTATTATATAGAATACAATTTTAATATTTGATTATATTCTCAACACGCCCCCTCACATGCTGATCTGATTTTTTTCATGATCTAAGCACGTGAAAATTCTTTTTGAGAGTGGGTGGCGGTAAGGTTCGATTGCAGGACATTTGGCCTGCTTTGATACCATATTGAAGTGTGTGACCATTTGATCTAAAAGTTTAAACTGTTAAATAGAACATATTTTTAATATTTGATTATATTCTCAACAAATAGTATTTTGTGTACAATTTACTGGACGTGTCACAAATAGGCAACATACAGCATGTCCTAGCATGAGCATCCCAAGACTTTTTTTTTGGCTTCTTTCTTATTTTTTCCAACACTAGCCCAATTACTAGCACTCTCTGTTGGACCCTGCACCACCTTACCTCCCCCCCCCCCTCTCCCCCAACCCAACTCTCCCAATTCAAAAGTATAATTTTTCATCTATCAACTTTTATACATCATATATATATATATAATATATATATATAAATTTTGTCTACAATATAGAATCACTTTAAATATTAGTGAATATAACTACACATTAATCAGTTAAATAGTAACCTCAAAATTAACGCAAGTAACATTTTATAACAAGTTAAATAATTGTATTGATTGAGTAAAATTAGTGTACTACACCATGACTATAAGATTGTATATCTTAAAATTATGGAAGATCTACTGAGATATATGTAATAATTAGATCCCTAATTACAAAAAGATACAGTACTATTCCACTTTCAAAACATACCAACAAAATCTTTACATAATATACATATCTCCAATAAAACCCATAAAATTAGAAATATTAAAGATCTTCTCTTTTTGCTTATCTTCTCTATTAATTTTCCACAAAATCTAATAGGGTATATGCAGTTATCTCAGAAGAAGCCGAGAGGCCGAGGTAAGACGAAAAAGTATTGGGAAGAATTGATTAGGCAGGACATGGTGCAGTTGCAATTTACCGATGACATGACCTTAGATAGAAGGTTTTGGAGGATGCAAATTAGGGTAGAAGGCAAGGTGGTAGAACATGTCTCGTGTATCCTTCCATACTAGTAGGCCTAGTGTTACCTTTGTAGGTTCTTTTCCTTCGATTTCCTGTTACTATTTGTTATTTCTTGTACTTCGATTACCGTATGAGTTTGATGCATTTACTGTTACTTTTCTTCATTAATGCTTATCTATAGTATTTTTGTCATGATACTTTTTTCAATTCTTATCTGACTTTTTTTGTCATGCTTTCTTTTGAGCCGATGATCTTTCAAAACAACCTCTCTACCTCCCAAGGTAGGGACACTCTACCCTCTCCAAACCACACTTTGTGGGATTACACGGTATGTTGTTGTTGTTGTATTTATGCAGTTATCTCATTCCAATACTGGCACACTTCATCTACACCACCACTTATTGAATGTAAGCTTGTAAACATTAAATACTAAAGTAAATGTAGTTCAAGGAATCACAAGGCTTATTAGGTTATTGACAGTATGAAGAAATTAAACAGGCAAATAAACAACTGCCCCATTGAGGAAGCTTTGAGGATTCGAAGTTGAACTTGGGTTCACGAAATTGAAATTATTTCTGATTGGATATTGTTTCAAAAGATTGGGTACATCTTAAGGAGCTTATATCTCAAGTTTGGGACGATTTGATGAGATTTTGAATCGAATTTCATATTAAACTTCACATATATTTCACTTGTATCATATGTATGTCGCATGTATATTGTATGCCATTTGTATATCATAGATGACATACATAGAATATATACAAGATATACAGATGACACACACCAGAATATATATATATATATAAGATATACATATAATATATATTGATATACATTTGACATACATAGTAAATATGCAAGATATACAGAATACTGTACATTGGAATATATATAAAATATACATATAATATACATTGATATACATTTAACATACAGAGTCTATACTAAAATCAAAGACATCACCCTTTATGCCACACAATATCCATTACCCTACCACACCACCATTTAACCACTAGTCATTCCACGTAACGGGGACAAACTCATTTTAATACAATAAAAATAATAAGAAGACTGATGTTGTCAAAAGACTACGCAAGTAACGCAACCATTTAGATCCGACCCCATTCCCTCATTTACTATTGAATGCCCAAGTCTGAGCTGTGTTTCTCCCCACCCTCGTCTTTCTTGTTCTAATATATATATATATATATAAAAATTCTAGAGAGAGAGAGATTGGTTTAGAGAGATAAAGAATAAAAGAAGAACACAGTGAAGAGGGAGTTCTTGGTTCTAGCTTTACAATGGGACAAAGTCGTTGCTAAGCAATTGGATAACAGGAGGGGGGGGGGAGGGGGGAGGGGGGGGATAAATTTACCAAAATTAGAATCAACAATCAAGGGATACACTCATTTCTCTTAAGTTGCTACGAAACGAAAAGTTTTGTTCAGTTTGAGTACGTAGGATTTTTCATAAGCAGTGTCATCATAATTTTACCAGTTAATTTGAGATTTAAATTAAAGTTTAAAGTTTGCTTTTAGCATTTAAATCAAAGTGTAGAAAAAAGAGTGAGGCTGTGGAGGTTCGAACTCACGACCTCACTCACAAAATGGAAGAGAGTTTTGTTTTAACCTTCTAATTTGGTTCTATTTATTTTTTATATATGTATATCTAGTAAAAATTCGACGAAGCGGTGTTACGTGACATCCCTCGGGCCTACGTAAATTTGTCCCTGGTCTTGTTATGTAGGATAATTTTTGGAAGTGTCTATAAAATATAATTAGAGTTCTTAAATCGTTATTTAGTGTTTTATTTCCTAAATTATGATGTCATGTCACGATAAATCATTCGCATATGTCCAATATCAAAGTGATTATTTCAAAGTCTTACCTCATATGCAGTGGTCCTTTTGAACTGTCACTGACTCCGAGTCAATATCTAATGGACCTGGTACCCCAATTATATCTTATCGCTCAACACACTCAATTTTAAAGAAAAAATATATGTTTTGGCGAAAAAATTTACATAGAGAACCTCATTCAAAGGTTTAATAACTGAATTCAACCTTTAAAAATTACTAATTCAATGCCTTGTTCATTGCTCTAAATACTCTATTTTAGATAATATATTTTTACTCAAGCAGGATTTTTTCATTTCTAGATTTTGAAAAGTCAAATATTTCTCTCTTTCTTCACACCCCCGCCCCCTTCCTCCATTTTTTTTTTGAATTTTTACATGTTGTAGCTATATATATATATGAGGTATTTAAGTATACTAATTACACTTTAAATATATTATCATACGTAGTTATAACGAAACATATATTACCGCTCGTAGCTATATTTTTGTATTCCATTTCTCTTATTTCCTCTTTTACTCTCCTCTCCCCTCCTAAAAAGATATGGGGCCTCTCTTCTACGCGTCGACCCAAAGGCAAAACAACAAATTTTCCTTCTGGAGAATACACTCATGAGAAGCAACAAAACAGAACGGAGGGAGGAAAAGGTGGTCATCGGCGGGCAGAGCAACTTTTCTGAAACAAGATCGAAAAGGGTGTTCAATTTAGAAGAAAGATTGATGGGTCTATATGGGGAAATTCCGGTTGCCGGTTAGGGAAATTCTGAAAAGGGTATTTAATTTTTATGAGAAGAAGTGGCTGGACATTTGAAATTCTTCCTCTGCTCCTTCTTCTTCTTCCAAGTCCCGGCACCCCATTTTCTACTTCTCAATAAATCAGAATGTATATATGCTACTTCACAATATATCAGAATGTATATATGATACTTTTCAATATATCAGAAGATTTGAGAAAAGTAATTGGATAAAACTTTAAGAGAGAATTTGAAACTTAAAGTTATTTTAAAGGAAGACTTTTTCAGTTATGAAATAACCTAAAATGTGGGTATTGGCTATCGGATGCCAATATTTTAAACTTCAAGTTATTTTATGCCATTTAGTAAGCACTATTGTCATACGGTGCCAAATCTCCGAAAATACAATAACAACAACATACCTAGTGAAATTCCACAATGTGGAGGTCTCGAGAGGATATAGTGTACGCATACCTTACCTCTACCTTGGTAGGTAGAGCGGCTATTTCCGAGAGACTCTCGGCTCAAGAAAAAGCACAAGCACAAGTAAAATAAGACAAAGAAAGCGACTAAGTCATGATAGCGACTTCTGAAAAATAAGCAATAACTAATGCATGTAAATAAGACAAACAAAATACACATAGCAGCATAAATTAAATGACAATGGACTATAAAGCAATACTGTTCCTACTAGTATGATAGGCTAAGCGAGCCTACAATAATAACACTACAACTACCAGTTTGTAAGCGTAGGTAGGACTACACTGGACTACCTACTATCCTTCTACCCTAATCCGTGTCCTTCATAACCCCCTATCTAAGGTCATATCCTCAGTGAGTTGCATTTGCGTCATATCCCGTCTAATCACCTCTCCTCAATACTTATTCGGCCCACCTCTACTCCTCATGTACCCGTCCATAGCCAACCTCTCACACCTCCGCACTAAGGCATTTGTGTCTCTCCTCTGCACGTGCCCGAACCATCTCAACCTCGCTTCCCGCATCTTATCCTCCAGCGAGGCCACTCTCACTCTGTCCCAGATATCATCATTTCTAATTTTATCCCTCCTTGTATGCCCACACATCCATCTTAGCATCCTTATCTCTACAACTTTTATCTTTTGGATGTGCGAAGTCTTGACCGGCCAACACTCCACCCCATACAACATAGTCGGTCTAACCACCACCCTATAGAACTTGCCTTTTAAGTTTTGGTGGCACCTTTTTATCGCACAAGACTCCAGATGCGAGCCTCCATTTCATCTACCCTGCCCCAATACGATGTATGACATCGTCATCAATCTCTTCATTCCCTTGGATAATAGACCGGAGGTACTTGAAGCTTTATTTCTTTGGAATGAACGGAGTACCAAGCCTCACATTCACGTTTGTCTCAAGGTCGCTCCCATTACTAAACTTGCACTCCAAGTATTCTGTCTTGGTCCTACTCAGCCTGAACTTTTTAGACTCCAGAGTATGTCTCCAAACCTCCAGCTTAGCATTTACTCCGCTGCGAGTCTCATCAATCAGGACTATGTCGTCTTCAAATAACATACATCATGGCACCTCCCATTGAACTTGTCGCGTTAGTCCATCCATCACCAAGGCAAATAGGAATGGGCTAAGAGCTGATCCCTGGTGCAACCCCATCATCACTAGAAAGTGCTCCGAGTCTCCTCCTACTATTCGTACCCTGGTCTTGGCTCCATCATACATATTCTTGATTGCCCTAGTGTACGCCACAGGTACACCTCTAACCTCCAAACATCTCCATAGAACCTCCATAGGGACTTTGTCGTATGCTTTCTCTAGGTCGATGAAATCCATATGTAAGTCTCTCTTCTTCTCCCTATACTGCTCCACCAACCTCCTAATAAGATAAATGACTTTTGTAGTCGAACGCCCCGTCATGAATCCAAATTGGTTCTCGGAGATAGACACGCCTCTTCTTACCCTCATCTTCACAACTCCTTCTCAAACTTTCATAGTGTGGCTTAGCAATTTGATATCCATATAGTTGTTGCAACTCTGGATATCACCTTTGTTTTTATACAAAGGAATCATTGTACTCCACCTCCATTCTTCGGGAATTTTTGCCGTCTTAAAATCACGTTAAACAACTCCGTCAGCCACTCCAAACCTGCCTTGTCTGCGCTCTTCCAAAATTCAAATGGGATCTCATCAGGCCAGGTCGCTCGTCCCCTGCGCATCTTGCGAACAGTACTCTGAACCACCTCAACCTTAATGCTTCCACAACACCCAAAATCCCGGTACCTACCAGATTGCTCCAGATGTCCCAGCACAATGTCTCTATCTTCTTTTTCGTTCAAGAGTTTATGGAAGTAAGACTGCCACCTCCGCCTAATATGCGCGTCTTCCACCAGTATTTTGCAGTCCTCGTCCTTGATGCACCTCACGTGATCCAAGTTCCGGGCCTTCATCTCCCTCACCTTGGCTAGTATGTACAACTTCTTATCCCCGTCCTTTTCCTCTAATTTCACATACAGACGTTCAAAAGCCGTCATTTTCGCCGCTGTAACCGCTAGTTTTACCTCCTTCCTCACTATCTTATATAATTTCCTATTCGTCCACTTCTCCACCTCATCCTTGCTTTTAATCAATTTCACATACGTCGCTTTTTTCGCTTCCATCTTCTCTTGAACTTTACCATTCCACCACCAGTCCTCGAATGAAATAGCCCAGGAGAGTTCTAAAATCCCAATAGTGGATTTACCCGTCAAAGCTTTAATTGGGCTTGTATTGTGAATTGAAGCCCAGCAAGCATGCGTAAAGAGTAAAGACCATCATGACAAAAGACATGTCTAGTCTAGAGAGACAACTACGACTTTGACGTAATCAAGTTCCCTAAAATATACGACATAATAATAACTCTCGAAAGGCTGCCTAAAACAGCTCTGACAAATGAAAACAAAAATACATTGACAAAAGTGGAATGTCTTCGAGTCAGGTGTGCTGAATTGTTTATTACTAATAATTAAGTGAGAAAAGCAAGTTGCAGATTCATGGATAACACGAAAGTTTTTAGTTTTTAGTTTTTAACTTTAGATGAATTAATAAGTTTATTTCTTTTCTTTCACATATTGACACTAAGAGTGACTTTGATAGAATGCAAAACATAAGAAAAAATATTGTATCTAAATTATTTTCTAGTTTTCGATTGGACATAAAATTAGATTATATTAGGACAGGAACAGAGCTGACTTATAAGTTATGGGTTCACATGAATTTACTTAGATAAATATTTCATTGTGAACTTAGTTATTATAGTAAATTAGTTTGTGATCGTCCGAAGAACCATAAATTTCAAATCTCAAATCCGATTTGGTATGAGGATAGTGTTGTAGAATATCTTTTCGGGAATTGATATGTACATACAACTCTTATATAGAATTGACATATTTTTAACCCAATATGTTGCTTAGCAACTTAAGTCCCAAAATAATGGCATTTTGTAGCCAAACTTGCATCCAGCCCCTAAAATCATGGTAAGCAAATTATTATTTCCCCTAAAATCATGCTGAGCTAAATCATATTTCTCTAAAATCACGCTATATTAATTCTAAACTTAGAACAAAAAATTAAAAGGTATAAAAGCTTGATAATAATGTAAATGTGTCGGTTAAAGTAAATGATTCACAATAAATGTTGTATTTTGCAAAGAAAAAATGATTT